>CM053564.1:20879792-21099219 GCA_028646485.1 Cryptoprocta ferox
GGGGAAGCGGGTTATCCTATGGCCAGAGAGGACAGAGAGACAGAGTTACGGAGGCCGGGGGGGAGGGCCGGGGGCGGGGCGTGGAGGGCCCCGGGGGGTGCTGAGGAGGCTGTGGGCCCCTGTACCGGCGCCTTCGAGGGCGCAGGAGAGCGGGGCCCGGGGAAGGGGCCAGAGGACCCAGCTGAAAAGAAAGGGTGGGGGGCGGGCGCCTTCGCAGCGCAGAGGGAGGGGCCTGTGGGGCCAGGGGCAAACAGGGCCCGGAGGCGAGCGGCGCAGCTTACCCTCTAGGTAGTTCCGGGCAATGAACTTGAGGAGTTCATCGAGCCCAATGACTGGGAGTGAGATCTTGAGGACCATGAGCCACTGATTGCAGTCCAGGGCCCGGAGCTTGAAGATCATCTGGGGGGGAGGGGGGGACAGGCGGAGGTGGTGAGGACCAGTGTTCCTCTCGGGAGGGGACGGCCAGGAGCCCAGAGAGGAGCCGCCCAGCCTGACTCCCTCCTCCGTCAGGGCCCTGGCCTGCAAAGGCTCCCCCGAGGGGCGGAGAAAGGTGGCCCCTGGCCCGGAGGAGGCTCACCGGCAGAGGGTCGACATAGAGGATGAGGAAGTGCAGGGACATGGACAGGCAGATGGAGCCCAGCAGCCAGATGTTCACCCAGGGCGGCATCCGCAGGAGGGACTGGTTCTCAGACAGGCTGTGAGGGGGAGGCCGGGGGGAGGCCAGGGCGGGGGACAGCAGAAGAAAGCAGGGGTGAGCAGAGAGAGGAAAGGGAGGACACGGTGGCCTCCGGAAGGCGGCAGGGGCAGGGCCCACCTGTTGAGAGCGTTGCACATTTCGATGGTAACCAGCACGGACAAGGCCATGGTCATGGGCTCGGGGGCCTCGAAGACCTCGCAGTCCACGCCCTCAAAGTCGGGGTTTTCCTCGTTGCACTGCATGAAGTGAGTCTGCGGAGGTGGGGGGGAGGAGTGAGAGGTTGGCATCCCACAGAAACCTCCACGCCGCCCTCTTGCTCCTCACCCTCCTTCCTCCGTCCTCCCTACCAGCTGGCTGTAAGTGACGTGAGGCCCGTCATCCGCATACAGGAACCACCAGGCAGCTGCTCCCACGGTGGCTGCACCCACGTAGCCTGTGATGGGAGATGGGAGGTGTCAAGGGGGCTCCCGGCCATGAAGAGCTGGTTGAGGAAGAGGGCCCCCCGGGGTGCCTGCAGCAGGGAGTGGGCGTCTCGGAAAGGGGGCTTGTCCCAAGGGCTGGGGAGGACTGTGGGGTCCTGTCCTGCTCACCCCCGATTGCCATGTAGCGGAAGAAAAGCCAGCCACTGATGAGGGGCTCCTTGGGGCTCCGGGGAGGCCGGTCCATGATGTCCAGGTCCGGCGGGTTGAAGCCCAGGGCTGTGGCCGGGAGCCCATCCGTCACCAAGTTCACCCACAGCAGCTGCACGGGGATCAGGGCCTCAGGCAGTCCTAAGGCGGCGGTCAGGAAGATGCTGCCAGAAGGAGGGGTCACACGTCTGTCCTGCCTCCGTTCCTGTGGTCGCCCCCACCCCCACCCCGCCCTGGGTGCCCCCTGGGCGCCCTCCCTGGCCGCTCACCAGACCACCTCGCCCACGTTGGAGGAGATGAGGTATCGGATGAACTGCTTCATGTTGTTGTAGATGGCGCGGCCCTCCTCCACCGCGGCCACGATGGTGGAGAAGTTGTCGTCGGCCAGCACCATCTCGGAGGCGGTCTTGGCCACGGCGGTGCCGGAGCCCATGGCAATGCCGATCTCAGCCTTCTTCAGGGCGGGGGCGTCGTTGACACCGTCCCCTGTCTGAGGGGACAAAGAGAAGGTGGGACGCGAACCCTCCTCCGGGCTTGATCCTCCCCCGTGGGCATCTTGCCAGGGCCCCCCCACGCTTAGTGCCCCCCGGGTCCCCGGGCTCCCGAGACCATCATCTCGAGGGCCTCTGTGCGGACTGGCCGTCGCCCATGCGCGTGTGCCCCGCCGCGCAGCCCTGCTGTCCCCTCACCATGGCCGTGATCTCATCATAGGACTGCAGATACTCCACGATCTTCGACTTGTGGGAGGGCTCCACGCGGGCGAAGCAGCAGGCGCGGCGGCAGGCCTCCCGCTGCTCTGCCAGGGGCAGGTCGTCAAACTCCCGGCCGGTGTAGGCCCGGTCGGCCACCTCCTCGTTCTCCCCAAAGATGCCGATTCGCCGGCAGATGGCGATGGCTGTGCCCTTGTTGTCCCCGGTGATCATGATGACTCGGATTCCGGCATCCCGGCACAGCTGAATGGAGCCTGTGACCTCCTTGCGGGGTGGGTCCAGCATGCCCACCACGCCCACAAATGTCAGGTCCGTCTGGGGAGGCAACAGAGAGCGACCGGGTCAGGAAAGGACTTGGGAAATGAGCCAGGGAGGAAGCTGGGGGGGTGGGGGTCATGGGGAGAATGCTGACTCAGGGCCCGGTGTGTAAATCCCAGGGGGCTCAGAGGCCCAGGGGCAGGAAACGCTCCCTGTTCACACATGTGAACACGCTGCCAGGCCCGTCGTCGGTGGCAGACCGCGTGCATTTCAGGGAAGGAGCTCGAGCTGAGAAGACAGTGGCTTCTGCTCTCAGCAGGGCCCCTCACTTGGTCTACAGCTTTGAGCAAATCCACGCTACGTGCCGGGCCAACGGGTCCCGTCTAGAAAACGAAGGGAGTGGGCTTTGGTGCTATTCGGAGAGCCAGTCCCTGCAACATGAGGCGCTTGCGCCAGAATTCAGGTCTACGCCCTGCTCCTCGAATCAGGAACATCTCACTCTGGAAACACGTCGGCAGAACCGAGCACGCCCAGTGACCGAATGGCTCTCTGTTCTGGCTGCGAGCGGGGCGCCTCACCTCACGCAGGTCCGGGTCCGTGATCACAAGCAAAGTGGTACTGGACTAGGTGATTCCTAAGCTTCTTTCAGATTCTGGGTTCTGTCCTGTGATTCTAGGGCCCATGGTGAAGTAGGAAAGGACATGGGGGTGGGGGGACAGGGGTGAGGCAGATGACTCCGGGGTGATGGGAGGCTTCGGTCGGCTCACCTCATACTCCATGAACCTGGCAGAGTCGTCCAGGATCATCTCCTCTCGCTTCGGGGGGGTGTCCCGTGTGGCCAGGGCCAGGCAGCGCAGGGTATCCCGGCCAGTGCCCCACTCCTTGATCACTGACAAGATCTTCTCCTTCACCGGCCCTGTCATCGGCACCCGGGTGGTGCCAACTCGCACGTAGTTACAACGGTCGATGACCCCTTCGGGGGCACCCTAGGAGACCAGAACGGTTTTTCAGGGACTACTGTCTTTCTCCTAGGGCACAGTGACAGGGGGCAGGGATAGGAGAGGGCCTCAGGGTTAGGAAAAAGAGGGAGACGGAGGCACATTCTGATTTCGGACCTTGACAAACATCTTGTTGCCCACAGCAGCCCGGGATTTGGCAGGGGAGCAATACACAGACATAGACTTCCTGTCTCTGGAGAACTCCAAAGTAAATTCCTTCTTCATTAGCTGGCGGATCACCTGGGAGAGAGGAGACAGACAGGAGGAGGCCACACGTGAGATTGGTGGAATAAGAATGGTGATGCTGTGCTAGAAGGGCAGAGTCCCAGACCCCTTAAAACATAGTCAAAGAGGATCTGGAGGTCAGAGCAGACCCCAAGCCGAGTCTCAGACTGAAGCTCGGTCTGGTACCTACAGCACAAATGCAGAGAATTCCAAGGCTGGTGCGGCCACTTTCTTACAGCATCCAGTTTAAAGCCCAGCCAGAAACAGGAGGGCACAATATGGCACTATCTGGTAGAACTTTCCGTGATGATGGGAATGTTCTGTAATCGGAACCGTCCAATACAGCGCAATTGAGCGCGGCCATGGAAAATGTGGCTAGTGCAGCCGAAGAACTGAGTTTTTACTTTGATTTCATCTTGATTAATTTAAATCGGAACGACTACTCGTGGGCTCCTAGAGACGTGTTAGTGGACAACACAGACCCAGGGCCCGGCACGCGGTAATAAGTACTCCACGAAATGAATGGGAGCCTTTTTTCACCAGATGCGCCACAGACACCTCAAAGTAAACCAGGAATGACAATAACAATCAATAGAAGATAAGCTGACGCTTATATTATCTTTTCCACATTTCCTCCGTGCATTCTCTACTAATATTTAGGTGGTTTTCATACTTCTGTCATCCTAAGTAAAGCAGCAGTGAGCATTTTACATGTATAAAAGAACAGAAAAAAAAGGAGTGCGGGGCGCTTGGGTGGCTCGGTCGGTTAAGTGTCCGACTTTGGCTCAGGTCATGATCTCACGGTTCGTGAGTTTGAGCCCCTGCATCAGGCTCTCTGCTGTCAGTGTGGTGCCCACTTCAGATGCTCTGTCTCCCTCTCTCCCTGCCCCTCCCCCGCTTGCGCGCACATGCAAAAATAAACAAACATTTAAAAATATTTCTCTCAAAGATGAACATTAAAAAAAAAAAAGGAATGAGCGATGCTGACAACATAATACACAAGAGGAACTCGATGTGCACAATGAGTAAATACTAATCCCCAAAATCTTAGGGACAGAATGGGGTTTGTCTGGACAAGGGGAAGCCCCATGATGGGGGGCTTGTGCTTTCTGCGCCCAGCTCCGTCCCTTCCTCCTAGGGACCCGCAGGAGGAAGTGCCATCCAGGGACGCTGCAGCTGGGCGGGGGGGGGGGGTCAAGAAGAGCGTATCAGTCCAGGGGTGGGAGGTCCCACCCAGCATCAGCCTGGCCAAGAAAAGCTGTGGAGAGGCCGTCTGCCTGTGCTGACTGGGGTCCCGGTGTGGGGCAGAAGGCCCCACAAGGCCCCCAGACCGGGGGCCTCCGTGTCCTGAGGTCCCCTGGGTCCTGGCCTATGTGTGAATGCAGAAGGACCCCATGGGAGGCAGCGCCCAGACTCACCGAGTTGCAGGCATTGGCCCTCTCCACCTTTGAGAGGCTCCTCACGTCTGTGTTGAACACATTCATCTTCTCCACCAGGGTGGTGAGCGCCGTCTCGGTCGCCTCGCCCACCTTCTCGTAAACACCTTTGGCCTGAGAGGACAGAGGAGGAAGAGCAAGTAAGTGCCCTGTGCTCCTGGCCCCTCACTCCCATCTCTCATGCCCACCGTCCCCCTGCCACCCAGGGACAAAGCACGCCCTTCCCCTGGGGCCTGCTGAAGAGGCCTGAGTCAGGGGGAGGGGGTGGGGGGCTGCCTCAGCAGTGGAGGGGTTACCTCATTGAAGTCCAAGGCGGAGTCATTGCAGAGGGCACAGATGGTGGCCAACTCCACCAGCCCATCATACTGCCCTGACCGGACTGGCTTATCATTCTTCAAGCTGGCAGCAGGGCGGGGAGGAAGGAAGGAAAAGAGACAGAGAGGGAAGAATAGGGACTGAGATGCAGAGAGAACATGGGGAAAGCAGCGAGGGACAGTAGGGGACGTGGCGACTGACATGGACGTCAGGTGGGACAGAGAACAAGGTTGGGGAAGGAAGAGGAGACAAGATGGAAGACAAAACTAGAGGGAGGGCCCCAGGGAGAGAAGTGGGGGGGCGTGTCTGGGGGGCGGGGAGGAGCTGAGGGGAGTCCCTTGGGGGGACTTACACCTCTCCTTCTGGAGCGTAAGTGGAACCGGTGATGGAGAACTCGTTCAGGACACAGATGTTTCCATCCACCTTGTCGATAATGAACATCTACAGGGAGAAGGCCACGCGCACAGATGTCTAACTGTCCCCGAAGGCCAGTGCTCTGTCCCTCTCACAGCCATGCTCGCAGACTATCAGGAGCCTCCGGGCCTCTTGCCTCCCCTCTCCTGCTACTCCCTGGCCACCATTCTCCATGTTCAGTGTTAGTGTCCTCAAAAACAAGTCCCTAGTTTCTGCAGGCCACCTGCAGTAAGTAAGGTACCCAAGAGATCTTCCAATTTTGCAGGAAAGGCCAGAAAGTCAGGTTATTTTCCTGTGAAATCTCCAGACTTTCAAATGAGGGCCATCAATTCATTTTTAGGAAGCAGGACAGGAGGCCAGTTGTGGAAGCCCACGTCTGGCTTTGAAGCCGGCGCTTCGGAAGGTCCCAGGAGGACTGGGACCGAACGACAGCCAGCAGGGGAAGGCTGGGGCTTGAGACAGGTTCCAAAATAAAGCGGTTCTGTGGTCAAGTAAGCTTGCAAAACTCTGGGTGAAACAAAGCAGAATCCACCCTCCACCCTCTCGACGGCTGGCCTTCTCCGAGGCTTTCAAGTGGCAGCAAGCACGGGGGTGTCCCCATAGGAGCTGAGGGTACAGCTGCCCTCGCCCGACCGCACAGCCCTCGATTTGCAGAACGACAATTTATTCTTCCTGGATATGCCATCCCACGGAACTCTGCTTAGAGCTGGGGTTCTCTGCCTGGCGTCTGTGAATGAGCCCCCCGACCCCCAACCCTCCTGCCAAGAGGTCTGTGAACTTTGATGGGGGGAAAAAAAGACCTCTCTTGTTTTCTAACATTGAGCATCTCCGTCCAATTATGAATGCAGGCAATGGACCACATCAGTGCTAGCAACACCCGTGCCGTTGCCACCGGTGTGATCACAGATATTTTCCCATCACATTACTGCAGAGCCCTCACAATAGCATTTCTGCTCACCACTGCTACGGTATTAGGCCGATGCTTAGACCCACTGCTAGGCCTGCTACTTAGTGCATTAGTTCCAAAGCCTATGTGTGACCAAATCACACATTTGTTTTTAAAATATTTTGGTAACTGTATTTCAGTCACTGGTTTCCCTGTAACCCAATGCATTTTTTTAAACAGAATGCTATGTATTTTATCTTCTAAATTTAAACTATTATACTGAGAAGAGGTCATCCATACTGCCAAAGAGTCTGAGGCACAGAAAAGATTAAGAGCCTGGGGCGCCTGGGTGGCTCAATCAATTAAGCGTCTGATTGTTGGTTTTGGCTCAGGTCATGATCTCGCGGCTCCTGAGCACTGACAGTGCAGAGCCTGCTTGGGATTCTCTTTCTCTCCCTCTCTCAATCCCCCCCCCCTCTCTGCCCCTCCCCTGCTTGTGCTCTCTCTCTCTTTCTCAAAAGTAAAGAGAAAAAGAAAAAAGAAAAAAGAAAAAGAAAAAAAGAAAAAAACAAAAAAGAAGAAAGAAGAAAGGAAAGAAAAAGAAAGGAAAAGAAGAAAAAAGGAAAAAAGAAAAAAGAAAAAGAAAACAGGAAAAGAAAAAAGAGAAGAAAACAGGAAAAGAAAAAAGAGAGGAAAACAGAAAAAGAAAAGAAAAAAAAGAAAAGAAATAGAAAAAGAAAAAGAAAAGATTAAGAGCCCTGGTTTCGGAAATGCTGTTCAAGATTAGTGAGGCCACAGAGCACCATTCTGGGAGGAGGGGTGGGCAGAGGGGTCTCTCTCATCCTTTTCCCCAGCTGGCTGATCCCAATCTACCTGCCCGCTGAGCAGGTGCTTCCCGGGCCAGAATGAGAAGGTGCCAGTGATGAAGGGGTAACCCCACCTCCAGAGGGCTCATTTCACCCCAAAGGCCGTCTGCCGAGAGGGAGCTGCCCACCCTCGCCTGACCTTGCAGACGGACATCTGGTTGGTGGTGAGAGTGCCTGTCTTGTCGGAACAGATGACGGAGGTGCAGCCCAGAGTCTCCACGGAAGGCAGGCTCCTCACGATTGCATTTTTCTTTGCCATCCGCCGGGTACCCAAGGCCAGGCAGGTGGTGATGACCGCAGGCAGTCCTGTGGGGGAGGAAGGGGAAGGAGTGAGGACTCCATGGCAGGGGAGAGAGGGAGACCTTGTGTGGTAGGCTGGACAACAGCCCCCAAGGAAATCAGATCCTGGGGCACCCGGGTGGCTCAGTCGGTTAAGCGTCCGACTTCGGCGCAGGTCATGATCTCGCGGTGCACGGGTTCGAGACCCGCGTCAGGCTCTGTGCTGACAGCTCGAGCCTGGAGCCTGCTTTGGATTCTGTGTCTCCCTCTCTCTCTGCTCCTCCCCCATTCATGCTGTCTCTCTCTGTCTCTCAAAAATAAATAAATGACAAAACAAAAATTTAAAAAAAAAAAAAAAGGAAATCAGGTCCTGGTCCCTAGAACCGGAAATGTTACCCTACTCGGAAACGGGGTCTTTGCGGATTAGATTAACAAATGGGAGGAGAGAGAGAGCTCGCCACACCTTCTGGGATCGCGGCCACAGCCAGGGCCACGGCAATCTTAAAGTAGTAGATCGCGCCACGCAACCAGGAGCCGCCGTGGACAGGATCGTTGAAGTGGCCGATGTTGATGAGCCAGACGGCCACGCAGATGAGGGAGATGACCTTGGAGAGCTGCTCCCCAAACTCATCCAGCTTCTGCTGCAGAGGGGTTTTGTCCTGTTCTGTGGCGGCCATTTGGTCGCGGATCTTCCCAATCTCAGTGCTCACACCGGTAGTGGCCACGATGCCTAAGGCCTTGCCGGCTGCAATGTTGGTACCCTGAGGGGGTGAACAGGAGGCGAGGAATCAGGCGAGAGGCGCCCCTCCCGCCACATCCTCCGCACGGCGGGCCTCATCTCTTGTCCACACGCCGCCGCCATGTCCCTCCCACACCGGGACCTCTGGCTTGGAGCACACGACAGCTGGCCCTGCACGGCTCACCGAGAAAAGCATGTTCTTCTTATCCTGGTTGACAGCTCGGGGGTCAGGAACAGGGTCTGTGTGCTTGATGACAGATACAGACTCGCCTGGGGAGAAGGAGCCAAGGGGTTTTCAGATGACATCATGTCCTACTCCCATCCTTCGTGCCCCTAACTCCCGCCCTGCTTGGCAGGACAGGGCCTCGTAAGGACCAAGCAACAAGTCCGGAGGAAGTCCGAGCTCTGGAAAAGGCGATGGGGGATCCACCGCACTTCGAGTAAAAAGTCCTTGACCTGAGCCCCGCCTTAACCACTTACGAGCTGCATAAACTGGGATCGCGTAACCTCCGTTCCTCTGTCAAATGGAGACAATATGTATACGGACTTCGGAACAAGGTCTTGGTGAATGGCGAACAAGCTGCCACATGTGAACTACAGGGCACGTTCCTGGGAAGGAGATGCCCCTACCTTGCCTCCTGCACCCCAGTGGGCAGGGGCCCGGAGAGCCAGCGTGGGCCGGCCCAGCCTTGCCTCCTTGGCCCACGGGGAATGCTCACTGGCTCTTCACCATCTCTCTCGCAGTGGAGGAACAGAAGCAGTTGTGGTTTTAAGTGCATCAGACCCTCCATCGTGGCCTAGAATCTATCATTCCTTACTTGGGGGCCTTTTGAGGCAAGAGGAGAGTTCTCTGGGCGTCTGAATGCCCATGAGGGAGAACGGGGTCAATGACCATCTGGAGAATGGGCATAAACATCCCGCCCTCTCCCATGACCCCTTGTGTTTCAGGCTTGGGACATGAATAAAGGCTGAGCCACTCTGAGCGGGTCGTGTAGCTCGGTGTTCTCTTTCATCCACCCGGAATTTCATCCCCGTGCATCCACTCAGCTCCCCGCCTCGGCAAAGCCTCACCCCCCCACCCCCCCACGCAGCATCCTCCCACCCAGGCCCCCAGACCTGTCAGGATGGATTGGTCAACACGGAGGGTGGTGGATTTGATGGACAGGATGCGGATATCTGCAGGCACTTTGTCACCCACTGTGGGAAGAGTAGACAAGAGCGAGGTCAGTTGAGACAGGGGTGCTCTTCCTTCCCAGGAAAAGCCCAATCTTTGTCTGGCTACCTCACCTCGTCTTTCAGGTCGCCGGGGCTGGGTCCCCACCCTGGCCTTGGGTCTGGCCCTTGGCGTGGGCTCCTGGAACCCCAGCAAGCACCCCCCCAACATTCATTCCAATCGCCCCCTCGTTGCTTTTCTACCCCCTGGGACCATGAGCCCGTGAGACAGCCCTGGGCACTGCCTGGCACAAACACGCGCTCCATAACGAGCACCGAGTGGCTGAAAGGAAAATTGGGAAGAGTCCAGTTGTGTCACAAGAGAGCAAAACAGAGAGAGCAACAAGAGGGCGAAAAGTGAAGAGAGGAGGGCAAGGAAAGGACTAAGAAAAACGGTAAATTTGAGGGACGAGCGCCGGGGAGAGAGAATGCCATGGAATCACGGGGCGGGACAGGAAGAAACAGAAGAAAATCTGGGAATCGAGAAAAGCAATGTCAAGCAGGGCAAAAGCTGGAGCAAGAGGGAAGGGTGAGAAGGGGAGATGCAGGAGGAGAGGGAGGAGCCTCGAGGGCAGAGGGGGCAGGTCCGGCAGGGCCCGGTGGAGACCGCAGGCACCGGGCCCTGGTCTGAGCACCTGAGGGAAGGCAGGAGGCCATGGGGAGTGAGCTGGGGAGGTGACGGGAGAGAAGGGGGGGTCTGGGGGAAACAAGAAAGGGGGGGCGGGCTGGGGAAAGCCGAGCAAGGGTGGGGGCAGGGCCACGGGAGGTGCGGGGGGTGGGGTCAGTACAGGAAACCACCTTCCGGGTGGGCTGACAAGGTGGATAATGCCCCCCCTGGACTTCAGGGCCTTTGAGGAGGCTAATCACCTCCCAGCCTCTGCTAATCCCGCCGGGTCCCACGGATGGTAAGGGGGACAGGGTTCGTGGGGCTGTTTTCCTTTCCCTGTTTCTAGGGTTCCTCCTCCCACGCCAGAGGAAGCTGACGGAGGAGGGAGGAGGTCGGCCACGGAGTTGGGCGGGACACCCTGTCACCCAAGCCCAAGCGATATTTATAGACGTTCATGGCGCTGACTCCAAACTGTCACCATGGCGGGGCAGCCCTGTGATGGCGCAGCGGGGTCTTCGGCCCGCCCTCCCTCCCTCTCCCCAGGTTTCCCATGGTGGCAACTCGGGAGTCTTGTGGAAGGAAGGAGGTCTAGATCTGTCCCCCTGTGCCAGGGGCCTCGAGATGTGGGAAGGCCTGTGCGCGGGGCAAATATAAAAACCGCTGAAGGGGGCAGAATCCCAGTAATCTTAGCCACCCGGCCCCCACCCCTCCCTGGTCAGGCATTAAGTGTCCCTCACCGGAGAGGCGGGGCCCCTCCTTGAGCTCCCTCCTCCCAGGTCCCGTGCTCCCCGCTGGGGCCTGAGTTTCCCTTACATGGTTGGGGGCTTGAGCCTTCGGCCCCCCTCCTCCCTTCTACCCTCACTCCTTCCCCTTCAAGAGGCCTCAAGGACACCGAGAGGTCAAGATTTAGAGCTGACCAAGCTTGGGGGTGGGTGGAAGGAGAGGGAAGCCAGGCTTCGGGAGGGGGGTGGAGACGGGGCCATTGGCAGGGACTAGGTTCCACCTGTTGCTTGCAAGTGCTGGGTGAGAGGAGGGGGAGCAAGGGGTCCGCCTGGAGCGTCAGGGACAGGACTGGCTGTTCCTGCTGAGACTCTGACGGGGAGGGGAGCTGTGGTCACAGTGCCCTGGGGTGACCTCCTGAGGAGTCTGGGAAGGAGTGGCAAAGATTCCACCATCCTGGCTACCTCCTGGACCCCAGAATCAGGGCTTCCCCCCCCCCCGCAACATACACATCCTCTCTGCCCTGAACTCAAGGCCTCCCTCCCTGGACCACTCATTCCCATCACTCACCAGCCACCTCCACAATGTCCCCGGGGACAATATCCCGAGCCTTGATCCTCTGCACTGACTTGCGGTCAGCCCGGTAGACTTTCCCCATCTCGGGTTCATATTCCTTCAGAGCCTCAATGGCATTCTCTGCGTTACGCTCCTGGAGGGACAGGGTGGAGGAGAGGAGGGTCATCGGAGGGAGGAAGGTCATGGAAGGGGAGGGGACTGGCCGGGGAGGATGAGGAGGGGCAGGGGCCAGAGTCCTCGGGGGAAACAGGGACAAGACAGAGGAAGAGGCAGGTGATGCAGTCCTGACTCCTGGAATAGGGGAGTAGTAGACACACCCACCACGTGGAGGTAGGTGTGTGTGTGTTGAGGAAACTGTCACTTACGGCTGAAAACAGGCAAAGGAAGTTCAGAGGAGAGAAGAAAAGAGAATCAAAGAAAAGCAGAAGCAAGGGTCAGCAAAAGTAGAGGGTGGTAAGGTAAAAAGGAAAATCAAAGCACATTTATTGACCTGCTGCTATGTGCCAGGCACGCGGCTGGCCACTTCACGTTCATCCTGGTACATTTCGCAGCAGCTCTGAGGGACAGGATTATGAACCCCATTTTATGGATGAGGAAACTGAGGCCGAGAGAGGCGAAGGAACTTGCCTGGGTTATCTGGCCGGCAAGTGACAGTGGGAGCACCCGTCTCCCCCCTCTTTCCCACACCCCATCCCCTCTCCAGACCTGGCACTAGGACCAGAGGATGAGGCAGGCCCAGAGGAAGTGACGGAGGAGGAGGAGACTGGGAGGGAGGCTGGCTTCGTGTTTAGTGTCAGGATGTGAAGGATTGAGGCGGGGTCACGGCTCACCTGCCAAACGCCCACGATGGCATTGGCGATGAGGATCAGGAGGATGACGAACGGTTCAACAAAGGCTGTGATGGTCTCTTCTCCTTCCTCGAACCAGGCCAGCACCTGGGAGCAGGGGAAGGAAGAACAGGTAACAGAGCCCCTCAAACACATACAGAAAGGCAAGGACGCCGTGAGAGCGTGCGGGAGGCCACAGGGCCCGGCGCCACGCCGACACGGCCCCGCATCGGTCTGAGGTCCTGCGCACTCCAACGTGCAGACTCACAGGGGCACTGCCACTGCGGTTAGGCGGCGGAACGGGCAGGCGTAGACGTGTCCAGCTCGGGGCTTAACTGGGAATGCTCTGGAGTTCCCTGGCCAAGCTGTTGGCCTGTAAACAAAGCTCGTGGGACACCCAGGCCCCCCACGACCAACATCCATCCCATGGGAGCCACAACTCCATAGGAAAAACCCTGTGGTCCTCGCAGACGCCGCGCACCCCCCCCCCAGCCCTCCCCACCAGCCCAAGGCAGGGAAGCTCCGATTTCATGAGGGAGCAGGAGGGGGGATAGAGTTACGGGGCCTCCTGTACACACCCCACCCCAGCTGTTGCCAGTGCCAGGCAACGGCTACGGGCAAATGTCAAGGAGCAAATCTGAGAAGGGAGGAGGGAGGCCCTGCCAGCTAGCACTCAGGGGCCCACAGGGCCTCCGTGACGGGAGACCAGGGGACAGGGAGACATCTTGGCCTCCAGGCTTGTCTTCCAGCAGGACTAAGATGTTAAGGAAGAAAGTCCAAAAGGCAGATGGGCTGCAGGTGGCGGGTGTGGAGGGGGGCTCCTGGGCCAGACAGGTGGCAGCCCTGCCGCTAGGAGGGGCCCGGGGAGGGCGAGTAAGGTCAGGCGGGGGGGGACCGGGGGGGGAGGGAGGGGGTCCCAGGAGTGCCAGTCTGGACGGAGGCGGGCAGTGAGGCCTGGAGACAGGTAAGGGGTCTGGCTGGGCCTTCGGGAGCGGAGCGTCTGGAAGCACCCTCACACCGGCAGCTCTTTCCCGCCTCTGGGAGGGAGTCTTTGCCCCGACCAATGGGCGTCGAGAGGGCGGGGCAGTGGCGCCAGGAGGCTCGGGGATTGGTGGAGCGGCTGTGCCCCCCGGGGCATGTCGGGAGTGGTGGTGGCCTGAGCGCAGCAGCAGCCACCGGGTCTGAGCCGGGGAGCCCTGCGCTTGGGGGGTAACCCGAGCCCTCAAAGCCCTTGAAGCTGCGGGGGTGGCTTAGCCTCAGTGTTTTGGCTGAGAACACCCTTAAAGCTTAAAATAAAACCTGCCTGTGGGGTGTGGAGGAGAACCGAGGAGTACGCGCATCAGCAACCACCACCCCCCCCCCCCCGGCCCCGGTCTGGGGAACAGGATGCTGAGGGCTTGGACCAGAGGAACCGAGGGGCCGGAGTCACCCCCCCAACACCAGATGCTCCAGATCCCCCGACCCACACCCCAGCCGGCCCCCAGATGCCCTCCCACACTTACGAAGGAAATGCAGGCGGCCAGGAGAAGGATCCGCACAAGGAGGTCTTCAAACTGCTCTACCACCAACTCCCACAGGGACTTCCCTGGGGGAAGAGGCAGGGGAGGGGGCCCCCCGCGGTTAAGGTCTGGCAGATGAATGGCTGGGACTCCGGGTGCAGGCTGGGATCCAGGGGCTGAGAGTGGCCTGATTGCCAGCCTAACCAGGAAGCTTCTGGGGTGATGGGCAAGCCGCTGGGTACTGAGAGAAGGGAGCTCGCCAGGAGTCCAGAAACAGGCTCCCCAAAGTCGTGGTGGGCAGTTAGTTGTTCAGGGGCTGGGGGCCTCACAGAGAAAGTGCCCGGAAACTCCTGCCCCCAGCCTGAGACTCGAACCTTTGGGGAGGGTATTTGCCCCAGGAGTCAGTAGGGAGAAGGCGGGGAGCAGGGAGTTGGTGGGTGGGGTGGGGAGGGGTGTCATTAAGAGAGTCCAAGGATTCCAGTAACTTACCTTCCTCAGCAGGGAGCTCTACCCAGGGAAAGAGAAGAAAAGGACACATTCATTTGGGGCTCGGTCTAATGCCCTCCACCCCCGGGATTCTGTGGCTAAGGTAAGAGAATCAGATCACCAAGAGGGCATCTGAAGTTCACCAAGGTCATCCCGGAAAACCTCCCAAAATTCTGCGTCTCAGGGACCCTGTCTTGTCAGTATCCTCTTAACCCCTGCTGTCACCAGACCATGGCCCAGCTCTTCCCTGAGGCACTCTGGAGGGAGAGCCTCCAGGGTGTGTGTGTGTGTGTGTGTGTGTGTGTGCATGCGCGCGTGTGTATGTCTGTGTTGTCGGGGAGCCAGAGGGCGTTGCCAACCTCTCCTCTAAGAGACACTTACCATTGGGGCCATACTTCTCCAGATGTCGCTTCACTTGGTCCGGCGTAAGGCCTGTAGTCTCGCTCACCCCAAAATAGGCCAAACATTCTTCTGTGGTCTTGGAGTGTGCAGCCTCCATTGTGCTCCCTTCCTGGGGCCCAGGGGCCGGTGTGCTCCTTCTGGGGGGTTTCTCACGCGTTGGGGGTCCTCGTCAGGGTGTCCAACTGCCTGTCTGTCTGGGCTTCTTGTTTTTTCTCTCCTGCCCCCCCCCAGGATTTTCTTCCCTCCACGAAGCTCTGACCCCCGTCCCACTTGCAGCAGCCGGCCACCCCCCCAACCCCCAGCTGGTCCTTATGAGGGAGTGGGGGGGGCCTGGCTCCCCCCGCCCAGATCAGGGATTGGCTGGCTGAGACTCCGGCAGGAGGGGTCAGAAGACAGATATTTCTGCTGACAGAGGGGGAACAGTGGGGCTGCAGCCTGAGATGTCACTCATGAGGGAAGCTAAGGTGGCCCCAGCCCCAGAGAAGGGGGGGAGGGAGAGACTTCACTTTCTGTCTTCTGCTGACCCCTCCCCCAATTGCCTGGGCTTTTGGTTGTACCGAATTTCCTGTTCCAAACTCACGCCCCCAGTTCCTACCCTCAGGCCTCCACCTTTCTCTTTCCCCGACTCCCATCCCGTTCCACCCATGCTCTCAACCTGTTTCTATTGGGACGGTCTCCTTCTTCCTCACCCAGTTAGCTGAAAGGGCAGCAGATACTCCAACCTTCAGGGAACCGGAGAGGGGGACAACATCCTTTGGGGGCCAGAGGAAGTGGCTCCAGAGAGACAAGGGGAAGTAGGGAGGGGAGAGGGTCAAGGGGACAGGGCCGAAGATGGTAACCCTACCCTCGGGAGGGGTTGCTGCAGCCATCAACAAGGGATTTAGTGTCCAAGCCCTGGTGAGCAAAGCCAGGACTGCCTGTCTCTCCCCCAAACTCCCCCCCCCCCGGCCCCATCGCTCTAACTCAGCCTCTGGGAACGTAGCCTTCGGGGCCCCCCCCATCCCTGATAGGGAATCCCCCCCCCCAGGAAAATGGGATACCCAGACAGCCAGGTAATCCAAGAGGCTACAGAATGTGCTGATGGCAGAGGGAGAGGGATAAATGTTTCAGGTTGGGGGTGGGAGTCACCCCAAGTCGTGGAATGAGGGTCACCTCATCCCCCACCATGTTCTTTAATTCAAAGGGTTCACATGGCAGACCCCAGAGGGTGTGTGGTCTGTGCAACCCCCGACCCTGAGGTATCTCCTCCAGGGGAGAGGATCAGAGCCACGTGCTCAGGCGCTGGGCATATCCCACAGGAAGAGGCAGGAGGGAAGAAGGGACGTCCAGGAAAGGGGGCTGGGAAGGTGGATAGGGCCGAGGTTCCAGATGGAAGGAATGGGGAGGGGACAGACTGATGGGGACAGGTCTAGGGGAAATAAGGACAGAACAGAGGTGGGGAAACCGAGACAGGGCTGCCCGGGTCAGAGGGAAGTCTGAGGAGCCGTGAGGAAAAGGGACAGCGGGGAGCTGGCATGCGGCGGCCAGGTGGGTGGGGGCCCAGGGCTGGGTGCAAAGCCACAAGTTGTTGCTCAGCGGCTGGCCTTGGTGTCAGCTTCCTCGTAGAAGCAGCTGCTCTGAGCCCCCCACCCCCACCCCTGCTCCGGGATGGGGGCATCTTTTGGTTACTACCAGGGCAGCTGCTGGAGGAACAGAGGGTAGCCTGGGCTGTGGGCTGGGGAGGAAAAGAGGGCAGAGAGAGGAGAGAGGTTCCATGAGAGGAAGGTCAGGGAGGGGAAGAAGGAGCCTCAAGTCCTTCCTGCCTCTAGGCCTCCAGCTTCCTAAGATGGACAGTCAGGAGTCCGGGCCACTGAAAGCGTTCTCCAGGCTGCTTCCCTCCCCGGCGCTCAAGTTCCTAAGCAGACAAGGACGGAGGAGACAGCGACCAAAGGAAAGGGAAGCCTCACTCTTGGGGAGCGGGCTGGCCAGCAGGGATGGATGGCACTTAAGGATTTAGCCCCCCATATGTATCCTTTCCTCTGCCTGGACTTGGGGGAGGGGAACCTCCTGGGTGAGTTGAGGACATGGTGCTCCTTCCGTCCCCCTTTCCATGGTTCTAACACACCCCTCCCTTGAGCTGTGACCTGGGGACGGGGGCTCAGACAATGGGGTCACATCCACAGGCACCGCCATTTGGCCCAGCACCCACCTTCTTAGGCCAGATTCAGGCTCAGCATCTGCCAAGCCTTTTGGTGCTCTCTGGCTTCTCCCCGCCACCACCTGGAGAAGTGACAGGGGCACAGTCTTAAAGGAGCAGGAATGCCCAAACATGGAGAAGGGGGGAGAGACTGGAGGGATCGAGGCTTCGGGCTTCGAGGGAGTTGAGAGAAGGAGGCTGAAGGGAGGCAGGCTTTACAGGACACTGCTGCCAGCCGGGCCCTTTAAGGTGACTCCGTCTACCTCCCCCAACTTCCCAGAGGGGAGGCTGGCGCCAGAGAGGGAGAGCCACCCGACAGACAGACAAGAGCTGCAAAAGGCTGGGAGGCTGGGGGTGCGGACTGGGAAGGCACTGGTTCTCCTGGATCCCTCCCGCCGGGGTCTCCAAGCCCACGGTTGTGGGTGTGCCTCCCCTCCTATGAGGGCAGAAGCTAACGGGAGAGGCCCAGTTCTGCAGGACAGGGACACAGAGCCTGGCCAGTCCCCGACCAGTCCCAAACTTCAGCCCAACCATCCTCACAGCAAGGCTTAGAGGGAACTGGTCTCAGGCTCCTCCAGCCAAGACATGCAGGTCCTGGAGTGCGGGGTGCTCCTTGTCCCCCTCCCCCACCCACTTCAGATGGCAAGTTCCTGA
Source organism: Cryptoprocta ferox (assembly GCA_028646485.1). NCBI lineage: Eukaryota > Metazoa > Chordata > Mammalia > Carnivora > Eupleridae > Cryptoprocta > Cryptoprocta ferox. The sequence goes on from CM053564.1 coordinate 20,897,404, forward strand.
AACTGACGGGGGTTTAGGGGGAGGGGGAGCCTCACAGCACCAGTTGCTGCTAGATTAGGAGGGGATCATGTCCTGCTTACCCTGGGGCGCCACCGCCTTCACTCGCCACCTCACTTTCCAGAATACAGCCCCCAGATGCCCAAACCATCCCCTCCTTTGCAAGGCCAATTCTATCCCCAGTCTCCTGAGGCCAAGGTTTGGGGGAGCCCCAGGGATTAGACGAAACTGGGAGAGCCAGCAGGCTTCCCCCCCGGCTAGCCCCCAGCCTGGGTGGCCTGTGAGCCCAGCTGTCTCCTGTCCATCTCCCAACAGGACGCAAGGCCCAGAATAGCAAGGTCATAAGCATGGGTAGGGCCTCCTGGAGGTGGGGACAGTGGCTGAGGGGCGCGAGAATGTAGGCTCCCTGCTTCCCCGGGAAGGAAGGTGAGAGGCAGCACTGGGTGCAGGTGGGGACGGGAGAGGGCCGAGCACAGCAGGTGGGATTCTTCCGAACCCGGCCCCTCCTTGTGAAGACACACACCGCTTGTGGGGGCCGGGAAACCCAAGGACGCCCTCCGTTGGAGGGGGGCACGGCTGGGGTTCGGTTCAGAGCGTAGAGCCTGGGTTTAATGGGGGTGTTGCAAGGAGTGAAAGATGTTGCACGCTCCTGCCCACGGGGCTGGGAAGGTCATGTGAGTGAAGTGGGCCAGTGGGGACGGAGCAGATGTGGAAAGTAGAAGGTGGAGCGCGTGAGGCTGGATCTTCTGATTTTCGGGAGAAGCCAGTAATCTGAACTTGTAGGTGAAATCCCAAAGGAAACACTATCCGGGCCAAGCAAATCATGTCAGCAGCTCCGACCCAGACGAAACTTCCCGTTCTACAGGTGAGGATACCGAGGCCTGAAGAGCCTAACACCTTGCCTAGGCCAAACAGCAAAGGAGAGGAAAAGCTAGGAGTGAAAGCCAGTGCTCTTTGTCATCTCCCCACCCGCCCCCCACCCGTTTCCCCAGCTTCCCAGCCTGGCTCTGAGAAGGGGAGCAGCCGGCCTGCCCCTGGGTCCCCCGGAGGCAGACTCTGTGGCTGCTATGTTAAAGCTCTCCCAACACGGCCACTGTGCCCCACCCCCACCCCCACGATCTCCCTCTGCCTGCTTTCTCCCTAGGGTGGGAAGCCTTAACTGAAGAATTTAGAGCAAGAAGGGTCAAGAAGGGTCCTTGGAGGCTGCCGACTCTGCTGTTCACTGTCCAGTCCCGATAAGAGCACTTGGCCGGAAACCCCGAGAAGCGCTATTTGGCTCTGCACTTACCGCTCAGCAGACAGGGCAGCCCACAGGGGAGCAAAAGGCCGAGAGCACGGGGCGAGAGAGCAACTGGGACTTGACCTGACCCAGCCTTCTGGCCTCTCCACTCTGGACTCGGCGACATCACACCGAGTGGGCTGCTTTCCTGACCCGCCTGCCCCAGTCCCCGCTGCACACAGTGGCCACAGCCATCACGATGGAACGGAGATAAACCCTTTTATTTATTTATGCTTCTCCATTTTGTTTAAAACAACAACAACAACCACCTTAATATAACTGACAGCCCTTCCCCCTCACCCTTCCTCAGGCCGGGGGTGGGGGGGGTGGTTAATGGGGAAATGGCCCCCAAGGGTGGGGCTGACCATAGAGCCCCTCAGGGAGGTAATGGAGCCCAAATCCCCTGCCCAGGGGATGGGCCACCTGTAGTGTATGAACTGGGGCGTTAACAGGGCTCTTGAACCTCTTCTTGTACCAATGTATGTGCCCTTGGCCATCAAGGGTCAGGAAGCACGTGGGGAGGGGATTCCTACCGCTCCTCCACACCCCTGCTCAGCCCCAATCTCATGAACTAAGGGCTGGGGAGCAAGAAGAGTGGACAAAGAGCGGGGTAGGGTGTCTCACACAAAGGAGTACTGGTTATTAATGGCTCTGGGATGGCCCCCTTCTTCTCCATCGCCCCCTGGTGGTAACTGCTGGAGCTGCACCATTGGGGTGGCCCCGGGGTCCCCACCAGATTCAGCGCCTCCCTGGGCCTCGGTGCCTGATGCTACGGCCTCTTCCAATTCAACCACGGGGACCAGCTCAACCACGGGGACCAGCTCTTCCTGGACCCCTCGACTGCCCGCTTTCTCTTTCTCTTGCCTCTCTTTGGCTGCTGCGGCTGCTGCTGCCGCCACTTCTGGCGCCCCCGACGCCTCTTCTGCCCCAGGATGTGGGGGATCTGTCCATGAAGGGGGTTCAGGGGGCTGGGGTGGGTCATGGGAGGTGTTCGGTTCTGGATAGGAATGGTAAGAAGACAGACTGTGGAGGGGAGGCCAGCTCTTGCGGCGGCCTCCCCTGCACTCATCCCCCCAGGAGCCACGTGCTATCTCCCCCACATCCCGTCTCCTGAGCAACCCCCTCCCCAGTCCATGGAAGATGGATCATGGGCGGCGGTGAGAGGAGGACCACACTTACACACAGTCACTCGCTCCGAAGGGCATGAGGGTGGAGGAGGCATCGGGGTAGCATCGATCTCCCTCGCACACCCCTGCATGGCTCCCGGCCTGCTCCCGGCCTGGGGGAGGGGGAGGGGCAACGTGGGGACAGATGGGACGTTGGGGTGGGGAAAAGGAGAGATCAGACAGGGACGTGAGACATCGACAGGGGGAGGAAAGGGAGGGGGATCAGACCGAGCATCCCCCAGAAGGGCAGGCCCAAGGTAAGAGCGTTGACGAAGGGCAAAGACAAGGCAGGAGAGGGCAGATCCAAGAGACACACAGATGATGGAACAGAGGGATCTGATGGAATGGGGATGCACCGGCCCAGCTTCTGCTTCCTCCCGGCTCCGGTGAGGAGCCCCCTGCCTCCCTACGTCCTCAGTGCCCTGCGTCCCCTTCGAGAGCCCAACACCCAGGAACCTGCTCTCCCCTACTCTCCCTAACAAAGCCTCTCCTCCTCGCAGCCCCCCGCCCCGTCTTGCTGGCACACACACCTCCTCGCTTCTTGGGTGCACGGGCACCTCCTCCCCTGCAGACCTGCTCTGCTCACCCTGCTGTCGCTGGGAGGACACGACATAGCTGACAAGAACAACGTCACTGGAGCCTCCAGACTCCAGAGGGATGGGGTGCACCCGGAAATGCTCGAGCATATCGAAAATGGACTGGAACCACAAGTGCTGGACCCGGCACTGACCCTCCTCGTTCAGCGACAGGCGCAGGTGCTGAGGGCAGGAGGAGCAAAGTGAAGGGGGAGCCCCTCTCCCCTGGGCGGCCACGGTCCCCCGCCCCACCCGCAGGCGCACGGCGTGCGACATGGCCTGTCCCTCGCTCACCTTGGCCTTGCCCTGGAAGTTGAAAGTGAGGACGTATTCACCCCGTCTCGTCTCACTCTGACGTACCAGGAAGACGCCATGGGAGCCGGTGCCTCCGGCCAGCACTAGCTGGGCGGCCTTGAGTCGAGAGAGCATCCCGTGGAACCAAGGGTACCCTGAGAGGGGCTGGTCCCCTTCACCTCCCTCTGACTCCCCCTGGAACAGGAATGATCCTTCAGGAAGGAGAGAGGGAGGGAAACCGGGGTGTCAGGGAAGCCTCCCCCATCCTGGGAGAAGAAAAGCCTTGCTTTCCCCTCTCACGTTACTTCCCTCCCCTGGGTCAGATCCTTCGGGATCCCGAGAGCAGCCAACCGGGCCTGGACGCAGACACGCACTCTCACCTCTGGTACCTGTGGCCGTTTCCGGAGTGTCCAGGGGCGGGTAGGGGGCTGCGAGGGGATGGGTTGTGCCTGCTGGGGGTCCCTCTTCGATGGGGATGCGGGGGGGCAACTCTGGGGGAAGCAGTTCCATGGAGTCGAAATGGGAGGCGGCGATGGAGGCAGAGCTGGGGGAGATGGACGCCGAGGGGCGGTCTGAAAGGCCCCCGTAAGCCCCTGGGAAGAAAGGGAGGAGGGCAAAGTTGAGAAGCCAAGAAACCATTCTTTGACAGGACAGGTCGGGCACCAGCCAGCGTGCCCTGCGCGCAGGGGCACAGTCGGCCGGCTGAAATGCTGGGTCCTCCTGTCAGCGGTAGCCTCCGCTGTTTTCCCCCTCGGGCTCCCAACTTCTGCCTCAGGCACTGCTGGGGGACAGGGACTGCGAGGAGGTCCTGGAGTCCAAACGCACCTCTGGTTTCTCTGAATCGACAGCTGAAATTACGGCGATTGTCGCAAAGGTGGGGGTTGGGAAGGATCCCTCAAATATTTTCGCGTTACAGAGGGTCCTTTTTCGGCCTTCGGGACAAAGTCCCCAACCTTCAGAGGCATCAAATATCCTCCTTCTATTAATCTGCCCAACCCAAGCAACCTGATCTTCACACTAACTCGCATTCCCGCATCTTCCGCGTTAGCCTGATCGTCCCGTCCGATTTTCCCAAGGCTCCTGGGCTCTCCTGGGTCGCAGGTCTGTGCTCTTGCCATTGGTCTCCTCCTCCCAGTCCTGTTCTTTTCTCTCACCTCCTCTGGGTGGTATCCTGTCTACTCCACCTTCCCCGACTCTCGGCTTCCTCGGAGCTCCCAAGAAGCTTTCTGCCTGTGCTGCTCAGAGAACACTTAGTACAGGCTCTCCGTGGTAGCGTCCTGCTTTTCAGAGGAAGCGGTAGCTCGTCAACTCAACTAGACCAGGAGCCCACGGAAGGCGAGAAGCTCGTCTCAGGCATCTCTGGGGTCCCCCGTCCTGCTCCAGAGCCCAGGTAAATAGCAGGGCATTCCTGAATGTCTGCTGGTGGCAGGCCTGAGCCCACGGCAACGCTCAGTGCTCAACGTTGTCAGCGCTCAGAATAGGGATAGTGGTGCAGGAAGCAGACTGGCGTGGCCCCTGTCTTTGGCAGGGACTCTCAGGTGACCTCAGAAAAGCCATTTCCCCGCCCTGGTCTTAGCTGCCCGAAGGGTCTGGAAACGAGGGGCTCGGATCGAATGACTTGTAAGGTCCAGCCTACAGCTCCAACATTCTTTAACCCATTTGTTCACTCGGTGACCAATCATAGCCTGGGTGCCAGGCATCACGAACCCACAGAGGAACAGGAGAGAGGGTATAATGGAGTCTAGAAAGGTGAACCGGGCCAGACAGATGCACGTCTCTGGGCGTGCCTGTGTGTGGGTAGGGCCTGTGTACCTTTAGTCAGGCCAAGAAGTAGAGAGCGGAAAGAAGATCTGGTACCGCTGACACGCGTACAGAAACGCACAGGAAGAACGAAACACAGGTGTGTACAAAGCGTTCCAGAAGCTTGGAGAAGAGAACCATTATCTCCAGCCAGAGCGGAGGTCTGCACAAGGCTTATGGAAGAAGGGAAGAGGCCGGGCACGGAAGGCTGGGTGGGAGTTTCCCCGGGGTTTGTGCAAGGGGGTGACGGTTCTAAGGGGCAAACTGCAGTGTGGCACGCACAGGGACAAGAGACAGACAGTCGGTGGGCAGCAACAGGCAACTGAGGGGTGGGAATGGGGTGCACGGTAGAGAGGGCCTGGGCCGGGCACGGGGGTGGGGGGCGGGGGGCTCTGAAGTTCACGGCTAAGGCTCCACGCTTACCCTGCGACAGGCGGTCATTGCTCTCGCTGGGGCCCAGCAGCAGCTCCTGGCTGGGCAGACTCTCTGAGTGATTGAGGCAGGGAAGCTCCAGGCTGTCTGTGTTCTCCCTTGTAAGGAATGAGGTGCCAGGGGCCAGGGGGAGGGTCATGGGGCGGGGACTGGTAGCGGGGCAGGGTCTGCAGAGACAGGGAAAAAGGTGTCGTGAGGAAACTCACCAGTGACGGGCCCAAGGCTGCTCCCCATCCCCACCCGGTCCCCTCAGTGACAGCAGCCGGGCTCCTCACCCTGGGCTCAGGCATTCTTGGATGTCAGACACCCAGGCCTTCACGTGTAGAGCATCAGCCGTCTCCAGGATGTACTCCGAGGGGCCTTCCACCTATGGGGACAAGAAGAGGAGCACAGGCCACTCCCAGGTGCAGAGGCCCTCAGCCACCCCTGAGGACAACAAGAACGTCCTCCCCCTCCTTCCTCCTCCCCGAGGGGCTACCACCCCCCGGACGCACTCTCAAGGCACGTGACCTACAGGCACCTCCTTTCACGAGGTCCCCCGCCTCGATGTGCTACTAGCTTTCTCCCCAAAACAAGCACTCCCCAGGGCGGAGCAGGAGCCCAGAGCGCCTACCTTAACCACAAACGTGTTCTCCCGGTCGGGCATCTCCAGGGCTGTGGTTGTCCGCACGTCCGTGATGGTGGAGCAGGGGATGCTGAGTCGAGGCCGAGACGCCTAAGTTGGGAAAGAGACCAAGATCCAAACTTTTGGTGTGTGCTGGGACCACCTTTCACTCCCCTCCAGGGATCCATCTTTCCTTCCAAGCCCTAAGGGAGGCAGACAAGGGATCATAACCCTACTTTTTCAGTCCTGCCCACAGCTACTACCCCCCAAGGCAGGAGCCAGCTTCAGAAACCAAAGCGAGCAGAGCTACGCCTCACTCTGGGCCACTCTGGTGGCTCAATGGCCCGCTCCCAGTTACCCACCCTCCTGGGGCCTCACCTTGGGCGGCACAAAGAACTCCAGGCGACTTCCTCCTCCTCCTTCTCCTTCACTTCGAAGCAGTAAGCGACACTTCTGCCACTGAGGCTGCCCTCCGCCCCCCGAGGTAGGCCCAGCTGCCCCTCCTCCCCGGCCCACTCCGGCTGGGTCAGGGGCTGCCTCTTCAGCCCCCATGAAACTCAGCAACTCTTCCCTCTGCACCATCCCTGCTCCATCCTTCAAGGCCCCCCCGCCCCGACTGAGTCTCAGCCTCTCAAATCGGTGAGTCCATCGGTCCCCGGGGGATGTTCCATCACTAACCAGTCCCCTGCCAATGGTCCCAGCCCCGCCAGAGGAGTTGGAGTTGCTGTTTCCACCCAGGACCGGGGGGCCTGATGAGGTCTCGAGGGGCCCGGCTGGGGAGGGAGGGTCAACGGTCCCCCGCCACTGCAGGATGCCGCGGACTGAACCGCGGACAGAGCGACCCACGGAGCGGAGAGAGAAGCGTTTCTTTAGCTTCGGCTTCGAGGAGGTCGTAGAAGAGGAAGAGACTGAGGAAGGGAGGGGGCCGGCCAGGTCCTCAGATGATCGAGAAGGGCCCAGCACAGCCAGGGGCCCGCCCACCCTGCAGCTCTCAAGGGACAGGTCAGGTGGTGGGATCTCCACACCGGGACTCAGGGGGGCCAGGATGGGTGGTGAGAGGGAGCCGGAGGCCCGGGCCACCTCGGCTTCAAAGTGCTGCAGGAAGAGCTCGGCAAAACGTCGGGAGAAGGCAGCCTCAGCCCCGGGCCCTGCATACTGGGGGTGGGAGGCCAGGTAGAGGCGAAAACGGCGGGCAAAATCCAGGGCGGCAGCCCGGGCATGGGACTCGCAGAACTCCCGCCAACTGGGGGGAGGGGGTGGTGGCAAAGGGGGAGGAGAGGGGGAGGCCCCATCCTCTGGGGAAGGGGCACCATTCATGATGGTCCCCAGGAGGTGGAGAGGGGGAGCCTGTGGGGAGGGGCAGCAAAGAGGGAAGCGGCCAGAAGACACGGGGAGAGCGGCAGCAGCTGCAGAAGGAAGAGAGGCACATACACCGAGTCACTGCTGAGGTGGGACTGGGGCCAGAGCCCCACCCCGAGCGGGACTCCCCATTCTGGTCTGGACTCCTGGGAAAGCAGTGGGGGCCCACCACACCGCCTCCCTTCCCTTTCCCAGAGCCTCGCAGCCCCCCACACACACAGCCCCACCCCCCCACCCCTCATCCCCTGTCAGCTGGCTCCCCCCACACCTGCCCTGCTGCCTTCCCAACCCACTTTCCCTGGCTCTGGTTCCAGGAGCAACAGGCAGGCCGCGAAGCACCTTCCTCCAAAAAGGAGTCTTGACCACTCACACCACCTCCCTTCTCTAATACAGGTCCTTCAAGGTTTATCCCGTGCTTCCCATGTGTTCTTACCTTTCCCTGCAACAGGCTTTAATAACCTTGATAATAGATGAGGAAACCGAGGCTCAGAAAAGTTTCAGAACTCCAAGTCTATGGTTTTGCCCACTGCATAGTCCTTGTCCCCAGGGACTGGCTGGACCAGCCTGTCACAGCCCCGCCCTGCCCCAGCTCTCAGGGAGCTAGGTCTGCACCTGCCTCATGCGTCCTGAGGTCCAGCTCTGAGGAGGGAGGCTGCTCAGTCAAGAGGATGAATGGATGATGGACTGAAACCACAGCTGTCCTGGAAGCGGACCCCAGGGCCCAGCAGCCCAGTGTGACAGAGGCTCGGAATGGCCCCAGCCTGGTGCCTTCAGCCTGGGGCCCAGAAGCAGCAGCACCAGGCGGGGAAAGACTGTGGGTTGGGTCAGGGCAAGTCTTTCTTGGCCACAAAGTAAATAAAACATAACAGAGAGCTGGGGCCCTAGGGTTTCTCACTTCCTCTTCTTTCACTGGGGAGTGTGCCCTAAAGGCTGGCGAGCCTGGTGGTTAAGGCGATGGGACTTGGAATTGGACCTGGGATGAAGTCCTGGCTCTGCCCCCTATTAGCTCCGTGATCTTGAACAGATTCTATGTCTTCTCTCAACTGCAGATTTATATCTATAACACAGAGCTCATGGTCCCTAACCCATGGAATCATGGGGAGAATCAAACGGAACACGTCAGGGCTTGGCAGAGAGTAAGCACACGATACATGACTGCCATCATTACTATCTTTATAGGTTCCGGTTTTTCCAAAAGAGAAATTAGAGAAAGGGAGAGGCTTCCCAAGATCTTACAACTAGCAAGTGGCAACAGTGGGCATGGCATTTAAAACCCATGGCTCTTTGTTAGTGTTCCTCCCCCGTATTACACTGGATGATGACTGTCACCAGGACTGCGGGGAGGACAGCTCAGGAAAGTCTCCCCCCAACCTCAAGACTCCTGCTCAGATCCACAATCCGCGACCCCTCCCCTTCCTCCTTGGCCTAGATCCTACACATTCAGAGGGCTCCAACCACAGGGGCAATTCCAAACCAACGAGAAGCCAGGAGATGCTAGAGTCATGGAGCACAGGGGAACCGAGCCAAGAGGTGCAGACACAGCAGAGAGAGCAATCTCCAGGCAGTGGCCACCTCAGCTCACACGGGCCCACCCAACCCTCTGCACCACTGGCCGACCCAGCCCCCTTCGGGCCCGCTGACCCTGCGGCTCCTGAGCTGGTGACTCAGTTTCTCTTCTGCCAAGCAAGACTCAGACCCATTTCCCCGGTGCACCTGCCTCTTGGCTCAGTTCTGAAATTTCCCGGAGGGCAGGTGGTGGCGGGTGCAGGCTCCGCTCCCGGCTCGGACCCTCTGGGCCCGGTGGTCAGTGCCCTCCGGCCCGACCCTACTCCCTGGACACCCTCGACCCGCCCATTCCCCCGGGGCCGCAGCCGCCTCGGGACCAGCCCCGTCTGCTGCACTCTCCGGGGCCGAGCGCCCCTCCTGCCTCTGCCCCCACCCCACCCCCCACGCCTGCCCCCACCCAGGGCTCCTCTCAGGCGCCGGGGCCGGGTCGCGGAGAGGGAAGAGGTACTTGAAGAGGGGGGTTCCGGTTCCGGTCCCACCTGCATCTCGGTCCCCGCGGTTAGCTCCGGCGGCGGCGGCAGCTCCCGCTCCCTGCCCCTCCCCCCGCACTCCGCGACTAGCTCCCAGGCCGCTTCTGCGCAGGCGCCGGGGCCCCTTTTCCCGTCACCGAAGGAAGCGACCATAGAGAAGAGCTGCGAGAGGGAAGGGCACCTATACCCTCAGTTCGGCCACCTTCCTACTCCGGGCAAACCCGTCGAGTGCTGCGAGGGGCTTCTCCGGTTGCTCCTAAAAGGGACCCCAAAAGCAGTCGTGGGAAGGGATTGGATCCCACCAGGTGTCCCCTCGAAGGAAAGTCGCGACAAAGGAGAGGTGTCAACCATGAGAAGCCACTTTAGGGGATAGAGTCGCGAGGCCCTGTGGCGGGCTAGAGTAGCCACCGGGTACCGGAAACCAGCGAGATGAGGAGGCTCTTTGCAGGACCCGCCGCAGCCTAGAGCGTCTGGCCCTGCGGCTGCGGGGTTCACAGACACCGCCCCCAAGGAGCCCGGCGAGGGAAGACGCGGGTGACCTTGGTTGAGGCCCCGAGAAGAGGCGGAGCCTGAACTTACGACCTTGGCTTCTCTGGGGAAAGACACTGGAGGTCCGGGAGGTTCCAACTGAGACTGGAAATAAAGATAAAGGGCAAAAATACAGAGATCACTTTGGACGTGGGACGTCAGGAGGCAGGTGCACATACAGTCTGGAGCTCGGTAGAGACATGAAGACCAGATATAGACATTGACATTGACAATCATTAAGTTATAGAGAGCCGTTGAAATCATAAACACAGTGAGATCAGTCAGGTCTCTCACTGACCCAGCTCCAACTGGCCTAAGCAATAGGGGAATCTTGGCTGAAGCAATGGAAAAGAATGGATCTAGCTTCTTCAGGGACAGTTGAATAAAAGAGTCAAAAGATACGAGAAACCCGTGGTTCACCTCCTCTAGGCTCTTCTTTCCCCATGCACTTGGCTTCACTCGCAGGCAGCCCTAGCTCAGTGGTAAAATGGCTTTCCTTGGCTCCAAACTGAAGTCCTAATAGCTTAGCAACTCAAGTAGAAGGAGCAGGCTTCTTTTCTGAGATTTACAATAAAATTTCCAGGACTGACCTTAGCTGATCGGCTTGGATCAAATCCTGGAACACAAGAGACTGGAGATGGATATATCCCCTGACTCACACAAGAATGTTTATTCAAGGTTGAGGCTGCCAGACAGAGTTGGAAAAATTCATTGTGGAAGGCGACTTCTGGGCTAGCCAGCCTTACTCCCCCAGCTCTGCCTCTGCTCTAACCAAGCTGACATCAGCTCACAGGTGGCCTTTGTTAAGGTCTTCATCACAGTCTTTGTCCATCCATCTTCCCAGTTCCGAGGAAGATGTCAATGGAAAAGGCTCTAGTTCTGCGGTTACCTCCCTCCTCCCTGAACCCCTTACACACACTTTCTCTGTAGTTTCTAGTTTCTGTAGTCTCTGAGGTTTCTGCCCACTGCTTCTAGGAGAGAGGCACAGTTGAGGAATACAGAAAGGCAAGGGTCTAGTGATAATGAGTTAAGTTTGGAAATGTGTCTCAGTTGTCCAATAAAACTTTCTGCAGTGACAGATGTTCTATATCGACACTATACAGTGTGTAACCACTAGCCATATGTAGCCACTGAGCCCTTCAAATGTGGCCAGTGTGACTAGGGAACGGAATTTAAACTTTAATTAATTACAACAGCCACATGTGGATAACGACTAGGCACTGTCATGGACAACTAGGTGGAGCTGTCCAGCAGAGATGAAGCTATGCTGAGCTGCATAAAGCGGTTTGGTGGGGATCAGACGTGAGTAGTGGTTGAAGCCATGGACATCGGTGAGATTGTTCAGGCAATATCTGTAGAGAGAATTGGGCCCAGGACCTAATTCTGGAGAACAAGCCACGTTTAACAGGTAAGCAGAGAACCAGGAGGAGAAAGTGCTGAGATGATGTCTTGGGTCACGTTTCCCAGAAGCAGAGCTTGAGATGAGGATTTGTGTGCAAGTGATCTAGTCAAAAAATGCTACCAGAAGAAACCAGTAAGAGAGTGGGAGAAGCAGGAGTGGGAAGGAGGGGAAACCAAACAAACGTATGACCTCAAGCAGAGAGTAGTTCAACTTGATCCTGCAAGAGAGCTCTGGATGAAAGTTATGCCTCAGATTTGTCCAGAAACAAGAGAGAAGGGCCTTTCGTATACCCACATTCCTCAACTTTTGACAAAGGGATACTCCTGGAGACATCAATTCATCCAGGCAAAGCCCCCAGTGGCCTGAGGGCATTCCTCCAAAAAAGGAAAAAATCTGGACACGCTGACTCTTGGAAGAGAAACCACACAACAAAGACAGGGCGGGGGGGAGGGGGCAGTTGGGCAGACACATCACGGGCAAATGATTAAAAAGGAATCCACGGTACTGCCATTGTCCCTTATAGAAAACACTGATGACTAATGATGTGTGGCCATGAACAAACGGTCATGAAAGAATTCTTGAGATGTTTTTGACGCAAAAAGGTGCTTTTATTACAGCACGGGAACGAGACCCATGGGCAGAAAGATCTGCACTTTTGCTGTATGAAGGCGGTGTTTATATGCTGAGTGCTTAAGGGGGAGGGGATGTGCAGGGAGTATTAGATCACAAATGTCTCCTTCGCATTTCTACTCGTAAAAGCACTTTCGCAAGATTTCTCTGGTGCTTATCATTCAGTTCAATATTAACTATCGGTGAGTTGTACTGACAGTCATGAGACCCTTTAAGAATGTAGCAGCCAGCACGTATTTGATCCTTGTCAGAACTATGCAGGCTTTACGTTAGTCTTCTAGGCTAAAGGTGAATATTTTTCTGCTTCTATCCCTCGTCAGCTTAGCGACTTTGGTGAGAGTAATTTTAGGGAAGTGGGAGAAGCAGAAGCCAAATGGTAGTGGATTGAGGACTGAATGGAAGGCGAAGAACTGGGAGGAGGAATATGGAGAGCTGAGTGCTGAGGGACACCTGGTTATATGGAAAGTACAAAGGGAAGGGAGCCAGTAGAAAGGGTGGCAATTGGAGTGAGGTTTGGGGACGGTGAGAACCGTAGGATCCACGACCCATGTTAAGCCAAGGTATTAATATAATAGGGAGAAGCACTTCTTCCACAAGAACAGGGGATGTGATACTCAGGATGCTTTTAGCTACCAGTAATAGAGTACCCCCTCCCCACTCAAGGTTTAAACATGGAAAGAGGAGGAGCTTACTGGTTCACAGAATTGAAAAATCAGAGGTAGGATGACTTCAGGCATGGCTGAAGCCAGAGGCTCAAGTAACGTCCATTTGAACTTGGTCTCCATCTCCTAGCTCTGTTTTCCTCCGGACTGTCTTAATTCTTAGGCAGATGGTCCCCTCATGGGTGGAAAGATGACAACCACAGCACCAAGCGTACTTTCTACTACCTTAACAGCCATCTTGGGAAAAGATCATAGCTTTCCCAGTAGCTCCAACAAATGCAGCAGGGTTGAGTATCATGAGCCCAGCTTGGGTCCCCCAGTGACTAACTGCTGTATAGTGAAGAATTTGGTTTTTGTCCCAGCTTCCTGGCACAGAGCTCTTTTTTTAATTTTTAAAAAAATGTTTGTGTGTTTGTTTATGAGAGAAGACAGGGTGGAGAGAGAGAGGCAGGGGGAGAAGGAGACAAAATCCTAAGAAGGCTTCACAGATCCCGACGTGGGGCTCAGACTCTCGAACCACAAGATCATAACCTGAGCCCACATCAAGAGCTCAAACGACTGAGCCACCCAGGCACCCCCTGGCACAGAGTTTTTGCTAATGAGGTAACTGATGGCAAGCCCCTAGATAGCTTCAGGCACTAAGCTGGTCACCAGAAAGACTAACTTTGTGATTAGAGGGTTGGGATTTTTAAAAGTTTATTTATGTAAATAATCTCTATACCCAACGTGGGGCTCAAACTCAACCCCCACCCCCAGATCAAGAGTCACATGCCTTTCTGACTGAGCCAGCCAGGCTCCAGAGAGGTTTGGGATTTTGAAGCTGGACCCCTCCCTTCTCTGGAGTTTGAGTTCAGTTACATGGCGATGACTTCATCAATCAAGTCTAAGAAATGAAGTCCCACTAAAAACTCTGGGCACTGAAGCTCAGTGGGGCTTCCTGGTTGGGGACCACATTGATACGCCAGGAGGGTGATATGCCCTGGTTCCATGGGGAGGGCATGGAAACTCCGCATGTGGACTCTCCCAGACCTCGCCTCACCCTGTGTTATCTTTTTCATTCGGCTGTTCCTAATTTGCATTCTTTACTATAAAACTGCTCGTAGCTATCACGTTTTCCTGCATTCTGTGAGTCGTTCTAGCAAATCATCACACCTGAGGGGGGTCACGGGAAACTCCCACATCTGTACCAGGTTGGTCCAAAGTGAAGATGGTTGGGACCCCACTTGCAGCTGGCATCCGGAATGGGGACATTCTTGTGGAGGAGTGAGCCCGTACTTAGCTTGTGGGGCCTGAGTTAGCTTCGGGTTAGTTAGTTCTGAGTTAGTGCCAGAATTGAATTCCAGTATACAAGTTTGGGTTGAAACAAAATACTAACCCTGAGCCAACATTTGTGATCACAAGGGTAGATGATGCTGATTGGTAAACACTGGATCACGGACCCATTGTCTGAAACTGGGATGGGCTGAGCACAGCAGAGCGTGGCTCTTCAGAGGAAAACTAAGGTCTCTATCAGAAGAGGAAGTGGTTGCTTGTGGGATTCTTCTGGAGATCATCTTGACCCTACCCCGCCCCCAAGAGATGGGGATTTCTCCTATTTTGTCCTCTTTTCTGGGATGTCAAATTCAGCGTTGGTGCTTTGGTCAGGAACTCCTGCCCTTCCCCATCATACTCTGCTCAACCAGGATATTTTGACCGCGTAAAGTACTCTAGCTTCACTTAGGCTCTGCCTCTGAACCTACATGCATCATTCCCCTCACTTCTGCCCATCTTTCTCCTTCTGGTTTTATGCTTCGAGGTGTGGTCTCCTCGAGGAAGCCATGCACAGTCAACCTGGCTAGGCCACCTCTAAAGTGCTTTCTACTCAATAGATGTTGTATGACATTCACCAAGTGTTTACAACTGCAATGTCTCCAGTCACATCTGAGCGATCATAATTTGGCATTTGGGAGGAAATCCAGGGCCAGTATGGAGGTGGGCAGTGATGGAAGCAGACAGGAGACTAGTGCTGTGGTCTGGGAGGGGCCGATGCTGACCTGGCCAGTGCAGTACAGTGGGGTTAGAACCAAGGAGAACGTCCAAAGACACTGCCGAGGAGGTGCTGCCAGGCTGGCTGATGGGGAGAGTGAAGAATGCCCCTGAGCTTTCGAATAAGTCTGTTGAATGGCATTGAGGACAGAGCTCTAGGTCCTGGTCCCCACCTGTCACTAAGTTGCTGGCTAACCCAGAACTTATTTTAGTTACATCAGACCCCACCCTCCCTTTAGAGGTTAGAGCTGCAAGAAATCTTAGAGATCATAACGTTTAACTTCATCACTCCATCCCCATTTTATAGATAGTAGAGCAGAGGCTCCAAAAGTCGCAGTGGCTCACCTTTATTTTTAACGTGAATGTGAATACATAACTTGCTTTCCACTGAAAACATCAGGACACTTAATAAGCCCAACACAAATGCTTAACTGAAATAATTCAACACATAATTCAACAAATGGCCCTTCACCTGAGTGTTAGGCACTGTTCTTAGGGTAAAAAAGAAGGTCTTACTGTCATGACCTGGTGAGACGGAAAACAACATCAACCCCACAAACCAACCAACAAGCAAACTGAGGAAAAAGCTTCAGATATTTAGGGGCTATGAAGAAAACCAAACGGGACCACTGATGAGAGGGGGATTGGGGGCTACTTTAGATAGAAAAGGTATCTGAGGTGGACACTAATGGAAGAAATAGCCTGGGGAGAAAGCTACAGGGAAGGACACTGCAGGGAGAGGGAACAACTACTGCAAAGAGCCTGAGGTAGAAACAATCGACGTTTGCAGAACAGAAGAATGGCCACACAGAATGGCCAGTATGGCCGGGAGAGATGGTGAGGGAAATCACGCGAGACGGGCTCCAAGAGATGGGCCACAGGGAGGAATCTGGATTATTACTATTTTTTATAATAGCTTTATTGATATATAATTCACCCACCATCCAGTCTGGCCATTTAAAGTAGGAGTTGAGATTTTATTCTAAATGTAGTAAGGAGTCATGGAGGGAAGGTTAATTTTTTTTTTAAATGTCTTTATTTTGAGAGACAGAGGTGAGCAGGGGAGGGGCAGAGAGAAAGGGAGACAGAATTTGAAGCAGGCTCCAGGCTCTGAGCTGTCAGCACGGAGTCCCACGCGGGGCTCAAACCCATGGACTGTGAGATCATGACCTGAGCCGAAGTTGGAGGCTTAACCGACTGAGCCACCCAGGCGGCCCTAGGAGGGTTAATTTCTGATCCACATTTTATTTATTTAAAATTTACACTTCAGGGGTGCCTGGGTGGTTCAGTTGGTTAAGCCTCCAACTTCAGCTCAGGTCATGATCTCACATTCCGTGCGTTCGAGCCCTGTGTCGGGCTCTGGGCTGACAGCTCGCAGCCTGGAGCCTGCTTTGGATCCTGTGTCTCCCTCTCTCTCTGCCCCTCTCCTGCTCATGCTCTCTCTCTCTCTCTCTCTCTCGAAAATAAACATTAGAAAAACTTACACTTCAAAGAGAATCTTTATTTTTATTTTACTTATTTATTTTTTAAGTAAATTCTGTACCATGTGGGCCTTGATCTCATGACCATGAGATGAAATCAAGTCACGTGCTCTACTAACTGAGCCAGCCAGGTGCACCTTCTGATCCACATTTTATTTTTTTAATGTGTATTTATTTATTTTGAGATGGGGGGAGAGAGAGAGAGAGAGAGAGAGAGAATCCCAAGCAGGTGCCAAGCTGTCAGCACAGAGCCTGACCCAGGGCTCGAGCTCACGAACTGGGAGATCATGGAGCTGAAACCAAGAGTCGGACACTTAGCTGACTGAGCCACCCTGATCGACATTTTAAAGCCTGGTCCAACTCCTGTGTGGAGGATGGATTGGCCAGAGATTGAGGGGAACAGGAGCTGGGAGACCCATCGAAGAGGCCAGTGAGCTAACATAGGTGACAGATGCTTCCGGACTGAACCACAGTGTCAAGAGTGGAGACAGACAGAAGTGATCACATTCCAGATATGTTTTGAAAGAGAAGCAGCAGGACTGGGTAATGGGTTAGATGTTGGGGCTCACGGGAAGGAAGAAAGGTGGTGCTGTGTAAGCAGAGCCTGGGGAGAGAGCGGAGGGTCGTGTTTTGGACGTGGGAAGTTGGTAGCACCACATGGTGGCACCCTTCAGTTTGGAAGGCTCATTCATAGTTCAAGTGCAATCACTGAGGCCAACAGAGGCCGGGCAGAGGATACAGAGATAAACTGGCTCTACTCAGGCCGCTCAGCCTCAGACAAGGGAAACCAAGAAATATGCCTCAGGGCATTAAATGCCCCGTCAGGATGTATTTGAATGTAGACAACAGATGACTCTGACACAGTCTGACTTAAATAATAAGGACATTAATCATCACGCCTCAAGGAGTCATCTTCTGAAATCTTCGCGTTGCCCTCTTCTGGATTTTGGCTTTATCACTGACTGGAAATAAGAAGGGCAGAGAAGTTCCAGGCTTCACATCCAGACCCAGCAAGACCCAAAGTGAGAAGGCAGTCCATCTCTTTGGTGTCTCCATAAGAGTGAGGGACCCTTGGGGCGCCTGGGTGGCTCAGTCGGTTGAGCATCCAACTTCAGCTCAGGTCATGGGTTTGAGCCCTGCGTCGGGCTCTGTGCTGACAGCTCAGAGCCGGGAGCCTGCTTTGGATTCTTGGTCCCCCTCTCTCTCTGCCCCTCCCCTGCTCGTACTCTCTCTCAAAAATAAAAATAAACATTAAAAAAAGAAAAGACCCTTTCCTGAAAGCCCCAAAGGAGATTCCCCTTACCAATCACTAGCCCCAAAGAAGTCACACCCCCAACCCTAAACAACCCCCCTGGCAAGGAGAACAGGATCACCAGAAGACCTGTCAGGATTTATTCCTGGAACTGGGGGAAGGGCCATCTTAAACAAAATCAGGGAAGGTGGAAAATGGCTGTTAAGCAGGAACTCCAATGAACAAATTGCTAGGGGGGCCTCAGAAGGCCATTTGATTTCAAGAGTGCCTTTTAAAGAGTGCAACATTTTGCACAAAGAACGTTTCTTTAGCTATAATCATACAAAATACATGTCAGAAAGAGAAAAATCGGGGCGCCTGGGTGGCTCAATCGGTTGAGCGTCCGACTTTGGCTCAGGTCATGATCTCACGGTTCGTGGGTTCGAGCCCCACGTCCAGCTCTGTGCTTATAGCTAGCTCAGAGCCTGGAGCCTGTCTTCGGATTCCGTCTCTCCCTCTCTCTATCCCTCTCCTGCTTGCACTCTCTCTCTCTCTCTCTCTCTCTCTCAAAAAATGAATAAAACATAAAAAAATAAAAAATAAAGAGAAAGAGCTTTCTCTGAGGCAATTCCCAGCCTCCTAAAGTCCTGATTGTTTTCCACTTCCTTTGTCCCTGTTCCCCCTCCCCCCACCATGCTATTTTTCTAGGGCAGCACCATCTCCATTTAGCACCGCTTACAAGCACATTCCCAGGAGGCTAGGTCCCCTTGTCTCTGTTCCTCCTTCATCCAGTGGTTATGCCAGATTCATGCTCCCATGTCCACATACTGGACACCTGTCTTCACTCTGCTCTTTCAGTGTTGCTCCCAGGTACGGCTGGACATCTGGGGAAATTCCATGCAAGCCCTCCTGCTCACTGACATCAGAGTCGGGTGACGTCTCTCAGACTCGTCTGATACAAGAACAAGTGACCTCTGACGATCTAGGCTTCTCTGCGCAGACACCTTCATGTGGGGCTTTGAATCCGCCTGACTTTGGGGACAGGGGGGTTGGGAAGGAGGACAGGTCACTTTCTTGATGCAGAGGTCGCTTCGGTGCCATGAGCCGCAGGTGTCGCACACGGAGTCTCAGTCCTGGCATTTAGAGTTTGGTGGCAGTGGTGGAAACAGCAGCTGTCTTACCAGGTCTCGTAAGTCCTGTGACTGGGGCGCTGTTTCTCCAGCCCGTCCCATGATTCCGTAAGCTGCCCCAAAGCCTTACACACATCCTCCTTCTGCGTAAACCAGCCAATGGAAATTCTGTTATCTGTACGTCAAGGCTCCGAACTATTGCAGAGGATGTTACAGTCAACAGCGCTACAGAGTTTTCTCCCTTTGGACAATTCTGAGTGTGGCGCTTCTCAAATTTCAGTCATTCGTGTACCACATTTGCCCAAGTCTGCCGTGTACTTATGCCACCCATAATATTATTTACCAAATACTGGTTTTTAGGTTGACTCATTTTTAAGCTATTTGCTACCTTTTTTTCAAACGAATACACACATTCAAAGAAACACAGCACCACTACAATAGAAGGGATTCGTTCGAGTCCCACTCCCCCCCAAAATCTCACATTCTGATAGTGGCCAGGAGCATTCCCAGAAGAGGAGTGAATGGATGGGATAAAGACAAAGAAGCACTTTTAATTACGGCCCCAGGCCTTCCTAAATGGAGCTGATGGGTCGGAGGGCCAGGACAGATGTCTTAGCAAATTCATTTTACCTGGAAAGTATATTGGCAGTTAAAGGACAATAGGGTGGTTGAGTGCATGATTTTTTTGGAGTTTAGTTGTACTGGGTTCCTAATGGTCAAGTCCTCTCACCTGTAATATGGGGAAAAGAATGGCTCCAACCACATCTGGTAACACTGGGAGTGCTGAATGTGAACCAATGTGAAGCCTTTGCACAACCCCTCATCCACACAGAGCTCTCCTTCTGAGTTTCCCCAAACTCTTTTGAGCTTGGGAGGCTGTGTGTTATAAATAAATAGTTGTCCGGTCTGTGCTCAGAGACCCTCTGGAATCATAATCTCTAAGGAAGGAATTAGGAAATCTGTTTGAAACAAAAGCCGTCCATGGAGTCTTGGGATCGGATGAGTTTCGGAAACATCAATCAGGGTAAAGTAGGTGCTGTTATCATGGCAGGGTGATGAGATGATAGATGTGAAAGTTAAAGGTCATTTGCTGGCCTTGCACTTGATTTCAGTCAACAGAAATGTACTTGGTGTCAACCAACACGGGGTACTGGGTGCCCGGCCCTGGGTGAGGTGCCAGGGACACCGCAGGGACGTGAAAGACTCGGGCTACCCTTACAAGCACCTGAAGCCGGTCCCTCAACCTTGGTATCATCGGTAAAACTGGGTGAGTGGGTGGGGCGAAAATCAAGGGGATTCGCCCCTGGCCGGCCGAGGGGCTTCACGGGCGGACGGCAGAGCTGTCTGTCCCCGGCAGCTGGGAGCCAGGCGGGGAGGGATTTGAAGGTCAAGGGCTGTGGGACCTGGAGGTCGCTGGACCCCATTCCTGTCTCCTGTCCAACTCATTTTCTCTCCGAGCCAGAAGTCAGAATCTCCCCCATGAAGTAGATTCTGTTGTTTCCATTTTACAGCTAAGAAAACAAAGGCTCAGCGGA
The DNA here is from genome assembly GCA_028646485.1 of Cryptoprocta ferox. Classification (NCBI taxonomy): domain Eukaryota; kingdom Metazoa; phylum Chordata; class Mammalia; order Carnivora; family Eupleridae; genus Cryptoprocta; species Cryptoprocta ferox. The sequence goes on from CM053564.1 coordinate 20,917,570, forward strand.
GAGATGTGTCACACTTGCGCCCCACCCGCGAAAGACTCCCAGGCCCGTCTCTCTCAGCCTGGCCGCAGGGCCTCGTCCTACCTCCGGCGGGGGCTCAACGGCCCCCAGATCTCCCGCCAGACCCCCGCAGTGGGTCGGACTCCAGGGGGCTCTGAGCCAGGCCGCTCCCGTGCGGGCCGCGCCGGGGCAGCCGCCGCCGCCTCCCGGAGGCCCGCACCCCGGCTCCGGACCCGGCCTAGCCCTACCTGGCTCCCACGACCAGCGCACACACAGCACGCCCCCACTGGGAACTACAACTCCCGTGAGCCTCCAGGGCGCTGGTGCGCGACCGGACGCTCCACGTAGGTCCCCGGCGCCGCCAGAGACACCTGCGTTGTCCCCGTCGGTCCGCGAGGCCCGAGAGCGTTGTGGAAACCGTCTCCCTCCCTCCCCGCCAGCGAAACACCAGCACCTTCCGGGCGTCGCCTTTGGTCCCACACCCGGAAGTCGTAAAGACGGCCATAAAAACTGGAGGCTAGAGGGACCCAGGCATGCCCTCCCGGCCTTCACTTCCGCCGGAAGTGACCTCCAGTCGCCCGTGCCCTTTCCTTTCTGCACGCGCGGGCGCCCTGGGCCGGGTACTCCGGTCGCGAGTACGACCACAATGGCGGCCACCACCCTGCTGCGCGCGACGCCCCTCTTGAGCGGTGAGGGGGCGGGGAAGGCGATGGCGCCCGGGGACACTTGGGGGGGGGGTCGTCCGGAGTGTCCTCCGGCGCCCTGATTCCAAGCTTCTTCCCCGGCAGGTCTCGGCCCCTGCCCGACCCCACTATTGCAGGGTCTGTTGCGGCCGCTGGTGGCCCCGGCACTGCCCCGCTTGTGCCGCGGCCTGGCCGTGGAGGCCAAGAAGACCTATGTGCGCGACAAGCCCCATGTGAACGTGGGCACCATCGGCCATGTGGACCACGGCAAGACCACACTGACCGCGGCCATCACGAAAAGTAAGCGGGGTTGGTTGGGGGCGCCCGGCAGCCCCTCTCTGCTGGCGGGACCTGGAGCCGGGGAGGTGCTCCTGCAGGTGGCCTGGTCCCAGGAGCCGCAACTCGGGCGAGCGGTGGGTTGGAAGATGCAGGAAACCCATTTCCCCTGAACACGGAAATTTCTGTGATGCCCAAGCTGGGGAGCCGACATGGCTTCTCCCCAGCCGTGGCCAGTGCTGTAAGCAGAGGCCTTTACCCTCGAGAAGTCGCAGGGCTGAACCTTGAGGCCTTTTTAACATTTCTTTCTGACCCCAGTTTTCTCTTTGTGTAGGTGGGAGAGGCTCGGGGGTGTGGCTTGAGCCCTGCCTCTACTCCTGGAACTTTACCTGAGAGGTTTATTTTCTCTTCCTTCCTCTTAGTTTTAGCCGAGGGAGGTGGAGCCAAGTTTAAGAAATACGAAGAGATTGATAATGCTCCTGAAGAGCGAGCCCGCGGCATCACAATCAACGCAGCTCACGTCGAGTACAGCACTGCCGCCCGCCACTATGCCCACACAGACTGCCCAGGTCACGCAGATTACGTGAAGGTGAGAGCGTTTTGTGGGTACGGGGCCACGGCATGTCTCTTGCCAGGAAGGATGTTGGCTTTGTGGGGAGGTTCGGATAGCCCAGGTGCGTGGGTTGAGGTCACGGATACCTGGGCATGGCCACGCCAAGTGGGATGGCAGAGAGAGGTGGGCCTCAGTTCCTACGAGCTGTGCTTGGCTAGATGGATGTGGAGCCGAGGAGGTCCTTGAACTAGGCTGTTTCCTCTCCTACCCAGAATATGATCACAGGCACCGCCCCCCTGGACGGCTGCATCCTGGTGGTGGCAGCCAATGACGGCCCTATGCCCCAGACCCGAGAGCATTTATTGCTGGCCCGACAGGTACTCAGCCCGGGGAGGGGTGGAAAGAGGAAGAGTGGGGAGTTGGTCCGTTCAGGACACCATGTCTCTCCCTTTGCCGTCCACAGATTGGAGTAGAGCATGTCGTGGTGTATATAAACAAAGCAGACGCTGTCCAGGACTCTGAGATGGTGGAGCTCGTGGAGCTGGAGATCCGGGAGCTGCTCACGGAGTTTGGCTACAAAGGGGAGGAGACCCCGGTCATCATAGGCTCTGCCCTCTGTGCCCTTGAGGTGAAGGCGGGGTCAGGCAGGGGCTGCTACTGGCAGAGGATGGGGCTGGATGGGCGTCCAGAGCTCTGCTCTGAGTCTGGGGAGTGTGTCTTAGTAGTCCTGTCACCTCCCCCACATAGCAACGTGACCCTGAGCTAGGCCTGAAGTCTGTGCAGAAGCTGCTGGATGCTGTGGACACTTACATCCCAGTGCCCACCCGGGACCTAGACAAGCCTTTCCTGCTGCCTGTAGAGTCCGTTTACTCTATTCCTGGTGAGGACCGTGTGTTCACTTACACTCACTCCTCTCTCTGGCTATAGTGTGGCCCCAGGTCCCTGATGTCCTGTTTCATTTCTTTCCAGGCCGGGGCACGGTGGTGACAGGTACGCTGGAGCGTGGCATTTTGAAGAAGGGAGACGAGTGTGAGTTCCTGGGACATAGCAAGAACATTCGGACCGTGGTGACAGGTACAGGAAAGAGGCCTTGGGACCCAGGGGCCAGCTCCAGGATCTCCCCTTGCAGATCCTTTGTGCCTTCCCTCTGTCCTAGAGCCTCCTCCCCGGTCTCTCCTCCCCCTTCCTAGGCATTGAGATGTTCCACAAGAGCCTGGAGAGGGCAGAGGCAGGTGACAACCTTGGGGCCCTGGTCCGAGGCTTGAAGCGGGAGGACCTGAGGCGGGGCTTGGTCATGGCCAAGCCAGGGACCATCCAGCCCCACCAGAAGGTGGAGGCACAGGTGAGGGCTCCAGGGGGTGGTGGGTGGCACTGAGCCCGTGTCCCCTGCAGAGAGGCAGTGTTTCCAGCCAAGCACAGCTTCACTCTTGCTCTCTCTTTCAGGTTTATATCCTCAGCAAGGAGGAGGGTGGCCGCCACAAGCCTTTCGTGTCCCACTTCATGCCTGTCATGTTCTCCCTGACTTGGGACATGGCCTGCCGTGTCCTCTTGCCACCAGGGAAGGTATGGTGGATATAGGGAATGTGAAGGAGTGGCAGACACTCTTCTTCATGCCAGCTCTAATCACGGTGCCAAAGATGTGAACAACACGGGTGACTTTCCCTTGATGGTGTAGACGAAGCTAACGATAGGCGGGTCTGGCGCAGTGGGTTTAGGGGGAGTGAGTCTTCGTCCCGTATTGCCTGGGTGAACTTAGCCATGCTAGCATTTACCCGCTAGCATTTACCCGCAGGAAGATCTCCCAGAAAAGGATCTTCTCCCCGTTGAGAGTTCTACTGCGCATAACAGCTCAGGGAAGTCTTGTGACTAAGGAACCTGCGTGGCCCCAAGTTTCCTCACCTTGGGACTGGTGAGGACTGGACCTTAGGAACACTGGTCACAAGTGCTTTTCTGTCTTCAAACATGCTGTTTAGGTCTGCTTGGCAGCTGGAGTGAGGTTGTCCCCAGAAAGAACCTCTCTGCTGCCACTTCCCGTAACTTTTAACCCTGGTAGGCAGCAAACAGTTGGGGGAAAGGTGCCCTGAGGGCCACGCATGAACCCGGTCTCTGCCCCGTCCAGGAGCTTGCCATGCCCGGGGAGGACCTGAAGCTCAGCCTCATCTTGCGGCAGCCCATGATCTTAGAAAAAGGCCAGCGTTTCACCCTGCGAGATGGCAACCGGACCATTGGCACTGGCCTCGTCACCGAGACGTCAGCCCTGACTGAGGAAGACAAGAACATCAAGTGGAGTTGAGTCTGGACTCTGCTCAGGCGCTCTTGAGTTTGAGGCTGTACTAGCCAGCGTTCTCTCCTGCTTCCGATGCTCCCTTCCCAGGGCACCGGTGCCACCCAGCAGTGCAGCTAGACTGACACTTGTCCTGGTCAGAAGGGGCCCGTGGCCTGCCAGGTGAGGTAGGTCAATAAACTGTTCTGTGAATAGTGAGGTTGTGTGTCTCGTGTCCTTTATCTGCGTTGGAGAGGATGGAAGAGTATAAACATGGAGCCCGGGACACACGAGCTTGTGAGCCGCCCTGAAGTTCGTGTCTGTGGTACGGTTTTGGAAAAGCTCGCGTCTTAAAGCGGTCAGAACTGCTGGGACGTAAGGAGAGGCGGAAAGCTGGTCTAGCGAATTGGGTAGGACCGTCTAGCAAAGCCCTGTGGCAGACGCAGCATGGGTTCAGGGTGCCAGACCCCCCTCCTGTGCCCTGGGAGGAGCTACTAGGCTGTTCATGTCTACCTACCCTTATCTAAGCTCTAAGATACTGGAGGCTGCATTTCCCCTCCAGGACGAACACCCAGCACCTAAAAAGAGGTCCCTGGTGAATCGTCTGTGTGCGTGGATTATCCCCACTATGTATCCCCGATTCCAAACACAGGAGAACCTACAGTGGAAGGTTTCGTTTTATAACTTTTAAACCTCCAAAAACGAAGGTTTTGAGCATGTACCGAGATTTAAAGGGGAGGACTGTTTATCAGACACACGTGAGTAAAATGCTTGAAAACTTGAAATGACTGACCAGGATGCTGACCCCAAACAAAAAAGTTTCACTTTTGACAGGGATTAATGGGCACCCCTTTCAACCTGGCTTCCTGACAAACGAGCACGGTCAGCACTGACCAGCCACCCGTGGTGCGGAGGTTCTCGGGCCAACCTGAGAGCGGTTTTGAGAGTCACAATCCAATCTGTGACTTCACGGCACGGAAGCAGGCTCCAGAAAAGAACAAGGGGCACCTGGGGTGGCTCAGTCGGTTAAACGTCTGACTTCGGCGCAGGTCCTGACCTCGTGGTTCATGAGTTCAAGTCCTGCGTCAGGCTCTGCTGACCGCTCAGGGCCTGGAGCCTGCTTCGGATTCTGCGTCTCCCTCTTTTCTCTGCCCCTCCCCTGCTCACGGTCTCCCAAAAATAAATAAGCATTAAAAAAATTTAAAAAAAAAAACCTCAAAAGCCCACTTCACAAAAAAGTACTATCCAAAGATAGGGCAGGTTCACTCTCCTCTCCTCAGTGTCTGAGGCAAGGTTGAAAGGTCTCATGGGATTCCAGTAACCAAACCAATTCCATCTCAGTGCTCTGGAGGCCTGTCTCCATCTGCACCTGAGACATTGAACCCATTTGACTTTCTGCCGCTGTTTCCATTACCGTCCCCAACCGCCAACCCTCCAGAGCTCTTCCACTGGGGACCCCAACCCCTGCATGTTTGTTTTCTATTCACCTCTATATACCCCCATCATGCCCACAACCTACCCAGTTTCAGGCCCTCACACCCTGGATCTCTAGCCTGGTATGTGACCATTTTTTCCTGCCCTCTCCTCACCCCACCTTCTCTGGCTTTGGTCTGACCTGAAACACTCCTGCCTACCTGTGAGTGCCAGCACCATGCCATCTCCCTGATGCTCTAAGAGGAAAATGATTTTCACTTAAAGAAAAGGGGTGCCTGGTGGCTCAGTTGGCTGAGCGGTGCACTTCTGATTTCAGCTCAGATCACGATCTCCTGGTTCAGATCAAGCCCCATGCTGACGGTGTCAAGCCTGCTTGGGACTCTCTCCCCACCCCCACCACACGCGTGTTCTAACAATTTTTTTATTAAACGTGAACTTAAACTACGTAAGAAATTGAAACCTCAAGACGAGGCCAGCATCAAGGTGAGAAAACAGTCCCTGGACAGCTGGGTGATGTGTGGCCGTGAAAGGCAGAAGGACCAGCATCCTCTGTACTGCTACGCTTTCCCCACCCACTGCTGGGAGCCACCTCATGCCACCTAACACTTGACAGCTGCCATCTTAGTCTCTTTCCCAGAGGAAACCACAGGCAGTTTAAGTTAGTTTAAAATTTTATTTTTTTTTAATTTTTTTTAATATTTTTATGTAATAAAAAGTAAAAGTCCTTGTCCAACCATCCATGTAGGGCATCTGTCTGTCTGTCTGTCTCTCACGCCGGTCACTCAAGTTAATGGGGAAGAAAGAAATGGGGGCCCAAGTCTGAGGTTATAAATAATAGAAAATAAAAAGATCTTCCGTCTCCAGCGGGGGATAGATGAGAGGATGGGAGGGCAAGATGGGGTGGGGATGGGCAGGGGCAGAGCAGGAACCCCCCACCCCCGCTGGACCCTGGCCCTGCCCACTTCGAGCCCCCCCCCTTCAAGGTGCTTGGCAGGAATTCCCCAGCTCCCCCGGGGTAAAGGGGGGTTTGGGGGGCTGGGACTGGTCCGAGCTGCTGGGGGAAGAGACATAGATCACTCTTCCCTCCACTCATGGAGGTCTCAGGTCGCGGCCAGGACAATCTTCAGTTCCCCGGGGGGTGGAAGGGGAGCTGCTGGGAGGGATGAGATTGAACTGGTTGGAGGGGAAAGAGAAGAGAGCAGGAGCATTAGAACCCAAGCAGCTGTCCCTTCATCCAATGCCGTCCAGTGTGGGGTGTGGGGGGAGTGTGTGGGTAGGAGCGGCCTCCTCAAGGTGTCTCATGGGGCTGTCAGAAGCACAGATCAATCGCTGTTTCCCAGTGAGCCAGAGCCCTTACTCGTGTGCCCAGCTCAGCCCCCCACACCCCAGCCTGGCCCTGTCTGCTGCGCTGACCTTACCTCGGCTAAGTCAGGAGACAGTCGGGGTCACTGAGAGCTGGGGAGGCAGTGGGGAGGGGGGCTGCTGGATCACAACTGAGCGAGGACGGAGGGAAGCAAAGGACAGAGCCAGGAGCAAGCCCCTGGCGGCGGCGACTGTGGCTTCTGCCCACCCTACATACTTCACAGACAGGTGCAGGTCGGCGGGCGCCCTGTGGGACAGCCCTGCCTCCAAGACCCCTCACTCCCCTCCCAGAACCCGTGCGTCCTGCCCCACCTGCAGCCCATCAGCTCTTCCATGCCAAATTCCCCCAGCTAACGAGAACTCACGAATCCTGTCATCGGCTCCTCCTGGAAATCCAGGCGCCTGGCCAGGCTGCTCACCTTGGGGGTGTCCGATGTAGGGGTAGGGTGAGGGTGTGGAAGCTGAGAGTGCAGGCACCCCACTCTGGGGCACCGCGCCTTGGGGGGGGCCCCCATGGCTCTGGGGTGGGTGCAGCAGCATCACCTGGGGCGGGTGGGGAGCCCCAGGGTGAGGGGGCGGGGCTGCTGTGATTCCAGTTTGGACATGGGCCTGCGGAGAACAACAAAAAAAACCAGCTGGGAGCACCCCGGGAGCTGGACACAGGCTCTGAGAATGCTGGTGTTCAGAGCACTGAGGAGGGGGCAGCAGCAAGGAACCAGGAACAGGACAGCCCCAGGTCTTGGGTCCTGATGGCAAAACAGACCCACAGAAGTCCCTCGAGCTCTTACCTGGGTAACATGGGCCATGTTGGTGAAGCCGTGGGGCAGCTGCTGGTGGGCATGGATGGCATACACAGCGGCTGGCTGGGGGAAGCTGCTCTGAGGGGACTGGGCAGAAGGTCCCGGTGGCAGAGAAGGCGGCGTGCCTGTCAGGGCCCCTGGGTGGTACAGATTCTGCTGTGGCTGTCCACTGCCCAGGTGTGGGGCCTGCCCCGCCTGGTGCTGTTAGGGGGAGGGGAAGGGTGAGTGCCACCCCATTCCTCAGGTACCAGGCCTACTACCCACTGACTCCTGATCCTGCCCGCCATCCCCCTCCTCCAGCCACCCGTTCCTGCTGCAACCACTGGGATCTCCCATGGCAGGCACCTGGACGGGACTGGGGGCCGCATGCTGGGACTGCGGCTGGCTCCCAGTAGGCGTGGTGGCCGGCTGCGGCTGGTGGGCATGGAGCTGCGTAGCATGGTGTGGATAGGACTGGTGAACGGTGGCTACAGCAGCAAAGGGGGAAAGAATCAGTGCCAAGCACACCAGAGGGGCTAAGGAGCACAGTCTGCGGTTATGGCACAGACTCACCATAGAGGGCTTGGGGGGTGGGCTGCTCTGCAGAAGGGTACTGAGGGGTGGAGGACGACACAATGGCCTGGGGGTGGCTCCCCGACGTCAGCATGCGTGGGTTGCTCTGAAGCATGGGGGCAAACACCGGCTGGAAGGACAAAGAGAGGACTGGTGGGCACGTCCTCCTGCCCAATAACCTGCACACAGCACAACTCGGCTTTGTCACAACCACCTTGTTTCAAGTTCACGACACATGCAAGGAGAGGCGATTTTGTCTGCACTTTAGAGAGTCCCAGTGCTTTGCTACAGGTCCTACCAGAATCAGGACCGAAACCCGAGTGACCCTCAGCTCTGCACCCCCATCTCCCTCCCGTGCCTCAGTTACCTGCGAGGGGTAGTGGGCCATGGGCTGCATCATGGCAGGCTGGCCCGGGAACTGCTGCGGGGTGTAGGGGATGTAGGAAGAGTACGGCGTGGCAGCCACCAGAGGCGGGCCAGCGGCGGCGGCGGCCTGCATCATCGGAGGGGCTGAGGCTGGCTGGTGTTGGTCCGAGCGCTGGGGGGGCAGGGAGCCTGGCGAAGGAGAGAGGGCCGAGCTTAAGCTCCATCTGCCAGGAGGCCAACGAGGCAGCCCCACCAAGTGGTGCTACCTTACTCTGCTCACCTTTTGCTCCCCGGTACTTGCCCTGCTGTCCAGGCACGGAATTGGATACGGGGTACGGATACATCTGAGGTGCCTAGGGACAAGAATTCAGATGAGGCTGAACAGGTTGCTCACGAATGCCCAGAACAGGCCTAACGAGGTCCCTGCCAGGTCAACGGAGCCTCTTAGAGCCTAGACTCACCCAGTCTCTCTCCTTACCTGAACAGCTGGTCCCATGTGGATCTGAGGTATGTAGGAAATGTACTGGGGGCTGTAGAGCCCACTCTGGCCTGCTGTGAGCACCGGGATGGAAGGAGTTGAATGAGTCCGGGGCCCCGGAGAAGTTGGGGTACTGGTGGATTTATTCTGCAATACAAGACAAAGGAGGATGTGGAATTTTCATCTCTGCATGCCCCTCCTGTGCCTGTAAGGGCAACAGTGCTGCACGTCGGATACATTCCACGCTTTGTCTTGCTTAAGCCTCACATTGAGCCCCATGAGACGAGTATCCTCAAATTATAGATGAGGGAACCAAAGCGGAAAAGTTAAATGGCTTGTCACTTGAGCCAAATCAGGGGCCTGAATGAAACCCACATTCAGAACTAGCCCAATGCAAGTAATCCCTGAACTAAACCCTAAACACGTAACACCTGCCATACATATCGTGACCCCTCACTCCCAACCCGACCTGTTTGCCCTAGAGCAGCCCAACTTTCACAGCCCCTCTCCCCATGCTCTATCTCCCCACTGCCAAGCCTCCCCCCGAGAAACCAGTCCACCTTTGCCCATCCCATCTCACCACAGACAGCAGAGGCTTCGTGGGATTAAACTCCTTGGCATTGGGGTTCAGCGTGGACTTCTTCACTTGTCTGTGAGAGAGAAAGGAAGTCAAGCCTCACAGTTTGCTCATCTCCCCGACACCCACCCAGCTCCCCATCCCACTCACTCAGCAACAGGGCCCTCATCCTTGTCGTCTCCCTTGATGAGGCCCACCGGGGGGCTGCCAGTCTGGCTTGGGCAAGGCGGCGGGGGCTGCTCTGGCCCCTCAGTGCCTCCTGCTGGCGGCAGGGGTACTTTGTCCTCCTTATCCGATACGGACTCCGTCTTGGAGGAGACTGGGGACCCCATTGGCTCTGAAGTCAATAAACCATCGACCTCCTTCTCTTTCCCTTTGGCCTCCTCCTTTAAGATCCGGGGAGGAAAAGGATCTAGGCTGGTCTCAGGGGAGCTACTGGACTGCAGCTGGAAGGAGAGAAGCACACATGCAGTTCCCAGACAGCTGGTCCAGACCCCAGGCTTGGCTTTCTTCTTTCCTCATGTCTTCTCTTCCACCTAGTCCTGTGCCTTCTCTATAAGCCCCCACTTCCCCCTTCACCCTGGCTCACTCCCATACTCCTCTCACCTTAAACTGGGCCCCAAACTTTCTCAGTTCTTCCAGTTGAAAGCGTTTCTGTTCATTCTGAAGGCCAGGCACTATGAAAAACAGTTGAAAAGGAAAAAATAGGCATTTCTTTTCTCAAAGGTGGTTACAATGCCAGTAGCCCAAAGGACGAAGAAAACAAGAAATAAAAAAGCTCTAGAGTTCTATAGAACAAATTAGGATCACACGACTGACAAGATGCTGTTTCCTAAACCCCAACAAAACTCTTGGTACTAACTGAGGCGCTCTCCTAATCAAAAGGACATTTAGACCTCAGCAAAAAAAAAAAAAAAAAAAAAAAAACAAAAAAAACCCCTCACCTTTCCCAGCTATCCGGGACAGCTCCTGGGACTCCAGAGTTCTCCCAGGTTCCTTGGCTGGAAGTTCTTTTACTGAGCAAGAAGAGACACATGCCTGAAGGTCCTTCTGTCCAGAACCACACTTCACATTGTCCACAAGCCCTCAACCATCTGGCTCTTACCATCTGTGGGGGCCAATGAGATCTTTGGAGAAGCTGGGGAAATGGAGCCTACTCCAGGGTCCACAACTGACGATGTCACAGGGATGGAAGCTGAAGAGGTCGGTACTGCTGAGCCGATGGGGGGCTCAGGACAGGAAGCCGAGATTGGGGCAGGGGCAGCAGACTTCGGAGAGCGCGGGGGATACATCCGGCCCACTGGAAGAAAAGGGAAAGCTGTACGATGGTTACTGCTGGTCAGTGAGCAATGGGCATAGGAAACCAACTAGAAACACAAAGTCATTCATTCATTCATTCATTTATTTATTATGCAAGATTACAGACCTAAATTCCTAGAAGAGCAAGACAGGTAAACTAATCAGGTAAAATAGACTCCTAAGCACCATAAAAGATAGGAATGTTTTACAGGAGCAGTCACGACTCCGTTCCAGCTAACTAAGGTTACGCTGCAAGACAGACTGAGTTCACAGACTTTCTGTGTTTCCAAAGAAGTTGGAAATTTTCTATTTCTCCTGTCTTAAAATGCTGACAACTGGGACAGCTAGATGGCTCAGTAAGCATCCAGACTCTTGATTTTGGCTCAGGTCATTAACTCCTGGTTTGTGAGACTGGGCTCCTGTATCGGGCTCCATGCTGACAGCTCAGAGCGTGCTTGGGATTCTCTCTCTGCCCCTCCCCCGTGCATGTTCCCTCTCAAAAAAATTAAACATTAAAAAAAAAAGAAAAGAAAATAAGATGTAACTTAAGTTTGTTGTTGTTGTTTAAAGTAAGCTCTGTGCCCAATGTGGGGCTTGAACTCACAACCCTGAGATCAAGAGTCACATGCTCCCCTGACTGGGCCAACCAGGCACCCTGACAACTAATTTAAACAAAAGACCTCTGACAACCAAACACAACACAACATGACACAAACCATGGATTGCTACGCTAGCAATTCTACACGAGGGAAATGAATTCTCTTCTAAAAAGCATAAACCCCAAACCCCCAAAACATCTCCTATCTGGAAACAGTCTCCCATCCCAGTATTCCAACAACTGACATTGACATCCCCCCACAAACGTCTATTACTTCATATAACACTGCTGTAATTTTACCTGCAGGAGGGGGTGGAACAGAAGCTTCTCCAGAGGGCCTACTGCTGGGTGAAGACAGAGTCTTGGCACCACCTCTCAGAGGCCGCTGTGCCTTAGGGGACATGCGGGAAGGGCCTATTTTTTTTTTTTAAGATGGAGAAAAGAGGCAGAGTATCTGCTATTACACTATCACCAACACGTCATCCCTCCAACCCACCCATCAATTCTCCCTCCCATCTCCTTACTACCCGCTTCCCTACCACGCCACCACCCACCCCGCAAAAGCCTGTTTAGCTTACCTCCGTTGATACCACGTGTCTCAGAACCTGGGCTGGGGCTGCTATTGTCAAGATGGTGAGGGCCACGAGGTGGCAAAGAGCTAAGGCCAGGGCGGCCACCCCGGGAACTACTGCATCGAACTCCTCCCCGGGGACCTTCCCGAACTCGTTGGGGTAGAGGAATATACTTTCCCTCCCTAGGGGAGAGAGTTCAAGTAAGGTCCATTAGTCATAAAGCCCACACACATTTTGGAAAAATGAAGTCTTCCTTCCCAAAACACACGTGTGCATGTGCACATCCTTCCTGGCTCCAGCTTTGTGCACTACCCCACTTGAAGATCTGTCTGGTTAAATGTTGTCTGGCTATAAGGCTTGTGACCTTACGACGGGCCAAACCCTGACCTGATGAACCTGGCCAGAGCTCCACATTCTACCACTCCTAACCTATGAGAAAAGTAGTATCATGTTGTAGTTCAAGGTACAACTCTTACAGGTTATTGAACATCACGTACGCTTTGATTTCATTTGCATAAAGAGAATAAGACGTACAAATGGATTAACATGCAGAACAAAAAAGGGGATCAAACTCATTTTTTTCTCCCCAAATCCGTAAGCTTTAAGCTTTGTTACACCTTGAACAGATTACTTATCTGCTCTAGGTCTCATTCATTAAAGGTGAAAACTGGAAAAAACTACATACTACCCTGTATTTTACACAGCTGTGAAGCTTAGACAGGAGTGTACAAAGCCCTTGGCCCCAGCCCTGGCCCGCACAGAGCCCCAAACAGACCAGGCCGCCCCCAACAATCACCTAGATGCCAAGCTGGGGCTCTCCCGCCCTGAACCCTGCCGCTGGACTGCACTGTGCTTCTCCTCCTCAGTGCGCCCATCATCGTTCTCCATTGCAATCCTCAGGCGGTACTGGGGGCTCGATTCAATCTCTCGAGCCAATTGGGCCGCACGCAGCTCCCGCTGACGAAACTCTTCTGAGTTGTCCTTCTCCAAGGGCACCCTGAGAGGACCACCACAGACCACCACCACCCCCCCAGTGCCAGGGGACAAAAGAAGAAAAAAGAAAAACATTTCTATCAATCCTATCACCAGTTGAGGCATGTGGATGTTTAACCCCTTCAACAACTCAACAACTAGATCCCAGGCAGAGCAACAAGGCTTTTCTCTGAACCTGAGGAGTACTTCCCATGCATATATAATTACGTTTTAAGTTCTAGAATAAAAGCATGAATAAACGGAAAAGAAAGCAGTTAATTCTACCAATGAGATGGCCTAGTATTTTGAGGGGACCATATACAAGACAAATCAGGAGTGGGGAGAGAACATCCAAGACACCCACAAAAGCATGAACAAATGCCATGACCCCATGCCCCAAACTGCATCATCCAGGAAGTAGCAAGACACTCACGTATAAGAAGAAAGACTGCTATCATAGGTGGTCTTCACACCATAGTTCTCCTCGTTGAACTTGAACATTTCATTGGGGTCCCATCCGTTGGACTGAGGGGAGAAGGAGGAGAATGTTTTAAAACCCAACAAGGAAAGAACAATGACCTGTCATTCTCCTCCACCAGGCTGAAAAAACAAAAATCTGACCAAAACCAAGAGTGGAAAATAGAAACAAGGCGGGCAGGAATATCAAGTAGTACTGGCAATTGTAGCACAAACTGCTAACAACTAGTAAAACCAAAGTCTGAAGACCTAACAAATCCATTTCCAGGTTAATGTTCCAGGAAAATTTGGCATATGTACATAGGTACACGTGTTCTAAAATTCGGTAAGGTACGGTTTATTATTATTATTTTTTTAACATTTATTTTTGAGAGATAGAGCCCAAGCAGGGGAGGGGCAGAGAGAGAAGGAGACACAGAATCTGAAGCAGGCTCCAGGCTCTGAGCTGTCAGCACAGAGCCCGACGCGGGGCTCAAACACATGAACCGTGAAATCACGACCTAAGCCAAAGTCAGATGCTTAACTGACTGAGCCACCCAGGCGCCCCTGTAAGGCACTATTTTTAATAGCAAAATAATGAAACAAAACACCAACCAGTAAAGAAAAAAATAAATACATTTAGTTGTGTATATATCCATATATACGTAAACAGAGTAAGACAAAATCATTAAAAGCACAGAGTAGATCTATACACCAACATGAAAAAAATTCAAAAACAAAGGGGAAAATTATTCTGGTGTGGATTAAATATAGCACCATTAATGCCTTAACATGTGAAAAATTTTAAGTGACTCAAAGTAGTACTTATTTTTGGAAAGGACATGGGTTCACATGGTCCTCAATCTTGTTTATACTTTGTTAAATTAAAAAGAAAAAGAAAAAAACCCTCCAAGCAAATTTTAAATAGTTGTCAATCGCAGATGGTGGGAGAACAGGTTTTTTTTTTTTTTTTTTTACCTTTCCATTTGGAATCTGACTGCCATCAACAGGCAACAGTAAAAGACTTTGCCCCCGCCCGAAGCAACTCTTGGTTCCAAGAAGGACATGACAATCAACAACCCACACTCAGGCGGTAGAATGGCCCAGCTCTCACGTTCTGGGAAGGGGACTGTACCATGTCAGACTCGAGGTCATAGTCATCACTGTTGCTGTCGCCCCCTTCCCAGCGCTGAAGCACCTTCTCTTTGTGCTCCCCATTCACTTTTGAGTTCATGGCAATGGCTGAATCCGTGAACTTGTCTGTGGGGGGAAAGTTGCAGATTAGGAGTCAGGAGATATTTCACAGCCTTCTTCCAACACCCCCGACCCCCCCATGAGTAGTTCAGGAGCAAAGAACAGTTTGTGTGTGTCGGGGCTGGGGGAGGGTGGGTGCAGCGTAACAAGCCTCATCTTAATCGTTCAAGAGAAGCAAGGAGTTGAAAGCAAAGCAAGGAAAATGTGAAGACCACACAGGCCGGAATTCATCCCACTGTTATCTTAGGCCTCAAGATATATTTTCAAGAAGAAAAATCTAGCCATCCTCCTCAGAAAAAAAGATGTTTGTAAAGAGGGAAGAAAAAGAACAAGTCCTTACATAACTGCTCTATGCCCTCTACTCATACAGTGAGTCTGGCATAAAAACTCGACGCGATACCTTTAGTAGCATAATTGAAGTCAACATTTCGGAAGTGGACAAGCATGACATCACTTGGCTTAAACACCATGGTGTCCACAATATCTTCACGACAAGGGCCACCTGCTGGCTCAGATGCTTTCCGGTGTACAGCGTCCACTGCTAGTTCAAACTATAAAAATCCCAGTTCCCAACAGTAAAGGGTGAATATCAAGAAATGTGACGACCAAAATAAGACTATTTTTCTTTTACCCTTTCTAACCTTTATCCAACACCACAGTCACACAAATAGTCCTCTGAACATCACCACAGGAGTAAGTATTTTAACATTAAAGTACCCAGCCCTCAAACTTCCAACCCACATGTTTTAGTGCTTTCAGCACTATACTGGTACAGGCTTACAGAAAGGAGTAACATGACAATGCTGTCCAGCACCACCCAACTCACATCTTCAATGAGCCTATTTCATTCTCCTTACATGCAACTCCAAAAATAAGCTAATTTGAGCACACTAACCTTTGAGCTCAGAGTCTTGAAGATACCTTCATAGGTGGTACCATTCCTCACCTTTACATCACAAGTGGAGCCCTGGGACAGAGGAAGAAGAGTGTCTCCAGTAAACTGGTGTATTGAATCCCTTAAACAACCTAGGGGTTAGGTGCCCACTTACCACAACAGCTGTAAGAAAATGCAGCATTCTGGAATTGCCGTAAACACCCTCGAACACCTGTCAGTAACAGAGAAGAAATAAATAGACACTTGACACCTCCCCTCTCTTCTGAATAGCCACACTCCACTGGCCCCCTGCTCTTCTGAGCCCAACTGACCATTTGTGCACCTAATCTGTCCTATCTGCCCACATGTACCTCTGTACTTTGGGGGTGTGTAGGATGAGGCACTCACCGGTGACTGTGGGGGGCCCTTTCCTGTGCTTTGTCCCCTATAAGACAAAACAAAAAACTAGTTACTTAAACATTTCAACTCCTCTTATACAATTTATTTCAAAGAACTTGGTATCCCAGAATCACATACCCTGCGAAGATGCCGATTTAGACTACAAACCAATTAACAAGATTTTCAAACTCTCACCTTACAGAGGAAGACAGACAAACAGTAAAAGCCACTAAACACATTTCCTCCAAATGCCACTAAAACAGATCTCAATCGACAATGGTTGTCCACTCAACACAACCTTCTCACCTTCTCCAAGGGGCCAGGGCTGCAGGCTTCCAAAAAAAGCAACGCTACAGTAGGCGTTAACCAATAATCCACCCCAAACATAAAGGTGAAAGCTCAGGGACTGCAGATTCAGAACTACCCAGCTCAGGCACGTTACCTCTCAAAACAGAAAAGACAATCATTTTCACCAGCCTTACGCCCCAAACTCTGGGAGGAGGATACTCCTTTTAGGATCCACCCTCCGCTCGACCTCTTTTACTCATTCAAGATTACCCACTCCGGGAGGGGTCACCGATCGCCCGGTAACCCTGCTCTTCGCTGGCTGATGTAACCGGCGGTTGAGGAGGGCGATGAGGGGGCCGTTGGCAGGGCTGGGGGAACAGCGCAGCCGCAAAAGCCATCCACCGGGAGGCCTCGCCCGGCCTGCGCCTGCGCAGTAAAGCCCACGGGCCACTCAAATGCCCCCCCTCCGCGGCCAGAATCCACTGCGCCTGCGTGTACCGCCACTCTCAAGTCCATTCACACACACACACACACACACACACACACACACGAAACCGAGTGGGGTGCCCACGAACGCCAGGCGAACCCCGCCACGCACACGCCCAAACCCTGCCCTATAGGTTACCCGCGGCTCACGAATGCCCGGGTCATAAGACAGAGCATCCGCGCGCACGTACGGGAAGAGCGCGCGCGCGCTGGAGGTTCCCTGTCCGCAGTCCTCCCAGTTGTCCCTCCTTCCGTTCCCCCGCCCACCCCGCTCCCCTCCTACTGGCCAGACCGGGAAGGGGGTGGTAGCAACCCGCTCCCAAGTCCCTCCCTCCCCATTGGCCAAACTGTGGGCCGCGCGCCCCCCTCCATTGGCTACGGCCGGGGACCCCTTCCCGCAGCTGACTCCCTATTGGCTGAAGCCGGGGACCGCGAGACCCTTCGTGGTAATGGAGCCGGGGACCCCGATCACCTCTTCGCCCCCCCAACACCTCGTTCTGACGGCGCCGGCGGGATGCGCCCCGCCTGCCCTTAAGGCCTGAGCCCCGAGCCCTGACTAGGCTCTGAGAGCCGAGCACGGCCCCTCAATGTCCCGCTGGCCGCCCGGGGAACCCCTTCCCTCTGACCTGTTGGGACCTGCGGGGGCCCACTCCCAGCCTCACGGGAGTTCCTCTCTCTCCCCGGCGCCCCTTAAAGGTGGCCACGCTAGGTACCCGCCTCGCGCGGTGTCCTCGGGTCCCGGCCGCTGGGCCGGAGCCGAGCCGAGCCGCCGCCGCCCCGCAGCTTAGGTTCCAGCGCCCGGGAACCCACCCCTCCTCACCTGGCGCTGCCGATAGCCGCTGCCCCTGGCCTCTCCTGATGTTGCTGCTGCGGCGGCGGCGGCGGCGCCAAGATGCCCTCGGCTCCCCGGCGGAGCCCGCTCCCGGCGGCTGCTGCAGGCCCCAGGCAGGGAGAAGCGGCCGCGGGAGGCCCTGGGGGAGCCGAGGTGGAGGCCAGGGGCCCCGGGAGGCCGCCGTTGGGAGGGCTGGTGCCCCCGGGAGGCCGGCGGGCCACGGCCTGTTGCGTGGGGGGCGGCTGCTGGGGCTGGGAGGTCTGTTGTGGCGGCTGAGGCTTCAACATGATGGCAGCGTCCGGAAGGGGAATTAGGGGGAAGGGAGGGAGAGAGGAGGCTGGGGCTAGGCCCCCGCCGGAGAGCGCGGGAAGCGAAGGGGATTGGGAAGCTGGGGACCCGCCGTTGGCGGGCGGGGGGGAGCCCCGGGGTGTCGGGGGTGGATAGAGAAGACCGCGGCGCGAGGAAGCGCCGCGAGGCGGAAGGGGAGGGGGTCCCGCGGGCCGGAGGAAAGCGAGAGGGCGCGAGCCGGCCTGGCGCGCGTGCGCGTCGCCGGGGAAAGAGGAGGAGCGCGCGGGCGGGAGCTCCCGAAGGGGGAGGGGCGGGGAGGAGGGAACGGCGGCGCGAAAGGTCCGCGCGCACCGGGGCGGTTGGCTCCGGGCGGGAGAGGGGAGAATAAAAAGAGGCGAATCTCGCACCCCTAGCCTCTGGAGTGGGGAAGGAGCAGCGCGGGCGCTCACGCGCGCCAAAGATTTAGAGTCCCTAGGTCTCAAACAGCCCTAGGGGTTGGTGGCCGCTGTCGCTTCACAATGAGCGTGTGAAGCGCTAGGGGAGGAGCCGAAGTAGCCCAGAAGAAGGAAGAGCCGGCCGCCCCGCCCACGCCGGTGGCGTAGCGTCGGGATGCCTCCGCAGTTGTGTGAGATGTCAAGACGTAGCGTGCAGTTCTTCCGCCATTTGTGTCCTCGTGGGCGGAGTCTAAGTGCAAAGAAATCCCGGGTGTAGACAAGCGACTGCCCCTCTTAGGCGAGTTTCTTGAGGAGCTACACTTGACCTTGTCTGCTTTAAATAAAAGACTGATAGACACTCGGCATGTTGCAGATCAATCTATGCTAAATCCTAAATTATTTTAAACTTCATTGATTTAAAACCTAAATGATTTCTCCGTGCCCTAGAATGAACCCTTCAACTGGAGTAACCGAGAGACTGTTTGAAGGTCAAAGTACTTAGGGTCTAATTCAAAATTCTTGATACTCAGCTCTGTGATGAAGCCAGCCTTCATCGATTCAAAATTAGTTGGGCATTAGGACATTAGGCTAGCTACACTGGATACAGCTGTAATTTAACCAATTCGTGTCTTCAAGGAGTTCAAGCTAGTTGTAGACCCAGACAATTAGATGAGCTCTATCAGGTGAAGCATATGAGAGCAGATAGGAGTTACACTGAATCCAGGGTTGAGCGATGAATTTCTAGGGAGGGGGAGTAGGATGTGATGAGATAAAATGTCAACGTGGCAGGAATATAAAATTAAAGAAGTCTTAAAGAATGAGACCTGGGACTAGATTTTAAAGAGACTTGGACATTATGCTCAAAGTAGTGGGGAGCCTTTCACAGAAAGGGAAGAGACCAGATTTACATTTTTAGAGGAGTACTCTTTGCAATGTGGAGAATGGAGTAGAGCAGTGATGAGTCTGTGGTCTTAATTCTAGTGAAACTTTCAATATCTCAATCTCCCTTCCCTCCAGGCATTACCATTGGAAGCCTTCCCAAACCCTCTACCACAAACAGGCACAATACCTAGCTAAAAGTTGGCCTTACCCATTTCCCTATCTTTCATGTCTAGCTCAGTGGCTGGCACACAGTCACTCAAATTATTTGGTAAATGAATGGAACGTTGTCTTATTATAGGCAATTTAGAAAATATATCACTGTGATTTGATATGGAGTGATTTCCAGGAGGAAAGCACAGTTTATAGTCTATGCTACCTCCTGTTCAAGGAAGAAGGGAAATTAAAGAAACAAATGTATCTCCAAATTTTTTGCAAAGGAAAACACAAAAAGCATAAACCCCAAGCTAATAAAATTGGTTGCCTATGAGGGTTTCTTGGTTGTTGTTTATGTTCTTGTTGAAGGAAACAACAGAGGGGTGCCTGGGTGGCTCAGTCGGTTAAGCTTTCGACGTTGGCTGAAGTCGCTATCTGGTGGTTCGTGAGCTCAAGGCCTCTGTCGGGCTCTGTGCTGACAGCTCAGAGCCCGGAGCCTGCTTCGGATTCTGCGTCTCCCTCTCCCTCTGCCCCTCCACTGCTCTCTCTCTCTCTCTCTCTCTCTCTCTCTCTCTCAAAAATAAACATTAAAAATTTTTAAAAAAGGGAACAACAGAGCTCTGGGGAGGGGGAGACACTTCTTTGAGTATACTTTTTCATATAACTTTGGCTTTTCAAATCATGTTAATGGTCAACATTTTCTTCTTTTAAAACTTTTTAAGTTTATTTATGTTGAGAGAGAGAGAGAGAGAGAACATGAGCAGAGGAGAGGCAGAGATAGAGAATCCTAAGCAGGCTCCATGCTCATTGTGAAGCCCGACGAGGGGCTCAGTCATAAGATCATGACCTGAGCCAAAATCAAGAGTTGGATGCTTAACCAGCTGAGCCACCCAGGTGCCCCAACTTTTTTTTTTTTTAATGTAAGCTCTATGCCCAACATGGGGCTTGAACTCACAACCCCAAGATCAAAAGTCGCATACTTCATTGAGCCAGCCAGGCACCCATAATGGTCAACATTTTCAAAAAATTAAATCAACAGAGATGGAGGGTAGCTAAAATCAGAATACAGACATAAATAAATGATCCTAACTCTATTTTAGATGAGTAAAAGTAACCCACTGAAAGAGGAAAAATAGAACTAATTCAAGTAACTTTCAGGCACTCTCTGTCTAAAGAAAAAAGAACTGCAAACCTTAAGTTCTTGTTAGTAGGTTTGCTATAGTGGTAGTGGCATGGCAATTCTGAAATTACTTTGAGTATGGGGATTGAACATGCAAGTAAACATTAGACATTGCTGAGAACAAGGATTCTCATGCGGAAGTAGGGAGAAGCAACTATGGAATGAAACAAGTGACAAAACTTTAGTGGAGCTGGACTGGAACAGGAAGAAACATCAGTATAAAATTTAGGGGGAAAAAAGATGATTGATCGATTGATTGATTTACACATACCTAGTTCTCAGATCTTGGTTTCTAACTATTCCACAGAAAGATCCCAGGTCCGAGGGCCCCTTGAAAGCTTCCTGATTTCAGCTTGGGGAGGAGCAAGGAAGATACCAAGGGAGTCTGGAATATTTTGTTGTGCCAGGAAATAAGTACTAAAAAAAAAAGTATTAGGGCATTAAAGGGACACAGGAGCCATCTTGAAGAAGCCAAATCTGACACAATTTGAGGATCACAATATAGAAGTATAATAATAGGTTATAACCCATTGAATAAAAAAAGAATTCATACATCCGTACTGTTAACAGGTATGCATATATATGTATACACACATAAAAAGAAACATACAGGAGAAATAACAAGACTTGTATTCTTCAAAACTTCCATGGCATGAAAGACAAAGAAAGGTTGAGAAACTGTTCCAGGTTAAAAAGGCTAAAATGACTAACAATAAGTGAACTACATCCTGGCCTAGAGCCAGAAAAAACAAAACAAACAAACAAAACAAAAAAACCAACTGCTATAAAAGACATGGGGGAAATTGACAAATTTGTAATACAGACTATATAATACATCCATGACAATTTCCTGAATGTGATAACTACTGTAGATGTGTAAAAGTATATTCTTAGTAAATATACACTTAAGTATTTTATGGAGCAAAGGAATATGATCTATCCAACCTACTCTTAAATAGTTCAAATTATATGTATTTTCTTTATGTTCACATAGATAAAATGATGAAGCAAATATGACAAAATGTTAACTAGTGAATCTAGAGAAACTTTATTTTTATTTTTTGTTTATTTTAAGATTTCATTTTTAAGTAATCTCTATACCCAATGCGGGCTCAAACTCACAATCCCAAGATCAAGAGTTGCATGTTCTTTTGACTGAGCCAGCTAGGCACCCCATTCCAGGTAAACTTCATACTGAAGTTCTCTGTAGTAGCCTTTCAACTTCCTTGTTAAGTTTGAAATTATGTTCAAAATAAAGAATTTACATATAAAGTAAATATTGTTTGACACCCCTAAAGTTAGGGAAAGGAGTGAGAGTAAACCACCTAATTATATATACTAAACATCCACAAATTCATTGATGAATTAAGTGAGCAATTTTTAGTTCTCAGGAATACCCTTAGGCACTACACCACTGTTCACTGCATTTTATCCACGTGTATCTGAGAAGCAGTCCCAGTTTGAGGCTCAAATGATATTAGGACCCCATTCATACAAAACAGTGAGGCCATATTCCTCACTTAAGACATGTCAGAGAGTGGCTGGGGCAACAAGATGAGACGTTCCTTATGATGAAAGTCAATTCAACTATATCTCTCCAACATACATCCTTACAAGGACAACTTTCCTTCATAAATGCCAAATGTTTTTCAAGAAGAGGCAGCATCTGGTAGCAGAAAGAATACAGGATATGGCCCAGATGAGAAGAATTCTAGCTCTGCCTTTGTCTCTCACTAGCTCTACCGACTACAGTAAGTGATTAGACCTATGGGGCCCCAGGCTCAATCTAAAAGGAGAGATCAGAATAGAAAAAGGGTACCAAATTCAAATGCCTACATGAGAAAGGCGGTAATAAAAAAGAGTGAAGCAAGGAGGCACCATAACAAACTGGAGAGCATGTGCTCTGTCTAAAAGGGGTACCCTACAGGTCCCAGAGTGGCTCAGTCAGTTAAGCCTCTGACTTTGGCTCAGTCATGATCTCTTGGTTCATGAGTTTGAGCCCTGCACTGGGCTCCCTGCTGATAGCACAGAGGCTTTGGATCTTCTTTCCCCCTCTTTATGTGCTCTGCCCCAGCTCATGCATGAGGGTGCGAGCGCGCGCTCTCTCTCTCTCTCTCTCTCTCTCTCTCTCTCAAAAATAAACATTTTAAATAAATAAATGAATGAATAAATGAACAAGATACCTCCTTCTCAGTTCCAATCAACTTCTGCCGGGTAGGGTTGTGTTCTAGGATCGCCAGAGATCTTGACATGAAACGTTCCCCAGAATAGATCACATGTTAAGACAAAACAAGTCTTAAGAAATCAAAAAGATCAAAGTCATACCATGCATATTTTCTGACCACAACACTATGAAACTAGAAGTCAACCACAAGAAAAGAATCTGGAAAGAGCACAAATACGTGGAGGTTAAATAACATGCTACTAAACAATGAATGGATCAACCAAGAAATCAAAGAATAAATGAAAAATTACATGGAAACAAATGAAAATGAAAACACAATGGTCCAAAAATCTTTTGGATGTAGCAAAAGTGATTCTAAGAGGGAAGTTTATGGCAATACAGGTCTGCTTCAAGAAGTAAGAAAAATCTCAAATAAACAACCTAACCTTACACCTAAAGGAGGTAGAAGAAGAACGCAGCAACAAAACCCAAAACCAGCAGAAGGAAGAAAATAATAAAGATTAGAGCAGAAATAAATGATATAAAAACAAACAAAAACCCCCACAATAGAACATATCAATGAAGCCAGGAATTGTTCTTTGAAAAGATCAACAAAATTGATAAACCTCTAGCCAGACTTATCAGACAGAAAGAAAGGGAAAGAGAGAGAGAGAGAGAGAGAGAGAGAGAGAGAGAGGACTCAAACAAACAAAATCACAAATGAAAGAAGAAAAATAAGCAACACCACAAATTCTCAGAAATACAATTATAAGGGACTATTGTGGAAAATTATATGCCAACAAATGGAACAACCTAGAAGAAAGATAAATTCCAGGAAAAATAAACTACCAAAACTGAAGCAGGAATAAATGGAAAATTTGAGCAGACCAAATACCAGCAATGAAACTGAATCAATAATCAAAAAATTCCCAACAGACAAAAGTCCAGGACTAGATGCCTTCACAGGTTAATTCTACCAAACATTTAAAAGAAGAGTTGATGCCTATGCTTCACAAACTATTCCAAAAGATAGAAGAGGAAGGAAAATTTCCAAATTCATTCTATGAGACTAGTATTACCCTGATACCAAACCCAAATAAAAACACCACAAAAAAAGAGAACTGCAGGTCAATATCTCTGATGAACATGGATGCAAAAATCCTCAACAAAATACTAGCAAACCAAATCCAACAGCACATTAAAAAAATTATATACCATGATCAAGTAGGATTTATTCCCAGGATGCAAGTGTGGTTCAATATTCACAAATCAATCAACATGATACATCACATCAAAAAGAGAAAGGACACAAACAACATGATCATTTCAATAAATGCAGGAAAAGCACTGGACAAAGTACAACATCCATTCATGATAAAAACCCTCAACAAGGTAGGTCTAGAGGGGACATACCTCAACATAATAAAGGCCATATATGAAAAACCCACCAGGAAGACTTTTTCTCCTAAGGTCCACTCTCACCACTTTTATTCAGTGTAGTACTTTGGTAGTCTTAGCCACAGCAATCAGACAGCAAAAAGAAGTAAAGGACATCCAAGTTGAAGTAAAACTTTCACTATTTGCAGATGACACAATACTATATATAGAAAACCCTAAAGACTCCACCAAAAAATTACTAGAACTGATAAATTCATTCAGTAAAGTCACAGGATACAAAATACATGTACAGAAATCTGTTGCATTTCTATATACTAATAATGAAGTAGCAGAAGGGGAAATTAAGAAAACAGTCCCATTTACAATTGCACGAATAATTTTTAAAAATAGTAGGAATAAACTTAACCAAAGAGGTGAAAGACCTGCACTCTGAAAACTATAAAACACTGATGAGAGAATTTGAAGATGACACGAACAAATGGAAAGATATTCTATGCTCATGGATTGGAAAGAATATTGTTAAAATGTCTACATTACCCAAAGATATCTACAGATTTAATGAACTCCCTATCAAAGTACCAAGAGCATGTTTCACAGAACTGCAACAGACAATCCTAAAATTTGTGTGGAACCATGAAAGACCCCAAACAGCTCAAGAAATCTGGAAAAGCAGAAACAAAACTGGAGGTATCACAATTCCAGACTTTGAATTATATTACAAAGCTGTAGTAATCAAACCAGTATGATACTGGCACCACAATAGGCACATAGGTCAATGGAGCAGAATAGAAAACCCAGAAATAAACCTACAGTTATATGATCAATTAATCTTTGACAAAGCAGGAAAGAATTTCCAGTGGGAAACAGACAATTTTTCAACAAATGGTGGTGGGAAAACTGGACAACAACATGCAAAAAGAAGAAATTGATCTGCTTTCACCACACACAAAAACAAACTCAAAATGGATTAAAGACATAAATGTGAGACCTGAAACCATAAAAATCCTAGAAGAGAGCACAGGCAATAATTTCTCTGACATCGGCCATAGCAGCATTTTTCTAGATCTGTTTCTTCAGGCAAGGGAAATAAAAGCAAAAATAAACTGTTGGGACTTCATCAAAATAAAAAGCATCTGTACAGCAAATGAAACAATCAACTAAACTATAAGGTGAAAAAGCAGAAACAAACAAACAAACAAAGAAAAACTCCTAAAAGGCAATCTACTGAATGGGAGAAGATATGTGCAAATAACATACCCGATAAAGGGTTAGTATCCAAAATATGTATTAAAAACTGATAGAACTCAATAGCTCCCAAACAAATAAACCAATTAAAAAATGGGCAGAAGACATGAACAGACATTTCTCCAAAGAAGACATCCAGATGGCCAACAGACACATGAAAAGATGCTCAACATGACTTATCATCAGGGAAATGCAAATCAAAACCACCGTGAGATTATGACCTCACACCTATCAGAATGGCTAAAATCAAAACCATAAGAAACAACAAGTGTTGGTGAGGATATTGAGAAAAAGGAACCCTCCTGGACTGTTGATGGGAATACAAACTGGTGCAGCCATTGTGGAAAATATTAAGGAACTTTCTCAAAAAGTTAAAACTACTCTATGATCCAGTAATCACACTAGTAGGTGTTTACCCAGAAAATACAAAACACTAATTCAGAGGGATATATGCACGCCTACATTTATTGCAGCATTATTTACAATAGCCAAATTATGGAAGCAGCCCACGTGTCCATTGATAGATGAATGGATAAAGATGTGGTACACACACACACACACACACACACACACACACACACACTGAAATATTATTCAGCCGTAAAAAAGAAATCTTGCCATTTGCAACAACATGGATAGAACTAGAGAGTATAATGCTAAGTGAAATACATCAGAGAAAGACAAATACCACATGGTTTCACTCATATGCGGACTTTAAGAAACAAAACAAATGAATAAAGGGAAAAAAGAGAGAGATAAAGAGAGACAAACCAAGTAACAGACTCTTAACTATAGAGAACAAACTGATGGTTACCAGAAGGAAGACGGGTGGTGGGATGGGATGGGTGAAACAGGTGATGGGGATTACGGAATGCACGTGTGGTGATGAGCACAGGTGATGCATGAAATTGTTAAATCACTCTATTGTACACCTGAAACTAATATAACTCTGTATGTTAACTATACTGAACTTTAAAAACTCAATGAAAAAAATACCTCACAAAGATAAAAAACAATTATACTCTTAGGAACTTGGGAAATAACCATGGGTTGTGATCAGCCAAGCCCTCTGTGAGTTGAACTTGAGGTAAGAATCCATCTATTACCTGACCACCTTCAACCCCCACCCTGATGGGTGGCCCATAGTGCCATTGGATCCAAGGAATTAGCATCAATTCAGAACAAGTATCTAGTAATTCTCAAAAGGTCTGCATATTTTCTTTTCCCTAGTACACAGTCACTCCAATAAACATCCACAGTTCCTTTCTCAAGGAGACCTAATCTCCCTTTTAATCCAGGTGCTCTGAGTCTATGCTGACTTAGTACTAGAAACTGGGAGAGAGACTGTGGCTTTCCAATGTAGTGACTCAAGTTAGATTTTTTTGGCTCCCAGAGCAAGATTTTTTTTTTCCTGTTACATCTTAGGAACATGGTGACCAATCTACCGCTGCCAAAGATTGCTGATGACTGGTGTGTCCCTGTGGCCCTTTACAGAAGATGTATCCATCATATCTTTAGTGGAACTATATTGCTACTCCAGGTTCCTATCCTTGCTGAAATCAGGGAGCCCATGTGATAAACCCATTGCATGGTGAATCCTCCCTGGAATACCTGGCTCACATAAATACAGAGCAACAACAGAGATTTTCGGTAATGTAGGCTCTTTCTTCACCAATGTATTTCTCAAAGCTTCAGTGAAGGAAATCTCTTCTAGGAATTCTTGTGGAATGCAGTTAGGAGGGAAGTATGTGGATTGCACATGATAAGTCTACCCGAGTATTCCTATCTAAGCCTTTGGATTCTTTATTCCACATGATGAAGGGAGCTCTGTCATCTCAACTTCATCATGGCAAGCCACTGCTGAGTTTACGTCTCAGTCAACTTACCCAGTAAACTGTTAGAGCCACTCCCATCTTAATGAGTCAACACATTTCCAGACTCTTTAGTGAGTGCACCCACATCAAAGAAGTTGACCCAACCTAGTGCTATATTTTGCTCAACTTGGTCTAATTAGGATCCCCTTCCATACATCTTCTCCAGGTGTTTACTGATATATATTGGTAAAGTCTTGTCCTTTTGCTGTATCAGTTATTTCCTCCTGAGTTATAGTGTGCCCCTAAATCCTCTGGGCTCACTGAAATCTGGCCCTTATTATGGGTCTATGGGATCAAGAAGTGGTTGTGATAGTTTTTTTTTAATTTTTTAAAAGTTTAGTTATTTATTTTGAGAGAGACAGAGACAGTACGAGGTGGGAGAGGCACAGAGGGATAGAGAGAGAGAATCCAAGCAGGCTCCATGCTGCCAGTGCAGAGCCTGATGTGGGGCTCGAACCCATGAAACCATGAGATCATGACCTGAACCAAAACCAAGAATCGGACGCTAAAGCAAACGAGCCACCCAGGTGCCCCAGTGTTTGTGACTATTTTAAGGAGGATGAACATCTTCTTCCAAGGAATCTCTCCCAGGCGAGGTTATCATAGAGTTTTCAATAATCTCCCCAGACATTGGAAGGCAAGATATTCTACTGACAAGCACTTAGAAAACAGGTATTCATGATTTTCAGTCTCATCATGATTCAATAAGACATTCCTATTCCAAGTTTCAGGATCCCATTCTTTTATTTATTTTTATTTTTTAATTTTTATTAAAAAATTTTAATGTTTGTTTATTTTTGAGAGTGAGAGAGACAGAGCATGAGCAGGGGAGGGAAAGAAAGAGGGAGACAAAGATCTGAGGCAGGCTCCTGGCTCTGAGCTGTCAGCCCAGAGCCCAACGTGGGGGTCGAACCCACTAACTGTGAGATCATGACCTGAGCCAAAGTCGGACGCTTAACCAACTGAACTACCCAGGTGCCCCAGGAGTCCATTCTTTCTCAATCAGTGCCCAGAATTTCACATAAGAAACTGTGAGACTGGGAATTCCACTGTTATTGTAATTCATTAACTCACAGAATTCATTCTTTTTATTTTTAAATGTTTATTTTTGAGAGAGAAAGAGCGGGAGAAAGAGAATGAGCACACAATCAGGGGAAGAGCAGAGAGAGAGACAAACACACAGAATTCAAAGCAGGCTCCAGGCTCTGAGCTGTTGGCACAAAACCTGAGACGGGGCTCAAACCCACAAACCACGAGATCATGACCTGAGCCAAAGTCGGATGCTTAACCAACTGAGTTACTCAGGCACCCCACAGAATTCATTTTAAAAATCAGCTTAATTAAGGTATAAGTAAAATACAATATATTGAACATATTTAAAGTGAAAAAACTGATATATTTTGACATACGTATATACCTGTGAAACTATCACCACAGCAGAAATAGCGTATTCCTCACTCCAAAAGTTTCCTTGTGACCCTTTGAAATCTCTCCCACCTGCCTCTCTCCGTGACCCCCATCCCCAAGCAACCATTGATCCACTTTCTGTCACTATAGATTATTTGCGTTTTCTAGAACAGGAGTTGGCAAATATTTTCTGTAAAGGGCCAATAGTAAATATTTTAGGTGTGGACAACAGGAAAAAATGAAGACATTATATAGGTACTTGTAGAACAAGAGAAAAAACATTTTTGTTGGTGAGATTTAAAAGTAGAATAATAATTGAGTACAATGTTTGTAATACAAATCTAATGAGAAGAAGTTTCCACAACATTTTATTTAATTGATGTTCAAAGTTAGTGTTCTCTCTCATCAAAATCTATCACAAACTTTTATCTGTTAAGTCTGATTTGTAACACAATGTTTAAAAATGTCTTCCACACAGGGGCCCCTGGGTGGCTCAGTTGGTTAAATGTCTGACTCTTGATCTTGGCTCAGGTCTTGACTTCAGGGTCGTGAATTCAAGCCCTGTATTGGGCTCCACACTGGATGTGGAGCCTACTTAAAGAAGAAAAGGAGGAGGAGGAGGAGGAGGAGGAGGAGGAGAAGGAGAAAGGAGGAGGAGGAGAAGGAGAAAGGAGGAGGAGGAGAAGGAGAAAGGAGGAGGAGGAGAAGGAGAAAGGAGGAGGAGGAGAAGGAAGAGGAGGAGGGTTTCACACAGATAGGTACTGCCAAATACAGATGTCAATTCATAAGCATATGATTTTACTTAATCATATTCATCATTTGAAAAACATTTATAGAATCTTACCAGATTTTTCATTTGCTATTTGCTTTTTAGCATGTCACCACACTGGAATTTGATCACTTCCAATTGAAAGTTAAGTGGAATTGCCTCAATCACACCAATGGATTCTGAAATATGGAAACTTCCTTTATCCTTGTTTTGAAGTCCTAAAAACGATGCTGGAATTGTAGTTTGAGTTTGGAAAATATAGCCACTACAAATTTACGTGGGCATGGAGATCCTTTTGTTTTTACTTTTTACATCACGTGTATGAAGCAGGTTGACATTAGTTGTAATTCAAACAATGTTATCAAAATTACTGTATAGCAGGATAAGTTATATATATATAGGTGCTACGTTGCCTTATAATTTTAGGTGGAATTCATTAAGAAACGTTGTCAAGTCTGCAACAAAAGCTAGTTACCAAAGCCATTCAGTGTTTGACAGTAATGGCTGAGAGTGGATGTTCTCCTTCAGAAAAATTTCAGTCTAAACCTTGAGTTCAGGGGCACCTGGGTGGCTCGGTTGGTTAAGCACCAGACTTTGGCTCAGGTCATGATCTCACAATTCGTGGGTTTGAGCCCCGCATCGGGGTCTGTGCTGACAGCTCAGAGCCTGGAGCCTGCTTCAGATTCTGTGTCTCCCCCTCTCTCTGCCCCTCCCCTCAAAAATAAATAAACATTTAAAAAAGTTTTTTTAACCCTGAGTTCAAAAAACCCCAGTAGAGCTTTGGTACTGCTAAGACATCAAATTTCTATGTGGTAGGGTAAGTCAGAACATTCAGCTTCTATTTCTAACAAAAATTTATCATGGTTAAGTCCATAAGAACAAATGAAATTCATATAATAGATTCAAATCATTTCTACAAAGTATCCACTGATGAATGATACAATTAACAATTACAGGCTTTAAACACCCTACATTTTCACGAGGTTAGTAAATTTGTTCGATGAAGACTTTTTCAACTCCACGTATATTTTTACCAGCATCGGTTGTAACACATCTTAGCAGATTCCACTTCAGTTTGTAATGAATTAGCGTTTCCTCAATTTCTTTAAAAGTATTTTTGCCTGTTATTCCACCCAGACTATTCATAGAAGCTAATTCTTAAATCACTTTAAACTCATCACTGATTCCTCAAATAAACAACACCAACTAAGCAGTATTGGTAACATCTGTTAAATTATTAAATGCCCAGAAGAACCACCTGAAATCATTTGTCTTGTTTTTTACTAGTTATTATGTTGCCCTCGATTGCTCAACTCTTTGAGCAACTGTTCTCACTTAATGGCCAGTAGTCTTAAAACAAGTTTATTTTCTCTGAACATATTTCTTGGCTATTTTTGTAATCACACATGATTTAATGAATAAGCTACTTGGAAACTGTGGTTGTAGTCTTTCCTCTATATTTTTTAATTTTTGTGAAGAAATTCTGCTATTTAAATTTAAAATAATCTACTTTAAATTTTCTTTTCTTCCCCCCTAACTATTGCTTCTCTGTGAGTTAGGAATATTATGATGAATATGATGAGTACTTGATCTGGGAAGGTCAATGTGCATTGTTTTCTTTTCTTTTTTTTTGGTTCATTTTGTTTTTGTTTTTGTTTTTGTTTTTGTTTTGAGAGAGAGTGAGAGAGAGGAAACACACGCTTGCAGCTGAGCAGAGATAGGGAAAGGAGCAGAAATGGGAATCTTAAGCAGGCTCCATGCCCAGTTTGGAGCCCAAGGGAATGTGGGGCTCTATCTCACACCCATGAGATCATTGGCCAAAGCTGAAATCAACAGTGGGCCACTTAACTGCCTGAGCCATCCAGGCATCCCAAGGTCAATGTGCATTGTGTCCTAGCACCCCTGCAGTTTCACTAAATCATAAATACAATGCTTTGCCATCTAATTCGATGACAAAATAATCTATCCATGAGTGCCACTTTTTTTCTTATTTTGACTTGAACTGGTAATTTTTTAGAAAAAGTCGGAGTATGGTAATATGAATGGCACTGGAAACACTAGTCACATTAAACGGTGTCACTGTGATTTGTAGTACCTCTAGGAGCAGTTTGAAGTGACAAGAGTGCCAGAACATTATAGTCTCTTTCCCAATTATATAATTAAATTATTGTAACTCAACAGCAGTCATAGACAATAAATAAACTAATGCATGTGTGTGTGTATTCTTATAAACTTGATAGACCCTGAAATTTGAATTTCATGTAATTTTCACGTCATTCTTATTTTGTTGTTTTTTCAACCAATCAAAATTGTACAAATCATTCTTAGTTCACAGCCATTCAAAAACAGGCAGGAGGCTAGATTTGGCTTGCAGTCCGTTGTCTGCCAGCCTCTGATCTAAACACTGATGAATCACAAATGTATATCTCAAACTAGAATCTGTACCTTGAACTTCATGCTGATATATTCAAGTGCCCACTTGACACCTCTTGCATCCTATGCATATCTCAAAAAGAAGCCATTCAAACCCATCATCCTAGTCATTTTTTCCCCAAAATTTCATCATGAAAAATTCCAAAAATGCAAAATGACTGAAAGGAATTTATGGCAAACATTGGAATACCCACAAACAAGGTTCTATCATTAACATTTTACTATACTTGTCATAGTATAAGACCCTAGTATAAGATAAATACCTAAAATCAGAATAGCTGGATCATATGGGACGCGTATGTTAACTTTGTAAGAAACTGCTAAACTGTATCTACTCACAGTTCCCGTTGCTCCACATTCTTGTTGATGCTTGATATGATCAGTCTTTAAATTTTAGCTATTCCAGGGGCGCCTGGGTGGCTCAGTCGCTTAAGCGTCCAACTTTGGCTCAAGTCATGATCTCTCCGGTCCCCAGTTTGAGCCTCGCGTTGGGCTCTGTGCTGACAGCTCAGAACCTAGAACCTGCTTCCGATTCTGTGTCTCCCTGTCTCTCTTTGCCCCCTCCCCCACTCGTGTTCTGTGTGTGTCTCTCTCTCTTAAAAATAAATAAACATCTTAAAAAAATAAAATAAAGTTTACTTACTCTGAGAGGTATAGAGGTATCTGATTGCAGTATTAATTTGCAATTAAACCATATTTTCACGTGCTTATTTTCCATCCATATACCTTCTTTGATGAAGTGTCTGTTCAAATCTTTTGCCATATTTTAAATGGGTTGTTTGCTTTTCCTGTTGAGGTTTTTAAAATTTTTTAATGTTTATTTATTTTTGAGAGACAGAGAGGCAGAGAGACAGAGCACGAGCAGGGGAGGGGCAGAGAAAGAGGGAGACACAGAATCCAAAGCAGGCTCCAGGCTGTGAGCTGTTAGTACAGAGCCCAATGCAGTGCTCAAACCCACAAACAGTGAGATTATGACCTGAGCTGAAGTTGGATGCTTAACCAACTGAGCCCCCCAGGCGCCCCTTTCCTGTTGAGTTTTGAGAGTTCTTCATTCTAAATATCAGATAAATGCTTTGCAAAGATTTTCTCCTAGTTGATAGCTTATCTTAGGAGTGTCTTTTGGGGGCAGCTAGCTTAGTCGGTTGAGCGTCTGACTTTGGGTCAAGTCTGATCTCACCGTTCTTATCTCACCATTTGTGGGTTTGAGCCCCGAGTTGGGCTTTGTGCTGATAGATGAGAGCCTGGAGTCTGCTTCAGATTCTGTGTCTCCCTCTCTCTGCCCCTCCCCCACTAGCCTCTGTCTTTCTCTCTTAAAAATAAACATTAAAAAGCTTTTTTAAAAAAAGTGCCTTTTGAAGAGTATACATTTTTTATTTTGATGAAGTCCAATTTATAAATTTTTTATTTTATGGATTGTCCTTTTGATGTTGAATCTAATAAGTCTTTGCCTTTAATTGAAAGTCACAAAAATTTTTTTCCTGTTTTTTTTTTTTTCTGGAAGTTTTATAGCTTTAGGTTTTACATTAAAGTCTATGTTCCATTTTCAGTTACTTTTTTTCATATTCAGTTACTTTTTATTTTTTATTATTTTTTTAAATGTTTATTCTTGAGAGAGAGACAGAACATGAGCGGGGGAGGGACAGAGAGAGATGGAGACACAAAATCCAAATTGAGGTACTTTTTGTATATGGAATGAGATATGGCTCAAAGTATTGAGGGAGTATATGGATAAATAATTAGTCTAGCACCATTTGTTGAAAAGATACCCCTTTGTCCATTATATTACTTTACTGCCTTTGTCAAAAGTCAGTTGTCCACAAATGTGTGTGTTTATTTCTGCATTTCCTATGCTGTTTCACGGATTAATTTGTCTGTCTCTACAAGACTACCCTGTTTTTCGATTCCTGTGGTTTTATAACAAGCCTTGAGATTATGGTAGTGGTAGCCCTCTACTTTGTTCTTCTTTTTCAGAGTTGTTTTGACTATTCTAGGTCCTTTGTATTTCCATATACATTTTAGAAATAGCTTGTAAATGTCTACAAAAAAAAAAGTCTGTTGGGATTTAGTCTGAGATTGCATAGACCAATTTGAGATGAATTGCTGTCTTAACAATATTGAGTCTTCCAATCAATGAACAAAGGAGAGCTCTCTATTTGTTGAGATTAGTTATCTTTCATTCCTCTCAGACATGCTTTGTAGTTTTCAGCATTACATGTTTTTCACATCTTTTCTTAAGTTTATCCCTAAGCATTTCATTTTTGGTACTTTTGTAAATGTTTTTTTTTTTTTAAATGTTAACTGTTTGTTGCTACAATATAGACATATAATAGGGGCACCTGAGTGGCTCAGTCAGGTAAGCATCCAAAGTTGGCTTAGGTCATGATCTCACGGTTTGTGAGTTCGGGCCCCACATCGGGCTCTGTGCTGACAGTTCAGAGCCTGAAGCCTGCTTCAGATTCTGTGTCTTCCTCTCTCTGCCCTCCTACCTTGCTCATGCTCTGCCTCTCTCTTTCAAAAATAAACATTAAAAATTTAAAAAAAGAAGTACAATAGATTTTTGTGCGTTGGTATTGTATTCTACAACCTTGCTACATTCACTTATTGGTTCTTGTGCCACTTTTTGCAGATTTCATTGGGCTTTATACGTAGATGATTGTATACTCTGTGAAAAAAAGAATTTAATTTCCTCCTGAGAGGGTAACTTTGGTCCTTGTTACTCCATCTTAGTTGGAAGCAGAAATCCTCCACACAATTTTTATTTTTGATTTTAACCAAAATCAGCACGGTGGCCAGAAGAAATATAGTAATTTTAGGGTTGTCATGGAAACTCTCTGGTTCTGAGACGATGACAGGGACCTGAGAGATAAAGGACCTGAATTTGTCATTTTCCCTCTGTAAGCATACAGTGCACTGTGAGGAACGCACCACACACTACAGTCCTCATAGTTATCATTACTGATATAACAGTCAAACCCAACAGCCATTTGGGCTCCCAAAACACATGCTTTAGTTACTCATCAAATAAGCCACAGGTGACAGTTTGATTAATTGTGACACCACAATACACCATGGATTACTAATATCCTATCTCCCAAATTAAACATCCTTGTGGGTCTATCTCCTGGCACCTCTCTTAGTTCCAATTCTTTTTTTTTAAAGTTTATTTATTTATTTATTTATTTATTTATTTATTTAGAGAGAGCATGACTGAGGGAGAGGCAGAGAGAGAGAGAGAGAGAGAGAGAGAGAATCCCAAGCAGGCTCCACACTGTCAGCGCAGAGCCCAATGCGGGGCTCTAACCCACGAACCATGAGATCATGACCTGAACTGAAATCAAGAGTTGGACTCTTAACTGACTGAGCCATCCAGGCACCCCTCTCTTGGTACTAATTCTATATCAGTCAGCATTCAGTCAGGAAGCAAAAATGGCAATTTAAACAGGGAAATTTTGGGGTGCCTGGGTGGCTCAGTCGATTGAGCGTCTGCTTTGGCTCAGGTCATGATCTCGCATTCGTGGGTTCGAGCCCTGCGTCGGGCTCTGTGCTGACAGCTCAGAGCCTGGAGCCTGTTTTCAGATTCTGTGTCTCCCTCTCTCTCTCTGACCCTCCCCTGCTCACGCTGTCTCTCTCTCTCTCAAAAAAATAAAACATTAAAAAATTTTGATAAACGGAAATTTTAACATAATGGATATTGAACTATTTGCATGAGATTACTACTAAGTATAAATAAAAGAGAACTCTAAAAAATTACCAAAGGCTAAAGGAGAGTACTCAAGAAAGTAACAAACTTAAAAAGGGGGTGCCCTGCACAAAGCTGGGATTCGGACCTTATTGGAGAGATCTGCCTGCCTCACAATGGATGGTGGAGAGAAGTTTGAGGGTCCATAGTCAGCTGATGGAGGCTGATAGCCAGGGAACTGTAAACAGGAAATCCATCCACCCAAGTGCTGGTGTGCTAAGGCTGTCAGGCAGGGAACCACCAAGTGGGACTGGCAAGCTGGAAGTTGAATGTCACTGGGTGTCCAGTGCAGTGGTGCCTGCCACAGTCAGCAAGAAAAACAAACAAAAAAACAAAACAAAACCCATAGAAGAAACAAGGAAAACCCCCTCTTCCCACAGTGTTCCTCTACCGCCCTCTACTGGCAAGAATAAATGTTTCCCGGTTCCAATTCCAGTAGCGAGCAAAGCAATGAATGGATTTGGAGCTAAGAGGCAATAAATTGGTAACAGGCACGCTGTACTGATAGTCATTGTACTTTTCACCAGTATGGACATAAGTTTAAAAAAAAAAAAAAGGACTTGGGCGCCTGGGTGGCTCAGTCGGTTAGGTGCCCGGCTTCAGCTCAGGTCATGATCTCAGGGTTCCAAAGTCGAGCCCTGCGAAGGGCTCTGTGCTGACAGCTCTGAGCCTGGAGCCTGCTCCAGATTCTGTGTCTCCCTCTCTCTCTGCCCCTCCCCCACTCATGCTCTGTCTCTCTCTCTTTCTCTCTCTCTCTCTCAAGAATAAATAAACATTAAAAAAACCCAAAAATTAAAAAAAAAAAAAAAAAGGACAGCGGCGCCTGGGTGGCTCAGTCAGTTACGTGTCCGACTTCGGCTCAGGTCATGATCTCGTGGTCTGTGAGTTCAAGCCCCAAGTCGGGCTCTGTGCTGACAGCTCAGAGCCTGGAGCCTGCTTCAGATTCTGTGTCTCCCTTTCTGTCTGCCCCTCCCCTGCTCATACTCTGTCTCTCTCTCTCAAAAATAAAGAAACATTTTTTAAAAATTTAATAAAGGATAGTTTCACTTAAGAATATTCTTGTTGGAGCAGCAAAAACTATCGATTTCATTAAATCTCCACCCTTGAATACATATCTTTTTAATATTCTGCATGTCAAATGAGGAATGCAGATAAAGCACTTATGGTGCATAAAGAACATTGGTTATCTCAGGGAAAGACAGTTGTGAGATGGGGCTGTGAGTTGTACTAGTCATTTTTTATGGATTACCATGTTCACTTATAAGAATGAAGAACAAATTATTTTTATTCGGGGTTGGGTATCTGGTAGGCTTTATTTTTTATTTTATTTTATTTTATTTCTAGTATAATGTTATATTAGTTTCAGATGCATAATATAGTGATTCAACAGTTCCATACATTACTCAGCACTCATCACGGTAAGTGTGCTCTTTTGCTTATTTCCTTCATGCCCCAATCCACCTCCATTCTGGGATCCACCAGTTTGTTCTCTATTTTTAAGAGTCTGCTTTCTGGTTGTCTCTCTGTTTTTTCTTCATTCATCTGTTTTGTTTCTTAAATTCCACATATGAGCGAAATCATTTGGTATTTATCTTTCTCTGACTGACTTATTTCACTTAGCATTATATTCTCTAGATCCATCCATGTTGTTACAAACAGCAAGATTTCATTCTTTTTTATGGTTAATATTCCATTGTACATATATACATACTGCATCTTCTTTATTCATTCATCTATTGATGTACACTTGGGTTGCTTCCATAATCTGGCTATCGTAAATAATGCTGCAATAAACACAGGGGTGGATATATCTTTTTGAATTAATGTTTTTGTATTTTTTGGGTAAATACCCAGTAGTGTGATTACTGGATCATAGGATCGCTTTATTGTTAACTTTCTGAGGAAGCTCCTTAATGATTTCCATAGTGGCTTTACCAATTTGTATTCCCAGCCAATAGTGCAGGAGGGTTCCCTTTTTCCCACATCCTTGATAACACTTGTTGTTTCTTGTGTTTTTTATTTTAGCTAGTCTGACAGGTGTGAGGTGATATTTCATTGAGGTTTTGATTTGCATTTCCCTGATGATGAGTGATGTTGACCATCTTTTCATGTGTTTGGTTGTCATCAGGATGTATTCTTTGAAGAAATGTCTGTTCATATCTTCTGCCCACTTTTTGATTGGATTATTTGTCTTGGGGGTGTTGAGTTCTACAGTTGTTATATATTTTGCATGTTAACCCCTTACCAGAGATGTCGCTTGCAAATATCTTCTCCAATTCAGTAGGTTGTCTTTTTGTTTTGTTGATTATTTCCCTTGCTGTGCAGAAGCTTTTTATTTTAATGAAGTCCCAACAGTTTATTTTTGCTTTTATTTCCCTTGCCTGAGGAGACATGTCTAGAAAAATGTTGCGATGGCCAATGTCAGAGAAATTATTGCCTGTGCTCTCTTCTAGGATTTTAATGGTTTCAGGTCTTACATTTATGTATTTAATCCATTTTGAGTTTATTTTTGTGTGTGGTGAAAGAAAGCGGTCCAGTTTCATTCCTTTTGTATGTAGCTGTCCAGTTTTCCCAACACCACTAATTGAAGAGAGTCCCATTGCATATTCTTGCCTCTTTTGTCATAGATTTAATGATCGTGTAATCATGGGTTTCTTTCTGGACTCTGTTCTGTTTCATTGATCTATGTGTCTATAGACAGGATCATGTGACATACTAAAAGCACCATGCTGTTTTAGTATGTCTCAAAATTTGGAATTGGAGATACCTCCAGATTTGTTCTTTTTCAAGATTGCTTTTGCTATTCAGGGTGTTTTGTGGTTCCATACAAATTTTAGAATTCAGGGTGTTTTGTGGTTCCATACAAATTTTAGAATTTGTTCTAGTTCTGTGAAAAATGCTGTTGGTATTTTGATATGCATTGCATCAAATCTGTTGATTGATTTGGGCAGTATTGACATTTTAACAATATTTGTTCTTCCAATCCATGAGCATGGGATATCTTTCCATTTGTTTGTATTATCTTCAATTTGTTTCATCCATGTTTTATAGTGTTCAGAATACAGGTCTTTCACTTTCTTGTTTATCCCTAGGTATTTTATTATTTTTGGTGCAATTATAAATGGGATTGTTTTATTAATCTCTCTGGTACTTCATTATTAAGAAGTGCAACAGATTTCTGTATATTGATTTTGTATCCTGTGTTACTGAGTTCATTTGTCAGTTTTAGTAGTTTTTTGGTAGAGACTTTAGTGTTTTTTATATATAGTATTATGTCATCTCTAGCAGACATTTTACAAAAATGAATTAAATAAGCCTGTCACACCAAGGGAAAAAACTGACAATGTTTGTTGCCAGTGATAAAATTCTATCTTTTAAATGAAAATTATAATTTTCAAAAACTTATATCTGTAATCAAGATCCTGACAGCTTCTCAATACATTAAGATTTTTTTCCAATGAGATTGATGATATAGACCACTGGAATTTCATATAATGGATTATGAGATATTCATTAATATGATTTCACATTCCACATTTTTAATGAATCTTAAAAAAACCCATCTCTGTCAAATTTTGGTGTAGTATCAAAAAAGTATATCCATAGTTATCTGAAAAATACTTTTCCTTTTTCCAGCTATATTTTTGTGTGAGGCTGGATTTTCTTTGTATATTTCAACCAAAACAACACTTCAAGCCATACTGAATGCAGAAGAAGATATAAGCCAACTTTCTTCCAGTTAGGTCAGACATTAAAGAGACTTACAAAAGTGTAGACCAAGCTGTCCTTCTCAGTAAACTTGTTTTTTTTTTTTCTTTTGGAAAACATTGTTTTTTCATTTAACACCACTGGTATTTATGTTAACATAGTTTGTTATTGGCATTTTTAAATGAGAAACTAACATTTAAATAATCTCTTCATTTTAATCTCCAGCGGGATGAACATCATGGCTATAAATCACATAACCTAAAGTTTGTTGGGGTTCCTTAGTAAGAGTATAAAGGTGTCCTTGGGACACCTGGCTGGCTCAGTCAGTAGAGCATCCGAGTCTTGATCTCAGGGTCGTGAGTTCAAGCTCCATGTTGGGCATGGAGCCTACTTAAAAAAAAAAAAAGTATAAAGGTGTCCTGACACCAAAAAAAATTGAGAAGCACTGCTACAAGGAAAGTGTCTGGTGAGCATTTAGGTGTTCAATAAGTTGTGTATTCTCTGTTCATTTGTCAATAAAGCAAAGGCAGGAGATGATAGAAGCTATAGCTGGCATCAGAGCTGAAAATATATCTTGACAGTTTACAATATTGACTGTTCATGTTTACAGACCACTGGAGAATGAGTAACTGTAAGTAAATAAGTTATCTTGCAAACATCTCATCCAGACCATCTTCTCTCCCTCCTTTCCATGTTCTTTATCTTCTGTGACCTCTTTGTTGGCCTTTTCATATCCTCTTTGACCTCTTCTGCCATCTCACTGAACTGCTTTGCACTTTCTCTAAACTTTAACCATAATATCTGCTGCAGGGATGTCCGATAGCTGGGTGGATCATGTGACAGGTAAAGTCAGGCCCTTGATCTTAGAGCTGTAGAATCAGGCTTAGAGAAGCTCCAGGTCAAAGGTGCTTTCCAGGTCTGCGTGAGGAATCCAGTGCTGATCACCCCTGGGTGTTCTTTCCCATCCCACAGCCACCAGGTCTGAAGGCCCCCTACTGCATAGAAATCTTCAAAGATATTGTCCCTTGAAGATACCTGGATTGGGAGCAGGGAGATGGTGGGGGAGATGGGGGGACAGCTAGAGAAGTGTGAAAAGGAAAGATGGATTATTATTACACACATTTCCATCCATTTGTCTGGAAAACCTTCCATCTCAGATGCAGACAACTCAGGAAGAGATAGGGTTATGTAGAAGTTGAGGGCAATGAAGAGAAAGACCTAGAAGCTTACTGCATTCTGGGTATCGATAGGGAAGTGTTGCCTTGAAAACAGAACCTGAAGGGGAGGCCTCATTAGAACGGTTCCCCTCCTTCTCCAGAAATTAGGCCATAATGTGTCCACATGGGACATGACAGTATATCTGGAGTAACCGGAGCAATGATGTTCCTTGTACTGAAGGCACATGTCTGCAGCACAGAGAGGCCCCCATGGGTCCGTGAGTGTAGCTTTGTAAGTGGGAACCTGAATGGGAAGGAGGAATAATGAGTCAGGAGAAAGAAGAAAAAAGAGGTTGAAGAAGAGTGAAGAGCGAGAAAGGCTGAAAAATGAAAAGTAGAGAGTAAGAGATAGGGAGAAGAGACAGAATTGTGAAGAAGAGGGAGAGAAAGCCAGCACCAGTCAGATTCGGCTCAGCATTCCAATTTCAAACCCTTCAGAGTAAAGAGAATATGTTATGAACAACTGCATGCCAACACGTGGGAGAAGCTGATGAAATGGACAAATTCTTAGAAATATACAATCTACCAAAACTGAATCATGAAGGAATAGCAAATCTGGATGGACCTGTAAATAATGAAATTGAGTCAGTAATCAAAAACCTCACAACAAAGAAAAGCCCTGGGCCAGATGACCTCGGTGGTGAATTCTTCCAAACATTTATAGAAGAACTAACACCAATCCTTCTCAAACTCACCTAACTGGCCTGGCTAGAAACTTGAGTTTTAGAAGTGGTAAGAGCAGATATCCTTGTCTTATCCAGGAGTTTATGGTTAGTTTTCTGGGATTTTCTATTTGGGCAATCATGTCACCTGCAACCCAGATAGTTTGTTTCCTCCTTAGCAATCTGTGTACCTTTCTTTTCTTGTGTTGTCTTATTGCACTAGCACTAAGTAAGAATGTTGAATACTAGTGGTGAGAAGGGACATCCTTGCCTTATTCCAAGTCTTAA
The DNA here is from genome assembly GCA_028646485.1 of Cryptoprocta ferox. Classification (NCBI taxonomy): domain Eukaryota; kingdom Metazoa; phylum Chordata; class Mammalia; order Carnivora; family Eupleridae; genus Cryptoprocta; species Cryptoprocta ferox. The sequence continues at coordinate 20,958,782 of CM053564.1, forward strand.
AAGGAAAGCACCTACTTTATCACCATTAAATGATTTTTTCTTTCTTTTTAAAAAAGTGTTTATTTATTTATTTTGAGAGAGAGAGAGAATGGGGGTGGTAGGCAGAGAGAAAGGGAGAGAGAGAATCCCAAGCAGGCTGTACTGTCAGTGCAAAACCTAATACGGGGCTCAGTCTCATGAACTGTGAGATCATGACCTGAGCTAAAATCAAGAGTTGGACGCTCAACCAGACTGAGCCACCCAGGCACCCCAAGGAATTGTTTTCTTAATTTCTTTTTTGAATTATTCATTGTTAGTGTATAGAGACACAACTGATTTTTGTGTGTTTGAGTTTGTCTCCTCCAACTTTGCTGAACTGGTTTATTCGCTGTGTTATTAGCTTAAACTCGGTGTGTGCGTGTGTGATCTTTAAGGCTTTCCACGTATAAGGTCATGTCACCTGCAAATAGAGATAATTTTACTTCTCCAGTTTAGATACCTTTGTTTATTTTTCTTGACTAATTGCTCTGGCTAGAATTTTCTTTTTTTTAAATGTTTATTTATTTTTGAGAGAGAGAGAGAGAGAAACAGCGTGAGCTCTGTTCTGAACTGATGCACAGAAAGCATCTGACAAAATTCAACACTCTTTCATGATAAAAACACTTCCCAAACTAGGAATAAAAGGAAACTACTTTAACATAGTAAAAGCCATATATGAAAAACCCACAGAAAACAACACAGTCAATGGTGAAAGATGGAAAGCTTTTCTTCTATGATCAGGAACAAGGCAAGGATGCCTGCTTATGTCACTTCTAAGCAACATGGTAATGAAAGTTCTAGGGGCACCTGGGTGGCTCAGCTGGTTGGGTGTCCGACTGTAGCTCAGGTCATGATCTCGCCATTCAGAGTTTGAGCCCTGCGTCAGGCTCCATGCTGACAGCTCAGAGCCTGGAGCCTGCTTCAGATTCTGTGTCTCCCTCTCTCTCTGCCCACCCACCTCCCCCACTCATGCTCTGTCTCTATAAAAAAATAAACATTAAAATTTTTTTTTAAATCTATTGAGATTTAATTTGTAGCATTTAATTTGTGGTCTATTCTGGAGAATGTGCCATGTGCACTAGAGAAGAATGTGTATTCTGTTATTGTGGAGTAGAATGTTCTGTATATATTTGCTAGACGTAGTTAGATTATTGTGTTGTTCAAGTCATCTGTGTTCTTACTTATCTTTTGTCTGGCTGTTCTATCCATTATTAAGGAATATTTAAGTATCCAACTCTTGTGGAATTGTCTATCTTCCCCTTGAATTCTGTCAGTTTTTGCTTCATATATTTTGATGGCCTATCAGGTACGTAAATGTTTATATTTATTACATTTTTTCTGTAGCAACCCTTTTATTAATATATGATATCCTTCTTTGTCTCTTGTATTCTTTTGAAATGTAAAGCCTATTTAGTCTGGTATTTGTCAAATTCTCATCCATTATTTCTTCAAATAATCTCTGTGCCCCTTTCTCTCTCTGTTCTCCTTATGAGACTCTGGCAACACATATGTCGGTCTGGTTGATGATGATTGACCCACAGAGCCCTTAGACTCTGTTCATTTCAGTCTTTTTTCTTTCTGCCCCTCAGACTTGACAGTTTCAAAGTGTCCTATCTTCAGGTTTGATTATTATGTTTCTGTCTGTTCAAATCTATGCTTGAATCCTTTGGTGAAATTTTTTTTGTTTTTGTTAAGTACTTTTCAGCTCCAGAATTTCTTTTTAGTTTCATTTTAGGTTTCCTATCTTTTTATCAACATTTAATTCTGTTTGTACCTCATTTTTTTTTTACCTTTTCCATGTCTCTTTGATTCTCTGAGCATCTTTAAGACAGTTTTTTTTTTTTTTTTAAATTATTTTTTAATGTTTATTTAGTTTTGAGAAAGAGAGACAGAGAGCGAGCAGGGGAGGGGCAGAGAGAGAGAGAGAGAGAGGGAGACACAGAATCCAAAGCAGGCTCCAGGCTCTGAGCTGTCAGCACAGAACCTGACATGGGACTCAAACCCACGAACCGTGAGACCATGACCTGAGCCAAAGTCTGGCACTCAACTGACTGAGCCACCCAGGGCCCCTTTAAGCCAGCTGTTTTAAAGTCTTTGTCTAGTAGATCTTTCCTCTGGTCTTTCTTAGGGACAGTTTCTATGGGTTTCTTTTCCCCTATGAATGGGCCATACTTTCCTGTTTCTTTTTTTTTTTTTTTTAACATTTGTTTGTTTGTTTATAATGTTTATTTTTAAGAAAGAGTAAGAGAGAGACAGAGTGTGAGTGGTGGAGGGGCAGAGAGGAGACACAGAATCTGAAGCAGGCTCCAGGCTTTGAGCTGTCAGCACAGAACTCAATGCAGGGCTCAAACTCACAAACCACAAGATCATGCCCTGAGCCGAAGTTGGATGCTTAACTGACTAAGCCACCCAAAAGCCCCTTTCCTGTTTCTTTATATGCCCCTTTTAAAAAATTGTTGTTGAAAACTGGACCTTTGACTCTACTAATGTGGCAACTACAAATGAGACTCTTCTCCTTCCCTAGAGTTTGCTGTTTTTGCTTTTTGATTGCCATAGGCTGTCTCTGTGCTGAGGATTAGACTGAATCGTAAACCTAAGATCTCTTCAGGTCTTTTCTGAGTCTACACCTTTCTCTGGGCATGTGTGATGACTCCCTAATTTCCCTGTATATGTGGTTGCTTTTGGATATCCTAGTCTTTAATGTCTGGCTCCCAAAAGAGGAAGAGGAAGAAAATAAAAGGGAAGAAAAAGTACTCTTTCTTTAAATCCCCTGGAAGTCACTTCAGCCAGAGGAAGAAGGACTGGCAACAGTGGGGTGTGTGTGTGTGTGTGTGTGTGTGTGTGTGTTCATGCAAAAAGGCTGCCTGCCTGCCTCTGGGTGTGCACCTCTATGATCAGAAGCAGCAATCAGTGATGAGAACACATACGTCTATATTTGAAGGACCTGGCTCCCACAGGCTGCATGTGAGTTGCTCCAAGAACATAGAACATGTGCACCATTGCCTGCAAGAGGGCTGGGGATTGGGAGATGGGCAGCTGCTACCAAAGTAGGAGCTGAAATGGATTGAAATTAAATACTATCCAACACTCCCCCCCTGGAATTCCAAGCCTTCAATAGACTCCAGTTCTAAAATAGTCACATCAGAAAGACTCTGCCAGTACAACTGCTGTCTTGTGGGAAGATGGATTCCTGGTGCTTGCTATTCTGTTGTCTTCCTCCCTCTTCTTTCAATTTTTGGAAAAGCGTGTGAAGGATTCATATAATTCTTTAAATGTTCGGTAGAATTCATAATGCAGTCATGTGGCCTGGTCTTTTCCTTGTGTGAAGTTTTTTAAAATTACTAATTCAATGTCTTTGTTATAAATCTATTCAGATTATATATTTGTTCTTGAGTTAGTTTCAGTGGTTTCTGTTCTAGGAGTTTGTTCCTTTCATCTAGGATACCTAATTTGTTGGTATACAGCTGTTTATAACAGTCCCTTATAATCCTTTTATTTCTGTTCTGCTGGTAGTGATGTCTCTTCTTTTGTACTTGCTTTATAATTTCAGTCCTCTCTCTCTCTCTCTCTCTCTCTCTCTCTCTCTCTCTCTCTTTTTGGTCAATCCATCTAAAGGTTTGTCAACTTTGTGGATTTTTCAAAGGATCAACGTTCAGTTTCATTGATTTTCTCTATTCTTGGTTTCATTTACTTCTGCTCTTGTTTTTCTTATTTTCTTCCTCTGCTTGCCTTGGGTCTATTTTTCTAATTCTTTAAGGTAGAAGTTTAGATTATTGATGCAAGATCTTTCTTCTTTTTTTTAAAAATATAGATATTTACCATTCTAAATTTCCCTCTAAAGCCTGAGTTAGATGATTTTCCTAAGTTTTGGCATGTTGTATTTTTGTCTTCATTCACTTCAAAGTACTTTTCAATTTTCTTTGTGATTTTAAATTTGACCCACTGATAGTTTTAGAAGTGTGTTAATTGCCATGTATTTGTGAATTTCTCAAAATTCCTTCTGTTCTTAATCTCTGATTTAGTTCCATTATGGGTGGAGAACATATTTTGTGTGATTTCAATCTTCTTAAATTTACTGAAGTTTGTTTCATGGCTTACTCTATGTTCTTACGTGGAGAATGGTCCAGAGTATTTGAGAAGGATGTTTATTCTGCTATTGTTGGATGGAGTGTTCTACAGATGCCTCTTAGGTTCAGTTGGTTTCCCTTGTTGTTCAAGTCCTCTATCTCCATGATGCTCTTCTGCCTAGTTATCATATACATTGTTGAAAATAGGGTATGGAAGTCTTCAACTATTACTGTTGAGCTGCCTGTATCTCTCTTCAGTTCTATCAATTTTTCTTCATGTATTTGAGGGCTCTAATGTTAGATGCTTATATGCTTATATGTTTTTTAACTATTACGTCTTCCTGATGGGTGACCCTTTTATGATTATAAAAATGCCCTTGTCTCTTAGTAACCATTTTTTTCTTAAAGTATATTTTGTCGGACATCAGTATAGCCAGTCACTCCAGCTTCATTTTGCATGGCATTTCTTCTCTTTTACTTTCAACCTGTTTGTGTCTTTGAATCTAAGTAGATCTCTTAAAAACAGCATACAGTTGGAGTATCAATAGATTTTATTATTTATTTCATTTTATTTTTTTTTTTCATTTTTAACGTCCAGAGTTTATAATACGAGGGCCACAGCTTTCTCCCCAACTCAAGTTTATAAATTTTCGATTGGCTTGTGAGGCCAGTAGGGATACTTCTTTTTGTCTAATTTGGTTTCTGGGAAGACTTCGTTCAGGTCCTCAATGGTCATCTGACCAAATGGAATTATGTTCTTCATCTTCTCCAGCTCTTTTTCATATTCCTCAATCCTGGCCTTCGAGAGAGACAAAAACTCGTTACAACTTTTCACATCCTCTTTTTCTTCAGCATCCACCTGCGCAGTGTATTTATCCTCTGGTACAGGAACCTTCAGCGCATTAAACTTCTTCTCAAAGTCATCTACCAAGCCAGCCTTTGCCACATTGGCCTTGTAGTAAGCCCAGTCGATAGCAGGTGGATTCTCGGGGAGAGTAGCCAACCTGGAAGTGAGGGTCTCATTCCAGGATTTCAGAAAGTTAGCAATGGCCTTCTGGTTTCGGGGAATGATCTCCCCAAAAGCTACCCAGTCAATGGCTTTTAGAGCAAGTTTTCGCGCAGCCATCTTGAGATCCTTCACCTACCCCCTCATTTTATTTTTTAATATATTTTGACATTTATTTTCTTCCTTCCCTCCTTTCTCCTTTTTTTCTCTTCTTTCTTTCTTTCTTCTTTCCATCCCTCCCTTGCTCCCTCTCTCTTTTTCTTTCTTTTTCTTTTTTTCTCTTTCTTTTTCTTTTTCTTTCTTTCTTTCTTTTTCTTTCTTTCTTCCTTCCTTTTCTTTCTTTCTTTCCTTTTTTAAAAACAATTTTTAATGTTTATTTTTGAGACAGAGAGAGACACAGTGCGAGCAGGGGAGGGGCAGAGAGAGAGGGAGACACAGAATCCGAAGCAGGCTTCAGGGTCTGAACTGTCAGCACAGAGCCCAACGCGGGGCTCAAAGTCACAAACTCCTAAGATCATGACCTGACCTGAAGTCGGACACTTAACCAACTGAGCCACAAGGTGCCCCTCTTTCTCTTTTTCTTTTTTCTTTTTCTTTCCTTTCTTCCTTTCTTTCTCTTTCCTTCTTTCCTTCCTTTCTTCCTTCCTTCCCTTCCTTCTCTCTTTTTTCTTTTTCTTTTTTTCTCTTTTTTCTTTCTCTTCTCTTCTCTTTTCTTCTCTTCTCTTTTCTCTTCTCTTCTCTCTTTTCTTTTCTTTCATAGGCTCCATGCCCAATGTGGGGCTTGAATTAATGACCCTGAGATCAAGAGTCACATGCTCTACTGGCTGAGCCAGCCAGGCATCCCCACCAGTATGTCTTTAGTATATGTGTTGCTGAAGCGAACACCCCACCAGTATGTTTTTAAAGCTTCTCAGGGGATTCTGTCTCTAGAGTGTGGAGAATGTGAAGCCTTGCTGGTGGGGAAGACTGAGAAGGGCTCTGAGGGCAGAACAGATTGGTTAAAGCAGAAGCTGCTGTCATATGGCCTTTTGCTGCTTTTAGGAAAGTGGGCCTTAGACTCTGTTTGTGAGAGAATATCACATCCTGGAAAAATAAAGATGGCCCAGAGGATGAAGACAGAAATCAGGTCAAGGATTTCTGCAAGGCAGCAAACTATGCCCTTCTACACTCAAACTTGAGGGGCATTTGGGGCCTGGTGGTTGGATCTGAAGGCATCCAGAGTCCCGAAGAGGCGATCATCTGGATTGTCCTGGAAGTCCCTTTCTCATTTCTCCAGAGTACAGAGGTGGCCCTTGCTTTCCTTGGTCTTTTGAACATAAAGGCCTTGCTAGTATGTGTCCAGAGGGCCCAGATCAGGGGCCAACACAAGACAGTGCACAGTACATATTTAAATGAATTACATTCACTGAATTTCTCCCCAGTGCCTTCCTTCCACAAAGGCCTACACGAAAGCCTCCATAAATTGTGGTTGAACACTTAATTGACAGTAACTACATGGTGAGAGCAGAATTCACAAACCAAGAGCCCCAGGACCAAACTAGCCAACAAATGTTTTGTTTGTCCTACAAAATTTATTGATCAGTAAATTGCTTTATAAAAACCCAATATACTGTGATCAGGAGACGTCACAATAAAATCCAGATTTCTGCTTCCCTTGAAAAATCAGCTCTGGCAACACCAGACCTATGCTGGGGGGCTGACTCCCAAGATAGGGCATACACTTTCCAGTCTGTCACATTCTCCGTCATTCCCTATGGCCTCTTGGTTGAACATCAGTTGCCCTTTCTCATTTATCTTGTTCTGTTGCATTACTTACTCATGAATGGTCCCAGTGGGCACTGAGTTGTGATCCCTAGACTAGAAGAAAGGAATGTCTCTCCCCTGACTCCACGAAGACACTGATTGGGAAGTGAAACTCCAATCCCAGAGGTGGTTACCGCCAGTAACAAGGAAACAGGTCTCAAGGAAACACGGTTTCCTATGTGACTCAGCAGAAATTCCAGTAGCCAGGTCAGAAATCCCCCTGGAAAGATCCAGTGACTCCTCCCTAGAGGTCAACAGAACTCATATGCGCACCAAGGCCCTCTTGCTGATCCATGTCACCTGCTGGCCTGGGAACCTGGAGTACCGGGGCTCAGCAGACCTGGAGGGAGGGGTTCTATCTCTCCCTCGAAGGAAGTGTAGTTACACACCCCAGAGAACCTTCCCTGGTCAAATGTCTCTCAATACCCAAGCCACACTTCCAACAACTTGTCAAAATCTCACACCTTGCCATGACATGATAATGAAGTGCAGAGGCCAGTCCTGGGTCTCAGCCTCCCCGGCTCCCTCGTCAGGCAAGTCACGTGATCTTTTTGAGCCTTGGTTTCCCCTTTTTAAAAAATGGCTTTTGGGGTGCCTGGGTGGCTCAGTCAGTTGAGCATCTGACCTCAGCTCAGGTCATGATTTCATGGTTCATGAGTTCAAGCCCCACACTGGGTTCGCTGTCAGTGCAGAGCCTGCTTCAGAGCCCTGCCCCCCCTCTCTCAAAAATGAACATTAAAAATGGGTTTTGGTGAGGATAAAGAGATAATGATAAAAATGAGATAATTTAAGGTGGAAACAGCCCAAATGTTAATCAGTGAAATAAATGGATAAACAAGTTCTGCTATATCCATACAATGGAATATTATTCAGCCACAAAAAGGAATGGAGTTCTGGCTCATGCTACAACATGGATGAACCCCCAAAATATGTGAGGCAAAAGAAGCCAATCACAAAGGGATATGAAAGTTGCCAGAATAGATAAATCCATTAAGACGGAATGAGGACTGATTGCAGGGCTGGGGGAGGGGGAGGAAAAATGGCAAGAAACTGTTTAATGGATAAGGTGCTTTACTTTAGAGCAATGGCATTATTTTAAAACTAGATAGAGGTAGTAACTACACAACACTGCGAACATACTAAATGCCACTGAATTATTTGCTTTAAATGGTTATTTGATGTTTTCATCTCGATTTCTTTTAAAGTAAAAAAAAATCGATAATTTTAATGGAACATGTTGAACACTAAGTTTTTGCTCCTGTATTTTGAGAAGTATCCTCTTCATCTGAGAGATGACAAAAGTGAGGTCTGAGAAGGAAAGTGACCCCCAGGGCAGGTTAGTGAAGAGAGCTTCAAAGGGCAGGTTGGTTGGTTCCTGCCTCTGCGACAAGGTCTCTGCCTTCTCCCCCCTTGGTTGGGCTATGAACCATTGGCACAGACCCACCTGGTCACTGTTGGGTTATGTGGCACAACCTCTGGCTAAGACTTCGCATCTGTAGGGCTCTACAAGCATTTATGAATGTCAATGACCAGTTACATTTGCCATGTAATTGCCTCCTTCCCGTGAGGGCCTCTATCTCAGCACTGGATGCTTCTGAAGATGTGAAATACCACTGTCCATGCCAGCCCTTCACTATGCCTTAGACTGGACTCATGCAAAGCATGCCATCCCATTTATAAGACACAGAGATCCTAGGGGCACCTGGGGGGCTCAGTCGGTTAAGCGTACGACTTCAGCTCAGGTCATGATCTCACAGTCCGTGGGTTCAAGCCCCGCGTTGGGCTCTGTGCTGACAGCTCAGAGCCTGGAGCCTGCTTCAGATTCTGTGTCTCCCTCTCTCTCTGCCCCGCCCCTGCTCACTATCTGTCTCTCTCTCTCAAAATAAAATAAAGACATAAAAAAATTTTTTTAAGTTAAAAAAAAAGACATAGCGATCCCAATAAACAGGTATGATTCTCTCTTTTACAGATGAAGAAGCTGAGGCTTAAGAGGGGAAGTGATTTGGGGCGCCCAGGTGGCTCAGCTGGTTGACTGTCTGACTCTTGGTTTCGGCTCAAGTCATGATCTTACAGTTCATGGGATCGAGCCCCACACTGGGCTCTGCACTGATAGCACAGAGCCTGCTTGGGATTCTCTCCCTCTCTCTCTCTCTGCCCCTCCCCCACTCTTTCTCTTTCTGAAAATAAACAAAATTAAAAAAAAAAAAAAGAGGGAAAGTGATTTGCCCAAGGGCAATAGCTTATAACAGAAGGAGTTGGAATTTGAACCTAGATGACTTAGGCCCTGTCCTTTGGCCACTATGCCCTCTTACCTCCCCAAACAGAGGATTAGCTAGAATTTAAAAAAAAAAAAAAAAAGTAAAGGGGCACCTGGGTGGCTCAGTTGGTAGAGTGACTGACCTCGGCTCACAACATGATCTCATGGTTTGTGAGTTCGAGCCCCATTTCTGGTTCACTGCTGTCAGCTCAGAGCCCACTTTGGATCCTCTGTCCTCCTCTCTGCTCCTCCCCCACTCACTCGTGCTCTCTCTCTCTCTCTCTCAAGAAAAAAGAAAGAAAAAGGAAAAGAAAGAAAAAGCTCATATTATGTCCATGGAGGACAAAAAGCAAAAGCAATACGAAGTAAATAATATATATATACATACACACATATGTACATCTATATATATAATACATACATATGTGATGTGTATATATATTTATAAATGTATAAATTATATACACATACACACATGTACATACATATATAATACATACATATGTGTGTGTATATATTATATATGTGTGTGTGTGTGTGTGTGTGTATATATATATATATATAATAAAGAGATTGAATCCAATCTGGTAATAAATTAATACACACACCAGAAAAAAGGCACCAAAATGTTAACGGTAGTTATTTCCTCTGGGTAGTAGACTATGTATTTAAGTTACAAGTGATTTGTCTTCACACTTCCTAGTATTTTCCATATCTCCTACAATAAGGAAGAGTGACTTGAAGGTCAGGGGAAAACATGTTTTCCACTGAAATATCACTCGGGGTGCATGTGTAAGTTAGTGGTGGGTCTGCCACACCTGCAGACTGCATGTCCTTCCTAAACACACTCCGCACCTCTGGCAGCCCCAGAGCCTGGACCGAACTCCGGCAGGGGGCGTGACATTTATTAGCCAATCGCTTAGCTTTTAACTGGCCACACACAGCCTTTTCCCTCTGCCTGACCTAGTCTTCGGAGCAAGATTTGGACTTCCTACTCCAAATAAGGCGGCCAGTTGTTTTCAGGCTCCAGAATTTGTTTCTTAGGCTAAGATGTGCAAAGACCAGGCCTAGGAAACTTGGTCATGTTTGTTTTCTGGGGGATGGCAACCCATGTCCAGGAATTGTGGCAGAAGTGTGCAGGAGAGAGGCATCCAGAACGGGCAACATGAAGAGAGCTTCGGGGGACTGAGTATCTTTCCTACACGAGAGGGGAGAGAGAGGTCATGGAGAGAACACTGGTGGGAGTCAGGGAGGCAAAATACCTCGGGAAAATCACTTTCTCTCGCTGCGTTTTCATGTCCTCATCTGGCAGATGTGGGAAGCCAACCACAAGACCCTGAAGGTCCCTCCAATTTCTAACATCATGTTTCTTTTGCATTAGCTGTGTGACCTCAAGCAATTAAAAGTTCCTGAGGTTCATGCCCGCGTAACATTTCATGCTTAAATGGCTTTTTTATAAACTGTACTATCACAGCTCTTGTTAAATCTTTTTAATATTTATTTTTTGGGGAGCGAGGGGCAGAGAGAGAAGGATACAGAACCCTAAGCAGGCGCCGCGATGTCAGTGCAAAGCCCAACCTGGGGCTCGAACCCACGAACTGTGAGCCAAGGCCAATGCTCAACCGACTGAGCCACCCAGGCATGTCGTATCATAGCCCTTGTTAAACCGTATGGTTTGAAAGTGATGTCGCCGTGGTACTGTAGAAACTGAAGCTCAGAGAGGTTGGGAGAAGTTTGTCCCAGATCACACGTGCAGAAGTGGTGGAAGGGGAACCCGAACCAGGTTCTGGCCCTGCCTCACCTCTGCCCTTCCTATCCACAGGGTTGTCACCAGTCCAGGAAAGGCAAACAAGGCATGGGGAGTATTACACATGGGTGTCTTCAATGTTTTAAATCTCTTGAGACCTCTGTCCACATGGTAGGTGTATGTTTAGCTTTGTAAGAAAAGTGTCAGACTGCTTTCCAGACCGGCCATGCCATTTTCCATTCCTGCCAACAGCGTAGGAGAGTTCCGGTTCGTCTGCATCCTTCCCAGCACTCAGGATGGTCAATCTCTTTAATTTCAGACATTCTAATAGGTGTATAGTGTGGCATCTTGTGGCTTTAATTTTTTATTTCCCTAAACCTAATGATACTGAGTCTCCTCCTAATGTGCTTATTGGCCATTAATAGATCTTCTTCGGTGAAATGTCTGTGTTCAAATCTTTTACCCATTTATTTTTAAGTGGCTTCACGCCCAGTGGAGAGCCCAATGCGGTGCTTGAACTCATGACCCTGAGATCAAGACTTGAACTGAGATCAAGAGTCGAGATGCTGAACTGACTGAGCCACCCAGGCAGCCCCCTCTTTCATCCATTTTTTAAATTGGGCTGTTTTCTTACAGAGTTTTGAGAGTTCTCTATATATTCTAGATACAAGTCTTTTTTCAGACGTGATTTGCAAATTTCTCCCAGTCTGTAGCTTGTGTTTTCACTCCTCTTAACAGTGACTTTTGAAGAACAGAGTTTCTCAATTTTGATGAGATCCAATTTATCTTTCCTCCCTCTTTTATGGATTATGCTTTTGGTATTATAGCTAATAAATACTTGCTTAGTTAACTCACGGCATCAAGATTTCCTCCAAGGTTCTCTAATATTTTTCTTATTTTAGTTTTATTTTTTAAATGGTTATTTTTGGGGGAATGCAAGTGGGGGAAGGGCAGAGAGAGGGCAACAGAAGATCTGAAGCGGGCTCTGCGCTCACAGGCTGACAGCAGCAAGCCCCATGTGGGGCTCAAACTCACAAACTGCGATCATGAACTCAACCAAAATTGGATGCTCAACCGACTGAGCCACCCAGGTGCCCCTCTTCTATAGTTTTATAATTTTAAGTTTTACAGTTAGGTCTTTAATCCATTTCTATTTTATTGTGGTATATAATATACACAAGATGAAATCTACCATTTAAAATCTACCATTTTTTTTGAGTTTAAAGATCACAGCAAAATCGTGCAGAAGGAAGGGATATCCCATATATTCCCCTTGTCCCCACATACGTACAGCCTTCCTCATTATCAACGTCTCCCACCAGAGTATTTGTTCTACCTGATGAGCCTACATTGATACATCATCACCCAAAGTCCGTAATTAATATTGGGGTTCACTCTGGGCGTTATACATTCTATGGGTTTGGACATTTAATGGCACGTATCCACCATTATAGTATCATGTAATAATTTCACTGCCCTAAAAAAGCCTTTGTGCACATCACTCCTCCCTAACCTTTGGCAACCACTGATCTTTTCACTGTCTCCATAGTTTTGCCTTTTACAAAATGTCACACCGTTGGAATCAAACAATATGCAGCCTTTTCAGACTGGCCTCTTCCACTTAGGAAAATGAATTTAAGTTTCCTCCAGGTCTTTTTTAATTTTTTTAGAGAAAGAGGGAGAGAGATCAAGTGGGGGAGAGGGGCAGAGAGAGAGAGAGAGAGAGAGAGAGAGAGAGAATTCTAATCAGGCTTCACATCCAGCGCAGAGCCCAACACGGGGCTTGATCCCACAACTCTGGGGTCATGACCCGAGCTGAAGAAATCAAGAGTCAGACGCTCAATGGACTGAGGCCACCCAGGCGCCCCTCCTCCATGTCTTTTCATGGCTTGGTGATTTTAGTGCTGAATACTACTCCACTGCCCGGATATACCTATTTATCCATTCACCTTACAAAGGACATGTTGGTGGTTTCCAAGTTATGGCAGTTACGAGTAAAGCTACTACAAACATCCACGTGCAAGTTTTTGTGTAGATGTAAATTTTCGGCTCTTTCGGGTAAATACCGAGGAGTATGCCTGCTGGATGGCATGGTAAGAGTTATGTCTAGTTTTGTGAGAAACTGCCCAAGTGTCTTTCAAAGTGGTCATACAATTTTGCATCCCCACCACCAATGAGTAAGATTTCCTGTTGGTCCACACCCTTGCCGGCATCTGGTGGTGTCCGTGTTCTCGATTTTGGTAATTTAAATCCGTGTAGAGTGGTCATTTTTAACCATTTTTACTTACACCACTCTGTGGCATGTAAGTACGCCCGCCATGTTGCAGAGCCATTACAATCTTCTTCCCAAACTTCTTTCTTTACCGGAAACAAACTGTGTAACCACGAGCAGTGACTTTCCATTTCCTTGTGCGCCAGCCTCTGGCAACCTCCATTCCACTTTCTGCCTCTATGAACTTGCCCATTCTAGATACTTCATAGAAGTGGAATCATACAATGTATATATGCCCCTTTGTCTGGCTTATTTTATTTAGCACGTTCTCATCCATGTGGTAGAATGAATCAGAACCTTATTTATTCCTTTTTAAGGCTGACCAATATTCCATTTCAGGCATACATCACATTTTGTCCACTCATTTCTCTGTTGATGGACACTTGGGGTGCTTCCGTCTTTTGGCTCTTGTGAACAATGCAATGAACGTTGGTGTACAGAGATCAACTTCAAGTCCCTGTTTTCCTTTTATTACTGAAGTGCAGTTGACACACAATGCTACGTTACTCTCAGGTGTACAACGAAGTGATTCCACAACTCAGTACAGTTATGCTGTGCTCGCATGTGTAGCTACCATCTGTCACCACACGACACTGCCACCACACCAGACTACGTGGTACCTTTTGTCTCGGTGTTAAGTTCAGCTCTTCTGGGTATATAACAAATGGAATCGCTGCTAATTCGGTTTAGCTTTTGGAGGAACCACCAAATTACCCACAGCAGCCACACCGTGTCACATCCTACCAGCAATGTAGGAGGGTTTGCATCTCTCCACATCCCCATCATTGTTTTCCATTTCATAATAGCTGTGCTAAGGGGGGTTAAGTAGGATCTCATTGTGGTTTTGATTTGTACCACCCTGATGATTAGTCATGTCGTTTCATGTGCCTATTGGTCACTGGGTATCTTTGGGAAAATGTCCTCAAGTTCCTTTGCCCATTTTAAAACCAAGTTTTGTTGTTGGGTTTTAGTTCTTCATGTATTCTAGGTATTAACTCTTTATCAGGTGTAAAATTTGCCAAAGTTTTCTACCGTTCTGTGGATTGCCTTTTCATCCTGCTGATAGTGTCCAATGATGCACAAACAACTGGTTTATCTGAACCTTGTACTCTGTAATGTGGCCGAATGTTTGTTCTAGTAGCTGTCTAATGGAGTCTTTGGGATTTTCTATATACAGGATCACGTCTGAGAGTAGAGATTTTACTTCTTTCTGCCTTTCAAATCTGGATGCCTTTTATTTCTTTTTCTTGTCTAATTACTTTGTTTCAAACTTTTAGTACAATGTTGAAAGAGAACTTCCTTGTCTTCTTCCTGATCTTGCCGGGGGCGGGTGGGGGGGGGGCTTTGGTTTTCATCACTAAGCACGTTAGATGTCAGCTCTTTAGAAATACCCTGATCACATTAAGAAGTTCCTTCTGTTCCTACTTTCCCAGTATCTTATAAGGAGGCCATTGGATTTTGTCAAATGCCTTTTCTGCATCAATTGAGCTGATGAGTTTTTCCTTTGTTCTATTAATGTGGTGTATTACACATTTTTAAAAATTTAATATTTATTTTTGAGAGAGAGAGAGCACACGCGTGCACACGAGAGGGGATGGGCAGAGCGTGGGAGACACAGAATCTGAAGCAGGCTCCAGGCTCTGAGCTGTCAGCACAGAGCCCCACGCGGGGCTCGAACCCACGAACTGTGAGATCATGACCTGAGCCAAAGTTGGACGCTCAACCGACTGAGCCACCCAGGTGCCCCATATGGATTTCCTTATGTTGAACCACCCGTGCATTTCTGCCATAAATACATTTAGTCGTGGTGCACAATCTTTTTAATATGCCGTTGATTTCATTTGCTTATATCTTACTGAGGATATGCTAAGATCTACCTTTTTGTTCACAGAAAGTGTGTTTATGTTTCATGCAATACTGTTAATAGTAGGTGCTTTACAGGTTTTGGTATCGGTTGACATCCGTCAACACACTTTTCCTTCCAGAAATGGTCATATGATGAATAATTCTAGATTGTATCCAGAACACTTTTTATTACGTTGTGAGCTTAGATTCTGTTAAAATCCCCTCATGAATTTTTAGCAGGCAATTTAATCTCAATCAGAAAGGCAAGGTTCTTCACAAGTTTTAACTGCTGGTGCCACTATTACAGATGACAGGGGTACCCTTGGGCCAAAACAGGAAGAGAAAAATTAAATGTGACCACTGTCCCCTTTTCCTGGTTCCTCTACTGTAGTAGTTTTAGCTACCAGGCTAAACTGCTACAGCCTTGCAACTTTCGTTTGTTCTTATGGGAAGGCCAGAGGAGGGAAAAAAGAAAAGGGATTTTGATTATGTTTTCTAGTCACAGGTTGCCTTTTCCTGGTACTGTGGACACAGCTAATACGGGGTCCCCGTGGGGTTCTTGTAGCCTGATCTCAGAGGCAAAAGTCACAAAAAAGGAAAAACACCAGGAAGTTCACCCCTGTATGCACTACTTAAGTTTTGACCCTCCTCCCTGATCTGCCTGATTTTATGTTTTAGAGTCCTTAAGTAACCCTTTTTGTATTTTTTAGTCCCCATATTTAGTTGTAATCAGTGGGAGGTAGGGTCTAGTGGGTTTAGTTCTTGACCAGCATCAGAAGCTGGGAAGCAACTTTGGGAAACTCATGAACCTGTGCTTTCACACAATTTCACAAGAGTCTATACTGTTGTTTTCCATCTAACTTTGCTCACACTGATGTGTGAGGGAACACTGGAGAACTTGTGAATTTGAGCTCACTTTTACCACAATAGTGATCTCAAGCTCCACGTGCTCAAGTTCAAGATACAAAGTTAGTTTTGGAATCTACAAAACTGGGTTTAATATTCAAAAACGGCTTCATTTTTACTTCATCCAGATTTGAACATATTTTTGAGATGATTTTTGGAGTTCAACAAAGAAATTTTCTTATCCTCTAAATTTGCTCAAACTCCTGGGAAGTTAGTTTTGAAAACTCCTAAATCTGATTTTGTTTTCCCAGACTATTGTTACGGCATGATTTGCACAATTAACTGACCTTGCGAGGTCAACTTTGTGAACTTTTGGATCTGAGCTCATTTATACATTACTGAGCTTTGATAGATATGGTCAAACTCCTATTGGGAAGTTACTTCCAAGTCTGTTTTCCAAACACTATCTTTTGTCAATTAAATTTGCTTAAACTTGGCCAGGAAGATACTTTTAAGATTTTGTGCCTCTGGGTCTTTTTTTTCCCCCCCAAATTGCTATATTTCATCTAAAGTGCTCAAATTCACTTCTTTTGAAAATTATTTATAAATCTTGGGAGGCCTTGGGTGGCTCTGTTGATCATCTGACTTGGCTCAGGTCATGATCTCACAGCTCGTGAGTTCGAGCCCTGCGGCAGCTCTGTGCTGACAGCTCAGAGCCTGGAGCCTGCTTCAGATTTTGTGTCTCCATCTCTTTCTGCCCCTCCCCCACTCACGACTGATCTCTCTCTTTCAAAAATAAACATTAAAAATTTTTTCTGATAATTATTTGTAAATCTGAAATGTTTTTGTTTTGCTTACAAAAAGCTACTGTTTCAGGTATTTAAAAAAAACACTTTGAAAATTTTCTTTGGAGAAAAACTTGTGGATTTGAATTTTTCACAAAATCTGAAGGCTGTGCATTGGGAGAGGTCATCTCTTTTTCTGCTCTCCAAAAGCCAGAGGTGAGGTAAAACAGGCCTCCATCAGTAATGCTCTGTCATACAATTCTAGGGGGCACCAATCATTTTGTATCTAGGGCAGGGATTGGGGCAAATGTAGTCTGTGGACTGTTTTTCTACAATCAGCCAAGAATGGATTTTAAATTCTAAAGAGTTGTTAAAAAGCAGCAAGGTTGTAGGTGACAGGTCATGTGTGGCCTGCAAAGCTTAAATTATCAAGCTCTGGACATAAAAAGCTCTGAAAACAATGTTCGATGATTGCCACTCACAGACTAGAAGATGAAAGGTACCCCTTAGAACTGGGCAATGTAATGAACAGCCCCGCCTTCTGCTAAGGAAAGCTAATGCAGCCACATTGACCGCACAGACTCATAGGCTCTTCAGCCTTCCTACTGCCTCTCCCCCCGGGTTCCACCTCTGGGGCCACTCCTCTCTCCAGCTCCCCCTTCATCTACCACCCCTATGCTGAGAGTTCAGTCCTCAGCCTGACCCTCTAAGCTGCGCATTCCAGGAACATAATTAACACTAAGTACAACGTTAAAAGAAGCAGGTAACCTTGTGGTGCATCTGTGTCCCTTACTTCCTGGTTATGTGATCTCAGGCAAATCACTTAACCTGTTTTGGCCCTCAGTTTCCCCTTCTATTAAATGGAAATGATAACAGAATTATTCTAAAAGGATTAAATGAAATGAGGCATATGAAACACCAGTACACAAGCAGTCAATAATGTTGTCTGACAAATGTCACCCACTGCCCATACTTCTGACAAGCATTTTATAAACCACTCGCCTCACTGTCTCTCGTTCTCCTTCTGTAATAGACTAATAATTACTCCCCAGTGTCCACTTTCTCCTTCTCTTAGTAATAGAACCCCCTGGGTTTGAATGAGCCGACAACCATTCAGCCATAGGGATTTTAGTTTTCCCCAGAGGGAAAGAATAGGAACAAGAGACTTAAGTTCTAGCCAACGGGATCAGAGCAATACCCAGGCCCACTACTTCCTCTGCCCCCTTCTGCTGGCTTGAACAAAGATGAGAGGCTGGCGGAAGCAATAAGACAGGAGGACCCTGGGTCCCTAGACAATCTTGTGGAACATAGCTGCTTAACCCCAAGCCTGGACCACTCACCTACCTCTGTACATTGGAAGTAAAGCACTGTTTGAATCACTGGTTTGGAATCCCTTTGTTAGAGCAGCTTAGTCCATCGTCTACTCAATACGCAATCTAAACTCTTCACCTCCATCTGTTTTATGTTCCAAATGTGTCTCAAACTCAACATTTAAAAATCTAACTGCATCTTCAGTCCACTTTACATACCCTGCTGTTTGCATATCCCTGAACACAAAGAACATCCCAAGTATTTCTTGTTAATGGCCTTTTTGTATCTACTTATTCCCAGTCGGGAGAACCTTTCATTCCTGACTCCCACATTCAGCAGGTCACGGAAGCCCCAGCTTGTTCCGTACCTTTCTCCTTGACCCCTGCCCTCAGCTCAGATCCCAAATACCCTGGCTGTAGATGCTTTTTACTTTTTGATCGGCTCTCTGACCCCCAATTCCAGTCCACAGTGCTGCTCCGTGACCTTCTTAAAACTGGATCCGTTCATGTATTTTGTTTCCAAAGTCCAAAGCATTCGGTCCCCACCAGGTGGAGTCCCATCCTGTCTCCTGCACATATTCCACACATGCTTTACACCAGCCCCACTGCCCCTGTGCTCCTCCCAATTCTTTGCACTTGCTCCTTCCCCTTTCCCTCCATCAGTGCTTCTCAAATGTGGGGGTGGAGCACTGAACACATTTGCCGATTTCTTGTGGATCGATACTTTTGAGAATACAATACAAATTAGAAAAACAATCATGTGTTTATATGTCACAGAGGTGGCACGTTTCTCGGTGCTGACTCTTAATGACGATCCCTGTCTCACCACAGGTTAACTGTGGATCCGCACTGGTCCCAGGACCATACTTCACACAGGTCTACATACACTAACTCTCCGTTCCCAGCCTAGGGAACCACCACCCAATCCCCCTCAAGGTCCAACCGTCACTACCACCTCCACTACACCCCCCTGATACTTATGCTCCACAGTCACATCCTATTTAGCATACCCACTGCCTTTCATGCCTCTGTTAGAACTTATCACATGTTGGGGTGCCTGGGTAGCTCAATCGGTTAAGCCTCTGACTTCAGCTCAGGTCATGATCTTGTGGTTCGTGGGTTCGAGCCCCGCATCGGGCTCTGTGCTGAGAGCTCAGAGCCTGGAGCCTGCTTCATATTCTGTGTCTCCATCTCTCTCTGTTCCTCCCCTGCTTGTATTCTGTTCCTCTCTTTCTTCTCTCAAAAATAAAGAAAGATTAAAGTATTAAAAAAAAAAAAAAGAACTTATCACGTTATTACAACCTTCTGTCAAATGCGAAAGAGCAGCAAGCTCTCCAAAGTCAGGAACATGAACAAGTCCTCTCTGCATCCTGAGCCTGGTGGGAGCTCAGAAATAGCATTAGCAAATGAACACGTCCAACCCACCTCTGTGGCGACATGCAGACAAGCAGGAATGGTAACAACTCTAAACAGAACTTTAATAACTCAGGGTGCGGTCTAGGGCTTCAGGGTTGAATGGGCCGGGCCACAGGAGCCGAGGAAGCGATCAGTAGGCTGTCTGAGACTGCTGCTGGCGGTAGCCACCCCGGCGCATGTAGCCCTCGTTTTTGCGGTAGCCGTCCTTCTGGTCTGCAGGACAGGGGAGAAGGGGAGGAGGTGAAGGACAGCGCAGAGGCAGGAAGAGGGCCAGTACCCTGGGAGAGCAGAGAAATAGAACCACCTACCTCGGAAGTAGCCACCGTAGGTCCCCTGCTTGTGGTCAAACACCCGCTCGTTATTTTCCACCAGGCTGCCCAGCTTCTCGGCCAGCTGCAGGGCCAGGTTCTGTTGGGCAGTGGGCTCGGTGCGGTGCATCACCACGGTCTGCGTCGGCTGGTCCAGCGAGGCCTGATGGGAGGGAGACGGAGAACGGATGTGATGCAAATCTCCAAGCCGACCGGAGAGCTCCACTCCGAACTCCCCACGACTCCACCTGCCTGACCATTTATCACCCTGGCCCTTACCATCAACTCCTCATTAATGATCATCTTGCTGATGATGGAGTGCACGGTGGGCAGGTCTAGTTCAAACATGTCAGACAGTGTCTCCATGCTGCGGACAAAGAGGGCAGGAAGCAGGGAGCAATTAAGAGCTTCAACTACAGAGCCGGGGCCCCTGTGCCTCCTCAGGGCCCATCCTACCTGATGGAGTCATAGACACTGCTGTAGGTGAAGAGGTAGGTCCGCAGTGACTCTTCCTGGATCTTCCTGTGGGGAGAAGGGAGAAAGGGGGAACATCTTCAGGGAACGAGACCAACCAGTCTTGTCTTCCCCGCCCAGCACGGCCTTCCTCTCTGCTCACCTAACCAGCATGGTTCGGACTTTGTCAGCCTCAGGGAAGAGGTCCCACACCTTGCCATTCATCTTTTCATTGATGATAAAGCTGTGGCAGGTCTTCCAGTCGCCCATCTTCATAGCCTTGGAGGCAGCAACCACATGTTCCCTCATTGACTCAGGGGGACCTGAAAGGTTGGGAATGAGGCAGGGCCCAGGGAAGGTTGGAAACATGGCTCCTGCCTTGAGCACTGTTTGAGGAGGAACACGGGACAGGAGAGCAAACAACCAGACCGGGACTCTCCCAGCTCTCCATTAAATAGCTATGTGATTGTAGAAGCCACTTAGTATCAGAATACATTTATTCGGACTAAGTCGGTCTATGACACGCATCAGGGGATTAGCAAGCGCCTTGAAAATGTTGGCAGATTGCTGCGTCTATCCTCATGTACATTTTCCTAGGATAAGGTACATAGCTTTCATCAGGTTCTTATGAGATTTCTTGACCTAAAAAATTCCTAACGTCTCAACTGGAACAAGAGTTACCAAACTTCATTTCCTCTTGTACCACCTTCGTGATTTTGAACGTATCACACTGTTTCAGCTGACTTTTCCTTAAAGACAAGCCAGGAAGAGAAAACATGGCAAATGAGAGTCACAGGAATTCCGAGTAGACAGGAGAGTGCAAAACCCTGAAGACTGGAAATGGATGGCAGGTATAAAGAAACATGAACACGGTAGACCCTGGAACAGACAGCAAGGTCAAAGGCGTAACAGATCAGCCCCAGAGAGAAATGTACGAATAAAGTTAAGCAAAAGGAAGAGAACACAACACTTCTGATCAGCTTCTACTCTGTGACTTTTAAAAGAGGCAAAGTTAGAGGTTCAAAGACGATTTTGCGACAAAACAAACAGCAGTGCAGAGCTGAGACAGAAACTGCCTTTGGTTTTAGACGGTAATAGAGACACAGAGCCTTAGCGAACCAGAAAGCCTGATACTGGAAACACAGACTTTCACTGAAATTTTCCAATTAAAGGAAAACAAAGTGTCACTACACAAGGCAGACAAAATTTGTAAAATGGGCACCTGCAGTTAACATAACCAGGAGAGGACGGATCTGAGGGGATGTGGCTGTGGACAGTAAGCCTGGTCCCTCGCCAAGTCCTCCAGACACCAACCCCACCGGAAAGGCACCATTCAAATTCCTTTCCCAGTGAAATCACAACCCATTCAACCCTTGGACTGATCGATCAGATCTTCAAGTGATGAAAGGAACCAATGTCAGATTCTCAAATGCCAAGGGTCTAGATGGTTGGGAGAAAATAATGTGCGCAAAGGGAAAAATGAAAAAAAAAAAAAAGATTAGAGACACACATATCAGCTGTGGTAACCTTGGGTAAGTCACTTAACTCCCTTGCCTCAGTTTCTTAACCAGGAAAAAAGGAGTTAATAATGGTACCCATATCACACATTTATTACTAAAGATAAATATATCATTATTTATAAAACAGTATTATTATTTACAAAACAGTATCATTATTTAGAAAACAGTGCCAGGCAGAAAAAAAAGGACTACGTAAGTTTACGTTAAATAAAAAATATCACTGGAGTCAGGCCATGGAGAGAGTTTAACTTAGTTAAGGAGGCTGGACTTCATTCCACAGACAGTGAAGAACTCCAGAAGGCACTGGGGGTGTACAACATCATAAATTCGGTAGAAAGATAATGCTGAGAGGGGCACGTGGGTGGCTCAGTTGGTTGAGTCCAACTCTTAATCTCAGCTCAGGTCTTGATGTGAGGGTCATGAATTCAAGCCTTACACTGGGCTCCACGCTGGGCATGGAGCTTTCTTAAAAAAAAAAAAAAAAAAAAAAAAAGAGGGGCTCCTGGGTGGCTCAGTCAGTTGAGCGTCCGACTTCGGTTCAGGTCATGATCTCACTGCTCATGGGTTGAGCCCCGCACTGGGCTCTGTGCTGACAGCTCAGAGCCTGGAGCCTGCTTCAGCTTCTGTGTCCACCCCCCACCCCCCCCTCCTCCCACATTCATGCTCTGTCTCTGTTTCTCAATAAAAAATAAATGTTAAAAAAAAAAAAAAAAAAAAGATACTGCTGGGAAACATAGACCAAAGAGAAGAATGACAGGAAGTAAGGAGCTTAATCTGGAAGCTAAGACGACATGCCCTACGCATCCTACGGCAAGAGACCACAGAGCCTACTGAGTCAAAGGAATGCTTCGAGGTTATATGTGGAGAGATGATCCCATCAGATAGAATCATCTCGTGTGAAAGTTATGCCCTTTAGCTTCTCATAATACTCTGAATAAAAGGGAACCACGGCCTTAAGGAGGGAAGTCGGTGGCCCCGCAGAGCTGCACTCACCCAGCAGGGGCTGCCGCTCGCCCACGCGCAGCTGGTGATGGAACTGCTTGCTGATCATGCGCCGGCGGGCGTCACTCTCGTGCGCGGCCATGTAAGGGATCTCCAGGAGCATGGCGGACACCAGGTAAACGCACTCCAGCAGCTCCAGGTTGATGTGCAGGTGGAAGGGCACCTGGCGCCGCCGCTCCACCTTCTCCTGCTCCTGGTTGCGCTCCTGCAGGCTGCGCAGCAGCAGACCCTGGCCCAGGAGCTCCTTGGCCCGGCCGCTTGACTGGATGTCCAGCAGGGCATTGTGGGCGTCCTTGGTCAGGCCTTGGCGGAAAGCGCATATGCCCAGCTGCACCATGGTGCGGTTGTACAGGATCTGGGGATAAAGGGCAAGGCGCTCAGAAGTGACAACCACAAGACAGGCTGTTCATCCATTCGACAAATCTACACCGAGCACCTACTGGTGCAGAACACGGGGCTGTGGCTGCGACAGGGAACAAAACACACCAGTCGCTATCCTTCCACGGAGCCTACATTCTAGGGATAAGGGTGTGGAGGCCAAAATAACCACAGTATGCAGACAGTGACTCACGCCAAGGAGAAAAAACAGAGGAGGGAGTTAAGAAGGGAGTTTGTGTGGTGGGGGTGGTGGTAGGAACTCAGTTTTCTACAGGAGAACTCGGGAAGGCCTCATCTGAAGGGCACGCTTAAATAGAAACCTGATAGAAAAAGTCATGCAGGTATCTGGAAGAAAAGTATTCTAGAAAAAAGGAAAAGTCATGCAAAGGCCTTATGGAAGAACTGTGCCAGGTGCACTCAAGAACAAGGAGTGCGTGGGGCGCCCGGAGGGCTTAGTCGGGTAAGCGTCCGACTTGAGCTCAGGTCATGATCTCGCGGTTTGTGAGTTCGAGCCCCACGTCGGGCTCTGCGCTGACAGCTCGGAGCCTGGAGCCTGCTTCCGATTCTGCGTCTCCCTCGTTCTCAGCCCTTCTCCTACTCGTGCTCTGTCTCTCTCATAAATAAAATATTAAAAAAAAAAAAAAAAAAAAAAAAAAAGAACAAGGAGTGCGATGCGGCCCGAGCCCGTAGAGATGTGAGCATAAACTGGGTAGGCAGGCACACGGCCTGGTAAGCCACGTTAAGGAGGCTGAGGTGGGAAACCATGGGTAGGTTTTGGGAAAACAAGTGGCATAATCTCACTTAATGAGGTTAACCCTGGCTGCTGAAGGGAAGAAAAATAAGGGCAGAAGCAGAGACCGGGAAGAGGCCGGTGGCTCAGGCCAGAGGTAGCAGTGGAAGTGATGAGTGGTCAGGTATGGAGCCTGAACAGGAATGGCTGGGGAATGAGATGTGGTACATGAGAGAAAAACAAGAATCAAGGATGACTCCGAGGCTTCTGGCCTAGGCAACTGAAAATACGGACTTGCCACTAACTGAGACGGGAAGATTTTAGGTGGTGCAGATTTTTGGGGGTGGGGCAGATAAAATCTTTATTGTAACAACAGAAGTATACAGGTCAGTATGAACACAGATGCAAAGAGTCTGAAAAAATATTAGCAAACAAAATGCAGCAATATATGAACGACATAATACATCATGATCAAGTGGGATGTGTCTGGAATGAAAAGCTGATACAAAAACCTAAAACCGTGGTTACTCACCCTATGAACACAATAAAGGAGAAATCACTGCATCATTCCAGCAGATGCAGAAAAAGCTCTGGACAAAATTCAAGATCTATTTAGGACAAAAATTCCTGGCCAGCTAGAATCAGAAGAGAACGTCCTCAATCTGAGAAAATGTACCTACGAAAATGCTACGGCTCACATTACACTCAGTGGTAAAATGCTGACTGCTCCCCTAAGACTGGGGACAAAGCAAGGTGCTTGCTCTCAGTAGTTCTACTCAGCACTAAATCCTGGGGATTTGAGCTACTGCAACATGGCAAGAAATAAAAAAAGAAAGGCCTAAAGACTGGCAGAGAAATAAAACTGTCTATATGCAGATGATGTGACTGTTTTAGCAGAAAATCTTAAGGAATCTGTTGAATACTGGACCAAATAAGTGAATTTAGCCAAACAGATGCATTCAAGGCCAAAAGACAAAAATGAACTGTTTTCTTATATACAAGTAGTTAATTAGCAACTGGAAACTGAGATAAAAAACAAGTCCATTTACGATAGCACGGAAACTCCTAACGTTCAGGAATGATTTCTTAAAAGATGTGTAACGTCTCTACAGTGAAATCCACAGAACACTGCGGAGACAAATGAAACAAAAAGATAAAATGTGAAGATCGAAAGGTTCAATGTTGTTAACATGTCAGTTCTCTCAAAATTCATTTACAGGTTCCATAATATTCCAGCAGGCATTTTTTGTGGAAACTGACAAGAGAATTTGAAAGTGTATGTGGAAATGCAAAGGTCACAGAATATCCAAAGCATTCTTAAAAAAGTCCTACTCCCTGACTTGAACACTGACCCTACAGGCAGAGCAATCAACACAGTGTGGGACTAGCATAAGGACAAAGAGATGAACGAATGAAACAACAGAACAAAAATATATTTACTGACCTCACACCATATATTAAAACTATAGGTCTAAATGTGAAAACTAAAACCTTTAAGAACTTTAAAAACATGTTTTAACGTTTATTATTATTTGTGTGTGTGTGTGTTGAGGGCTGACTTTCAATAGATGACAGCAAGAGAGCTGCTCTACTATGTATGAAACCCTGACCCGGTTTATTCCTGAGAGAGAGACAGAGACAGAGTGTGAGTGGGGGAGGGGCAGAGAGAGAGGGAGACACAGAATCTGAAACAGGCTCCAGGCTCTGAGCTGTGAGCACAGAGCCCAACACGGGGCTTGAACCCATGAACCGTGAAATCATGCCCTGAGCCGAAGTCAGACACTGAACCGACTGAGCCACCCAGGCACCCCAATTATTTTTTTTATTATTGGTGTCCAATAATAAAAAGATGAACAATCCAATCTTGAAAACGGAGGGTAGGGGGGAGTTGACCAGACATTTCATGAAAGGACACGTAAAGGGGGCACCTGGGTGGCTCAGTCGGTTAAGTGCTGACTTCAGCTCAGGGCATATGATCTCACGGTTTGTGAGTCTGAGCCCCACATCAGGCTCTGCTGTCAGAGCAGAGCCTGCTTTGGATCCTCTGTCTCCTTCTCTCTCTGCCCCTCACCCCTTCTTGCATGGGCGCGTGTGCACTCTCTCAAAAATAAAAAATAAAAGTAAAAAAAATAAAGAACCAATAAACATAAAAAAGTAGTCAATTTCAGATTATCAGGGAAATAGAAATCAGCACCGTAAAGAGATACTTCTACACAACAAGCAACGTGGCTTATGTTAAGAAGACCGACAGCGCCAAGTATCGACAAGGGATAGAATATCCACACGTGACGGGAGGAGAGTGAAGTGGTGTCAGCACTTCTGGGTTTCTTACGAAACCGGATGAAACCGGACACACATCGACACTCTGATACAGCAATTCTACTCGTAACTATTTACCCCAGAAGAAACATACAGCCACACAAAGGCTTACAAACGCTCACGACAGCTTCTTTGTAACAGCCCCACGCTGGAAACAGACCAGGCGTCTACCAAGAAAAAAAGGTATCAAGAACCTGTGGGAAGTTCATACACTGGAATAAAAGAGAAGGGAAGGGCTGTTTGAAATCGGCCACCACACAGACTCACCACGGGTTCACGTCAGTACTGCTTCACTGTTTGTTTTCTCCACACGTTGACAGGACCTGCACCTCTGTGAAAACGTCCCCCAAGCACCGCCACGCACGCAGAGGTCCCACTCTCCTGTCCCAACACATCACCCTGCGTCTGGGTCCTGTCTTTCCTTAGTTTAACAACTTGCTACGGTTCTCTCCAAGTGTCGGCTCCTATCTGCACCAGCCAGACAGGCGGCTACTCCGGCCAAAGCCATTCTGCCCACAAGACTGGGGCCTGGCCTGCCCTGCCCTTTGCCACCGGGGCCAGAGCGCCTCCCTCCCAGCCCACCTGTACTGGCGGGTCCGCGTGCTGAATGTTGTCCTGCAGGTGGCTCATGAGCATGAGGTCGCGGGCCTGGTACCAGCGAGAGTGCAGGGCATGGTGGTAGATGTGGCAGAGGATGGCGCACGTGCGGATGCGGTCGGTGCGGTCCTTGGCATAGATGTACTTGCACAGCCTCTCCATCAGCACAGCTGAGTCCTCGCCCTCGTTTTCTGCCTGGTCTTGCTCCGACTGGGGGGAGGGGGCGCGATAACGTTGAAAGAAAAGACACGGCAGAGACGACCCTCAGCCCTCAAAGGGGAGACTCCGTCCCGCCTCCACCGAGTCGCTCCCGGTCTCCCTCCCTGCTCTGCCTCAGAGAATCCCCAGGGAACAGATGTGCCGTGAAGCCCTGACAGACGCGTCCCTCGCCCTGTGATGTGACATGGCTGCTAGGACTCACCTTTGAGGAGCCCTCAGGCGGGGTCAGCTGCCGCTGATGGGCCTTGTAGTCAAACTTGTAGTAGGTGTGGAGGATGCGCCTCAGGTAGATGCGACAGATCTCCTCGGTGGTGCCCTTCTCCTCCAGGTAGCGCTGCACACGCTCAATGATGGCACACACCTGTGCCTCATCCTTCAGGTGCTCCACGTACTCTGGAAAGGGGAGCGCCCCTCATCTCAGCGCCAACTCATCCTGCCTTTCCTAATCGCGTGCGCCACCCCCCCATCAACCCAGTTAGCTCTCTGTGGCTTCCGCACCCATCAGTAACATCTCCTCATGGTGCCCTGAAAACACCGTGCCCTCCCTCCCTGCACCCACCACACCCACCTGTCGGAGGTGCTCTTCCGCTGAGCTCCTCCTCCCCATTCCAATGGGCCCCCGCCTTCTGCTATCTCCTCCAACCACGATCTACCTCAGCCACCCCACCACTCACTACCACAGGTCCCGGTGGAAGTTCTAATGCACCTGCACACGATCTGCAACTGTCTCATTCACTTACTTATTGAAATGCCTTTTCCTTTCTCCAGCACCAAAACGTAAGCTCTGTGTGCCCCAAGTCAGCTCTGGCTGACTTGTTTCACCACTATACACCTGACCCTGGGCCCACGGGCGCGCTCTATTTCACTGAGTAAATGTCCTGTTATTTCCCCCAACCCAAACGCCTCGGATCCAAGCTAAACAAGCAAAGTGGACTGAGGCCAGACCCCAACAATTCTCAAAATGCAGTCCCCAGACGGCAGCATCACCTAAGAACATGTACGAAATGCAAAATTTGGAGCGCCTTCCTCAGATCCACTGAATCAGAAGCTACGGGGCCGGGGCCTAGCATCCTCCCAGGTGGTCCGTGTGAATGCTGGGCTAAGGAAGGGCTGGCTCCCCAGACGCTCTGCTAACATAATCCTTAGTTTCACTCCCTGCACCTTTCCCCTAACTGATGCCACACTTGCCCAGGCTCACCTTGGGAGTGAGGATCAGTATTCTGCATTATTTTGGTAAATTCTTCATCCATTCGTTCCACCAGGGTTAGGATACAGCCACGGACACGCAGTGGCTGAAAAGGCAGGCAGAGGAGGAGCAAATAAATCAGCCCAGATCTCAGTGCCGGACTTCAACCCTTCTGTCTCCACTGAGCCTTCCCAAGGAAAAACCACACAACTCCCATTAGCCTCCACTTTCTCTCTTTACCTGGTCAACATTGTGCAGGTTCTCACTCTCTTCCAGAATGTTCTCTCCAACAAAGATGTTGGGGTTTGCAAACAGGATGTCCATCAGCTCATTGATGCAGTCCAGGCACTTCTGCCACATCTCAGGCTGCAAGAGATCCGAGGGCGGTCAGAGGTGTGAAGGTGGGAGAAGCACGGGCCCCCCCTCAAGAGCTCTGTTGCCAGGAATCCTCGGGGCCTTCAACCGCCAAGATGGCTTCCACAGCCCTCGAGTTTTAAGACACCAGGCACACCCCACCCCTGACCCACCAGCTCAGCTCCAGGATGGTTCTTCTCCATTGCCCTCACCTTCATGTATGTGGCCAGGTTCGGGTTGTAGTCATAGAGAGAGGCGATGATATTGAACTTGATCTTGACTATGACACCCTCCCCCAGGTTGTTTTCAGACGCAATCTGAACCAGCAGCTGGAGTAGCTCAATCTGGGCCGCGCTGGAGGGGAGCACCAGTGGGCGAGGCATCAGAGACAAATCAGAAACCCTCCTCCTGTCATGCACCGTGCCCTCTCCAGGAAAGCATGGCAGGGTCATTCCCGCTGAGCCCCTAACCTCACCACCCGCGCACTGGCTTCTCCTTTATAAATTCCAACAGAAGCAGCGATAATGCTCACGATCGCCCGTCCTCTTTAGACACCAAATAACTAAAGAAAGTGAGCATCATTTCCGTTTTACATATGAGCAAACAATCCCACAAGGTTAAGTGACTAGTTTAAGATCAAAGAGAGAGTAAAGAGCAGAAAATGGACGGGTCTGTTCCAAGTATATACCATTCCTTCAACTGTAACCACACACAGATCTTCTCCAAACAGCATTATTTCCCCTACCAACCTCTACCCGTGTCTTAGAGAAAAAGAGCATTCCCAGCCCAGGCCCGGGAGTGAATCTTACCGATCAGTTCCCTTCTTGCCTCGTGCCTGCAGGATCTCATTCAGTTTCTTGATGACAACAGCATGGGTGATCTCAGTTCCCTTGGCAAACATTTTTGGTTTCTCCTAGGCAACACACGTCCCATCATGTGCAAGCTGATATAAACCCATTCTGACCCTAACTTTTCTCCCAAGCCGGCCGGGGGCCGGGGGGGGGGGGCGCGGGGAGGGAGTATGGTGGGAAGGAGGACAGCTGTATGCTCTCCCAAACCGTTTCCCAATTCATCTTAATACTAACGTCCTCACCTTAACGAGGGGCACTCCCCCCCGGACCCTTTCCCACTCTCCGCCTTCGTTGTCCTCCTCCTCCTCATCCAGGCGCTTAGATTTCCTATCGTGCTTCTTCTTGGCTTTGTCTTCCCGTTTCTTCTCAGCTGCCTTCTTGTCCTCCTCTGTGGTGGGGGCCCTGCCAGGAGACATAGGAGAAGGTGAAAGACCGGTCCCAGTCCACCTCTGAGGCTGCTTCTTCCCACGAACTTCCCCTTTCCCTCCATCCAGCCCCAGTTCAAGTTACCCTCTATGAGAATGAGCTAGAATTAACCATAACCATAACCAAAGCAAGGACTATCCAACATGTGAACTTGCCAGACTACTTACCAGGGTCTGTCACCATATCACACCCGCTAAGAAACTTACGGCAGAAACAGTGTGGCCTGGTCTAATAGGGTAGAGGGGCCCACCCGGCCACGGGAGACACAGAAGCGGCCTGCCTTGTTGTCCCATAGCTAACCTCTCAGGTTTTCCAAAAAAAACCTGTATCCATAAGCAACATAGTTGTCCTTTAACACTAGTCGCTCTATCCAGACCCATCTTTTCACCAGCCACCAACTAATCAGTTTGAACTCAATGTAAAAAAACTGTTGTTCCCAGACTGTCTGCTCCCCGCTTGTGGCAATTAATCTAAATTCTGAATTTAAAAGACAATGTATGAGACAACAAAATTTCCCCCACAAAAGTGAGAAAGATCAACGGCTATCCCAAAGTGGTCTCAAGCCACTTGGTGTCTGAAACCATCTCCAGACTTTAATACTTATATAACAAAATATAAACCCAACAACAGAGACAAATAACTCAAACTTTACATGGATACTGATGAAAAAAATCTTTCCAGTCTCAACAGACATTCAAATTACCTATAATTAGCACCAACTACCTTTTATTTAATTTTGGGGGGGAAGGAGAGAAAGAGAGAGAGAGAGGTCAGCATGCACGAGCAGGGGAGAGGGGCAGAAGGAATCTTAAGCAGGCTCCACACCGACATGGGGCTTGATCCTACAACCCTGGGATCGTGACCTGAGCTGAAATCAAGAGTCGGATACTCAACCGACTGAGCCACCCAGGCGCCCCATCAACTGCCATTTAGACATCTAAAAATAACCTTTGGGGCACCGGGGTGGCTCACTCGGCTGAGTGCCCAACTTTAGCTCAGGTCATGATCTCGAGGTTCGTGAGTTCCATCCCTGTTATCAGCCTTGCTGGTGTCAGCCCAGAGCTTGCTTCGGATCCTCTGTGCCTCTCTCTCTGCCCCTCCCCGACTTGCGCTCTCTCCAAAATAAACATTAAAAAAATGTATAAAATAAAAATTAGAATAAATTTCATTTGAATTGCTTAAAAGATCTGAATATATTTTATAAATAGTTTATACATTTGCCAGCTGGATTCAACTTTTCCCCTTGCCAAAGGGTGTATGCCAAAACTCTTAATAACAGCTTGCTCATTTCCTCTCCATACTACTGCCATACTTTCCAATGACAAAAACTCACTTTATAGTTAACGATACACAGATATATAGTTATATATCGTTAAAGCAAAACCTCTTGGTCATATCATCCCTAAAGCTCTGAGAAGATCAAGCAACCTAATGCCATTTTAGGTATTTTAAATGCTATTTTAAATGCTATTTTAAAACCAATGCAACTTAAACTTCAAAAGATCTTCATCTTTCTCAGCCTAAAGTTTTACTCCTAGCCCTAAGGATGTTGGGATTTACACTTCAAAAACACAACGAAGTCTCACCCTATGAAATTTTTTATTTTTAAAGATTTTAAGTAATCTCTATACCCAGCATGGGGCTTGAACTCACAACGCTGAGATCAACGGCGGCACACTCCAGCAACTGAGCCAGCCAGGCACCCCTCTCACCCTACAAAATTCTAACTGAAAGACTAAAACTTGGCTGACCTCTCCCCTATGACAGATTATATCTTAGTACATTAACATGTTGTTAGAAATTATCAGAAAACTAATGTTTATGCCCTCAGTTATATATCCGACAGATGCAAGCTACTTCTGCAGGGGAACGTCACCAAATACACTTCTATTTAAATACATAGCCAAAAAACTAAAGATACAGTTTTTTTAATGTTAATTATTTTTAAGAGAGAGTGAGAGCGAGAGAGAGGGGGGATCTAAAGCAGACTCTATGCTGAGAGCAGAAAGCCCGAGGCGGGGCTTGAACTCACCAACCATGAGATTATGACCTGAGTTGAAGTCGGACACTTAACTGACTGAGCCACCCAGGTGCCCCAAGACTAAAGACGTGTTCATCTTTTTTGCCTTTTTTCTCCACTGCTAACCTCTTCGACAATTAAGTATTACCTAAGTTTCAAAAAAAATCTTTTTAAATTTTTTTTAATGTTTATTTATTTTTGAGAGCAAGCGAGCAGGAGCAGGGGCAGAGAGAGAGGGAGACACAGAATTGGAAGCAGGCTCCAGGCTCCAAGCTGTCAGCCCAGAGCCCGACGCGGGACTTGAACCCACAACAGTGAGATCATGACCTGAGCCAAAGTCGGCCACTTAACTGACTGAGCCACCCAGGCGCCCCCCAAAAAATCCTGATTGCTCACTGTTGAAAGGTCATCAAAAGGACAAGACTGCCACTTAACCCCTGAGCTGGACACCGGCAACAGGAGGCTCCTTACCCTCTCCCGTCCTTGCAACGTGCATTCTGCCCACCATTCCCACTCTGGGGGCCATTTCAAGAATGAAGCCTCGTGAGTGACGTGTTAAGACCATCTGGAT
Organism: Cryptoprocta ferox; assembly: GCA_028646485.1. Lineage (NCBI taxonomy): Eukaryota > Metazoa > Chordata > Mammalia > Carnivora > Eupleridae > Cryptoprocta > Cryptoprocta ferox. The sequence continues at coordinate 20,991,088 of CM053564.1, forward strand.
TGTGTATGTGACACTATCACGTTAAGACCTCTAAATAAACTTCTGTGATTCTGGTGGGTGGGTGTAGAGACACACAAGTCTCATATAGGAGTCCCCTTTTTAAATCTGCCACATACCAACTTGGATTTGTCTGCCTCTTTCTTTGGTCTTTCCCTGCCCTCCATGTACAGGGATCGGTTTCAGATTTCAACGTCAGAACTCCCAAGGTTGTGAACCAACACATCTAACATGGCAGGCAGTCAATAAGTATTTGTGGAATGAATGGAGAAAAAAAAAAAAAGAGTCTAATATGGCAATTTATCAGAAAGGACCTAAGACATTAGATTTCATTAGTCTGTACTTAAGAATTCCTACCCCAATTACAAATTCAGAAACATTACTGTGTAATCTGTCAGTTACCTCTAACGTGGTCCATACAGCAAGCTAAATCACATTTTAGCCCCAAACTCACATTAATTTCCTTAGCTAAGAATTAATTAACCCTAAATAAAGACCATAATAAAGTCAGTCAAGACTATAATAAAAATGTGCAACGAATAACATCATATCGTACCTGGAAAAATACTCTGAAAAATAAATCAATTAAGAAAAAAGCCAAGGCGCCCAGGTGGCTGAGTTGGTTGAGCACCCAACTTCGGCTCAGGTCATGATCTCACAGTTTGTGGGTTCAAGCCCCCATGTCAGGCTCTGTGCTGACAGATCAGAGCCTGGAGCCTGCTTCGGATTCGGTGTCTCCCTTCCCTCTCTCCTCAAAAATAAAAATAAACATTTAAAAAAAATTTTTTTAAACTGGTCTTGTGATACAAGTAAAACAGTGTCTCTAAATTATTCTTCAACGTTATAAAGTCAAACTCAACATCGAAGATCTTTGAGGATCCCATGGTTAACCCGACCTCTGTCAACTGGAATTTTAACTACATCTAATTTTAGGTGTTTTTGGGGCTAGGCATACAAAATAAAATTTCACGTGCTAAAAATATGCATCAAGGGTAATCTCTAAAGGGATAGAATTCCCAAGCCAGAAGAGAAATAAACTGAGAGGAAAAAAAGAATACAATCTAGAAATGGGTTTAAAAGCAGAAAAAAGTGAGGTAAAATAATAGGATTAATTTCAAAATAATTATTCTGAGTGAAAGAAGCCAAATCCCTCCCAATGAAGTAATACACTGTGTGATTTCATTTACATAAAATTCTAGAAAATGCAAACTTTTCTAGAGATAGAAACCAAATCAGTGGCTGCCCAGGGAAAGGGAGGGGGGCTGGTTGCCAGAAAGACCAAGGCATGACTTTGGAACTGTCAACCCCACCATGACCACTAGAAGGGGAAGAAGATCTGGAAACTGAAACCGATGACTTAACCCATCATGCTGATGTAATGAAACTTCCATCAAAATCCCTGAATGATGAAGTCTGGAAAGCTTCCTGGTCGGTGAGCACATCAAGGTGCCGGGAATGAGGGGCACCCGGAAGGACGGGGAGCCCAGTGCCTGCTCTCCCATACTCTGCCCTATGCGTCTCTTCCATGTGGCTGTTCCTGAGTTGTCCCTTTTAAAATACATAGGCAACAGAAGTAAAGTGCTTTCCCAAGTTCTTTGGGCTGTTCTAGCAAATTCTCAACTGAGGAGGGGGTTGTGGAAACTCCAAATTTACAGCTTGTTAGTCAGAAGCACAGGAGCCAAACTTGGGACTTGCCACTGGCGTCCGAGATGGGGGCGGCCTTGTGGGACAGAGCCCTTACCCTGGGGGGGGCTGCAGTAACTCTGCTCAGTTTCAGAACTAAACTGCGTGTTGAACACCACGCTGGGGTCCAGGGAGTTGGAGAAGAGGAAGGTGTGAAGAAAACAAGAACCAAAACAACCCCACAGGTACAGCATCAGAAGTGCTGTAAGTAAACGCATGTCAGATACGCATGCCCACTGGACTTGACCGGTCAAGGGGAGCACAGAAAAAACTGCTTCCCCATGCCTGGTCCTCTGCAGTGCCGGGGAACTCACTACCTCCTAGAGCAACACAACCCTAACTTCTGAAAGCAGAGCACATCCCATGAACAGCAACAGTTCCGTGTAGGAATGCAGCATGTCAGCAGGGAGCTCCAGCTGGAGCCCTGGGAGGTGCCCCGGGGGCAGCGCTCATCTTGACCTCAGAGGAAGCAACAGAGGCCTAAGAAGGTTAAGTGATTTAGCAAAGCTGACAGCTACCACAGGACTAAGGGTTGGAACCAGAATCCAAACCAGACTCCTTCCCCATGCCAAAACGGTCCCGGCCAAGTTCAGGAAGGCCTGCTGCAGTCTCTGTGTCACACGCTACGACGTTCTCAGGGAGAGGGGTCAGACAGGCAGGGCTCAGCCACTCCCCGGCGTCATCATTCTCAGCTACCCTCGGAGGCAGCGTCAAGCAGCCCTCGTTTTACAGATGAGAAAACCAGGAAAGGTTGAGGAGCTTGCCCAGTATCGCACACTCGGCGAGTTGGGGCCAGAAAGAGAGTTGCCCTCAGACCACCTGCAGGGCGTCATGTCACGCTTAGATATCTGCCTCCGGGGCTTTCAAATCCCATCCTCGGTCTCGTGGGACACATTAGCTTTGTGACCTCAGCCATCCAACAATACCTGACCCAGAGATCCCTCCGGTGGCCTGTACACCTAAAAGGAGCCCGTGGAAAAAGCAACAACCTTCAAGATGCCACCAGGCGCTCCCACCATCGCCTGAAGCACCCCTACTTTTCTTACTTCTTAAGGAATCTCGAGGCCAGCACGGTCTGTTTTCCTTCTTCCTCCTCGGAGTCTGAATCAGAAGACGTAGAACCCGTGTCCCAATCTTCATCATCCTCTGAATCTTCCGAGTCCTCATCTTCATCCTTACAGAATTAAGAGCATCAGCAGGAAGAAGACGGGCAGACTGACTGGCTTCCCCGCTCTCCCAGCTGACACATGTTCCAGGGACTTTCAGGAGCAGAACAAGGGTGGTCATTTGAGAGTCAGCACATGCAGAGCTGGACTGGACCACCGAGACGCAGGGAGGAGGGCTGACTTGCTCCAGGGACACACAGCTCCCCGGGGGCAGAGCTGGGCCCCGAATCTAGTTCTCTATGTTCCAGGGCGCTCAGTGCTCTAATCCAAGAGAAAGCCGGTTCCCAAACCAGAGTCTCCTAACCCCATCCCCGCCCCAGCCCTAGGGTTCTGGAGTCTTCTCCGCAGGGACCCAAGAACGGTCCACAGCAGGCAAATCGCCCTTTGTCGTCTCACCCTGGTTCTTACCTCCATTTTTTTGAGGAACTTGCGACTGTCTCCAGAAGGGGCTTCTGACTTCTTCTTCAGGAAAGCTGCAGCACTGACTCCGTCCTCATCCTCATCCTCATCCGAAGAGGCTGATGGGAAAGGAGAGAGGAGAGAGCCAGGTGGTAAAGAGGAGAGCTGAGGGGCCGCCAAGAAACCGGGCCAAGGGAACCCCCAACCTTGGACTTCTAACCACTCGCAGGAAGGGTGTCCCCTCTCACCTTCTGAATCTTCCTCATTCTTCTCAGCATCTTCATCTGCAGACTGTTCAGGGTTCTTGACAGAGGGAAACGGGACAGTGACTGACGATGCCTGCCAAGCACCAGCCCCTCCTACCCCTTCACCGCACAGAGTTGGGACTCGATTCCTCCTCTAGTCTCACCTTCCATCTGCAAGTGCTTTTTCGTTCTCACCCGTGGGGACCCTGTCTCCACAGATCAGAAGGTCTGCCTCTAGCATTCCTACCTGCTTATAGTTTGTAATATGGGACTCAAAATCTCGGTTGTATTTTCGGATCTTCTGGCGCAGGGTGCTCAGGGCCTTGGCGTTGTTCTTGTTCATCTTCTTCTTCCCTTCCTTATCCTCCCATAGCTAAAGGAAAGACGAGGGGAGAAAGGGAGGATGGGGATGTGCGACTAGGCAGCATTTTCCTAAACTTCAGACTTCAGTACACCATTATGAGTGTTGCTGTCTGCACACCGTCTGTACCACTTACCAACTATATTTGTTATCTTTTAAAAAAGACCCTTTGGGTATCACCACCAAAAGAAGAAAGCCACAGATAAATAATATAAAAATAAACAGGATTAAAATCCTTGGCCAAAAAAGGTCCCTCTCCTTGCTCCGTCCCCCTTTTTCTCACGTTCTAGGAAGTACTGTATATATAGGAAACAGCCAAGAGGAGACAGGAGCCCTGGAAGTGGGTCAGGAGCAGGCCCTAGGTCCACAATCCCCTCTGGATCCCCCCTGACCCCCAGGAACCACACCTCATTAAGATAGTCCTCCAGGTCAGCCAGGATGCGAATATAGAACCGGGGGACGCCTTCCTTGTCCACAATGCTCTTAGCCTTCCCATACGCTTTTCCCAGGAGCTCAAACTCTTCCAAGCACTTGGTGACATCCCTAATCTTCATGGCATTACGGATGGTTCGGATGAGGTTGGTCAGCTCCTCAAACCTAGATCGGGAGCCCCAAATCACTTCGGACATGCCCACCAACACCAGGAAACCCACCGCTGCTGCAGAGAGTCCCCAGCGCCTGGCCTCCCCATGGCCTCACCTTTTGTCCTTGGCACTTCGGACAACTCTCTTGGTATCTTCTTCATCCTCACTGAGCAACAACGGCCTGTTTGAAAGAATAGAGATCATGAACTTCCTTCCTTGCTCCAGTCTTTTCAAGTGATCTCTAGTTCCCTTCTTAGATGGGACAGAAAAAATGGAATTATTCAAACCATCACGCCACACTCATCCTTGATTCTTCCTCTTCAAAACCTCATCACATATAACTCAATCGCTTAAGCCTACTTCAAGTATGCCCTTTTGTCAAACAGTGTTGCACATACAAAAATGACCGTCTCTGGGGCGCCTGGGTGGCTGCTGGTTAAGCCTCCGACTTTGGCTCAGGTCATGATCTCACAGTTTGTGAGTTCGAGCCCCGCGTCAGGTTCTGTGCTGACAGCTCAGAGCCTAGAGCCTGCTTTGGATTCTGTGTCTCCCCTCCTCTCTGTCCCTCCCCTGCTCGTGCTCGGTCTCTCTCTGTTTCTCAATGTTAAATAAATGTTAAAATTTTTAAAAAAAAAAAATGACCATCTCCATCCTCTCAAAAAATAAACAAAGGTGTTTATTTACTGGGTCAGAAAACTAATTACATGAAGGCACAAGTATCTAACCACCGAAAGAAAAAAATAAGGTACTTCAACTAGAATGAATAGAAATGGCTTTAAGAAGGTGGTACTTGAATTAGATCACAGAAAACAATGTTTCCCAGACTGTGAGAGACCAATGGCAAGGGGAAAGCCTCATTGGCTTTAACACCTCGGTTCCTAGCACTTTTATTTTTATTTTATTTTTTAAATGTCTATTTATTTTTGAGAGAGAAAGGGAGACAGAGTGCAAGCCAGGGAGGTGCAAGCCAGAGACAGAGAGGGAGACAGAGAATCGGAAGCAGGCTCCAGACTCTGAGCCATCAGCACAGAGCCCGACGCGGGGCTCCGACTCACAAACTGTGAGATCGTCACCTGAGCCGCCGAAGTCGGACGCTCAACCGACTGAGCCACCCAGGCGCCTCCTTTCCAATTATTTTCTATTTTAGAAAAAGTGATGTTAGTTTTCTGATCGCGGCAATAATATAAAATCGTATGCAGGTAGGCACACATGCCTACGTGTATGTACTTTCGAACAGTAGCACAGGGATATAGAAAAGGTGGAAGTGACACCTGTAGGAAGTTGGAGAAACAACATTCCACTGTTTCAAAAGGTGAAAACAATTTTAATTTGCAGAGATAGGAAAAGGGTATTTAAGTGAACACCAAAAAAAAAAAAAAAAAAGGAAAACAGATGTTTATGAACCGGCCCACGACGCCAGGTGGCTGGGCTCCAAAGCCACATCAAGCTCTTAAATCCCAAACGAGCATTTTGGATTTCTTTTCGTGAACAGGATTTTTTGGTGGTAAGAATAACTACGACTTTTGTTGGGAGTCCGATGCCAAGCAGCGGGGAGGTGGTACAGAGGCTGTGGACATACAAGCCGGTTAGGAAGCTGATGCAACAGACCCAGCCAGTGGGAAACGTCTGACTCTATCCCTGGTACCCGGCGGGTGGACTCCCAGAATTCACAGCACCGCGAAGCATGAAGGTTGTCCCGCCAACACTATTCTGGCTCCTCACACTCGAAATCCTCGGAACGCGCTGTCGCCCCCACCTCCACTCCCCTCCCACAGACGCGGCCCGGTGGAGCCTGCCGAACCCCGCACGCCCCGACTGGTCACCACCGCGCAGTCCCCCCCACTCACTGTTTGCCGTAGTTGCCCCCGACAGGTTTGGTGACGAGCTCTTCCCCCGACAGGGAGGACTCCGACTCGCTGTCCGAACCGGTGGTGAAAAACCGCGACATGGCGACGGGCTGAGAGGCTGCGGCGGGCGCAGCGGGGCCTGCGGGGAGAGCCGGAGTCACAGGCCACAAGAAGGGACCGAGGTCGTTACCGCCCGACTCCCACCTCTCACTGTCCCCGCAAGTAACCCGATCTGCGTCCCCTCCTCAAAGACCCAGGCCCAAGAAATACACACCGTCGGACCTCGCGAGTCACACCGCGTAACCGGAACAGCCGAAACGGAAAGAGTGGGAAGGAGGGACCTTACGTCATTTCCGGGAGATGCCGCTGAACAACACCGGCGACTACAATTCCCAGTGGTCTTCGCGCCACTCAGGGGCGGAGACAGGCCTGCCATCACCTCGGCAGGCCGGGCGGTTTCTTAAAAGAGTCTCACAGCCAACGGCGAGGTGTTGTCACATTTTGTAACTCAGATACTCAGCCTTACCTGCGAAATCAGGCTTTCGGGGCCGGCGGTTTACTTTTTTAAAGTACCCTCGTAATACTGATGAGCTGCTAGGTTTTGGAGCTAGGCTTAGAGCAAACTTCGAATCAGGCTTTGGATTCAAATCCTAGCTCCACCACTTTGTGTGAATTTAGGCAAATTTCCTAATCTCTCTGCGTTTCATTCTCCCCAAATTATAGAATGACAATAATAGCACCTACCTCATGGGGTGTATGAGAGTTAAATGGCTTAGTAGATGTGAAGCATTTAGGACAGTGCCTTGTACAAAATAAGCATATACTAATTAGGTATTATTCACTCGTTATTCCACAAATACTCATTTACGAAGCATTTACCATGAACCAGCAGTGTCCTAGGCATTGGATACAGCAGTGAACAAGACAAAAATGGTCCCGAACTTCTCAAGGAACTCATAGTCTAGTGGAGTAGCCTAAATTAACAAGTAAACATAATTTCAGATAGTAATAAGCACCATAAAGATATTAAAGTAGCTGATTAGGTGGGGAAGTTATTTTGGATAGGATGGTCAGAGCCTCTTTGAAGAGGTGACCTTTGAGTTGAGAGCCATACAGAAGGTCTTCTAGGAAAAGAGCATTCCTAACTCTTCTTCTAGGAAAGGGAAACAGCAAGTGCAAAAGCCCTGAGGCCAGGTTCTGGGAGTAAAGACAATGCCAAGAGTAAAGGGTTCTGTCAGCAAAGTGAGCAGGCATTAATAGTATAGAAATAGACAACACCAGATCATGCAGGTCCTTCTAGGCCTGTGGATTTAAACCCAGGTGGATTGAAGAAACCATCAGCAGAGGTTTTACCAGCACAGGGACTGTCTTACATTTTTCAAAGTAGTTTCATTGATTCAGTATTTACTGCACGTCTGGGCCTGTGTTTAGCACTGGAGGCACAATGCTCCTCTTAAAGAAAAGTTGCAATTAGCAGCACTGGAGGGAAAGAAGGAGGCCACTTTGGGTAGGGAAAAGAGTATGAAAATCCTGGAGACAGGAAAGCTCAGGGCACATTCACCAGCTGGTATAGTGGGGTTAGAATGTGGCAGGGCCTCTCCGCACATCTTGGCCAGTCATCCCTGTTCTTCCCTTCTCCCTCTTTCTTTCTGTCTCTGTCTCACTCTCTTTTCCACCCTCCTTCCCTCTCTCCTCACAGGTCCATTTGATTCCGGACATCAACCCATCACCTCCCCAAACAGAAAAAGAATGCATTGAAATTGCCAAAGGAGCCCAAGGTAAAGGGCGAAGGAGGCTGGGTGAGATAAAGATCAATGTCACTGAAGATGAGGAAATGCAAATTCACACTAAAGGAAAGCTACTGATTTTAGTGTGGCTTCCTGTTACTCCCCAGACCCTGACAATTTGAAAAAAAAAAAATTAATCTTATACTCCATTTTTTTAAACCAATCTTTTACTAAGTATGAAAAATTTCAATTAACAGAGAGGGGTTTTTTTTAGTAAACTTTTTATTGAAGTGTAACATAGGTTCAGATCGTAAGTATACAGCTTGATGAATTTTCATAAAGTGAGCACACTTACATAACCAGCACTCATATCAAAACCAGAACATGACGAGAGCCTCCCCCCCAATTCTGTTCTTGCGTTCCCTCCAGTTACTGCCCAGCAGGCTTCTTAAATTTTTTTTAATAAAATATTTCAAACATAGAGACAAGAATAAAGACTACTCTAATGAATATCTGTGTACCCGCAATTCATCCAACGTTGTCACAACTTAATATGACATCACATGCCACATTTGAGGCAGCTTTTTTTTATGAAAAATGAAAAACATGCTCAAGACCTCCTAGGAAAATGGAGGTCTTAATGAATAAGATTCATGTCCACAAATATCTTTAAGGCACTTAGTGTGTGTCAAACCCTTTCACACAGACGGTCTTTCTCTTAAAATAATATGTGTGTGTGATTACAAAATGTGATTACACAAATTAATTAATTTACACAATGTAAATGTTACAGGGGCGCCTGGGTGGCTCAGTCGGTTAAGCATCTGACTTTGAACTCAGCTCAGGTCTTGATCTCAAGGTCTGTTGTGAGTTCAAGCCCTAGGTTGGGCTCTCCGCTAAGCCTGAAGCCTACTTTAAAACAAATGTAAATGAGGGGCGCCTGGGTGGTTCGGTGGGTTAAGTGGCCAACTTCCGCTCGGGTCTTGATCCCCCAGTTTGTGAGTTTGAGCCTCGCTTCAGGCTCTGTGCTGACAGCTCAGAGCCTGGAGCCTGCTTCTGATTCTGTGCCTCCCTCTCTCTTTACTCCTCCCCCGCTAGCACTCTGTGTCTCTTTCTCTCAAAAATAAATAAATATTTAAAATACAATGTAAATGATATAGAAAGAATATAGAGGAAAAAGAAATCTCTTTCCCACAGCTGATGCCCGGTTGCTCAGCTTCTCTCCCGAGAGGTAAACACAGTTATCAGTTTACAGTGTTCATCTTCCACATGTTTCTCTCTCTATATATATAGCTAAGATACATGAAAGAATACAGATATATGTGTGTATGGGTATGTATATGGGTTATTCAATAAGGATATATAGATAAGTAGGTCTCTGATAGATTCTTATCAATATAACCCTTATAATATACACACATATGTATATCTTTTTATGTATCTGTATTTATACAGAGAGATGTATCGATAGAGAGATGGAAGAGATATATCCCCACCTTTTTTCTTACACAAATCATAGCACATTTTTGTGCTTTTCTGTATCTTATTTCATTATTCATATATTTTGCAGCTCTTCTCAGAAAATTTTTAATGTTTATTTATGAGAGAAAGAAAGAGAAAGAGACAGAGTGCGAGTGGGGGAGGGGCAGAGAACGAGGGAGACACAGAATTCGAATTAGGATCCAGGCTCTGAGCTGTCAGCACAGAGCCCGACTTGGGGCTCGAACCCACGAACCATGAGATCGTGACCTGAGACGAAGTCGGATGCCCAATGAGCTGAGACACCCAGGCGCCCCAATTTTGCAGCTTTTTTAAATAAGGCATATGGACCTACCTAATTTTATTTTTGAGAGAGAGAAAAATCAGAGGAGAGGGGCAGAGGCAGAGAGAGAGAGAGAATCCCAAGCAGGCTTCATGCTTGGTGTGGAGCCTAACGTGGGGTTCATTACCATGACCCTAGGATAATGACCTGAGCCGAGATCAAGTCAGGATGCTGGATGCTTACCCAGCTGAGCCACCCAGGTGTTCCCACAACAACCCTTTAGAGAAGAGTATGGTGACACCTAGGAGGTCAAGTGACTTGCCCCAGATCACACGGCTAGCCCGTACTTCAACCGTAATATTCTTTTACGGCCATCAGAACTATTGAAAGCTTTTCTGTTTTAGAGCTAGATCCTCACGATGTTTGAATTAAAAAAACAACAACTTGGTCTTCTAAACTGGATGGATGGGAATGAGGCCAGCAGAGTAAAGAAAAGCTGAGAATTTCTTCCTTTACGAGCAGAACTGGGCTTCATAAACTGGAGCCAAGCGTAACATGGGCGTTTTTAATAGGTGAGTTTTGTTAATGCCTAGATTTTGATGGGGTCCTTCATGGTCGCAGGGCAGGAAGCACGCCCTGGCAGAGCTCTGATCAGCCTGGTGCCTACAGCTCATGTGGGCGTCACTCTCCCCTTGGCAGATCGCGTCTCTCCGAATGCCTGTAGTAATGCAACCAGCAAGCCGAAAGGTGTTAGTCATCACTGGCATTTGAACAGCGATTTCAAAGCATAAAGGCATTTGAAGCTCGTGACAAACCTGTAGGCAGGCAGGAAAAGCAGCCTCTACTAACCTCGTTCTACAGATGAGAAAACCAAGACTGAAAGTGCAGGTGACAGCTAAGCTGGTGACAGATCCTCCGATTCAGAGGCCACAGAAGACTCTCCTGGATGCATTGTTTTACTTTCTAATGTTGACCAAAGCAGGATACATTGTAATTATAAGAGGGGAGCAGACTGAGAGGAGACAGGACTGAGCGTGGGGGAGGGGAAGAGCGGCATTAAGACCTCTCTCTGGGACTGAATCCTAGGTACCACGCTCTCTCTCACTCACTCAGCTCCAGCCACAGAGGCCTCGGTTCTGGTAGATCTGGTGCCCATTTTTAAAACAAGTATCTTTAAAATTTTTTTCTGTAATGTTTTATTTTTGAGAGAGAGACAGAGACAGAGACAGAGAGAGACAGAACACAAGTAGGGGAAGGGCAGAGAGAGGGAGATGCGGAATTGGAAGCAGGCTCCAGGCTCTGAGCTGTCAGCACAGAACCCGACGCGGGGCTCGAACCCACGGACTGCAAGATCATGACCTGAGCCAAAGTCAGACGCTTAACGGACTGAGCCACCCAGTGCTCCTTAAAACAAATATCTTCAGACACTACAAAATTCATAGACACTATAACCGTCTGACACAAAAAATTTTTTTTTACTTTGTGTGTGTTTTATTTTCCCAAATAGCCCCCTCAACTCCTTGAAGACAGGAATAGTAACTTTTTTTTTTTTAATTGAGAGAGAGGGCTCAAGTGAGCAAGGGGAGAGAGAGAATCCCACGGGGTGGGGGGAAGGGAGAGAGAGAAAAAGACAGAGAGAGAAAGAGAGAGAAGCATGGGTCACCCAAAGTGAGGCTCATGTTTACCAGAAGCAGGGCTCATGCTTACCCAATGTGAGACTTGATGCGAGACTCGAACCCACAAATCATGAGATGATGATTTGAGCCAAAGTCAAATACTTAACCGACTGAGCCACCCAGGCACCCAGGGCTATAATATCTTTATATATCTTAGTATCTCTCTCAATGCATTAAAAAAACTTTTTTTTAATGTTTATTTATTTTTGAGAGAGAGAGCGCGCACACACGCGCTTAAGCAGAGGAGGGGCAAAGAGAGGGGAGGACACAGAATCCGAAGCAGGCTCCAGGCTCCAAGCTGTCAGCACAGGGCCCAACGCGGGGCTCGAACCCACGAACCATGAGATCATGACCTGAGCCAAAGTTGGACGCTTAACCTAGTGAGCCACCCAGGCGCCCCTCCCTCAATGCATTTCATGTAGTATGTGATCAATAATGTGTCCTTCTTATGATTACTCTTGAAAGGCAAGGCAACGTACATACAAGTAAATGCACCAACTGTTTTCACTTCTACCATCATCTATTAGTTTTGCCTGTTCTTGAGCCTCAGATACATAGAATTATAATGCATGTCCTTTTTTGTGTCCCACCTCTTTCAGAAGCCTGTAAGATTCATTCATGTTGTTACATACCGGTAATTGCCCCTGTTGTGATTGCGAAATACTCTCCCATTGTGTAACTAAGCCATAGTGTATTAATTCTCCTGTTGATTTGGGTCGTTCCCACTCTGGGACTATTATGAGCAAGGCTTTTATCAACATTTTTATACAACTCTTTTTGTGGACATAAATACTTATCTTCTTTGGTGAGATAGACCCATAGCTGAGCCATAATGTCAATGTATATTCAGCTTTAGTAAATACCACTATGCTTGAACTGTATTTATAAAGGAGAAAAAGAAAAATGTACTTTATTTAAAATACGTACTTAAGGGGTGCTGGGTGGCTCAGTTGGTTAAGTGTCCAGCTTTGGCTCAGGTCATGATCTCACGGTTTGTAAGTTTGGGCCCCGCATCAGGCGCTGTGCTGACAGCTTGGAGCCTGGAGCTGGCTTTGGATTCTGTGTCTCCCTCTCTCTCACTCATGCTGTGACTCTCTCAGTCTCTCAAAAAAAAAAAATTAATTAAATATACACTTAAGGAGGGCCTGCGTGGTTCAGTCCGTAAAGCGTCCAACCCCTGATTTTGGCTTGGGTTATGATCTCGTGGTTCGTGGGTTTAAGCCCCACATCACGCTCTATAGGGACAGCTGGGAGCCTGCTTGGGATTCTCTGTCTCCCTTTCTCTCTGTCCCTCCCCTGCTCACGCATCCCTTCTCTTCCTCTCTCTCTCACTCACTCACTCAAAAATAAATAAATAAACTTTAAAAGAAAAGAAAAGAAGTACTTAAATATGCAAATGACAAGGTTTGTTTCCCTAGAAGATACAAGGAAGTAGTCAGACATAGGCACCTACTTGCAATGACATAGTTTAGATTTATGAGAAGACAATCATAATAAGGACAAATGTTGAATTTTTTCTTTATACTTGATAATTTGAAAGAGGTCTGTGTATATATACTCAGCCTTTTTACATGTATTTAGAATCACAGTGAACGAGGCAGCTACAATGCAGCCAGAAAACAATACGTTTTACTATAGGGATGCCTTCAGCGAGGGGATTTTCCAAATATAGTGAACAGGTCTTGGTAGAGATCCAAACAAAACAAAACACAATCTTCCTTCAATGTAAATGATAGTTGAATTCCTGGAAAACTCAGTGTATATTAAAAGCATGCGAGATATACCTTGAGTTTACGTGTAAAATGAAGTTAGATTCTTGGCACATATTGTTAGATGTCTGGCATCTAACAACAATTCTAGATGTCTAGCAGGGGCACTGAGAAGCCACTCAGGCATAGGAAAATTACTCTCCATGCAGGACAAAATTACACATAGCAGGATGGCTTGTCCCTCACCCTGTAAGGGCGCTGCCTTCATTCACAGGGAGAGTCAAAACCCCCACAAACTTCCAAACTGACGACAGGGGGCAGTATCGCCCGATTGAGAACCACTGTCCGAGCAAGACCTGTTTTGTCCAATAGGGTCGACAATAGCCATCTATGGCTTGTTATATATTAAACGAAATTAAAAGTCCAGTTTCTCAGTCATGTTAGCTACATTTCAAGTGCTTAAAAACCACATGTAGCAGAAACTACCCACAGAGAAAAGCCCAGATCTATATGGTTTCGCTGGTTAATTCTGCAACTACTTAAAGAATTAATACTAGTTCTTCACAAACTCTTCCAAAAAATAGAAGATAGAATACTTCCCAACTTATTCTATGAGGTCAGCATTACCCTGATACCAAAAACTAAACAAAAATGACATAAGAAAACTACAGATTAATAACTCTTATGAATAGAGACACAAAATCCTCAACAAAATACTAGGAAATCTAATATACAAACCATGACCAAGTGAGATTTATTAGGAATACAAAGTTGTAAGGGGGGCGCCTGGGTGGCTCAGTCAGTTGAGGGAATGACTCTGGCTCAGGTCATGATCTAGAGGCTTGTGGGTTAGAGCCCCTATGCTGACAGCTCAGAGCCAGGAGCCTGCTTCAGATTCTGTGTCTCCCTCTCTCTCTCTCTCTGCTCCTACCCTGCTCATGCTCTCTCTCGAAAATAAATCAACATTAAAAGTATTTTTTAAAAAAGGGAATACAAAGTTGGGTTAACATATGAAAATAAATTAGTGTAGGGACACCTGGGTGGCTCAGTCAGTTAAGCATCTGACTCTTGATTTCGGCTCAGGTCATGATCTCATGATTCTTAGGTTCAAGTCCCACATTGGGCTCTGCGCTGACAGTACGGAGCCTGCTTGTGATTCTGTCTCCTCTCTTTCTGCTCCTCCCCTACTCACTCTCTATCTCTCGCTTAAAATAAATAAATACCCATTAAAGAAAAAAAATGAACCAATGTACTACACCATATCAATAAAATAAAAGACAAAAAACACATGATCATCTCAATAGATGTGAAACAAAAGCATTTGAAAAGATGCAAAACATCTTCATGATAGAAATGCTTTACAAACTAGGAACAGAAGGGAACTTCCTCAATATGATATATAGGACATCTACAAAAAATCCACCGCTAACATCATACTTAATGATGAAAGATTGAAAGCTTTTCCCCTAAAATCAGGAATAAGACAAGGAAGTCTATGGTTACCACTTCTCTTCAGTGTTGTACTAGAAGTTCTAGCCAGGGCAATTAGGCAAAAAAGTTACATAAAAAACAGCTAGATTAGATAGGTTTGCAGAGGACATACTTTGTATATAAATAACCCTAAGGAATTTACCAATAACCTATTGGAAGTAATAGTGAGTTCAGCAAGATTGGAGGATAAAAGAGCAAAAGACAAAAAGCAATTGTATTTTTATACATTTGTAAGGACCAATCCCAAAAGGAAACGAAGAAAACAATTCCAGTTACAAAAGCACCAAAAAAGAATAAAATACTTAGAAATGAATTTAACAAAAGAAGTGCAAAATGTATACTTTGAAATTAGAAAGCATTGTTGAAAGAAAATAAAGTTCTCAGAGCAAAGACATCCCATGTTCATGGATCAAAAGAGTTAATATCGTTAAGTTCGCAATACTTCCCAAACTGATCTACAGGTTCAGGGCAATCCCTATCAAAATCGCAAGCTGGTTTCTATGCAGAAATTGACAAACTCATCCTAAAATTCATAAAACATTTTTGAAAAAGAAGAACAAAGTTAGGGGATTCACACCTCCCTATTTCAAAAACTCACTACAAAACCACAGTAATCAAGACAGTGCTGTAATAGGATAAGAATAAGCACACAGGAATAGAATTGAACTGAGAGTCCAGAAATAAATCCCCAAGTTTACAGCCAACTGATTTTTAACAATTGATTTTCCAAAACAAATCGATAGGGAGTCTTTTTTTCTTTACAAACATTTTTTAGAAGGTTAATTATTTTTGAGGCAGAGAGAGATAGCGCATGAGCGGGGGAGGAGCAAAGAGAGAGGGAGACATAGAATCTGAAGCAGGATCCAGGCTCTGAGCCGTTAGCACAGAGTCGGACACGGGGCTCAAACCCACGAACCATGAGATCATGACCTGAACCGAAGTCGGATGCTTAACTGATTGAGCCACCCACATGCCCAGGAGTCTTTTCAATAAATGGTGCTGGGACACCTGGATACCCACATGCAAAAGGATGAGGTTGGGCCCAGTGTTGGGGGTCCCCAAGACCACCCTCAAGTTGAATGATTCCCTAGGAAGACTCATAGGACTCAGCATATAGTCATACTCATGGCCGAAAGGAAACAAGCCAAAAATCAGCAAAGGGAAAAGAGAGATACATGGAATGAAGTCCAGGGAAACCAGACGCAAGATCCCAAGAGTCTTGTCCTGGTGGAAACACATAGGATATACCTAATTCTCCCAGCAGGAAATTGTGACAACACCTGTGAAATGTTGCCAACTAGGGAAGCTCATTGGAGACTCGGTGCCAGGGTTCTTACTGGGGGCGGGTCACACAGGCACTCTGCCTAGGATGCACCAAAATTCCAAACTCCCAGAAGGAAATCGGGTGTTCAGCAGAAAACCACGTTGTTCGTACCAACATTTTAAGCAGTGTGAGCCTCTGATAGCAATTAATGGTGGGAATCCTCTTGAAACCTAAGTTCTCAAACTCCAGCCACAGGCCAACTTGCAAGCAGCCTTTTACAAGGTTAGCAGTTTGGGCCTGCTGTGTTAACTCTTTTCTGGGCATCCCCTTACCTCACACCACATGCAAGTAACTCAAAAGGATGAAAGACCTAAATATAAGAGCAAAAACTATACAACTTTTCAAAGGAAACATAGGGAGGGGTGCCTGGGTCGCTCAGTCAGTTAAGCATCTGACTTTTTTTTTTTTAATTTTTAAATGTTTATTTATTTTTGAGCGAGAGACACAGAGTACGAGCGGGTGAGGGGCAGAGAGAGAGAGAGATACACAAATTGGAAGCAGGATCCAGGCTCTGAGCTGTCAGCACAGAGCCCGAAGCAGGGCTTGAACCCACAAATCAGGAGATCATGACCTGAGCCGAAGTTGGACGCCCATCCAACTGAGCCACCCAGGCGCCCCCATTTTTAAAAAAAATTTTAATGTTTATTTATTTTTGAGAGAGGCTTCTCTTTTTCTTAGTGTATGTGCTGCTGAAGCAAGCACTAAGCATCTGAGTCTTAATTTGGCTCAGGTCATGATCTCATGGTTCATGAGTTCAAGTCCTGAGTCGAGTTCCATGCTGACAGTGCAGAGCCTGCTTGGGATTCTCAATCTCTCTCTCTCTCTCTCTCTCTCTCTTTCTGACCCTCCCCCACTCTCCCTCTCCCTCTCAAAAATAAATGAATAAACTTAGAAAAAAAAAAAAAGGAGGGGTGCCTGGGTGGCTCAGTCAGTTGAGCGTCTGACTTCGGCTCAGGTCATGATCTCACAGTCCGTGAGTTCGAGCCCCGCATCTGGCTCTGAGCTGACAGCTCAGAGCCTGGAACCTGGTTCAGATTCTGTGTCTCCTCTCTCTGCCCCTTCCCCGCTCACATTGTGTCTCTGTCTCTCTCTCTTCCTCAAAAATAAATAAACATTAAAAAAAAAAGTAAACACAGGGATAATTCTTCTTGACCATAGCTTTGGCATTGTTTTCTTAACTATTTCACCAAAAGCCCAAGCAGTCAAAGGAAAAATAGATAAATTCGCTTCATCAAAATTCAAAACTGTTGTGCACCAAAAGACATCATCAAAAAAGTTTTCACTTTTTTTTTTTTGCCTTTTTCAAGGCAATACATGGAGTAGGAGAAAAATATTTGAAAATCATGTCTCCGATAAGGGATTTGTATCTAGGATACATAAAGAACTTTTACAACTCAAACATTTTTTAAATGGGCAAAGGACATTTTTCTCCAAAGAACATATACGAATGGCCAATACGTGCTGAAAAGATGCTCAAAATCATTAGCGTTAGGGAAATGCAAATCAAAACTGCTATGAGATACCGCTTCACACCCTCTAGGTGGCTATGCTAAAACAAAGAACAAAAACAAACAAAAGAGGCAAAGAGTAAATGTTGGTGAGGATGTGGAGAATCAGAACCCTCACGCGCTACTGGTGGAATGCAAAACAGTACAGTCACTTTGGATAACAGTCTGGCAGTTCCGCCAAGAATTAAACAGAGCCACCCAATGACTTACAGTGTTATATTCCTCCTTGTTACTCAAGAGAAATGAAAACATATGTCCTCTCAAAAACTTGACACAGGGGGGCACCTGGGTGGCTCAGCCAGGTAAGCTGAGCGTTGAGGGTTGGACTCCTTTCTTGGAACTGGAGGTGCAACAAGAAGGAAGCAGAGGGGGCACCTGGGTGGCTCAGGCGGTTAGGCAACCGACTTCGACTCAGGTCATGATCTCGCAGTCTGGGAGTTCGAGCCCTGTGTTGGGCTCTGTGCTGACAGCTCAGAGCCTGGAGCCTGCTTTGGATTCTGCGTCTCCCTCCCTCTCTCTCTGCCTCTCCCCTCTTTCAAAAATAAACGTAAAAAACTTGACACAAATGTTTACAGCAGCATTGTTCATAGTAGCAAAAAATTAAAATAAAATTTAAAAAAGGAAGCACGCTGAATATCCATCAGTGGACAAATGGATAAACAAAGACATGGAATGGCCATACAACAAAATAATATTATTCAGCCATAAAAAGGAATAAGATGCTGATCCATGTTACAACATGGGTGAATCTTAAGAATATCACGCTAAGAGGAAGAAGCCAGTCACCAAAGGCCACATGTTATATGATTCTATTCACACAAAATGCCCAGAATAGGGAAATCTATAGAGACAGGAAGTAGACTGGAAGTTTCTTAGGGCTGGTGGGGGTGGGGTGGGGATGGAAGGGTAGGGAGTGATAGCTAATGGGTACAGGATTCCTTTGTGGGGGTGATAAAGGTATTCTAGAGTTGACTGTCTGGGATACTTATCTTTTTTTTTTAAATTTTTTAACATTTATTTATTTTCTGAGTCAGAGAGAGACAGATCATGAGCGGGGGAGGAGCAGAGAGAGAGGGACACACAGAATCGGAAATAGGATCCAGGCTCTGAGCTGTCAGCACAGAGCCCGACGTGGGGCTCGAACCCAGGAACTGTGAGATTATGACCCAAGCCAAAGTCGGACGCTCAGCCGACTGAGCCACCCAGGCGCCCCATGGGATACTTATCTTTGATTAGACTGAAAACCAGTTGCAGTACACGGTTATGTAAAGTAATGTATATCTCAATAAATCTGTTAAGAACATTTAGGTAATCAAGATTGAATATGTTTTCACTCACTTAGCAAATGATTAAAAATGATTATACCCAGTGCTGAGGAGGATGCTGTGAAACACACACATGCCTGGTACACTAAACTGGTGAAACAAAACACCTTTAAGAAACTAATGCGGTTACGTATCAGCACTCAAAAAACACGCATCCTTCAAATTTCACTTTTGAGAATCTACCCCCAAAGAAATACTCTTGTATACAGAAAAATCTAATATACAAAGGGTTATTTTTAATAATAATAACAATAATAATAAATGGAGACAAGACAAATGGCCAGCATTAATAGAAGGATTAAATAAGCCATAAAAAAAAAAAAAACCACAGTGATGGAATACTATGTAGCCATCAAAATGAAATCTATTTTTCTATCTAAAATTCCCTGGCCTGAAGAACAAACTCATAAATTTGTTGAACTGAAAAGGAGGCAGGGGGAAGGCCTATAAAGAATGTTTCAAAGGGGCATCTGGGTGGCTCAGTGGGCTAAGCGTCTGACTTCAACTCAGGTCATGATCTCATGGTTTGTGAGTTTGAGCCCCGCATCAGGCTGTCTGCGGTCAGCACAAAGCCCCCTTCAGATCTTCTGTCCCCCTCTCTCTCTGCCCCTCCCCTGCTCTCTCTATCTCTCTCAAAAATAAATAAACATTAAAAAAAAAGAATGTTTTAAAAAGGAAAAGCATAATTCAGTGGTTCTCAAAGTGTGGTCCCAAAGGAGCCTGGGTGGCTCAGTTAGTTAAGCGTCTGGCTCTTGATTTTGGCTCAGGTCATGATCTCATGGTTCATGAGTTCGAGCCCTGCATAGGGTTCTGTGCTGACAGCCCAGAGCCTGGGGCCTGCTTTGGATTCTGTGTCTCCCTCTCTCTCTCTCTCTCTCTGCCCCTCCCCACTCGTGCTGTCTCAAAAATAAACATTAAAAAAATTAAAAAAATATATGACTTATGCATTTTACTGTATAAAAATTATACCTAAAAAAAGGACTGTACAAAAATACTGGATTCTAGTTAATGTGCACACTAGAGCATTTAATGTTTATTTATTTGAGTGAGAGAGAGAGAGAGAGAGAGAGAGAGAGGGAAGAGGGGCAGAGAAAGTGGGAGAGATCTCCAGCAGCCTCCATACTGTCAGCATGGAGCTCGACATGGGGGTTGATCCCACAAACTGTGAGATTAGGACCTGAGCCAAAATCAAGAGTTGGATGCTTAACTGACTGAGCCACCCAGGCACCCCCACGTGCTGGTATGTTCAGAGGGAAGTGTATTAGGGGCGCCTGGCTGGCTCAGTCGGCAAAGCATGCAACTCTTGATCTCGGGGTTGTGGGTTTGAGCCCCAGGTTGGCCGTAGAGATTACTTTAAAATAAAATCTTGGGACGCCTGGATGGTTCTGTCAGTTAAATGTCCGACTCTTGATTTTGGTTCAGGTCATGATCTCACAGTTCATGTGAGATGGAGCCCTGTGTCAGGCTCTGTGCTGGTGGAGCCTGCTTGGGATTCTCTCCCTCCCTCGCTCTCTGCCCTTCCCCCACTCATGTTCTCAAAATAAGCTTTAAAAAATAAAATAAAATCTTAAAGACATAGGGGAAGCATATTAAAGTCAGCCTCCTACTTTGAAATAGGTCACAAAAATAAGATAGGCTGATTTGGATGGAGTGTTACATATGGAATAAAGTAATTATAGCAAAAGGTTTACTGTAGAACTGTGCCTACAAGAACATGAATTCTCTCAACCTCCCTGTATGCTTGAAAACTTCCATGTTGGGGGGAAATGTATGTAGATTGCCCCATGCAGTGAATGAATGAATGAATGAGTAAAGGCCTCAAAGACTAAGTAGAAACCTGCCGCAATGATTTCTTTCTTGCGTTTCTCTCTTGCATATATTCCAAAGTGGGTTTGTATTACGTGTATAATCAAAGAAAAAAATTTTTCAACCGGAAAAAAAACGGCACAGGAGTCAATTGATAAAATTGTTAAAACAGGTATTTATTCCAAGGACATAATGCTGTGAAGAAACTCCCCAAGGCCAGCCCGGGAGTGGGAGAAAACGGCTGCCCCTTGCGCAAGGGGGAACGGAACCTTAGCACTTCTCTGCACCCCAGTTTAGCGAAGTCCGGGGCAGAGCTCGTGAATGAACTCTGGGCTGTGGGCCCGCGGTCTGACTTGCCCGCCTGTCAGCACAGGCCCAGATGAGCGTGTCCTGTGTCCCAAAAAGCCAGAGTGTCAAGACAGGTGACAAAGGAAGTCGTGCAGAGGCAGGGCCAGGAGCCCCGACAGGGAGATGCCCAAGGTGTCGGAGATACAGGCGGCTGCCATGGCAAACTCCCGGTGCTCATCGCTCGTCTGGGGAGGGCAGGGAGCAGGGGTGAGGCTTCGGTCCTGGACACCCCTGCCCTGGCTTTCCCCAGAGAGGCTGCCCACAGCCCTCACCCAGCTGGTGCTGACCTCCAGGGCAATGTTGTGGAAGGTGTTCACGTAGGCAGCACCGCCCAGGAGCCCCTCATACAGAATGATCAGGAAGACGAGGTAGATGCTGGGTAGGAAGCTCAACCACACGTCCACCAGCAGGAAGGCCAGGTTGAAGCACTATGGATGCAGGTGGAGGGGAGGGCTAAGGCGGGCAGGAAGGGAGGCTGCAATCCCGTCTGGTGGCCCCTGGTTCTGAGAGATGCTGAGAGTGCTGACGGGCCTGGATCAAATCTCAGCACCACCCAGCTGGCCTACCAGACCCTGAGATCTGGGGTAGGCCTTCTCCCTGTCCTGTCCCAGCTCCGGACACCTGGCAGGTCTCTCCCCCACCTCACCTTGGCTCATGTTACTCCTGCCGCCTGGAACACTTTTCCACCTTCCCCTCACTTGGGGTCTCCTAGTCACCACTGTTCACCGCTCAGCTTGGACCAGGACCCCGGCCACCCCAGTGCCATCCTCCCAAGGGCCCGCCCCGGCCCCCTCATTTTACCAGATTGAGGCTATATGCATGGACCAGTAGTTCTCAACCGGGTGTGGTTGTGCCACCCAGGGGACATTTGGCAATGTGTAAAGATGTTCTTGGCTGTCATGAGTGGGGAGGGAGTGGGCAGAGGCCGTGCACGCTGCTTGACACCCTGCAGGGCACGGAACACCCCACGAGGAGGATCCAGCCCCAAATGTCACCAGTGCCGAGGTTGAGGAAGTCTGGCTAAAGGGGTCTCTTAGGAAGCCTCTCTGACCCTACCCAGGGGGGTAGGTCCCTCCTCTGTGCTCCAGTCCTCCAGAGGATCCCCAGTGTCCCAGGTCTGAGCACACAGGGTTGCCTCCCCAGGGGGTAGGCCACCATGGCGGTTCACACGCTTGATGTACAGATACCTGGGGGTCTGGTGACCCATGTAGACCTTGCCCTCAGAGGTTCTAATTCATTAATTCTGAGGTGAGCTCAGAGACCTGCATTTAAAAGCACATGGCCAAGTAAGGGCGCCTGGGCAGCTCAGTTGGTTAAGTGTCCAACGTCAGCTCAGGTCATGATCTTGCACTTCGGGAGTTCGATTCCCCGTGTCGGGCTCTGTGCTGACAGCTCGGAGCCTGAAGCCTGCTTCGGATTTTGTGTGTGTGTCTCTCTCTCTGGCCCTCTCACACACTCTCTCTCTCTCCCCCTCTCAAAAATAAACTTTAAAAAATTTTATTTTAATAAATAAATAAAAGAACATGCCCAGTAATACTAAAGCGACTTGCAAAACACTGCAAACACTTGTGTCTGTGGTATCAGGCCAGATGCTTTCTGTAACGGAATTAAATGGTGATAAACCACTAATTCTACAGAGCAGCCTTGGTTAAAAGTATAGCTAGGGGCGCCTGGGTGGCTCCGTCAGTTGAGCTTCCGACTCCTGATTTCAGCTCAGGTCATGATCTCACGGTTCATGGGATAGAGCCCCGCATTGGACTCCATGCAGGGCATGGAGCGTCCTTGGGATTCTCTCTCCCTCTTTCTCTCTCCCTCTCTGCCCCTCCCCTGCTCATGGGTGCACACACGCACACGCTCTCTCTCTCAAAAGAAATAAACTAAAAAATTAAAAAAAAAAAAAAAAAGGACAGCTAAAATCTTAAACTACCCATTTCAGTGGCACCTACTGAGAACCCTGAGCTCAGAATTGTTGACGCAGCAATTTGGCACTTTGGGGGTGCGGAGCCCTGGGTTGGCAGTACTGCTCAGTTACAAACAGGGCGAGCTGAGCTCAGCTTATTAAAAAGGCCTTTCTGTGCTAACCAAAGATTTATTTTGAGAGCTACCTTCCGGGGCTGTAGACACACGACCCTGAAATAGCAAAGGCGGGTTCTTGAAGCTACTTTGGTTAGACTGTTGGGAGCGGGTGGAGTTTGTCCACTTAACGCTGTAATACTTTTGCGGTGGGAAGTTAAAATTTGCTCGCCAGCCTTGAGGTCAATAACCTGTTGACTACAAACATCCCTGATTCTATTTCAATGGACCATCCAGAATCAAAGAATGGTATGTTTTTTTCTATCCTTAGAAACATTATGTGAAACCTGTGTCTCTGCATAAGGCTTGTAAAACTAACCATTACTAAGTGGTTCAAATGGATTAAGACATAATACAAAATCTTGTTCTTTTTTTCTTCTTCTCATCGCTACTTCTTACAACTGTCCTGAGAGGTAGATGTTGGCCATCCCTGATTTATAGAGGAGGAAATTTAGGCTCAGGCTGGTTTAGAGACCTGCCCTGAGTCACACAGCTACAGAGTACAGAAGCTGGAATTCGAACCCAGGTTGGCCGTGCATTTTACACAGAGTTGGAGCCCTGCTGGCCTCTTGTTCCCTGGGCCCAGAGCCTGATGGTGAACAATAAACACTTCCTGTGGAGGGAGGGAAGCCTGGGGTCTGGGAAGCTGGGAGCTAGGGTGGCAAGGGAGGGAGGGCCGAGCTCGGTACCTGCAGCAGGGCCAGGACCCACGTGAAGCGGATTCGACAGCAGCGGAGGGAAGAGCGGGAAACAAAGACGCCAGCCTGGTAGAGCATCTGGTACCTTTGGGGGAGGCAGGGAGTGGGAGGAAGCCCCTCCGGGTGCCACCCCCGGCCCCCTGCCCGTCCTGCCGCCCACCCTCACCCTTCTCACCAGCGGTACTGCTGAGCGTGAGTCAGGGACGTGTTCCGGAAGAACAAGAGCTCAAACTGCAGCAGACAGCAGACAGGGCAGATGGTCAGAGACACATGGGGCCCTGCCTCGGTCGCTCCTTCCACCCCTCCCAGCAGCCCTCACTCACAAGCCCCTGATTGATGAAATACTCCGCAAAGTAAACCAGGACCAAGGGGACGATGTACCAGAGCAGGCCCTGGAAGGGTTAGAAGCGGTAAGTGGGCTGGCAGGTGGCCACTGGCCACGGGGGATCCGCCACCATCCATACCTTGAACACGGTCCACCTTTCCCGAAGGGAGAGGTTGGGGCTGGAGTCTGCAGGAGAACAGGGAGAGAAGGGCAATGAAGTCGGCGCGCTGACTCGGCAGAGGGGGCTGGGGTGCAAGAACCAACCGCATTCACACTCGCAGTGTGAACGCGCTTAAATGCCACTGGACTGTAACAATTCAAAGCGGTCAAATTGAGGGGCGCCTGGGTGGTTCGGTTGGTGAAGCGTCCGACTTCGGCTCAGGTCATGATCTCACAGTCCGTGGGTCCGAGCCCCAAGTTGGGCTCCGTGCTGACACCTCAGAGCCTGGAGCCTGCTTCCGATTCCGTGTCTCCCTCTCCCTCTGCCCCTCCCCCGCTCGAGCTCTGTTTCTCTCTCTCTCTCTCTCTCAATGTCTCCCTCTCAAAAATAAACATTAAAAAAAATGGTCAAATTGGTAAACTTCACATTAGGTCTATTTTACCACTGTTTAAAAAAAAAGAAGAAGAAATGAATCGGTGAGTGGCTCTCACACAGCTTGAGGGCTACACAGCCCTGCTGGCCCCTCCTTTCTGTTTCTTGAACATCCAAGCTCAGTCCCACCTCAGGGTTTTAGGACCTGCTGTTCCCTCTGCCTGTAATCTGTTTACCCCGACATCCATCAGGCTGACTCCCGGTCACTCAAATGTGCGCCCAAGGACACTGCCTCCAAAAGGCCTTCCGGATCACCTTCTCTGTTTCCTCCCAGTTCCCAGACGCAAAACCGCTTGATGTCCGGCCAGCACTTAGCAATGCTTGAAAACAACACGCTTCCGATTCAGCTACTTGTTCACGAATCTGCCCCCCCGTTCCTTAGGTCAGCAGCGACCTGGTACCCCCAGGGAGCACTCAACGAGAGCACTTCTTGAATAGATGAGCGCAAATGGCTCTCACCAGCACACCCATCCACCTCCCCTCCCTCCAGACCGGGTCCACTGTAGACAGCAAAGGCTAAAACCCAGCGAGAGAGAGAGAGAGAGAGTGACGGATGGCTCCCAGTCTCCTACCTGGCTTCGCCTCTGGGGCCTCGCTGCCTATCAGGGGCTGCCGCGCTGATGTCTCTGCCTCTTCCTCCCCTCCAGGGTCCTGGGGCTCAGGAGATGTGAGCAAAAAGAAATAGCTAGGAGCGGGTGGAATGTAGATAAGATGGGAGCACCTCGGTCGGGCCAGAGAGGTCGCTCCCTCCCATGGCAGCCCCCACCCCTACCCCGTCATTTCTACAAGTCCCCCCATCCCACAGCCCCCCCCATCCGGTGCCGGAGAGCGCCAACCGTGGAAAGGTGCCTCCTTCTTTGGAGCTGAAATTTGCCTCCTTGTTGTTTCTACCTGTGGGCCCTCGTTCTGACTTCCGGCTCACGCCGAGCAAGTCAGCCCTTTCCTTGTGGTGGTTGTTCTAACAATCGCTCTAGCTACCATTTACTATGCGTTCATTCAGCTTCTCAAATTCCCGTCACTTCTAATTTGCCAGATCTACACTCCGCCTATAGATAATATTTTTTTGCTTTTATTATTTTCCTTTAAATTGATTCCCTTTTTTCTTTCTTTTTTTTTTTTTAATGTTTATTTTTGAAGGAAAAACAGAGAGAGAGTGTGAGCAGGGGAAGGGCAGAGAGAGAGGGAGACACAGACTCCGAAGCAGGCTCCAGGCTCTGAGCTGTTAGCACAGAGCCCGACGCGGGGCTCGAACCCACAAATTGTGAGATCGTGACCTGAGCCAAAGTTGGACACTTAGCCGACTGAGCCACCCAGGCGCCCCCTGTTGATTCCCCTTTTCTACGTGGCCTTGTTCTAAACAATAATCTGTGGAATCACAGGTGGGATTGGCTGGTTAAAATTTTGTCCTAATACACCCAGAACTAATAAAGGTCCCCCCTGCTCCCCGCAAATCATCTTGGGATCTGCACTGTCCTGGAGGCTTCACACACATCACCTCATGAGGATGCAAGGAGAAGAACTACCACCATTGAGATATGGGGAAACTGAGGGCCAAAGAGGTGGAGCACCTTGCCCACCACACAGCCAGCAAGTGGCAGCTCCAGAACTCAAACCAAGCCCATCAGAGTCCCAAATCCATATCCCCTCTTTACAAGGCGGCCCGGATCGGAAGACTGGGAGCAGGATCTAGTTCTCTCCCTGAACCCCATCACCCTCCCAGCCCAGGCAGCCTACCTGGCCAGCAGCAGGGCGGGGATGCCCAGCATGGACAGCAGGGTGTGCTGGGGGGAGAGGCCAGCCTGGGTGAGGCCCAGGTAGGACAGTGCTCCCAGCAGCCCTGCTCCCCCGGTTCCAGAGGACCACCAGGAGATCACAGCCCTAAGAAGAACACAAGAGATGAGGAAGGACCACAGCCAGCCAGCACTGGGAGGTCCTCTCCCCAACTCCCTGCTCTGCCTGCTTACCGGGGGTAGAAGGCGGTGAGCGAGAGGAAGGTGACCTCCCCCAGACCTGACGAGATGCTAGCCAAGACCACACCTGGAGGGGGGGTGGGAGGGAAGACAAGCATGGCAGTGGCCACATCCAGCCTCCCTGATATCACCAGTCCCCTGAGGTGTCTGGCCAGGGCCTCCTTTGCATCAGTTCAGCGGGCCTAAAAACAGATCCTTTGGACAGGCGGGCTTCAGACCTGAAGTAGAACCAACCCACTCCCCTGCACGTCCCCTCATAGGGAATGGTACCTCCATCCACCCAGTTATCAAGTCCAGACCAAGAACTCATCCCTGATGCCTCAGACACCCCCATCATGGGGTCTTGGTGACTGCTCATCTCGAGCTCCATGTATTCCGTCCATTTCCTCTGTCCCCAGTCCCCAACGCCTCCAAAATGACCTCATGCCCCATCTCCTACTTGTGACGGTCCCAGCAGGCTTCTGAGGGTTACAAAAACAATCCCTTTCCTCTGGGAAGCTGGCGAGACTACCCCACAATGCTTGGTTTCGGTTCCTTTGGGTTCCCCACCTGACACAAAACCTCACACTCACCACACAGGCTGGTCCCCACGGAATGAGAAAAGGCGACCAGGATGAAGCTTCCGGCGCAACAAATCCCACTGACGAGAACCCGGGGGCTGAGGGGGAGAGGGAGGGAGGGAAGAGGAGGTCAGCTTCCGCCCGCAACTCCCCAGCCCTACCGCCCTCCGCAAGCTCAGATCCCACCTGCCCTTCCTCCCGCCACCCCTGCCCGGACCTGTAGGGCAACAGATGAAGACCAAGAGGAGCCAGTAATTTGATGACCAGGGTGGGGAGGATATCGGCTAGGAGCACCGCCTGGAACAGGAGAACAGATTGAGACCCCAGATGGTCCCAGGCACAAACCTCCCAACCGAGCGGCCAAGGAACCGGGTCGACCCGCTACCAACACAGGCTCTTAAGTCAGAGAGCTCTGGGTTCAAGTCCCAGCTCTGCTGCTCCTGAGCTAGGAGTCAAGACAGTCACACTCTCTGAGTGGGAGTGGGGATGGGGGCAGGGGAGGGCCAGATGGGTACTCACAGCCGTGGAGACAGAGTTGCAGTCAAATCGAGATGAACTATTATGGGTGGTGGGTGCTGGGTCTGGGTCCACCTAATAAAAAAGAAGAGCCTTTTACCCAGGGAGGCAAGAGGAGAGACAAAAAGGACCTGGTGCCAGTCCCAGCTCAGCCTTAACTTGAAGGATGGCCTTGCCTCAGCATTGGCCTCTTGGGACCTCGGGTTTTCTATGTGCACAACAGGGAGGGTGAAGTGACCGTAGAAACCTTAAACTAAAGACCCGAAGGCCCAAGATGGCCCTGTAAATGGGCTCTCCTCGGGTAACACATTCAGGAGCTTTCATTTTTAAAAACTTGGGTTTCCAGCATAGCTGATCTGGGACTGAATTCTCTGTTGGACCTGCAAGGTGGTGGCTGCTGTCCTTTGACGTGCATCCCGCCCCCCGGCTCATTATAGACAAGAAGTTCTCAACGGGAAGTGATTATAGCCCCCAGGGAACATTTGGCAATGTCTGGAAACATTCTAGTCTCAACTGGAGAACCGGGGCTATGCTACTGGTATCCAATGGGCAGAGGCCAGGGGTGTTGTTGAACACCTTACAATGCACAGGAAAGCCCCACAACAAAGAATTCTCCAGCCTAAAATGTTCAGTGCTGGGGTTAAAAAACCATGCCATGGCCCCCCCCCCCCCAGCCAAAATTCAAGTTTGGACACCTGACACCAATTGATTCTTTTTTTTTTTTTAATGTTTATTTTATTTTTGAGAAAGAGAGAGAGTACAAGTGGGGGAGGAGCAGAGAGAGAGGGATACACAGAATCCGAAGCAGGCTCCAGGCTCCAAGCTGTCAGCACAGAGCCTGATGCGGGGCTGGAACCCACAAACCGAGAGACCATGACCTGAGCTGAAGTCAGACGCCCAACTGACTGAGCCACCCAGGCGTCCCTGGCACCAACTGATTCTTAAAAACCCTTCCCACTCTGAGGTCTAGGAGACTGGGAACTTTAGCCCCCTTGCCCCACCCTTTGGCTACCCCATTCCCTGAGTTTTTCAAAGGGGCCCCCTGCCCTAGGGTGAGTTCTTTACCTTCCCATAACCACTAAATATGGTGGCGGTGATAGAGAGGGTCACTTACATGGCTTTGGTTCCCAGACGCCCTCTGGTGGCTAAGGATGTCATGGGCAGCGCTGAGCATCACCACATAAGAAAAGTTGTTGCAAAGGCCAAGGAGCCTGGAGTGAGTGGGATAGACTTTTTGTTTCTTCAGTTTTATTGTGATATAACTGACAAAGAAAAACAGATCCTAGCCTCCTTCCAGGCTTACGATCTACCCACAGTCCTAGCACCAAAGCTCCCCTTCCTGTGGCCTTCAGTCAGCTCCCTTGTTTTTTCTCCACCACTAGCCCCATCATCTCCATTCACGTTAGGGCTAGAAATAACAGGCCTTGGGAGGCAGACTTGGCTTCACATCTTCTCTCTCCCAGGAAGAGAAGGAAGTCATCCTTGATGATTCTCTCCTCCAAGCTCCCACCGTATTCAGTTCCTGGGACATGTCTCATCCACTGACCCACGGTCTCTGACATGCTGTGGGACAGTAGACTGATCCCGGGGCTTGAAGCTCGGAAGGATCGTGTTCAGGTCCCAAGCCTGCTGCTTCCTACTTGAGTGACCTTGGTCAGAGTGATACAAGTTTCTCTTCTCACTGAACCTCACAGAGGGCTTCAGGGATGAAAACAAGATAATACCAAAGTCCTTGATGACCCACGAAGGATCATTTTTGCTTAGTCTCATTTCCCAGAGCTGCGCTCAGTGATGGGAAAGGAACTGGGCCAAGAGCCAGAGATTTCACGTGCTCCTTCCCAAGCCTATGAAATGATACTACCATTCTCATCTTGCTGCTGTGAAACCAAGGCTCAGAGAGGTTACTCTTCCAGAGCCACATGGGAAGTCACTTCTAACCTAATGTGCCACCCAAGCTCTCAATGGTCAGGTTAGGGCTACAAGTATTTCTCAAAGCTCAATATTTGAATGATTCCGGGAGGTAGATAAAGGCTCTTTTAAAGAGCAGGAATGTGCTTATTAAAACATGCGATCGGGGAAAATACCGGTTTTCCGTTTAGAGTAGCAATTTAGTTTTCTTTTAAAAAATACATGCATTTACAAATTTAAAGCCTGAATTGCTTGAAGTAAAACTCGGAGTTGTCCTCCAGGTGAACTGAGAATCTGGCCAAAATGCCAAGGTGATAAGTAAATGAGTAGTAAAGCCTTGGAAGTTTACCCGCTGCCTCGGGGCAAACCAACTGGTTCAGTAAATATTTGTGAATTCAGCTCCTTTTTCACAGCTCAATTCTTTCTTCCCTCTTTCCTCCTGTTGCTTCCCCTCTTCCCACCGCATTTTTACTTCTGCTGAACTCTTCAGGCCACTCACCAGAAACCCATCGCGTTCTTCCAAAGGGCGCCTTGACGGTCTAAGAGAGGGGACCGAGGTTCGGGGGCGGTCTCCTCCCCTGGGAGGGCGAGAAGAAGAGAGCATGACCTCCACCCCCCACTCCAAAGTGCACGAAGGCTCCGCGGGGGTCCTCCCGGAGCCGAGCCAGCGCCCGAGGCCCGAGTCTGGGGGGGCCAGAGGCTGTCACCCTCAGGAGGGCGGGCAGGAATACGCACCCTCGGAATCCAAAAGGCGCCGCCGAGAGCCCGCACAGCCTCCCATGGCATCGACTTCTTATCCCGCGAAGAGTTCAAAGTCAGCGAGAGTCCAGACTTGGCTCTGACCCGGCGGATGAGGGTCTGCGACAGATGAGAAGGATCAACGCCCCACTGCCGGTCCCAGCTCCGGCTTCTCCGCTGCACTCGCGCCCGGCCACCAACCACGTTACCCCGGGGCTCCATCTCGCGCCCACGCACACCCCACCACGTCCCACCCGTGGGACTCTGCCCCCGCCCCCTTTAAAGCAGGGGGCTCTGCGGTCTGTACCTTTAAGAGCAGCTGCAAGTTCGGCGCCGAGGTACCGCAGGTGTGGGGGTCACGTGACAACACCAGCCGGTCCCTCATCACGTGCTTGGAGGTCACCACAACTTCCGGGTTCTCTGTCTTCGCTTTAGGCCTTCCCAGGCTCGGGGCGTGGGACAGAGAGAGGCCGAGAGGACCCTGGAAGAGCTGGTTTAAAACTAGAGCGGGTAGGATGAGCAAGAAGAGCCATGATGTTAGACTAGCGGCCCGCAAGGTCTCGACCGTATCCTGCCAGCACTAGGCATGGCAGCGAGCGGCTTCAGCTCCTCTCGCCGCCCTCAATTGCCAGAAATAAATATGGCCACCTTGCTCCTCCCTTCACTGTTTCTGGCTGAGAACAAAGACAGCCAGTTTTGGGTCATTCTTTTTCCTATCTGTTGCCCTTAGATTGCTTAAGAACTGAAAGTAAAGATAACACTCATCTAAGAGGATTTCTATCGTTGCATTAAAGAGATCCTTCTTCCCAAATTAACCCCCGGCTTTACAGATGAGAAAACGAAAAACGACAATTGCTGGCAAAGTGAGACCTAAATGTGACCCTAGAGACCTTTTTAGCAGTAGGAAATAGAGCACCAGAGGCAAGTCGGCTTGACTGAGCTGGTTGCGGCAGAAGTCCTGCCTACATCAAGGATACTTAGACCAAACGGGTTCTAAGGTCCAAGATTCTGATGCTGTGATCTCATCTAGTTCCTTTCATTGGACATTTAGGAAGTGGGGATCAGGGAGGGGATCAGGGGAAGAGGTATAGATCAAAGTCACTTCACACAGTCCCAAATCAAGATTATTCTCTTACCTTTCTCTAAGTAGTTAAGCCGCATCCTGAATTTTCTTCATGGAGTCCTTCCCCTGCTAATCCCTTCTATGGGCTTTCACCAGCTGGTGCCCACCTCTACCAGCTCTTTCTCACCACCAAGTCCTCAGACTGCTGTTTGAAATGTGCCCCCTTTGGTCTGCTTCCCAGGTCATTCGACCAATGAAATACTGAGGTCCGACTACCCTCGCGGTGCCCTAGAAACTCAGCAACAACATGTTGTACATGGCTTCTGCCTTCAAGGAAACTCACAACAGGTTGGGAGGTAGACACAAATAACCACAATACAAAGCTCAGCCAAGTTTTGTTTTGCAAGAATGAGTACAGATGAAGGAATGGGCATTGGAGCCACCAGTCCAGCCCCTTCTTCCCCTTAGGGAAGCATTAATGACCCTGAAATGAGAAGCCTGAGCTCTTACCAACCCCTCTTCACTCCTACTCCTTGTCCCTAGGCAAAACAGGAACCACAAACCCCAGCTTCCTCTCACAGAGTGGCTGTGGCTTGGGGGGAGACGGAAATGGCTGAGGTGTGAATACAAGACCTGAGTCATTTAAGCTGCAGTTGCCGCAGGCCCCCTCCCTCTCTCCCCCCCTCCCCAATTCTGAGGTCTCCTGCTCCTACGTTTTTCTTTATGGCCTCCCTTCCCTCACCCTTCAGCTCCAAATATGCACCTGAGTCCTCAGCGGGGATGCACACCCATTTTCCAGCCAGGGCTGGAAGCTGCAGTGGGCATTGCAGAGGGTGGGGAGGGGCTGGGGAGGGGATGTGTCAGGGAGACATAGGGGAAGAGGAAGTGTCTTGGGCCCGGGGGAAGACTGTCTTGTCTCGGTGGGTGGGGACGGTCATTCGTCAGCTTTCTGGACACACAGAGACATACAGGATGGATTTTCTCCGGCTCCATCTCCCTGGGCTGCATCAGGCCTTGAGGGGGGCATTGGTGAGAGGGGCAAGGAGATGCCAGAGACTTTCACCCTGCTCCCTGGGGTCTCACCTTCCCTCCTCCCTTTGACACTCTCCTCAAGACTTGAGATTCCTTTCCCAGGATCAGGTAGCCTCCTATCCTGATTGTTTCTGGATTTCAATTCCCCCCCCCCCAACCTCCACAGATACATCCCTCCCCCTAATCTAGCCCTTTCCTTACCCTTCTGCAGATCCAGTTCTCTTTCTCTTCTCAGATCCCAGAACCCCTCTTCTGTATCTGAGTTCCTGTGGGTCAGGGTCCCAACCTAAACATCCTAACAAGGCTGAACCTCCCCTTAATGCCTTTGTCCCCTCCCCCTTCTCTTCTAGGATTCCCTCAGCACCTTTGTCTCCTACCTTGTGGGCGATGAGGTCCCCACTGCAGAGAGGAGGGAGGCGAGGGCAGCTAAGGAACTGGGGGAGGTGGCTGCAGGAAGGCCAGAGAAGACTGAAGAGAAGGAAGCCCAGGAGGCCCTTGAGGGCCTTGGAGGCAGCCAAAGCAAGGAGGGTGGAGAGCTGAGAGGGCCTGGAGAGGCTGCAAGATGCCAGGAGGGAGGTTCAGCTACAAAACAGACCTGGGGTTGGGAAGAAGGCAGCTGCCAGGGGTCTCAAGAAAATAGGCAGGACACTGGGGACTGGGAAGCAGCCAAGGCTGCCAGGTGCCAGGTGCCAAGTGCCCACATAGAGACCGAAAAGACGTCCGAGACAGGGTCTAAGACTGATCGAGACAATAGCAGCCAAGCGGAGGAGAGTCAAGGGCCCAATGAGCAGGAAGTGAACACAGAGGAGACACTGAGAACTTGGGAACAGGAGGAGGAGGCGGAAGAGATCAGGGAAAGAAAACCAGGGGTGGCCGGAAAGGCGGAGTCAGAGTGGACCTGGAACAGGGAGCCTGAGGGGAAGGTAGCAGGGGACAGCAGAGAGTCATTAGAGCAGGTGTTCAAGGAGGCAGTTGCAGAGGAGATCCAAGGGCCTGGGGCCAAAGAGGCTGGGAAGGAAGAAGAGGTGATGGTAGTCCTAAGGGGTCACCAAACCACAAGGGTACAGAAAACACAGGAGGCAGGGACAGAATCTGAGGCTGGGGCAACTTCAGGCAGGGAGGAGGACAGGATAGTCTCAGGCAGGGAGGAGGCTGGGACAACCTCAGGTGGAGAGGAGGAGGCCAGGACAACCTCAGGTGGAGAGGAGACTGGGACAACCTTAGGAGGAGAGGAGGAAGCTAGGACAGCCTCAGGCAGGGAGGAGGAGGCCGGGACAACCTCAGGTGGAGAGGAGGAAGCTAGGACAGCCTCAGGCAGGGAGGAGGAAGCTGGGACAACCTCAGGTGGAGAAGAGGAGGCTGAGACAACCTCAGGCAGAGAGGAGGAAGCTAGGACAACCTCAGGCAGGGAGGAGGAGGCCGGGACAACCTCAGGTGGAGAAGAGGAGGCTGAGACAACCTCAGGCAGAGAGGAGGAAGCTAGGACAGCCTCAGGCAGGGAGGAGGAGGCCGGGACAACCTCAGGTGGAGAAGAGGAGGCTGAGACAACCTCAGGCAGAGAGGAGGAAGCCAGAACAACCTCTGGTAGAGAGGAGGATGCTGGGGCAACCTCAGGTGGAGAAGAGGTGGCTGAGACAACCTCAGGCAGAGAGGAGCCTGGGATAACTTTAGGCAGGGTAGAGGCCGGGACAACCTCAGTTGAGAAGGAAGGTGACCTTGTGGGAGCCAGAGAGATAGAATATGGGGAAGTAGTCTCAGGAGAAAGGATCTCAGAGGGCACTGGGAGGACCTGGGCATTAGAGGAGATGGACGGGGAAGACCAGGAGGAGGAGGCAGATGAGAATAGAAAGGCTGAGATGAGCTTGTCCCCCAAACAGACCCAGGCTCTGGGAACTGAGAGCATGGAGAAAGCAGGGAAGGATGAGACAGCAGGGAGGGAGCCTGTAGAAGGCCAGGGGTCAGAAGGGGAGGGAGAGGGGTATGAGGTCCAGGCAGATCAGGGAGGGGAAGAGGCCGAGGGGAGGCAAACCTCAGTGAACAGGACTGTTTCGGGCAGCCTGGAGGAGGTGGTGCAGGCAGAGAAGGCCATAGAGGAGGAAAAGGGTTGCTGGATCGCAGAGGGGGCTGAGTTGCCCACGAGCAAAGTGGCAAATGAGGCTGAAGGCGATGAAGGCTTGGAGGCAACCCCAGAGGCCAGCCTCGAGAAGGAGATTAGGGAGGAGAGGACTGAGGGGGAGGCTCAGGCAGGTGGAGAAGCACTGGCGTTGGAGTGCAGTGGCCTTGAGCCCGAAGTCACCAAAGGCCAGGACTCTGAGTTGATGGCAGGCTCCCAGATCCCGACAGAGCAGCCTGAGGAAGGACAGGGGGGTGAGGAAGAGCCCTGGGGCATTCCAGCCCTGAACAAAGAGGAGACAGAAAGGAGCCTGGAGGAATACCCCAGGATGGTGGCCTGTGGAAAGCCTGACGCCTCTGGGACAGAAGCCCAGAGGAAGGACGTGGAGAGAGGGGATTCCCAGCATCTAGCAGATGCTGAAGAGGGGGAGGAGGAGGCTGTAGGAGGCCAGGCATCCAAGGAGGCCGAGGCCGAGGGAGGCCGAGAGTCTGCGCTCCCAGATGTCCTGGAGGCAGGTGGGGAGTGGAAGAAAGCTGAGGAAGCAGGGTGTGGAGCAGCGGAGGGAGAGGCCCCCGGAGCACAGAGCCAGGCCCTGGGTGGAAGGCTCAGCGCAGATGCAGGGGCAGGTTGGTCACTAGGAGAGTCAGGTGCCAGAGAAACCGAGGCTGAGAAGGCGGAGGCCACGGTGCCCTGCCGGGCAGATACAACATCCAGTGGACACTGGGGGCTGGAGGAGGCAGCTCTGAGCCTCCGGGAAGACACAGGGGCTAGTTCCTCGGCTGCTGAGATAGTGGGGGATAAGGCGGATGGAAGGGCTGAGGCTGCTGGGGGAGGGTCCAAAAGAGAGGCTGGGGAAGCTTGGGAATCAGAAGGGAGGCAGGAGGCTGGGAGAGGGGAAGAGCTGGTGGAGGCTGCGTGGGAAAAAAACCGAGGGGGGCCAGAGTCTGGCCCGGAGGGCTCAGCAGACGTGGAGGTAAATGGCAGAGGGGGCCAAGCAGTGGCTTTTGAAGCCAGAGAGGGTGAGCCCAGGGGAGAGCGCGCAGAGGTGAGGGAAACTGCAGGGGCAGAGGGAGGCTGTGGGATGGATGGCGCGACCTTGGGTTCTCCGGTGGCTAGGGGAGAGGGGACCATGGCCACAGGAGAGGCCGAGGGGCTCCCCGGAGGGCAGACGCTGTTGGAAAAGGAGGCTGTGGAGTGGCAATGGGAGGAGCAGGGGCAAGGCAGTGAGGGGCGGTGTGGGGACCTCCACGCTGAGGAAGAGGCACAGAGGCCCCTTGCTGGGGAGGATGTTGAGCTGACTGAGAACCAGAGAGCAGAGGCCAAGGAGATTGTTCCAGAAGGCCTGGAGGGCATCAGGGACCAGGAGGACCAGCCAACAGACCAGGACCCTGCCGAGGCCGAGCCTGGGCCATGTGAGGAGATCGAAGGAAGGACCGGAGGGGATGCTCACGGCAGCTGGAGTGAGGTGAGAGCTCCAGCCAGGGTCCGGGGCTGGACAGAGCAGAATCCGGAAGCCAGCCCCGTGGTACCCTGTGCCCCTGTCCCTGCAGGCCCTGCTCCCCGGGTCTCGCCTGGACGTCTCTGTCTCACGGAGCCGAGTACTCCTGTCTCGAAGCTCCTCACAGCGTCGCTCCCGGCCCTCTTTCCGACGGACCCCAGCCTCTGGGCAACAGGAGGAGCCTCCCAGCCCCCCACCCGAGCAGAGACTTCTCCAGCCAGAGGAACCCCCAGAGACAAGCCCCCCAAGGCCTGAAGGGACCCCACTGCCAGCCAGGAGAAGGCCCCTGGGACACGGGTAAGCAGAGGATGATGGGGCTGGGCCGGGCTGGGGAGGGAGGCTATGGACACGGGGAGACCAGCGCCCACAGCCTGTCCCCATCTGCAGGTTTGGCCTTGCGCACCCCGGCATGATGCAGGAACTGCAGGCCCGGCTGGGCCGGCCCAGACCCCAGTGAGCGCCCGGAGCCCCTGGGAGCCGGGCCCTGAATGATCCACCCAGAAGGGTCCACCAAATCCTGCTTGGCCTCTCGTCCTTGTGCCACTTTGGACACACCCTTTCCGCCCTCTGGGCCTTCGTCTCTTGGTGTGTCCTTCTGGGAGCAGACAGAGGCAGACGTCTGTGAGCGGCGTGACCGTGAACGTGAACTGGAGGAGACTGACTCTGCCTTGTGGCTGATGGACTCCCGGACCTGGTGGGGCTGCGCCTCTCACAGCCTGTCCTGACTACCCCTCCGACTTGTCTCTGCAGGACTGAGGGGACAGGACAGTTCTCCTCACGGCCTTCGCTCCCTGACCTCTCCGGTCCCCACCGAGGCCCCCAGAGGGCTGCGGATTAGGAACGCAAAGCTCGGGGGTGGGCGCTGGCCTGGAGGAAAGGGGGCACCAGGCCCTACGGAGCTCCCTCCATGCTCAGAGGTTGATGGGAGCCCAGCAAGCCAGTCTGGGGGCAAGGTAGGCCAGGAGCCCCCGAAACCTTGGAGCAGAGAGGGGTCCAGGGTGGCCAGAGACTACAGACTCCATGCCAGTCCCTGTTGTCCCTTGGCATCAGGTCCCCCTTCTGTGAAAAGAAGCTGAGGCTGAGAGAGGATGAGAGTGCTTTATTCGGCAGCCCGCGTGGCGGCCTAGCCCGAGGACAACTAGCAGGCTCTGAAACAATAAATAAACCATCATTTCCCTAAACAATAAATAAATATCCAAGAAATAAATATCCGGCAGGGCCTGGAGGGGCCTTAAGTTATTGGGTGGGGGTTGGGGTGGAAGGCCGGTGGAGTCCTGCCTTGTTTAAGGCAAACGAGCTCGGAGGCTGTCCCGTTGGCCTGAACCGAAGGGCGAAGGGAAGGGGCTGAGAAGTCCCTCCGTCAGGGCCGAGAGCTGCATGATGGGCACCCCGAGGCTGGGGCTGGGGTTCCGACTTGGGAAAGCAAGAGCAGGTCCCTCACGGCCCGAGCCAAGACGAGCTCCAGGGAGTGCAGCAGCTGGTAGATATAGAGGAGCTGGGGCCAGGTCGGCTGCACTGACATCTGAGACACCTGCGAGAGACCACTCGGAGCCCCTAGGAGCAGCCCCTTCCTCTCACTGTCTTCCTCCTCGGGGAGGTTGAGTCCGGCAGCCAGCACCTGTGAGGAAAGGCCCCGTGGGTCAGACAATGGCCACTCAGAGACCCCGAGCAAACCCTTGTTCCTTTCTGTGCCCAGTGGTCCAGAATGACATCAGATACCACAAGGTCATGATTTCCCTGGACAGCCCCTGCTTCGGGTCTTGCATTATGTCATCATCTCAAGTGTCCTGCCTGAGTTTTTGGATGCAAGAGAATGGAAGTCACGGAGCAAGATGCCGCCCGTGGAGCTGGCCCACCACCCCAGGATTGCCCCGGGCATTTGGGGTTCCCAGAATTCTTCTCTTAAGGGTCATTCTGGGATCCGAAGTGGGCAGAAAGGTGGCATAGCCAGTTTTCATGCTGCTTACATTTTCTGTTTTCCTCTTATTAAGAATGAAACGCGCATTTCCCTTGGAAATGTTTAGGAGGATCTGGTGATGTTAGAGACTAAGGGAGAAGGGAACGAGGTTTGCTGAAGGGCCAGTAGCTGTTCCGCGTGCTTCGGAGCTGCTCAGACCAAGACATTGAGAGAAGGCAGAGCGAGGGCCGCCACACACACATACACTCAGAGGATCAACGGCCTCTCCTTCCAAACTTACCCAACCTGTGGGCAGGGAGTGTTTTAAAAAGGGAGCCAATGAGCCTCACCGTCGTGTGTTGGTCTCTGGGAGTCGAGGAGGAGGCTGAACACTGTACCTGGAAGTGGAGATGCCGCTGTAAATCCCGGAGGTCCAACCTCATGGTCCACAGCTCCATCTTCTCTGAACTGGTCCAGCCCCCCTGGCTTCCCAGGCTTCCCAGCAGGGCATGGTAGGGGCGAAGGGTCATGGAGAGGAAGCAGAGTCGCTCTGCGTCCTGCAGGAGGGCAGGGAGGGGGTCAGGAAACGCTTGCAGGCTGAGGATCCTGTCCCTCTTTATCCACAACCGCACTCTACCCTCTTCCCCACCATCCCCTTTCACGTCCATCTCCTTTTTTTAAGGTTTATTTATTTTGAGGTGGGGGAAAGGAGGGACTGAGAAAGAAGGAGAGAGAATCTTAAGCAAGCTCTGTGCTCACAGCAGACTGGGGGCTCCATCTCCGGAACCGTGAGATCATGACCTGAGCCAAGATTGAGTTGGATGCTTAACTTACTGAGCCACCCAGGCGCCCCCCCCTCCCTTTCACGTCCATCTCTTTACTTGTGTTTTTATCCTGTCTCCACCCTCCTTCCTACAATAATCCCACTCCTACTCCCAACCCCATCCCTCCTCCATATGTGCAGGCTCATTCTATCCCTTCATTTCAGTTGGATCTTTATATCCGATGACCTGCTCAGCCTCATCCAGATCCAAGTCCTCCATGCATCCCCAAATCCATTTTCCATTCAGTCCCCGACTTCATCACCATCCACCCTGCCCAGCCCTACTGCCAGCTCTCCTGCCCCACTCCACCGCCCCTCCCCCACTCACAGAGAGGCTGTGCCAGGCCTGGAAGGTCAGGGAGACATTGGGGAGCTGATCCCCCAGGGGCAGGAGGTCCAGGCTCACTCCTGGGAGGTGAGATTCAGCCTGTGGGGCAAGATCTGTTAGTGGGGGCCAGAGGGACTGGGGATTTGCCCGGCCCCAAAGCCAGTTGCATCAGAGAGACTCACAAAACGGTGGGCCTGGGTCCGAACCTCGGAGAACAGCTTCCTGGCCAGGTGCAGGCTGACCTTGAACTCCCTCCGCAGCTCCTCCAGGCTCAGGGGGGACCTCCCTGGCGGTCTCGGGAATCCCCAGACACCAGCACGAGCCAGCAGCAAGGAGAGCAGCAAAAGGCTGAGCCCTGGAGAGAGGGGGAGATAGGCCCGGTGGGGGGAAAGCTCCAGAACTCAACCTGCCATTTCTGAGGCTGTGCTGTCGGCAAACCCTGTGGGCCATCTGGTTGACCCTGCAAAGCCACTAATAGGATGGGAGCTATTGAGGACACCCCACGGCATCTCCGCACGGACAAAAGGAAGGTACCCCTTCTCCGAGGCAGAACAACCTCGCACAGAAGGCCCACGTTTGCAAGCAGATCTCAGGCTCGATCTCGACCCCTCACTAACTTGCTTGGCTAAATCTTTTTCAGTGAACAAACTGCTCAACTGTGTGTGGCCACCTAGGTGCTATTATCCTGTGCATTTTGCAGATGAGGAAAATGAGGCTCAGTGAGGAAAATGAGGCTCAGTGACACTGACTAGCCCAAGGTCACATGGCTAGAGGGTGAGAGAACCAAGACTGGATTCCAGATCTGCCCAAATGCAGAGCCTGGGAACTCAGAGGAGGCAGCCACCTCCCCGAGAGTGGGCACACTCTGTTCTGCCGAGGATTCCTTGCGCTTAGCCAGGTGGCTCTGATGGCCTGAACTAGAGCCCCAGGGGTGGGCGGGCAGGGCTGGAGGCTCTATCCCGGGGAGTCAGAAGGACAGACTGCTCCAGCCCCCACCAAGGCAGATGGGTCACTCTGCAGTGTTGGAAGAACAGGGTGTGCAGGGGGGTGGGGGGGAGGAAGAGGACCCAGAATGGGAGACATAACCTCTGTTTCTCATCCAGGTTCTTCCCCTGAGCAAGTCACCTCTTATCTCTATGCCTCAGGTCCCCATCTGTAAAATGGGGTAGTCAGACCAGCTGATTTCTGAAAGTACTTCCTGCCCGATGTTTCCTGGACAGAAGGGAGAGGGGCCCTAGGGTGGGAGGTTTGGGAAGAGGCCAGTGTTTGGTGGTTTCTCCATCAGGGAGAGGAAATCTAGCAATCACTGGAGTTACACAATTCTCCTCGAAACACAAACCAAAACTAGGCTGTAAGTGTGTCTGTTCCTGCTCACCCTCCTCTCCATGCTTCTCCCTTGTCCACTCTTGATTTCTAACCCCTGGGCTCTGCTTCCCGAAACGTCCTGCAAATAAAGATGGAGGAGGGCTTCTGGGTTCTTCACCCGCCAGTGTACTTCTAGAGGTGGTGGGTGGTCCCTGGGACCCCCAGCATTCAGGCTCCCTGGCTTGCGGACCACTCTGGCATCCCAGAGACTTCAGGCAGAGTGGGGTTCTTCTTAGCTCCATTTTGAGGGAAAGTGGGTACCCCCAGGTTCTGGTGGGTATTGCCACCCAAAATTGAGCTGTGCCATTTCCTACTGACCCTCTGCTTCCTATCTGGGCTCTGATGCCCCAGACCATTCACTTGGCCTCTCCCCAACCTCTGTACCCAATCTCGGGCTCTTGGCTCTGGCTCTTTCCCCATTCTCCAGCCCTTGGTCCTTACGATCACCCTACCATCTGTTCCTCTTCTTATGACTCTGAGTCCTTGAGTCACGCACTGCGGATTGGACCTCCTTCTAGGCTACAGACCCTTGACCTAGTTAGGCTGCCGACGCCTTGGCCCCAACCCCACACTCCTGCTGTCCTTCCTCTACCAGCCCCAGTTCCCAGTCAGACTGTCCGGTCCCCACTCATTCGCTCCAGCCAAATTTTTCATTTGTCTGCCTGGTCCTGGTCCTGGTCAAACTGGCTGCCTGCCTCTCCCCATTCAGGCCAGTCAAGGCTTCCCATCCTCTGCCCAGCCCTGGCCAAACCATCACCCCTCCGCCCCCTCCCCATTTGTGCCAG
This sequence comes from Cryptoprocta ferox, assembly GCA_028646485.1. Classification (NCBI taxonomy): domain Eukaryota; kingdom Metazoa; phylum Chordata; class Mammalia; order Carnivora; family Eupleridae; genus Cryptoprocta; species Cryptoprocta ferox. The sequence continues at coordinate 21,032,330 of CM053564.1, forward strand.
CCAAACTGTCCCATCCACTGCCCAGACCTGGCCAAAGCATCACCCTCATTCATGCCAGCCTCATTCCCATCCCTGGGTCGACTGTATCCTGTATCCTTAGTCTTGGCCCAGTAGTTGCCCCTGGCCCCCATCCACCCCAGTCAAGCCCTCCCATCCCCTGCCCAGTCTCAGCCAAGCTTGCCACCCCTCTGCCCCCAGCCCTGGCCTCAGACTCACGCCAGCCAAGGTCGCCTGCCATCTGGCCCATGACGGGGCCCAGCCTGTGTGGCCAGCCATCTCCCGGGCAGGGGTCTTATACTGGGGGCTGCGCCGGTTTCACTTTCCGTCCTGCTTGTACTTTCGGCTTTGCGCTCAGTCTTCCCTCCTCACCACCCCTTGCTGAAATGGGGAAATGTCATTTCCCTTCCCAGAGGGGGCGGGAGGTGCAGTGGGGGGTGGCGGGAAGCTAGGGTTCCCGGACCCCCTGCTGAGCTCCCAGGACCAGCCCTCCCCTCGCGTCCCCACTCCCGGGTGAGCCACTGCTCTAGTGGCGGGTGGGCTCTGGACCCTCAAACCCTCCTGTTTCTCTGCTCTGTCATTACCAGCCTATGCCATCACCAGCTCACTGTCTTGCAAAAGATGGATGGCCAGGTAAGGGGATTGCCCATCAGAGAGGACTCGGGGTTTTGAGTCATCGTACTCTTTTCTGGTTTACCAGATGGGTGAGGGAGGGAGTGCAAAGGAAGTGTGGAAGTCATTGGGGGGTCGGGATGGGCCTCTGTGTGGAGCATTGGGGCCCCAGTCTGTGCAGGGTCAGGGCTCCGTGTACAACCAGGGTCAGGACAGCTGAGAACAGATCCGTCCAGGGCCAAGAGCTCTGTCTTTGGCCAGAGTAAGATCTAGGATCAGAGCTCCGTCTATAACCAGGATCGGGACTTGGTCTAGGGCTGGACTTGGTCTAGAGCTTTGTCTGGGGCCCACATCCGAGCTCTGTCTGTGTTTGGGGTCAGAGCTACCAATGACCTGGACGCTCTGCTTGGGACCAGTCAGGGTTGTCAGGGTTGAGCTTAACGTCAGTCCAGATTGGGCACAGAGCTCAGGCTGGGCTGAGCTTCTGACATAGCCTGTGACTCGGGTCAGGGCTCAGGCTTGGGCTGGGATGAGAGCTCCGTCGACGACCGGGGCCAGGGCTCACCAGGTTGGGGCTGTGTGAGGTCAGGGTGGGGCTCAGCCAGGTCCCAGAATAATCCTGCCCTGTGTGTTTCTGCTCCATGGATGGCTGTCAGGGCTGGGCTGCCTCAACCACAGGTCTCCCTTCCAGCTCAGTTCCACCCCTAGCCCCACCCTGGATTTTCCATCTTCAGGGACACGATGGGGGTTTCTTGGTCTTCCCCAAGGCCCACTTTCCTTTTGGGATCTGTGGGGTTTCCCTGCTGGGTCCCTGCAGTGAGACAGAAACTGTGGGGGCTTTCCCTTCCTGTAGCCTGCCTCCTCTGTGCCACACAGGCCCTGCCCATGGGGGCCGCGTGGAACCAACTGCCAGGGAAGTACCAGTACATTTTGGGGAGCAATCCCAGAGGGCTGCTTGGAGGAGAAGGAAGAGGAAGAGCAGCTGGCACCTGTCTAGCCCAGACAGGTTTCGCTTGCCGTGTCCCCCAGCGGTGACAGCTCATTCCCCCACATCCCACGCAACTGAGGCTCCCCCACTGTGGGAGCGGGGGGTCCCAAACATCCTGAGACTGGTCGTGAGGACAGATGCAGGCCCTGGTTGGTCCTCCTCACATCCTCAAGTCCTGCAGTCACCCTGGAGGCAGGCCACCCCCTCACCCTCTGATACAGCCACTCCCTACCCTTTGCCATTACCCAGAACTGCTGTACCTCGCAAACCTTGAACCCCATCTCTCACCACAACCTCCTGATCCCCCTGACCTTCTCTGATGGTTCCTCAAGACCTCCTGTCTCTTGTCACTTCTCTGCCCTTCTCAGTCTGGCTACAGCTGACTCCCAGAGCCTCACCCCTGGCCCCTGCCCTGTTCCTGCTCCGGCAACTGGAGCTTCGTAGTTGAACATGATGAACCACCTCATATTTGCTTGCCTTTGCACAAGCTCTTCTCTTTGCCTCCAATGCCCTCACTGCCTTCTCTGGAGTTCCCTCTCCTCAACCTTTTCTGAACCTACCCCTTGTCACGGGCTTCCTCCCCTGAACAGCTCATTCCTTCCTGCCACAAATCCTGTCTCCAGTGGACATTTCATTTTTATTTATTTATCTTGCTTATTCTGTCCTCGCCCATACCACTTCAGCCACGCCGGCTCCCTCATTGCCAGGCATGCTCCTGCCTCAAGGGCCTTTGCACTTGCTGTCCCTTCTGCCTGGAAGGCTCTTCTTCCAGATACCTGCAAAGCCCACTCTCTTCTTTTGATCTCTGCTCAAACGTCACCTTCTCAAAGGGAGTCCTCCCTGACTACCTTATAATATGCAACCCTGCCCCTGGCACTTTCTCTTTTATTTGTTCTAGAAAGAAATGTTGCAATTTCCAACTGTAACTGTGGATCTATACATTTCTCCTTTTATTTATTTATTTTTTTTTATGTTTTATTATTTATTTTTTGAGAGAGAAAGACAGAGCATGAGCGGGGAAAGGGCAGAGAGAGAGGGAGACACAGAATCGGAAGCAGGCTCCAGGCTCTGAGCTGTCAGCACAGAGCCCGACTTGGGGCTCGAACCCACGAACCATGAGATCGTGACCTGAGCCAAAGTTGGGCGCTTAACAGACTGAGCCACTCAGGCGCCCCTACATTTTTCCTTTTAGCTGTATCCATTTCTCTCAACTGTTTTGGAGCGCTATTATTTAGATAGATATACAATTAGGATTGTTATGTCTTTTTCAAAGAGCTGACCCTTTTATCGGAATGTAATATCTCTCTTTATCCCTGATAATATTCCCCTTTTTCCCCTGGAGCTTACTTTTTTTTTTTTGAAATTAATTCAACTGGTCCTGCTCTTTTTGATTCACGTTTACATAGCTTATCTTTTTTTTTAAACACACTCATTTTTAACCTACGTTTTTAATTTGCAGTGGGTTTCATTAAAACAAAATTTTAGATTAATATTTTTGTCAGTTTATATGATATTTATCAGTGTCCTCCCTAAGCAAATAAATATTCTATTGCTAACCAAAGGGATCTGTCTTATTTTGAATGTGAGGTCAGGTCTTAGCCCTGTGACCTCAGCTCCTTGATGAGTTCAAGAAAGATCATTAATTTGTAGTTTGTCCTACTTTGTCCCTGGTTATAAAGGGCAAGTGGTGCCTTTTATATCTTTAAAAAATGCACATTATTTATGTTTCTTTGTTTTTTCTAGCTGGGTACCTCAGCACCATGTTAATTAGATGTGAGAGTGAACATCTTTATTTTTTTCTTCATTTCAGAGAGTAAACTTTACTTATATTAAAAAACTTTTTTAAATGTTTTTATTTATTTTTGAGAGAAAGAGAGACAGAGTGTGAGCAGGGGAGGGGTAGAGAGAGAGGGAGACACAAGAATCGAAGCAAGCTCCGGGCTCTGAGCTGTCAGCACAGAGCCCGACGTGGGGCTCGAACTTACAAGCTGTGAGATCATGACCTGAGCTGAAGTTGGACGCTTAACTGACTTAGCCACCCAGGCGCCCCTATTTATATATTTTTAATGTTTTTTAATTTTTGAGAGAGAGACAGAGACAGAGAGACAGAGAGACAGAGCACGAGCAAGGGAGAGGCAGAGAGAGAAGGAGACACAGAATCAGAAGCAGGTTCCAGGCTCCAAGTTGTCAGCACAAAGCCCAACATGGGGCTCGAACCCACGAACTGGGAGATCATGACCTGAGCCAAAGTCGGATGCTCAACTGACTGAGCCACCCAGATGCCCCTCAGAGAGTAAACTTTAAATTGTTCATTATTTTTTTCCTTAGCTTTTTATTGATTCCCTTCATTAGATTCCAGAAATCCCACACAATCATAGTCTGAGGCCATTACCGTTAATAAACGTTCACTTTAATTCTTTGCCTGTCTCTCTTACAGACACTTTCTATCCCTTTCCCCCCATTATTTTTCTACATAACACTTAAAAAGATCTAACATTTTGAGTTGCCTGGGTGGCTCATTCGGTTACGCGTCCGACACTTGCTTTCGACTCAGGTCATGGTCTCATGGCTTTGTGGGTTCGAGCCCTGCAACAGGCTCTGTGCTGGCAGTATGGGGCCTGCTTGGGATTCTCTCTCTCTCTCTCTGCCGCTTCCCACTTGCACTGTCTCTGTCTCTCTCTCAAAAACAAAACAAAAAAAGATACTTAAAAAAAGTCTAACATTTTCCCTCTCTTTTTTGTCTGTCTCTATGCATTAGCGTATGAGTTCCCCAAGAGTGGGAATGTTTGCCCGTTATGTGCACTGACGTATCCCCCGTGGCCAACAATAGCAGCTGCTTAGTAAATCAGCAAGCAAATCTGCCTTCCGCCACCAGAACCGTCTAATGCAGGTTCTGCTCACGGCTGGTGCTCTGTAAGTTGCCCTGATAGAGCAGGAGGTCTGCTGAGCCCTGAGCTCTTGCTGTCAGCCTTCCCCCACTCTGGCCAAGGCTCCAGACAGGTACCGAGGGATGGAAAGGGGGGGTCTCTGGGCCGCTGGCCGTGGCCCTGGGCTGATGACCTTGGCAGATCCTTGCCAAGAAACCAGAGGGCCGATGAGGGGGAGGGCTAGCCCCTGTCCACATCCTTGGAGGATGGGCCCGGGCCTGTCTCTGTCTACCTGGGCCTCAGTTTCCACAAATGGATCTTGTCTGGTGAGCTGAGGCTTGGGCTGGGACCAGCAGGAAACGGAAGGGATGTGGTGAAGGCTGAGAACGGCTGGAAAGGAAACCAAGAACCCTGAGCTATATAGACTGCAGCGTGCAGTAGCTGACACTTCTGGTGACCTCAGGTGAGTCACTAGCCACTGGACCTCAGGTTCCTCATTGAGAAGCGGTCGCAGTTTTCAAATGCCACCACTATTATTACGTAGGGAAATTAAAACCTAGGTGATTTAAAAAAGGAGAGAAAAGAGCCATCCGCCAAATTTCTGATTATTTTCCAAGTACCCCGTTATAGCTCTGACCCTGTGGGACACTCCACGGGGTTGCTTGGGAATCCGGAGCCCAGGAAGTAGAAGTTAGAAGCTTCAGATGTGACATCAGGATGGAATCGGGGAGGGGAAGTCTTATTCAGAGTCAACACAGCAGATCAGTGACAGAGTGAAGCCTGGAACTCGAGTCCCTTGTTTTCAGCTCGGGCTGGTGAGGGGAATCCCTGGGCCCTCTGATGTCAACGGCGAGGCTTAGAACTAACCCCTCGGTTGAATCGAGATGGGCTCTGGCGAGGGCAGGAAGGCCGGGGGGAGGTGAGGCCAGCGTGGAGCTGGGGCCACGCCTCGGAGTCTCCCACACACAGGTGGGGAGACCCTGAGCCGAGGCGCGAGGCCCGGCGCCCACCCCTTCCCAGCAGCGTGGACGTGGAAAAGCCCAGAGCCTCAGCCCTCATCATCTGACTTCTGTCCTGCTGTGCACGTGCACCCCGCACCACACCCAGGGTCGGTCATTCGTTCTGCAGTATGCACTCGCCACTCCCCTTCCCACCGACCTTGGGGGCTGCCTCTAAATGGGGTGTCTCGTGTGGGACTCCCGACCCTGGGGAGGGGAACCTGGCAAGGGGGAAGGGCTTCTCTCCCCTGATCCCATCTCTTTTTCCCCTAAAGGCCTCAAGGCCATGGCAGACACCTAGGGAGGGCTGAGACATGGGGGTGCGGGCAGGGGACGCATTACTGATGAGATATTTATCTCTGGGTGTCCTGTGTATGTGACACAGGCATGCAGGGACAGGAAGACTGAGCTACGCAGGGTGTGAGGAGAAGGTGGGACCCCAGCTCTGTGGAGTGCCAGGAAGGAAGAGTTCGAAACCCAGGAGGCAGGGCTGCAGAGGAAAAACACCGGCCTGGGGATAAAAAAGTCCCGGTTCAAGTCCTGGCCCTGCTCGCCCTTCCCTCCCCCTCCTCAAGTGTACCCTTTTGAGAGAGAGACAGAGAGGCCCAGATGCTCTGGGCTTCAGTTTCCCCATTTGTAAGATGAGATTCGTGATCCCAGGCCTGCCCACCTCCCGGCTCAGACCTGGAGGTGAACTTGGGAGGACATAGGGAGTCACGGTTCAGGGCCCCGCTTGGGAGTCAGACGGTCTCAAACCTCCTGCACTTCCCTTGGTCAAGTACGACCTTTGTCTGAGGTCTGAAATCTCCCTGTTCTTGGCTCATCTCCCAAGTAGGGATGGGACTGCTGTGACGATTATGCACATAAACGGCTGTCACTGAGTAACTGTGTGACCTCAGGCGAGTTACTTAACCTCTCTGTGCCTGCTTTGTCATCTATAACATGAGGGAAATAATACAAACTCCTGAGCCTGTTTAGACGATTCAATGAGCTATTATGTATAGGTTGGACCGGGGCCTGGCATATGGTAAAACAATAGATATAAGGAAAGAAACATTCATTGTCATTAATAAATACAAGGCATGGGTTGCCCTCCATGGACAAAAAAAAGGCCGAGGGAGAGTGGGAGGAAGAGGGTAAGAAACAGAAGAGGCTGCCATTATATCTTGGGAATTAGGGATGGTTGGGGCTGTGGGGGGATGGGGGGCACAGGCAGAGGGGGCCTAGTGACCCAGAAACATGCGTCAGGGCGGAATTTGGGCCGGAAACAGAAATCTCAGGGAGTCAGCCAATTGGGCCGGGGGCCAGGGTGTGGACAGCCTCCAATCTGAGAGCCAGTGGGTGGGACTCACCTCCCAGGCCAGGTGAGGCCTTGTCTTAGACTTAGAACGGAGACAGACCCTGGGCCAAGCCCCAGGACAGGTCCCGCCGGGACAGAGGTGCACAGGCCCGAGCAGGTGCCAGGTCCTCCGGCAGCCTTACGCTCGGAGACTGCCACCAGCCCCTACGCCACCCCCAGAGCTCTCACCCGGCAGCCTCCACGGGGTCTCAGCCACCGGGGCTGCCGTGTCCGTCACTGGTCTGGCCCGCTGCATGTGAAGCCCCCAGGTCACTCCCCCAGAATGGTACACACTCCCTGCTTTTAGTTTTACGTCTTATCCGATTCATACAAAAGAATATGTACGGCATATATGCTTCTGCCCACCCGTGTTTCTTGCTCCTGCCTCAGTTTTGGTCCTGGGCTTACGGGTCCCCGTGGCTTCTCACGCCACTGGGAAAAGCAAAACCCTTTCAACGGCTTTTACAAAGTCCTCGTGATCCTTCCCACTGCCCTCCTTTGTTCCCTCCCACACCTTCCGGCTGTCCCGCAAGCACACCAGGCCCGCTCCTACCTCAGGGCCTTTGTACCTGCTTTTTCCTCTGTGTAGAGCACTCGTTCCTCAGCTCTTCGAACACCTGGCTCCTTGTCCTTCCATCAGGTTTCATCTTTTCATAAACGCCTTTTTCCCTGGCTTGAGGACTGTCCCATCCCATTCCCACCTGCAGTAAGACCCCTTAGCTTTTCCATTTTTCTACACGTTCTGGGCCCTTCCCAGGCCCTTAGGGCCTTCCCCGGACCTCCTCCAGACCCACCTCGCCAGACATGAGTCCTGCTGCCAATACTGATATGAACAACTTCCACTCCTTCCGTGATTCTGCCCCTGGGTAGGAGAGGGGAAGGCAGAATTCGGGATTGAGTGCCGAGGTGTGGCAACCGTGGTCCCTGCCCACAGAGGCGGCCACCTAACTGACAAGACTGGATACACGCGGGAGACCAGAGGGAACAAGTCCAGGCAGGGCTGTTGGTAACGTGAAACCCTGGCCAGCCACTTTTTGGCCTACATTTCTTCACCCGGAGAAGGGGCAGAGCAGTGCCTTCCTCAGAGAGAAAGAGAGAGCAGGTGAAAAGGTGCTCTGGGAATGGGAAAGTGCTGTCACTCTTGAGAGCCTGTAAAGCAAAACTTGTCAACTGTCAGCCTGAGAGGAGCAGGAGGGAAGAGCGTCCCTCGCGGGTGTCGTTGACACGTTATTTCCGCCTGCCCACCCCCCCTTCCTTTCAAAAGGAACAAGCGTCTGGACGTTCCTTTCAGGAATTTATCCATCCTCTTCCAGAGGCTGACCTCCCCCCTGCCCCCACCTCGGTGGGCACCTGACAGGCCCAGCCAGTCAGGGTCCTCGGTGCCCCTCGCGACAGCGGACAGTTCACGGATGGGTGCCTGACACACTGAGAGCCACCCCTGGACTTGCTGGCAGGAAAAAGGTTTTCCCTCTGCAGATATGACGAACGTGAACTTGAATCTGCCGTTGGCCGCCATGAGGGAAGGCCCTGCCTCGGGCTGGGGCTGGCACGTGGGAAAGTAGAGCAGAGAGCGGGAGAGGGAGACAAGGATCTTACCATTAGTTTGAGCTCCTGGATCTAGCTATTCCTGAAGCGATTATTTTGAAATGTTCAGTTTTGTGAGGGAAATTTTTTTTTAATTTTTAAATTTTTTAAATGTTTATTTATTTTTGAGAGAGAGAGAGAGGGGGAGAGACAGAGCGTGAGTGAGGAAGGGGCAGAGAGAGAGGGAGACACAGAATCCGAAGCAGGCTCCAGGCTCCGAGCTGTCAGTGCAGAGCCCGACGCGGGGCTTGAACCCACGGACCTTGAGATCATGACCTGAGCGGAAGCTGGACACTGAACCGACTGAGGCACCCCTCTCCTTTTCTGCTTAAGCTATTTGGAGCTGTGTTTCTGCCACCTGCAGCACATTGTCCCCTCCCCTGCTTTGAGCCACCTTCACAATGGGTTTCCAGTGTCAAAAATCATGGACCAGGTTTTTTTTTTTTAATGATAAAGGCAAGTACATCACGTAGTAGAAAGAGCACTCTGTCAGCAGCCAGTGGAGAGAGCGTTTCACATAGAAAGGACCATGAGAAAACAGAGTAGACGCTCGGTCAATATTTATCGAGCGCCAACTCAGTATGTCCCAGGCATTGCTCTAGACATGGGAGTTCAGCAGTGAATGGGGTGGATGGAAAGTTCTGCCTTCATGGAACTTATACTGAATGGAATAAAGTTAAAATCATATTATAATTATAAAATTACATAAATTCAAAGTATATAAAATATAATCAAATGCTTATATGTGCCCAGGTACTTTTCAACTACTGGCTCATGTAATCCCTATGCAGGAGGTATTATTATTTATATTCATTATATGAGGGACGCCTGGGTGGCTCAGTCGGTTGGGCGTCCAACTTCGGCTCAGGTCATCATCTCACGGTTCATGGGTTGGAGCCCCACGTCGGGCTCTGTGCTGGCAGCTCAGAGCCTGGAGCCTGTCTTCGGATTCTGTGTCTCCCTCTCTCTCTGCCCCTCCCCTGCTCGAGCTGTCTCTCTCTGTCTCTCAAAAATAAATAAAACATTTAAAAATTTAAAAAAAAAACTCCCTTTGAAAAATGAAAAGGAAACTGAGGCCCAGAGGAGTTAAGATTTTGTGCCCAAGGTTACCCAGCTAGTAAGTGGCAGCTCTGGACTTGAACCCTGGACCTCTGGTTTTCTTAACCACTTAGACTCTAATGCCCAGTAGACCGGTTAGCATTTGGAGCCTTCCCTGTATATCCAACCTCGCTCGAATGGCTTTGTGCACACAAACTCATGTATTCCTCAAAAACAATCCAGTTTACAGATGAGGAAACCCAGGCTGGTGACAAGACAGTAGCAGGACTGAAATTTGAACCAAAACAGCACAGTGGGAGAGGCCGCATCCTTTCTCTCCCATCTTTATGGAAGTCTAATTGACAAATAAAATTCGAATCGAAGGTATCCGAGGTGCTGATCTGTTGTGTGTAAATCTGTGAACATCTCCCCCCTTGGAGGTAATGAACGATCCGTCACCTCCTACCCCTCTTTCTTTTCTTTTTTATCTTTTTAAAAATTCTTTTAACGTTTATTTATTTTTGAGAGACAGAGAGACAGAGCGTGAGCAGGGAAGGGCAGAGAGAGAAGAGACACAGACTCTGAAGCAGGCTCCAGGCTCTGAGCTGTCAGCACAGAGCCCGATGCGGGGCTCGAACTCACGAACCGTGAGATCATGACCTGAGCCGAAGTCGGCTGCTTAACTGACTGAGCTGCCCAGCTGCCCCTCTTTTCTTTTTTAGGGGGGGGGCGGTGAGAACACTTAAGCTGTACCCTCTTAGCAAATTTCAATGACGCCCCAGCTACGGCAGTCCACACTCTTGATCACCGGCATGCACTGCCTCTAATGCGTGGACACAGGAAGGAAGAGGGGCCAGAAAACAGAAACCCTGCCCAGAAGCAAAAGCCAGCAAGAGGCCTGCCCCTGAGGTGTCCTGTCCAAATGGGGCCAGGGTTCAATCTTTTTTTTAAAGTTTATTTATTTATTTTTGAGAGAGAGAAAGAGAGCGTGCACGCAAGCAGGGGAGGGGCAGAGAGAGTGCAGGGGAGAGAGAGAGATAGAGAGAGAGAGAGAATCCCAAGCAGGCTCCGCAGTCAGCGTGGGACCTAATGCGGGGCTCGAACTCACAAACCACAAGATCGTGCCCTGAGCCGAAGTCAGCCGCTTAATCAACTGAGCCACCCAGGCACCGGGGTTCAATCTTGATAAAGAGATGATCCCTCCTGCATTCACTGAGAGTGCCAGGAGCCTGACTGGCCCGGCCCCCCACCCTAGGGTCCTCTCCGTGCTCCCTAGCACCAAGGATCTTTGCCAGGGTGACTGTGATGAGCAGCGCGAGTCAGAAGAACGCCGGAAACAGTGATCCTGCGAGAGGGCAGAGGAGAGGGGCAGATTAGAGAGGGTGGGACCCAGGGAGTCTCCCAGGGCTCCCCACAGTCCACCAGGAATCTCATGGCCATTCCCCCCCTCAAAGTCCAGAACGGCTCACCTGTCCGCAAGTAGGAATATGCACTCCAAGCTTTCTGTAAGCACCAGGAAATCCTCAGGAGCAGAGGGGTGGGTGAAGACAGGGCCCTTGCTGCCAGAGAGGAAGCTGGAGTAGAGGTCAGAGCTATGTCAGCTCCCCCCCCAACCTTCTGGACCCCCATCCTGGCTCACACTCTCGTCTGCCGGTAATAGACCGTCCCTGCTCCCAGGACCCTCTCGCAGAGCTTGCTTGTCAGGACCTCATGCCCTCACCGCTGTCCTTGCTGGTCTGAGCCCCAGAATCCAACCGTCCCCCCCCCCCCCGTCCCAAAGGAGGAGAGCACGGCAGGCCCAGACAACTCCCATAGAAGCAGCAGGTAACCTGACCCCGCCCCCCAACATCGTTCCCATTCAAGGGGGAGCAGACATCCATGCAGACAGCCCTAAACTAAGCCAGACTGCAGCAGGAGGTGCAGGGGGTGGGGCATGGGGTTCAGGGTGAAGAGAGGGTGATTCTTGGGAGACACAGAGGGAGCTTCCTGCAAGGGAGAGTCTCTGACCCAGACCTAGCGAACCATGTTCCTATTCAGCCTCGGTTTCTGCATCTGCAAAATGGGGGTGAGGACTATGTTTGCTCGGGGAGGTTGTGGGGAGAGTCAAATCTGTTGGATGAGCAGATAGGGGAAGCCTTGGAAGGCAATGCTGATTATTGAGAATTGGTAGGATTCTGACAGGTCGGGATGGGAGGAGAAACGTCCCCAGGAAAAAGGGCGCAGTGAAGAGAGACTAGTCCTGACATTCTCATTTGCGAATGTTAACTGTGCACCTAGTTGGCGCCAGACACCAGCCCTGAAGAGGAACTTAGCCTAAGGGGCAGGTGGTTGCGGGCCGAACACCACACACAAGAATATGGACTGTGTCCAGTGGGCAGTGGGGAAGCATGTTAAGGAGGATGGTGACGGAAAGGGCTTCCCCAGAACACCTTTAGGAGTCTCCCCGGGGCGGCGCACCTGCTCCATGGAGGGGCCCGCAGCACCAGGCTTAAGGGACAGAGGGGTCAGCGTAAGCAGGAGAGGACACTTAGGTGACCCAGCCCAGCCCCCGCTCTCTGCCTCTGGTCACTGAGCCTCCGAGCACTTTCCATTGCCTCGGGCTTCTTGGCTGCCAGTGGTCCCCCCTCCACCCCAGACAATAAATTAATAAGCAAAATGCACAGTATGTTAAATGGTCGTATGTGCTCCTTTACTAAAGAGGAATTTCAGCACGAATCACTCCCTAACTTCCTTCCGACCTTCACTTAAATGCTCTCCCGTCTCAGCGAGGCTTTCCCTAACCAAGGCGTTTTCAATTGCACAAGGCCTGCAGAAATTCTTGCTTTGTTTGTTCCCTTTCATTGTTTGTCCCCACTGGAATGTGAGCTCCATGAGAAGAGAACTGGTTTATGCTGTATTCATAGCTTCTAGAATATTCCCTGGCTCAATAAATATGTGTTGAAGGAATAAATGATTATTTCCTGTTTTTAAAAAAACATACACACACACAAAAACAATACAAAATTAAAAAAGCTTCTCCAAACCAGTTCTCCAGAAAAGAGAGAACAGGATAAGCCTGCACAGAGCTGGTGCAAGCAGTCCATGAAATGATTACAAATGAACTTCAATTTTATAACTCAAATGTAAGACAAAAGTTAGAAGGAGGGTGTGTTCCGTCAGGAGGACTGAACCCAGGGAATGGTGTTCATCTTCTAATTCTACAGCATTAACTGCTTTTGTGATCAGAAAAGCAAAGTATAGGGGCGCCTGGGTGGCTCAGTTGGTTGAGCGTCTGACATCGGCCCAGGTCACGATCTCCCTGTTCATGGGTTCAAGCCCCGTGTTGGGCTCTGTGCTGACAGCTCAGAGCCTGGAGCCTGCTTCGGATTCTGTGTCTCCCTCTTTCTCTGCCCCTTCCCTGCTCTTGTTCTGTTTATGTGTGTGTCTCTCTCTCAAAAAATGAATAAACATTAAGAAAAAGAAAAGTATACCTTCTTTTACACAGAAAAGGAAGTGCTCCTAGTTGTCAGAGACCGGGGCGCTGCCTCTAGTCCCTGGGGAAAGGTCCCCTGTGTGGGGCAGACTGCTTGTACAGGGACTCTGGGGGTGGGTTCTTCTTCCTTCTTTGCTTTCTCCAGCCCGGGACTCCATGAAGGCCACAGAGCTCTCTAGAAAGCTTGGGCGTGGGAGTCAGCACACCTAGTCCACTCCCAGCTCAGCCCGTGACCACCAGTGAACCCATAACCCAGGCCTTTGTCCTCCTGCAGGACTTGGCAAATATTCACTGTGATAAGAATAATTGCTATGTGGGGCACCTGGGTGTCTCAGTTGGTTAGGCCAACTCTTGGTTTCGGCTCAGGTCACGATCTGTTTGTGAGTTTGAGTCCCGCATCGGGCTCTATGCAGACAGCGTGGAGCCTGCTTGGGATTCTCTGTCTCCTTCGCTCTCTGCCCCTTCCCCCATCATGCTCTCTCTCTCTCTCTCAAACATAAATAAACCTTAAAAAATATATATTAAAAAAATAATAGCTGTGGCTGAAAAATATTTTTATGCTTTATTGTTGAAGTCAAGTTGGTGTATAGCATGTAAGCTTCAGGTGTCACGTGATAATCCGACCTTGGTATATACTACAGAGAGATCGCTGGTTGCCATCCATCACCGTGCAATTTTTGTACCCAAACCAAGATGGAGTTTCCCCCACATCTCCTTTTAGGCTCATCCGATTCCTGGTAAATCAGTGAGGGCCATGTGGCTTTCAATGCTACGGCGGAGGGATGTGAGTACGGTTTCATTTTTAGTTCAATGGTCGTGGGGGACTGAAGGCACAGAGGATCTTAGCACGGAATACCAAGGTGGATGGGGTGAGGGTGGGGCAGAGTTCAAGGTACTCCCCAAATCAGGGAAGAAGGGAAGCAAGTTGAAAAGGAAATGAGAAGTTAGAACCGGTGTGCTCCTTCTGAATAGTATGGAGAGATCTGAGGATGGAAGGGACCGTGCCCCCTTTTCCAGTGGAGGACAGGTGTCCCTGCCCCCAGGTGTGGGAGGTGGCCTGGAGCACACAATGAGCAGGGCTGTGAGGGTTGATAGGAAAGAACAGACAGAAAGGACGAGGAGGTGCCTGGGGGGCTCAGTCGGTTAACCATCTGACTCTGGATTTCAGCTCAGGTCATGATCTCACGATTTGTGAGTTTGAGCCCCACACGGGCTCCGACAGTGTGGAGCCTGCTTGGGGGCTCTCTCTCTGCCTCTCCCCTGCTCGTGCTCATGCTCTCCCTAAATAAATAAGTAAACATTAAGATGAAACAGAAAAGAAAGGACAAGAAGGGCAGTAGCGGGGACAGCGTGGCAGTGTACCAAGGGGATGTTGGGGCCTTGAGCATTCCATGCCCCTTCCCAGCTCTGCTCCTGAGGAATCCCGGAGAAAAGAGAGAAAACATCGCAAACTGACCCAGTCAGACCCCCGCTGGCAGCAGAAAAGGGGCAGGGTATACCAACTTAAACGATAGCTTGTATTCCTTGCACACCTGAACTCTGTTTCTGTGTCATTGTTTTAATCAAGTACTTACACGCTGCTTACTATGCATTTTGCAACGCTTCCTTGCTTAATCATAGCAACAACCCATCGTTTAATGTTACTGGAATTCCTATTTTACACACGGGGCAACTGAGACTAGAAAGATGAGGTAACCGGCCCAAGGTCACACAGAGAATAAGGGAGCTGGGACTTGAACCCGCAGAGTCTGGGTCCAGAGCCCATTCTGTCTGCTTCCCTGCTGTTTCCTTAAGTTCTTGTTCTGGGTCAGGTGTCCTGCTACGTGCTTGGAAAAACTCAATTTCCTTCTCAAAACCATTCCAGGAGGTGGGTGTCCCTTCCATCTCCTGTTTACAGATGTGGAAATTAAGATGCAGAATACGGGCGCCTGGGTGGCTCAGTCGGTTGAGTGTCTGGCTCAGGTCATGATATCACGGTTTGTGGGTTCGAGCTCCGCATCAGGCTCCGTGCTGATAGCCTGGAGCCTGCTTTGGATCCTGTGTCTCCCTCTCTCTTTGCGCCTCCCAGCTCATGCTCTGTTTCTCTCTCTCAAAAATAAAATAAAAACATTAGGAAAAAAAAAAGATAAACTGGGGTGCGTGGGTGGCTCAGTGGGTTGAGCATCTGAACGGCTCAGGTCATGATCTCACAGTTTGTGAGTTCGAGCCCCGCACGGGGCTCTCTTGCTGTCAGCACAGAGCAGCCTGTTTCAGATCCTCTGTTCCCCTCTCTTTCTGCCCCTCCCCCACTTGCACCCACACTCTCTGTCTCTCTCAAAATAAATAAACTTAAAAAAAAAGATGCGGGTAAACAATCACTTGTCCCAGGTCATGGCCCAGTTTGCAGACAGGATCTGGACTTAGGTCTGGGGCACCCCAAGGCTGTTCCAGTCACTATTGCCGTGTAACAAACCATCCCCAAACGTAATGCTGTGAAATGGCCGTTTTATCATGCGGTAATGCTGTGGGTGGGGAATTGGACGTGGCCTGTCCGTGGTCCCCCAATATGTTGGGTCTCATCCGGGAAGACTCAGATGCTGTAGGTGACTCGACAGCTGGGGCTGGAAGCCGTCCACCAGTTCCCTTCGCTCACACGTCTGGGGCTGGAGGATGGCTTTCGGCCAGCACGTCGGCGGGGCTGAAGCCCAGAATGACATCAGCACGTGGCCTTTCCATGTCATCTCTCCATGAGTCTTATTTTGGACTTCCTCACAGCAGGGCGACTGGGCTCCAAGAACCCCAGAGAGCAAGGCGGAAGTGCATGGTGTCATGGTGTTTTACGGTGCCACCACTTCCGCCTGACTCCACCAGCCCAGGCACTTGCAAAGTTCCCCCCCCCACCCCCCCCCCCCGAGTTCCAAAGGAGCACAGTCCCGTGTCTCCCATTTGATAGGAGGGTGGCAAGGAGGGCGTGTGGCTTGGGAGCACTTTCAGTGGTGCCCATATTTGGTAATTGCAGCCTGAGACAAAAGCCCCGTGGATCTGATGCCTTCACACTTGACATTAGAATCACTCTCCCAGCTCCCAATGCCCAGCCTCCACCTCTGAAATCAGAATCTCTGGGAGGGGAGGCCAGGCATCCGGGTCTTCTTTAACGCACCTGTAACCAGGTGGTTACCAGGAGGCTTTCTCCCATGTATGCAGAGCACCTGGTCGGGCTCATAAACAGCCAGGCGTTTCTGCCAGTTTGAACGCCCGTGACCGTTAGCACACAAGGTCATCCGAGGTGTGCGCAGGTGGACTTAAAAAAGTTATGTTAGATGTTCCTTTCTACCATCTTCGAGTTATCCGTTCTGGGTGGTTGTGTAGTCTCCTTTTAAAGTGCCTTTGGGCGGAAAAGGTAGGGAAGCAATTTAAAAAGTTCTAGGTAAACAATGGTATGGCCTAAATGCACATAGGGCAGAAATCACCAAAGTGCCGTGTGAAAGAGGAGGCAGGAAAAACCCTCAGGCTGACCATCAATAATGGTGGCCATGACTGTTCCTATTACTGGCATTACCTTTAAGGAGTGCCAGTTAAAATCAGCTCTGGGTGATTTTGAAATTTGAACAAATGCACAGCCCTGAGAGCTGCGTGGGCAGAAGAGGACTAGGTGTTTGTGAAGCAAACCCCTTAGTGAGTTTTCCGGATTCTCGGCAAGGAGCTGGGAATCCTTAGAATTGTGGCAACCTGGTGGGGAAACTTCCCTAAGCTCCCGAGGGGAAATAGAGGTCAGTCATCCCTTTGTTCTCAGGAGGACCCCTAAAAACTAAGGAGACAGACATTACATGCAATCAGGGGACCAAAAAACGGGGGGGGGGGAGTAAAAAGTGGGTGGAACAGAAGAGGGATGTTCTGGGTGCGTAGAGTCAAGAACAGGTTCTTGTCCTGACTGGGTCCCCAGTCCTCGTATGAGTTTTAGCTGCTCCCTGCCTCACCAGGCCTTGATTTCCCCTTCTGCGAAGGGCAGAGTGGGGCTCTAACATCCACGATCCTTTCAGATCCAAACGTTCAGTAATTCCAAGAGTTGTCTGGTTCCCGGAACAGCCACGTAAAGGTCTCCCAGGCAGAGTTTGTGCCAAGGTAGGGCGAGGCCAGGGAGGGCCAATCACAGGCCAGGAGTGAGGGTAGCATATGGGGCCTCCTGGCCAAGTGTCAAAGGACCCAGAACACAGGGAGTGGCTACGTTCGGCCACAGACACAGAACTTTGCAGCCTTTGTTTTGTCCTTTGAAGCAGACCTTTTGACAAGAAAAGAAACGGGCTCAGAAGGAGTAGTAATTAACCAGAAATGAACTAACATCTAGGATTCCACGTTGTCAGTACAGGCTATTCATTCTCAGGTGTATAGTAAAAAGGGAAAAGCCCGGGCTTCAAAAATTAGACGGACCTAAGTTCAAAATCCCGGCTCCTCCAACTTGTAGCTGTGTGACTTTGGGCAAATTACTTAACTTCTCTTAACCTCGGTTTTCTGGTCTGTAAAATAGGATCAAATAATAATATGCCTATTGGGTTAGTGTAAGGTGCTGGTAATCAAGCAAGCAGAGGTGATCCCATTCTGGATTGGGGGCGGGGGGGTGGCTAGACTCGATGTCCTTTAATGCTCTTCCCAGCCAGAAGATTCTGTGGCTGTTGGTAGGTCGGACTCAGGGGAGGCCGATGGACAGCGATTCCCCAGAGGTTCAAGCTGGTCCTTGTGGGCTGTGCACCCAACAGGTGCCTCACTTCTTTGTCCTTAACAATTGGCTCCAAGCTTTGCAGCCTAGGGCTTATAGGGAAGGGCAGGAGAAAAGCAAAAATGCTTTGCCCAGGGCCACACCTAGGGCTTTTCTCCCCGCCTTGCGTTGAGTCTGCCCGTGGAAAATGTTTGTTGCTAGTTTTTTCCAGTATCCGCTCTCCTGCCCTCCCCAAGTTTGGGCTTACACGTGGCTAAGCACCTAAATATAAGTTTCCCAGCCTCTCTTGCAGTTGGGTGTGGCCATGCGATTAAATTCGGACCAGATGTAACGTAGTCTACTTTTAGGTCATTCTTCAAAATGAATTGGTGTGGCTTCCCCTGGTCCCTTCCCCACTCCCCTTCCACAAGGCTGAGGTGCAGGTGTGATGGCAGATACCGAAGCAGTGAGTTTGGACCCCATCGTGGAAGCCATGTTTTGAGTGTGGCCGAGCAACGAGCTCAAAGTAGCCGGAATCCCCGACACGGTCGAGTTGTCCTTTTAGCCCAAGAGTACTGACCGTCGGAACTGCTCTGTGACAGAGAGAGAACTTTCCATCCTCTTTTGGGTCTTCATTACAGCAGCCCAAACCTGTACCTCGATCAATAGATCGTCTTATTTGCCCTATGTTCTCTGAGCCCTGAGACTCAGGGTCTAAACTAAGAATCTTCCTCCCCCAGCCCACCTCCCAGAACCCTGTGCTGGCAGCCCCCTTGGCAAAGGGACTCACCTTATAGATGAGGACAGTGAGAATCCTTGAATTTGAGCCCCGAGTAATCTGGGGCGAGACCCTTAATGCTCTAAATCTCCGCGTTCTCCATTTTGCAGACGGCATCAGTAAATAACGTTCATGTCAAAAGGGGGTTTTATATGAAAATAACATGATCAGTAAGATGGTTTATTCTGAAAAGGGAGAGGAGCTGGGGAGGGGGCTCCTGCTACAGGCAGCATGACAAGGAAACAGGAAATTTCCGTGCATTTCCTAAGAGACCACAGAGGCGCATTTGCCAAAACCTCTGCGGACCGAAGTAAAACAAAAGCAACCAGGCCGGCCTCTACCTGTCGCTCCCAAATCGGGGACGCCATCTCCCAGACACATAACCAAGGACAAACAGTAACAAAGCTGGTTCGTGCAGAAGCAGACACATACAGGCAGAGACGAGAAACAAAACCACGCAGAGAGAGGGGACAAAATTCCACACAGAAGCACCAACTGCTGAATTTTGTTTATTGTCCTTGCCGCCCTTAGGGGGTTCCAGTTTCTTTGGCGTCTTTCCTTTCGGGGGCGGGGGGCATAGCTTTCGTGACTCTGCCTCTCCATTCCCTGCCTCTTGCTCCCCACCCCTAGCTTGTCCTTTTTCTGGGGCTGGGGGTGCTTCCTTCATGGCCCCTCAGAGCCTCAGTCAGGTAGGGGAAGTCCTGGGGTGGAGTGGGAGGGCAAGCAGGCCTGTATCCCTCCCCCAGGTGCCGATTCTCCGAAGTCCGGTCTCCGTCGCTGTGTGGTGTCCGTGCTCTGGCCTCATCTGGGGCAAGGAAAGAGAGAGACAGTTCTAATTCTGGGGTTCTAACTCTTCCTCTCCTGGTGACTTGCTCTGGGTCTCCAGAGAAGGACCCTACCCTCTCTGGGCCTCTGTTACCCGCTCCGTAAACCAAACTTCCCTCCAGTTGGAAAGATTCTGTGTTTCCCTTTTTGCTCTGGT
This sequence comes from Cryptoprocta ferox, assembly GCA_028646485.1. NCBI lineage: Eukaryota > Metazoa > Chordata > Mammalia > Carnivora > Eupleridae > Cryptoprocta > Cryptoprocta ferox. The sequence continues at coordinate 21,051,657 of CM053564.1, forward strand.
CACTAGGAAACTCAGGGTCCAATGTGTGTCTCATTTTATTCTATGTTGAGACAATGGTTCTTTTTTTTTTTTATTTCTTAATGTTTATTTATTTTTGAGAGAGGGAGAGAGACAGCGTGCAAGCAGGGTAGGGGCAGAGACAGAGGGAGACACAGAATCCGAAGCAGGCTCCAGGCTCTGAGCTGTCAGCACAGAGCCCAACGAGGGGCTTGAACTCATGAACTGTGACATCATGACCTGAGCTGAAGTAGGACACCCAACGGACTGAGCCACCCAGGCGCCCCAAGACAACGGTTCTTAGAACCCTTCTCCCCATCCGACCACACCTATTCGGGCATGTCCTTTGGAGGCAGAGGGCCTTCTAGGTCCCTTGACTCTTTACCTCCAGCTCTGCCTCAAGACCGTGCCCCCCGCTTTTTCCGCTCCGTGTTCTGAAGCTTGGTCAACAGCTTCCTCTCGTGGCCACCGGGGCTGGGGCGGTTGGTGTTGGCGGCAGCTTCTCTCTTGCTGCGACCTTTCCGACCTCCCGCTCCTGGGAACCAGGCAAGAGGCTGAGGTGAGGTGGACGGAGGCATGACACATCCAAGGAGAGGCAGGGTGTCGAGCATGCGGGGTGGAAACAGCATGCGTGGCAGATCGGAGAGTGGTCACCACATAGCTTTGGGGCAGTTGTAACCCGTGTCTCCCCATCTATGGAATGAGGGGCCCCCATGATCTCTTGTTGCCCCAGTATTCTAGAGGCGTGTGAGGTCCCAGGGCTGAGCACTCAGGGGAAGGGGGGTTGGAAGGGGTGACTCGAGGGGTCAAGGGAACAGGTTAGAGAAGGTGGGGGGGGGAGAAGCCCAAGGAGGAATCCTAGTTGGGGGCTGGGGGTAGACGGTCAGGGACCAGGAAGGTGACAGGGCCAGACCTTACCCAGGTAAGAAGGAGCCAGGCTATAGAGGTCATACTCATCCAGGCTGAGGTCTTCGTCCTCCGGGCTCAGGGGCTGCTGGGCTGGGCTGGCTGCTTGCGGGAAGGTGGCCATCGTGCCTGACTTTCCCTTGCTGTCTCTCTGTCGTCTCCCAAAGCTTTGTTTGTGTCTGGTGTCCTGACACCTCCCTGTTCACTGGCCCCAACTTATAAGGCCACGTGTCCTCCTCAGGCCCTGTCTGATGCAATCTGGCCCTTTCCCAGAACCTGACCCAGCAAACAGCAATCACGAGAGGGGGAAAGAGTCGGTGCTGTGAGTCCCAGCCCCTTCCCCTGGCCTCCTCCCTCCCACTGGGGCTGGCCCAGCTGGGTATTTTTCCACAGAGGAGATCCCCGCCCCTCAGGGAGGAGGAGGCAAGAGGCAGAGTCTGAGCATAAACAGTTCTTGGGATCAAGGCCAGTGGGGATCGGAGGGCCTGACCTGGCCTTCTCCTTCCTGTCTGTCTCCTGCCCCCTGCCACACAGCTGACCCCCATCCCAATTCTGGCTCAGACCCGGGACCCTGGTGGCAGATTATGGAGCGAAGACCACACCACGAAATAGGTCAGCTGTTCCCACCCCTAACACACCCAACACCCCTTTTTGATAAGAAACATCTGGAAAGCCCCCTTCATACCCCGAGCCGGCGGGGGGGGGGGGAGGCGGAGTGGGTCCCTAGGTAGTTTCCCTCACCCGAAAGGAAGGCTAGCGGAGTGGTTAAGACTGCACATTCTGGAGCCGGCTGCCCTGGGTTCAAACCTCTGGTCCGCTACTTCCTGGGTGACTCCAGGCAAGTCACTTGACCTCTCTGTGCCTCAGTGTTCTCCGCACAAATGAAGATGATAAGAATTGCGATGACTTCGTAGGGCTGGTGAGAGACTCGAATGAGACACTACAGGGAAGGACACTTGTGACAGTGCCTGGTACAGTCGTGCAGTCTAAACTGCACTATGTGAGCTAAGAATGACTTGCCTAATTTCTGAACAACTCAACGACGCCGTCACTGTAACGTAAAGGAGACATGAAAGGAAACCCGCTTATAATGAAATGATGTCTTTCAAAACATGGAAGTGCTGAGGGAGAGACACTATGAAGTAAACAGGCATTTGTACCTATTTAATATGAACGAAAGGAAGGGATTCGGGTAAGAAACGCGGGAAAATGGAATTTTCCGCGCTTGCCTAAAGGGATCTGCCCATGTGGGTTGAGCTGACCCAGAGAGGCCATACCCTGAGTTGCCCAACCATGTTCTCCCTGAGGTGTTTGGGCCAAATCCCACGGCCGGGGACTGGGAAGGAGGCAGACGCAACCTTCCAGGTGTTTTTGTTTTGTTTTGTTTTTTGTTTTTAACTCAGTGGTTTCCAGCACAATGGTACCTTCTCGGGCTTAGCCAGGTGCCAATTCTCTGCTCACTTTCCCACTCTGCTGTGAGCCCATTCAACCTCCGATCCCTCTCAGTGTTGCCGAAATTCTACCTTCCCCCAAACCCCGTAATAACCCAGTGTCGTTCTGTGTTTAACACGAAGAGGCACTTCCGCTCGCGTTTCTCCCTAGCCTGAGCCAGAATTAAGTTTAGTTTTTGTTTTTCAGGTTTGGTTGATATGTGAATTCCTGAACACCCAGGAAATGAAAGTGAGGTCACCTGAATCAAACAGAGTTTGGGACAATCACGCAGGGGCCAAGGGCAGGCCGCCCCACAATGTGCTGCTTCAGCATATTGGTTATTTTATTTTATTTAATTTTTTAAATGTTTATTTAGTTTTGAGAGAAAGAGCGAGAGAGAGAATTCCAAGCAGGCCCCTCACTGTCAGTGCAGAGCCCGATGCGGGGCTCGAACCCACGAACGGTGAGATCATGACCTGAGCTGAAACCAAGAGTCGGATGCTTACCCAACTGAGCCACCCAGGCGCCCCTGAGATATTGGTTATTTTAAATAAAAGTTACTCGGGATGCCTGGGTGGCTCAGTTGGTTGAGTGTCCGACTTCGGCTCAGGTCATGATCTCACGGTTCGTGAGTTCGAGCCCCGCGTCGGGCTCTGTGCTGACAGCTCAGAGCCTGGAGCCTGCTTCAGATTCTGTGTCTCCCTCTCTCTCTGCCCCTCCCCTGCTCATACTCAGTTTCTGTCTGTCTCAATAATAAATAAAACATTAAAAAAAATTTTTTTAAATGAAAGTTACTTAACAGACAGCCTGTGTGAGAGGAGGGGCAGACCCTCTTCTATTTTCCTGAGAGCAGGAAATAAATCTCCCAGGTGAAATTTACTCTCCTTGTACTGGGAGGTAAGGAGACACCCCGATCACCAGACATAGGAAATTTAGAGCTAAGAGGTCTGTGACTTTGTTACTAACTTACTATCCCAGCCCCAAATCTATTTAAAATTGCTTACTAATTAAAGCTCCCAAAGTTAAGTTTTCTTTCTCCTTTCAAGTCCTCATGGATTTATTGTCTCTCTGTCTAAAACGATAAAAACTGCCAGCTTTGGTCATTTTGTTAGGTCTCAATTTCACGACCGGGCCTCCACACGCACATAATAAAACTTCGCTTTTTCCTGTTGTTAACCTGTCTCGTGTCACTTTAATTCTTAGTCCCACTGGAAGATATGGAAGGACAGGAGAAGAAATTTCCCTCCCACTAATCATAACAGACCAGATGGTCAGGGAAAGAGGAAAATAACCCTAAATGACACACCCAGACAAATAAAGGTGGAGACAATGAGGAAATATGCGGTTCTTACCAGGCAGTGGAGTCCATCACTACACGCATTGGAGTACACTCTAGCCTCACGTCCTTGTAAACAATGCGTGTTTTAGCTTCGTGACTGTCTAGCAGGACAGTCAAACGTCTGCAGGATGTGGGACAATCCTGCAGGCCACCCTCCCACAAGGCCTCCCTGTCACAGTCACTGCCATGAGCCCCCCCACCCCCACCCCCCAAAATTCCTGAGCTCCCCAGGCCCCTGTTACAAGTTGCGAGATCTTGGGCTCACTTCTGACTTTCCGTCTGTTCATCTGTAAAGGGGAGGTGGTGACAGGACCACTAGGTGTGACAGGCCTTTGTCCTGAGCCAGCACAGCGTGGGCTGCTATTTCCGCTGATCTTCAGAGAAGGGAAATTGAAGCTCAGAGAGCACCTTGCTCAAGGTCACACGGTGGGTGAGTGAAGAATTCCTCCCGAGGTTTACCTAACCCCAGTTCCAGCCTGGTTCTAGGCCAGCACAGCTGGCCAAACACTGTCAAAGTTTTGGCAGCTGTGTGTAGGGAGGCACCTGTCAGGGCTTCCTTCTTTCCACCCCCCCATCCCTCCTCCCTTCCCCCTAAATGATTAATTAGTACCTGCTTTGGACCAGGCTGGGTGCTAAGGATACCCCATTTTTACCCCACGAGCCTTATTTTATTATACTTTCTCCATAGCATTCAGTGATCACTGATGGAAATACCTTTTTTCTTTGTTTCCTTCTGCAGGATACGTCCCGACTCGAATGCAATCCTGGTTTGGTTTAGTTAGCGGTTCAAGGAGTAGAAAGCTCGGTTCCCGCGCCTGTTAGTTTTGTGCCCTTACACCAGTTATTTAGCCTCTCTGTGTCTCAGTTTCCTCATCTGTAAAATGAGATTAATGATAATACCTACCTGGTGGGATTGTTGCGAGGAGTAAAAGGCCAATTCTTGTCAAGGCTCAGCACAGTGCCTAGAACAGAGTAAGTGGTCAATAAATGTTAGCGATTACTATTATCATCCGTGAAGGCAGGACTCTTGTCTATCTTATTGTGTGCCCGGGCCCTGGCACACAGTCAGTGCTCAATAAATGATCAGTTGAATCCGCAAAGCTATTTTAAGATCGATGGGGTTTTCAGCTTCCAAGTGCCGGGCTCTGGGGGAACCCAGAGAGCCCCAATCCTAGTCCCGCAGAAGATTGTGAAGACAGTGTGACCTTCCTCCGGGGAGCCAGGAAAGAACATCTCCCTGGCCTTGGTCCTGCAGGTGCGGGAAGAAGAAAGCCTAGATCCCAGGGGAGCGGGGCAGACAGAGGGGGGGCGGCCAAGAGAGAAGGGACTTTCGGGAACCCATGGCATGGACCTGTAGGGCCCAGAAGGTGACTCAGTGGGTAAAGTTGAAGAGTGTTTTCCCATCTTCTAGCCTCCAGGTGAATATGTATAATCAGCCAGGAGGAAGTTTATTTTCTTTCTGTGTATGACTGTACCTTCGTGACATTCCAGATGCCAGGCACACCTATCACAACCCAGCACAGTCAGCCTGGAGTGAACCCAGGGCTCTGGGGAGCTCTCAGGAGGGTACCCACGTTGATGGGGGGTGAGGAGGGTGGGGGATTGTTGGGAGAGGATCACGGCAGGTTTCCTAGAGGCAGTGAAGCCCCAACAAAGATGCCTGAGAAGGAGGGTGCCTGGGTGGCTTGGTCAGTTAAGCATCCAGCTCTTGGTTTCGGCTCACGGCTCGTAGGATCGAGTCCAGCATCGGGCTCTGCACTGACACTGTGAAGCGTGCTTGGGGTTTTCTCTCTCCCTCTCTCTCTCTGCCCCTCCCCCATTCTCTCTCTCTCTCTCTCTCTCTCTCTCTCTCTCTCTCAAAATTAAAAAAAAAAAAAAGAATGAGAAAGATAACCAAGACACACCCAATTCCATGAGTTAAACTGTCCAAGTCAGGAAAGCGTGGATAGCCCGAAGGATGTGCAGATGTTTTTGGTTCAAAGGATCTAGAGCTTCCCAGGCTGAAAGCAGGTTATATAATCAAGCTGGGCTGGTGGCATCACTCTGTGCCAAGGAGATGCAAGAAGCCTAAATATGGTGAAATAAGAGGTGTCTGCCTGACTTTAGAGCAGCTGTCCAGAGACACCCCCAAACCTGGCAGCTGACTTGCAATTATTCTTGGCTGCGTGATATCACCACCTTGGAGATAAATGGATGCATTCTCTCAGTGGGCAGTTTGGCAACACTGATCGGAATGTTAAATATGCCCCGATATTGTAGTTCTACTTACAGAGTCTCCTGAGAAAATGCTCCTAACCCTGTTTGTAATAGTGAAAAACTAGAAAAAAGCTAAGCTTCCAGCGGGAGGTGACTGATCAGTATCCTTTTGTGAAATACTCCATAGCCGTTAAAAACAATAAGCTATGTCTCTGGCTCTGATGAGAAAGTCGTCATGAATGAAAAAAAAAAAAAAACAAGTTGCAGAACATTGTATGTACTATAATCCTAATTTTTACATTACATTTTTTAACGTTTTTATTTTTAAGGGAGAAAGAGCGTGAGCAGGGGAGGGGCAGAGAGAGAGAGCGAGACAGAATCTGAAGCAGGCTCCAGGCTCTGAGCTGTCAGCACAGAACCTGACATGGGGGTCAAACTCTTAACTGCGAGATCATGACCTGAGTTTTGAAGTCGGACACTCAACTGACTGAGCCACCCAGGCGCCCTTTACGTTACATTTTTTGAAATAATATAGGTAACTGTGTGTAACACATTGTTTTCACAAAATAGGTGTCCCATTTCTTCTGGTAAATAAAGAAGATGGATGGTCAGATAAAACAATCACAGAAGAGTCTAGAGTGATAAATTCTATTCCTGGAACTCTCCCTAGAGATCAGCAAACTCGGTCCCTTTACCAGAGGAGGAAGGAAGGACAAGACAGGCTAGCATTCAACACTCTGCAGGTGTCTAGGGCACCAATCATACACCAGGCACTTGCTTGGTGCTGGGATACAGAAGTGAATGGAACGTGCTACCCTTACCCGAGGGGCTCATAGGCTGGTGGATGATAGTGTCCGATAAGCGGGATGTTACCACCCAACGTAATAAGTAATGTGACAAAAGCACATTCGAGCTGCACAGTGCACCTAAGCCAGGCTTATGAGCAACTCCCAGAAAAACTCACGTGTGAGCTAACCTAGGAAGTCAGACAGACCAGGAGGTCAGTGTCCCAGGAAGGCCAAAGCGAAGGAAAGCACAGAACATTTCGTTAACCAAAGGAGTTAGAGCGGCACAAGGGAATTCTAGTCCTGGATTTATTAGACAAAGGTCTCCTGTCTCACAGTTCAGTGCTCTTATTATTCTTTTTTTTAAGTTTTATTTATTTAAGTAATCTCTACACCTGACGGGGACTCCAGCTTATGACCCTGAGATCAAGAGTTGCATGCTCTTCGGACTGAGCCAGCCAGGCGCCCCTAGTTCAATGCTATTGTTTTACGTTTATTTTTTATTTATTTTGACAGAGGGAGAGAGAGGGGGAGAGGAGGGGAGGAACAGAGAGAGAGGGAGAGAGAGAATCCCAAGCGGGTTCTGCACTTAGCACAGAGCCCGACGCGGGACTCGAACTCATGAACTGTGAGATCTTGACCTGAGCCGAAGTCAGATGCTTAATCAACTGAGCCACCCACGTGGCCCCAGTGCAATTTTTGAAATACTACCTGTCCCTCTAGTTCTATTGACAAGTATATCATGTTTCAGCACATATATCAATACTCCGGCATAGAAAAAAGGAAGTGTACATGGCTCCTGTTTACCCAAGTGTAGACATTAAGATTTTCCAAGTCCGATGGCTTAAAATGTCAGGTTAGAGGAATAGGACAGACTTCTAGTTAAGCCAAAATTTCTATATGAATTGGGTCATGTCATAGAATTCTTAAATCTGGGAAGGGATTTTTTTTTAATGCAACCAAGTATTTATTAGTTTTTTAAATTTTGTTAATGTTTACTTATTTTTGAGAAAGAGAGAGAGAGAGTGCAAGTGGGGAAGGAGCAGAGAGAGGGAGACACAGAAACGGAAGCAGGCTCCAGGCCCTGAGCTGTCAGTATAGAATCTGATACGGGGCTGGAACCCACGAACCGTGAGATCATGACCTGAGCTGAAGTCGGACACGTAACCGACTGAGCCAGCCAGGTGTCCCTAAAACATTTTTCTTTACATTTATTTATTTTTGAGAGACAGAGACAGACGGAGCACAAGTGGGGGAGGGGCAGAGAGAGAGGGAGACACAGAAACGGAAGCAGGCTCCAGGCCCTGAGCTGTCAGCACAGAGCCCGACGTGGGGCTCGAACTCACAAACCCTGAGATCATGACCTGAGCTGAAGTCAGACGTTCAACCGACTGAGCCACTCAGGCGCCCCAGATCTGGAAGGGAATCTAAGGGGTCACTTTGTCAGTGGTGGGAGGGGGGCAATGTCAGCAGTCTGACCCTAAAGGGGTCGTTGTCTGTGTACTGAGCAAAAGCATCTACTTTTTATTATCACCATTACTTCTCAACAATGTCAGTAGTACAATATGCCTCTCTGTCCCAGCCAACACCGTAGCCCTTAGAATGCCAGGGCACCTGGTAAGCACCTACACACGCATGAAAAACAGGACCAAGTAGATACCAGAACCATCTGAAGCATCCATATTCGCTATCCATTCGTCTCATGTCACCATATAGTCTCCATTCAACGTCATTTTGTAAACATAGCTTGAGTAGTCAAAATTACATACGTACACAGAACTCATGACAATGTCTATCTTCGTAAAATGATGATATTTACCTCTAGGCGAAGACCCTTGTCTCTTCAAGCCTCAAAGCCATTTCCCACCGAGGCCGTGCTGTCTGATGTCCGGTGCTGTCACTTCCGTGTTCACGACTTACCTTCTCTGCTGGGTCCTCTGGCTCGTTCTCGGTGGGGTGAACAGAGGTCTTTAACATCCAGCTGTATTTCAAAAAACTGGGCGAACAGTATGACCTTGTAATTTCTGGTGAAAGTTTCCTGGACGGGATAGCAATCCTTGACTGGATAAATTCCAAGCCAGGTGTCATGTGATCTAGCTGCTTTTCTGTCTAACCACTCCTGGATGGTAAGGTGCTCTGGGGATCCCCTTTAGAAGTACTGGTCTTTAAAGGTGGCATCCTGCCTGAGGAATGTCAAGAGAATCCTGGGGGTCCATCAGGGAGATCTTTGAGCGTTTGCTTGTTGGCTCATTCAATCTGATACATCATTCCATACCTACAGAGGAAAATCTATTCAAATAGTATTTTCGAATAGAAAAGGCCATCGCCTTGCAGGTTGAGTGGGCGGTGGGAGGGTGGGGAACGTCTGTGGACCCCAGTGCTCTTCAGGGGCAGAATCTGGCCCCCCTCCCACCAACCACGACCACCCCTCCCCCCGGAGCCCTGCTTTCAGCTGTCCCAGGTTACGGGGGTTCCTGAGCCTTGAGGAGCGGCTGCCCTCCCCACCTACCGAGTGAGAGAGAGACCCAGGCCAACCTTATTTTTGTAAGCAAAATTATAGCTGTTATTGAAAAAAGAAAGGCGGAGAGGCTAGGGGATGGGATGTCATCACACTCTTCAGAGTGGTCATACCCTAGACTAGAATCATGGTGAATTTATACTTTTTCCATTCCAGATTCTAGATCTCTGCAATGTTGGACTTTCTACAATGTATACCTATTTTATTTTATTTTATTATTTTATTTTAATTTTATTTATTTATTTTTTTAATTTACATCCAAGTTAGTTAGCATAGAATGCAATAATGATTTCAGGAGCAGAATCCAGTCATTCATCCCCTACCTATAACACCCAGTGCTCATCCCAACAAGTGTCCTCCTTAATGCCCTGTGCCCACTTAGCCCATCTCCCCGCCCATAAGAGTCTCTTATGTTTTGTCCCCCTCCCTGTTTTTATATTATTTTTGCTTCCCTTCCCTTCTGCTCATCTGTTTTGTATCTTAAATTCCACATATGAGTGAAGTCCTATGCTATTTGTCTTTTTCTGACTAATTTCGCTTACCATAATACCCTCTAGTTCCAACCATGTTGTTGCAAATGGCAAGATTTCATTCTCTTTGATTGCCAAGTAAAACTTCATGCAACGTATACCTATTTTAGAAGCAGCAGTGGGGTAGGGAAGGAGATAAAGGCAATTTTTAAGAGTTAATGTATTGTATCCCCTTCTGCCCTTGGGTTCCGTCCGCACTATGCCACCTTCTGGTCATGCTATGGCTTCTTTTGTATGTGTTGGGGAGGAAAAGCAGTAAAGGTGAAGAGTTAGAATTGGCCCCATCTGCCTGCCATGAGAGGTCAGATCCAAAGGAAGAGTCTGTAACCAAACCCAGTGAGAATTCATCTACCTGATGCACAGTAAGCTGATAAAAACTGACACTGAGCTTTTGCAGTGAAGGAAGATAGGGTATTTATTGGTGTGGTGTGATCCAGGAGAACGGGGAGCTCGTGCTCAAAAGCCCCAAACTCCCCGATGTCTTACAAGTAAGGGTTTTTAAGGGCAAAATTTGGGTCAGGGACCTTCTGACAAGGTTGCTGCTGTTGATTAGAAGCCCACGAAGTCATGTTAACAGATGTTCCTTAGTTGGTTCTGGTATTGCTTTGTCTGGTGCCAGGGAGGTCAAAAGTTTGTTCCATCCTTTGAGAGACTTGGAATCTGAAAAATACCTTTGTTCTGTATGTTGTAGATTTCACGAGATGCGTCTGGTGCTTATGTGTTCAGGATAGTGCTTGTCAGCTGCCCGGATGTGCTCAGACTACATGTATGAGCATAAGCTCGTTAGATTGTATTCCTTCAGGTTCCTTTGAATCGTAAGCAAGTATTCCTATCTCTTGGGCCTGGGTCTATATGTTGTTCCCTGGCCAGTCCAGCCATGCCTGGGGATGAGATGATCTCTAGTTAGTTCTATCATCTACACTAAAGAAGATGGGTGTGGGATTCAAGTCTTCTTTGTTTTGTTCAAGTGGGTGACGAATAGGGACGAGGTGAGAGATGGGTAGCTTACTTTCCATAGAAGGTGCCAGAAGCCCCCGTGCATGGAGTCAGTTCTGAGCAGGAAGAAAGCAAAGAGGAGGAAGAGGTGTGAGCATTGATTGTCCTCAGCAGTGGAACTCTGTGAAGAGAGGGATTTGTAAAGGGATTGTTAGGAAGTCATGCTATATAACTCTCTCCGGATGTCCTAAAAAGACCTTAAGTCAAGATCCCTGTGACTTTTCAAGGCTTTTTGGAAAAGATTTCAGATGTGATGCTCTGACGCAATGGGACTAAAAGACCGGAAAGGTCCAGTTTTCTTTCCCACGCTGTGCCTTTCTCACAGGAAGGAACGGTGCTGCCCAGGCAAAGGGAGTGTTCTGGTCAGCACCACATTTCTAAATCTCCCCATGTGACTCGGTGGGTTCTGGTTTGTCCACGAGTTTCGTTTGAGCTGCATCAGTGTGAGTCTACCCTGAGAGGTTGCTCACAAAATAGAATTTCTGGTCCTGCAGAGCTGAGGACCACATTCTATAGCAGTCACCCCACCAAGATGCTGCCCCCTTAATGGCCCTCCCTAAAGCAGAGCTAACACCTTCATTTTCTCTTTCACCTAATAATTATTTTTGTTATCTGCCAGGCACAAGGCTATGTGTTAAAGATACAGAGATGAACATAAACAGGCATGAGCCCAGACATTATGGAGTTTATAATCTAAGGAGTGAGGGGTAGGACAGACCTAAATCAAATTAGGCCACAAACAACTGTACAATTGTGACATTGTGTTACGGCCACAATTACAGGAGGTCTATTACATGGCGCTCTTGAGGGATCGTGACAGAGGGATTTGACCCAGTGAGGGAGATCTGAAGAGAAGTAGATTCGGAGGTAAATAGGGGGAGGGAAATGTGCTCTGGAGGAGGGAGGAGGGACGTGGCATGGATGAAAGACCTAAAGAAGTGGAGGCACTGAAGGGGAGAGCGAGGTGGAGAGGGCTGGGAGAGGAGGTGATGGGGTGGGAGACCCAGGTGCCAGTTCATGCACACCTTTGTGTTTTAAGAAGAGTGCTCTGGCCACAGTGTGTGAGGGCAGACAATTGAAGGGGCTATGACCAGTCTCACTGGGTAGTTATACTTCCCAGAAAAATCCTCACATCGGCCACAAGAGGACAGGCATAAGGCTGTTCACTCTGCCGTTGTCTGTTGTAGCCAGTAGTTGGTGGCGATTTAGATGTCCATCACCACAGTCCAAATAACTACAATGTGGGTGTCCATTAAGAAAGATTGCACAGTTATTTTAAGTAACAGGCACATACAGCAACAAGGACAAGTCTTTTTTTTAATTTTTTTTTAAACATTTATTTCTTTTTGAGAGAGAGAGAGAGAGAGAGAGAGAGAGAGAGACAGATCATGAGCAGGGGAGGGGCAGAGAGAGAGGGAGACACAGAATCCGAAGCAGGCTCCAGGCTCCGAGCTGTCAGCACAGAGCCCGACGCGCGGCTCGAACCCACAAACTGTGAGATCCTGACCTGAGCCGAAGTCGGACAACCGACTGAGCCACCCAGGCGCCCCAAGGACAAGTCTTAAAAGTATAGTGTGGAGTGGAAAAAATAAGAAACTGAATGAGGTTTATAGCACAATACCATTTAAGTAAACTAAAAATACATGCACACTAAACAGCATGCATGCTTTATAAAGACACACACACGCGCACACAACACACACACACACACACACACACACACACACACTGGGGAAGGGAGGAGGAGTGGAGAAAAGAGATAAAGGCCCTAAACAGAGACAACAAGAGAGAGGGTGTACTGAGCTCAATGACTGTAGTCTGTCATAAAGCGTGTAATGAGTAACCCAACTGCACAGCTCTTGCAGTTATTAGCCGGGAGCGGTGATCCTTCAGGCGAGGGGTGGATGTGGCGGAGATGGTAAGTGTATGGAGTATGTTCTATGAATGAAACATATAAAGCTTATTTAACAGCCCCTGGTACATAGTAAGTGCCCAACAAATGTGCGCTGTTATTATTTATTTAAAAAAATTTTTTTTACATTTACTTATTTTTGAGAGACAGAGAGAGGCAGAGCACAAGTGGGGAAGGGGCAGAGAGAGAACGAGACACAAAATCCAAAGCAGGCTCCAGGCTCTGAGCTGTCAGCACAGAGCCCGATGTGGGGCTCGAACCCATGAACCGTGAGACCATGACCTGAGCCAAAGTTGGACGCTTGACTGACTGAGCTGCTGAGGCGCCCCTATATTATTATTATTATTTAACCAATTTACATGGAATTTCTTGGTCAGCACTAGGAAATTTACTGATAGATCCCTTCCATTCTCCTTAGAAGGAATAACTTTGCCCAAAACAAGGTATTCTTTGCTAATAATATGCTTTGTTCTGCTCCCTTTCCACTTTAGACACCTTTCATTTTCTTCAGCTCAGTGGATGGGATGCTACCTGATTCATGAGTCATTCAATAAAGCCAATTCGACCTTTTAAGTTACTCAGTTGAATTTCTGTGTAGGAATATGAGAGATTAAAGATAAATTCAAACAAACAAACAATTGTGAGTTCCAAATCTCTCCTGAGGAGCAATTAACGGCGATATTTGACATTCAGGAGAACTAGCTCCTGAGACCTCCACAAATGTCAAATTTGTGAAAACCTCGCCAGTATAAGCTTCATAAAATGCAGGACATAGAGCTGACACTGGATAGATGGTCATGCCATCGTCATTGAGATAGAGATCACAAAATGAAAAAGAAGCTTGATGGGGGGGGGTGATGCATTAGTTAAATATTTACTCACGTCCTTAATACGTTCCTCAGAAGACTGCTTAAAAGTGCTATTTCTGGGTCCACAGATCTGTTTAATTTACTAGAACTTTTTTAAAAAATAGAATTTATCTTTTGGAGCAACGTGGGGTTTCACAACAATTTTTTTTTATTATCTTATGGAGGCTTTGGGGAATGAGAGGCCACTGAAAACACACAAGGACCCTCGTTTGTTAAAGTTTCAGCGGCGGACTCCGGAGACAAAGTAAAAACTGCATTTCCCAAGGAGCAGCGCGGCACGTCACATAGGAACGACGGCGCATGCGTGGAGGAGTTCGGGCCGCAACTGGCTCATAAAAGGAAAAAAGCGTGTGTGGCTCTCGACGTGCCGCGAACCTTCGAACGTAAGCGCGTTATGGCCCTCGGGCTTTGAAAAGCATTCGAGGGACGCGCCCGCTCCTGCCGTCGTAATTTCCAGCGCGACGTGCTTATTCCGCTCGTGGCCTGGCAGGTGGGGATGGGTCGCGGTCTGGGGCCCCCCGGGGAGTGGCGGGAGCGGAGGGCTGGGGTCCCCTGTGTGTCCACATTCCCGGGCCTTGCCGAGGCGGCGCTCGAGGGGCGGTGCGCACGCGCCCTGGGCGGGGAGAGGCGGGGCTCGAGGAGGGGTGGGCGGCGGTCTTTGGGGTTTGCGAGCGCGCGGTGCGGGGCGCTAAGGCGGCGGAGGCGGGGTACTCAGCCCAGGTGCGGGAAGACAGCAGCTGAGCATGCGCCTCCCTTAAGGCGATAACTTCGTCCTCCAGAGACTTCCAGTTGCCTCCTCATCTCTCTACGCCCGTTTACAGCCTAAGGCTTCAGTCTCTAACTGACATCTCCAGGTCTCTTTTGAACCCACTCCTGGGTAGCCCCCCACCATTCAACTGAAATAGCACTTTGTCAAAGCCACCGATGATCTCAAGGTCGCCAAATTCAGTTTTAAGTTCGTTCTCACTCCCGTGGCGATTTTTGATGCAGTTCATCACTGCCCTTTTTGAAGCACGTTCTTCATTTGATTTGTGGAATATTCTTTTATTTAGCCTCCGCTCTCTGGCTTCTCCTCGGCTGATTTCTTGTTCCTCTTCTTTATCTTTAATGGTTATACTGCCCCCAGGCCTCATCCTGGATCTCTTCTCCGTGTTCACTTCCTAGGAGCTATCCATTTCAAGGCTTTAAATATAAATACCGTCTGTTGTGCTCTCAGATTTCTATCTGCAACCCAGTGCTCTACCTTGAACTCCAGATTCTTCTATTCACCTCTCAAATGACCTCTCTTAAAATGTCAAATCGGCATCTCAGACATGTCCAAAACTGAAATTTTAAGTTTTACCCTTCACGTACCTTAACCTGTCTTCCCATTCTTCTAGTTACTCTTGCGAAGCACTGAGTTATTCTTGGTGTATTTTGCCCCCCTCCCCACTTCCCTTCTCCAGTGTATTAGCATGTATTTGCCCTTGAGGCTTTGAAGTTTCACTGTTGGGTGTCTAACTGTAGATACTCTCTTTGGCACTTGGTCCTTTGTGCCTGAGAATTTGTGTTTTCAGTTCTTCGACATTCCCTGTCATTGTTTATTCAGATTTATCTGTGTATCTACTCTGTCCTCTATGTCTCTTTTATTTATTTCGATTTATTTTTACTGTTTGTTTATTTTGAGAGAGTGCACACGTGCGTGCAAGCAGAGGAAGGACAGATAGAATCCCAAGCAGGCTCCGGACTGTCAGCATAGAGCCCGACACAGGGTTCAATCCCAGGAACCATGAGATCATGACCCGAGCCAATATCAAGAGTCGTTGCTTAACCAACTGAACCACTCAGGTGCCCCGTCTCTATGTCCCTTTTAAATTTCACCTACAAATAAGTATATGGGACTATTTGTTTAATGTCTGTGTTCCTTTCTGGACTGTAAGTTTTGTAAAGCAAGGCAGGGACTCTTTGCCTCCTTCACTGCTATATGTTCCTCCTGTCCGGCACAGAGTAGGTAGACAAATTATTGAATGAATTAATTTATAGAGAGGAAGTTCCTCTTCTCCATAAGTGGGAGTAGATTGTCTTTCTTAGACTATGTTTATAGCAACTAATTTTTTTTTCTGGGAATAGAGAGAAAGTATTGACTAACCTAGCTTCAGAATTGGTGCTTGCTTCTAAGTTGCTTCTAAGACTGTTTTAAGAGGATTCAGCTCCCATAATCTGTTTTGAAGACTTAGTAGATACCAGGCCCTGTGCTAGTTGCTGGGAATATAGAGACAAATACGCCTGCTTCTCTGTCTTCTAAGAGTTCATGGTCTGCAGGAGAGACAAGTAAATGAAAGTGTCTCATGTATGTGACAGGTGCAAGAACAGAAATCTGTGTACTGCGCTTTGGAAATTTTGATTGCCCTTGGCATCAGGGCAGATGAGTGGGGCATGGGACAGCCAGATCCCTCTGCCATTCTTTCTGGCTGCAAGCAGCTTTGTTCTTTTACACGAGGATACAAATGACATCATAAATACTACGTTCTGTGTGTGCCGTGGTGTGAAAAATGTTGGCATGTACTGCTGTGAAAGTGTTAACTTGGCTGCCATCTGATTCGCACCTGAAAGATGAGCAAATTTGAGACCCAGGCAGAAGTTAGGGGAGGGATCAAAGGACCTGAAGCATGCAAGTCTGTGCTTGCTTGGGATGGGGACACTGGACTTGCTTGCTGTGGTTCCTGTATGGTATTGCTGTTCGAGAGGGGCTGGTGGTCCAGGATCGGAAGCAGCGCCTTGAAAGTGTTTTGCAGGGGCACCTGGCTGGCTCATTTGGTGGAGTATGCGACCCTTGATCGCAGGGTCGTGAGTTCGAACCCCGCGTTGGGTGTCAAGAGCACTTAAATAAATAAACTTTAAAAAAAAAGTCTGAAAAAGACAAGAAGTGTTTTGTAAACCACAGTGTGTGTATTATAAATATCTGGCCCAGTCTCGAGGCACCCTGTTCTCAGTGGGTAGGTCCATTAGAATCCATAGTTTTGGTGACCAACTTCCTGGAGCCGGAAATGGGGGCATGTAGTAAGTCAGGCCTTTTTAACCTCATCTCTAAATTTGTGTACAAAGAGTCTTAGAAAGGTTTTAAAAATGAATCTCATTGGAAAAAAGTACCCAGTATACATCATCTCAGGGTTTGTAGTCACTGTATCTGTGGAGGGGAAGCTAGTTTGTTGAACATTGAACCTATAGGTTTGGGACGTTGATCATACTCAGGGCTGTTTGAGCCTTAAGGCTTAGGTCATAGAGTCAGATCTGGATTTGAATCCCACCAATGCCACTTATTACTTGTTTGACCTAAGTAAAGTCACCGATTTCTCCAAGACTCCTGTTTACACAGTGTTAAATGAAGAGCGCTTCCTCTGCAAGCACTAGGAGAGTTCGATGGGGTCATCTACACGAAAGTGCTTAGCGCATAGTAGGTATTCAGTAAGGAATAGCTGTCATCGTTACCTTTATTTGTATCAGATGCCACTCTGAATCACCATCCTATTGGTGATTCTTAACAACAGTTGATTGATAGTTTCCAGTCATTGAAATGGTCTTACTTCGTGATCTCTTTTGCCAATGAATAAGCCGAAGTCCATACAAAGCTTGAAATTGGGAGAGAGAGCATAGAATTTAGAGTTTGCAGTTTTGCAACGACCTGTATTTCCTGAGTTACCGAGCATAATTTAAGCACTCTGAACTTCCAAGTGCCCCAGCTATGGAGAGGGTGTGCTTGGGCGATTGCTGTTAGGTTTCCATGAGAATCAAGCTTCTGTCTGGAAGCGTGGTAGGTACTCAGGGAAAAAAATCCACATTCCTTAATTTTTTCAAACCGGTTGATGAATGTAGATTGTTGTTGGCAGTGGCTGGATGAGTATGGGATCTGAGTGTAGGATTTTAGATGCTTTCCTTCCCTTCCATTCAGAACAAAGCTCTGTCTTAAGCCCTGTGGGAATGATGTTAGTTAGAGTGGTTTAAGTACAGAATGTTTGGATTTGTTTGTATGAGGCCTTGGCTTCTAGACAAGGTGCTAGAGAACAGGTTTAGACTGGGTGGTTAGCAGTTAATACGTTCTTTATTCCTAGAATTACCTATTAGATTTCTCAGTTGCAGGTAAGAAAAAGCTAACCCACACTAGTCCAAGGAGAAAAGGAGTATCTGTTAGACTCTAACTGAAAAGTCCTGGGTACAGTTACATCCAGGAACCTAAGTTATGTCACCAGGATTTATTTATTTATTTATTTATTTATTTTTGTCTTTCAGCTCTGCTCTTCTCCATGTTGACCTCTCTCTCAGACGGGCAAAAGCCTCCATCAGTTCCAGGCTTCCCTGCTACTCTCTTCACAACCAACTGAAAGAAGGTATCTCTTTTCAGATAGCCCCCAACAAAAGATGTTTTTTTTGTTCTAATTTCTGTCTAATTTTAATTTTTTTAAAACATTTTCATTTATCGTTGTGAGATGGAGAGAGACAGAGCGCAAGCAGGGGAGGGGCAGAGGGAGAAGGAGACACAGGATCCAAAGCAGGCTCATCTCTCATCTGTCAGCACAGAGCCCAATGTGGGGCTCGAACCCACAAACTGGGAGATCGCCACCTGAGCTGAAGTCAGTCGCTCAACCAATTGAGCCACCCAGGCGCCCCTTTACTTTTTAAAAAAATTTTTTTAACGTTTATTTTTTGAGAGACAGAGCACTAATGGGGGAGGGGCAGAGAAGGGGGTAGGGAGTCACAGATTCCAAAGCAGGCTCCAGGCTCTGAGCTGTCAGCACAAAGCCTGACATGGGGCTCAAACCCATGAACTGCGAGATCATGAACCTGAGCCGAAGTTGGATGCTTAACCGACTGAGCCACTCAGGTGCCCCCCAGCAAAAGATCTTAAATTGATTTTGGCCAGACTTAGGTCACATTCCTCTTCCTGAGCCAGTCATAGTGGTCAGAAAGAATGGAATAGTCTCCTGGGCCCAGGTCATGGAGCCAAGGTGAAAGACAGTTTCTTAAAGGAGAAATTGGAGTACTCTTACCAAAATGGAGAAAAGGTGGTGGGCAGTACACTGAGAGGTTGCTTCCAGTAATGGTAGAGGAGCTCAGATCAGGCTCCGTACAAAACATAACCCGTACAAAATAAAACCGTACAAAATAAAACAAAACAAAAACCCACAAACTGGAGTAAGTGGAGCAGGAGCTGACCCCCCAGAAAGGAGTGACACTGATGAGTTGTTCCCAATGCCTTGTTCTGTGGTAAAGACTCATCTTGAAAAGATAGCCACGCAGAGGAGTTCCAAATTCTTTTTTTTTTTTTTTAATGTTTATTTTAGAGAGAGACAGAGAGCACAAGCAGGGGAGGGGCAGAGAGGGAGGGAGACACAGAATCCAAAGCAGGCTCCATGCTCTGAGCTGTCAGCACAGAGCCCGACGCGGGGCTCGAACTTGCGAACTGCGAGATCACGACCTGAGCCGAAGTCGGACGGTCGACCGACGGAACCACCCAGGCACCCCCCAAATTCTTGATATAGAAGTCATTTTACCTAAATAAATGTCCCACCAGCTGATGAATGGAAAAACAAAATCCATACAGTGGGGTATTATTCAGCCATAAAAAGAATGAAATACTGACACATGCACAGCCTTGTGCATGAACCTTGAAAATACCGTGCTCAGTGAAAGAAGCCGGTCCCCAAAGGCCGCATACTGTGTGGTTTTGTTTCTATGAAGCATCTAGAAGAGTCAGATCCATAAAGTCAGAAAGTAGAATAAACAGTTGCCAGTGGCTAAGGGGAATGACTGCTGATGGGTACAGGCTTTGGGGATCCTGAAAATAATTCTAAAGTCAGGTCGTGGTGATGGCAGCACAACCTTGTGAACATACCAAAAGGCCGCTGAATTGAACATTTAGAGGAAGCCAAATAAGTGCGTGGAAGGTGCTCGGCATCAGTGGCCACCAGAGAAGTCTGAATTAAAACCACAACAAGAAGCCACTTCACACTAGCTGGAATGGCTCAATTTTTTAAATAAAATGAAAACGACAACCTTGGATGTCAGCGAGCAGATGGAGCAACTGGAACTCCCACATGTTGTTGGCGGGAAGCCGGTACACAGGAACAGGGTCTGGTCTGGCGGTTTCCTGTGAAAGTAAACATCCACCTCAGACCTAAGTACTTAAGAGAAATGAACACATGTCTAAAAAAAAGACTCACATGTGACTACTCATGGCAGTTTTATTCATGGTGGCCCTGAACTGCGAATCACCCAGGTGCCATCAAAGCCAGCGCTGGTTACACAGAAAGGTTTGTCTGTACAAGAGAACGCTTCTCGCCGATGGAAAGGAACAGACTCCTGAAACACACAGCACCACGGATGAATCTCAAAAACATGTTGAGAGAATCTGGACACTAAAGATTACGGATGGCACGATTACATTTCTATGAAATTCTAGAACATGTGGAACTAATCTATAGTGACAAATGTCAGAATGGTGATTCCCTCTCAGTAGAAATAGAAGGTGTGGCTTCTTTTTTTTTTTTTTTTTTTAAGAGCGTGAGCAGGGTTGAGGGGCAGAGGGAAAGAGAGAGAATCTTAAGCAGGCTCTGCGCTCAGCATGGAGTCTGACCTAGGGCTTGATCTCACGACCCTGGGATCATGACCTGAGCCCAAATCAAGAGCGAGATGTTCAACAACTGAGCCACCCAGCTGCCCCAGAAGGTGTGGCTTCGAAACCAGTGGGAAGAAGTGAATGCTAGGAGCCAAAAAGTTTATAGCCTTGGGCCTTGCCTCAGGATTCATAAGAATGCCTGACCTTGCAGGGCTTGCCTGGCCTCCCAAGGTTAAGAGCAGTGATAGATCAACTGGGGCCTTTGGACTCCAATCACAGGCAGCTTGGGCTCAAAGCCATTTCCTCCTAGTTGGGAGCTCTGGCCTTTCAGCCAATGTCCAGTGCCTGGTGCTTTGTTCCCGCAGGCTTTGGCATTGCAGATGTTTTCTGGGGAAGTTCAAGTTCACGACCGACTGGATCCAGACAGTGGTAGTTTGTGGTCAAATCGTAAAGTGAGGGACCACCCAGGAGAGCGCTCCTCAGAGGTGCCGTCTTTGTGGGGCCATCTGCTCAGGGCCTCTCCCCTCCGGCTCAGGCTGCATCAGTGTTTTCTTTTGCTTGTGCCTTTGACCGCTTTGCTCGACTTCACATGGTCCTTGTTTTTTCCTGGCAGTTCCCCGAGCCACAGCTGCAGACAAGGAGGGGGCAACTCACGTTCACTAAGTGCATATGTTGTGCCAGGCACTGCTTGGACCTGACTTGTGTTGTTAATCCTCCCGTGGGTGTTCGGGTTTTAGGGAGACTTGGAAAGGTTAAGGAGCGCCCCCAGGGTGAGTAAATGGCCTCATGAGAACTTATGTTCTCTGTTCTGTCCCCTTTCCCCCTCCTTGGAATGCTCCTAAAATATGCATGGCCGTTCCTGTCTCTGATGACTGTTGTGCAAGTGGTGTATTTCATTTCTTTTTGTGACTCGATGCTTCTGGGCTTGCGGGAATGCTGTTTGCCTCTTCCTGTGTTTACCAGAGTCGTTTCTGACAAAGAGCTGCTAAGCCCTCCTATGTTCTAAGCTTCATCTCGGGTGCCAAGGCGCAGAGATGACTAATGCTCAGTTCTTGTACTTAAAGGGCTAGAAATCCTGGAAGTGGGCTCCTACGCAAAAAGAAGACAGTTTTACGAGAGCATGTGCGCTCTGAGTGCAATTACATCTCATCGTACGGAGAGCGGCACACAAAATGAAAATCATTTTAGGCAGCTTGAATAATTACTTGAATAATTCTTTAATAATTGTTATACTATATATTTTTTTCTGCTAAGTTAGGAAGAAATGGAAAGAGAGGTGTGGCCCCAGTGCTCTGGGGTCCAGGGGCGTTGCTGACTGCTGAGTGGTTAAGGAGTGCCCCCAAAGGAGAGAGGGCATTTGAGCAGGAAGAACACGCTGGCATTTGTCTGTTAGGTTCCGGGGGAAGGGGCGTCCGGGTAGTGGGAAAGCGTGATGGTCCCCTTGCAGAGGTGACTGGTTCCAGAGAAGGCAGTCGTTCGTTGCATGATCATGAGGTGAGCTTTCCCCAGGCAGGGCATCCCCAGTGGACAAGGCAGGGCGACCCTCAGAATGCTGTCCTCCATCTCAGCACTTCACAGTGTTTTGCACGGGATAGAAATGCGGGGAGGTGAAAGCGTTTTAAAAACTACCAGTCACCGTTCATAACGTGAGGGGATCCCGATAATTGGTGTAGGGGCTGAGTGTCGGAGGCCAAAAATGGGGCCCGCCTCCCCACTGCTGCTTGCTTGTTGCAGGATTAGGCCCTGCCTGCTTTGCTCTTTGACCTCCTCCTTCCCCTCCAGACCACGTGGGTCAGCTTTTCAATTTCAGTGTGCTGCAAGTTTCAGGCTCCATCGTGTGTGTGTGTGTGTGTGTGTGTGTGTGTGTGTGTGTGTCTGTCTGTCTGTCTGTCTGTCTGTCTCTGTCTCTGTCTCTGCATCTTCCATTTGCAAAAGGTTTTATGAGATACATGCTTTTTTTCCCCTGTGTTTGCACAGGATACTTCTGGAGAAACACCCAAGAAACAATAGCAGTTGCTTATAGGGGTGGGAGATTTCATTGTACTTCTGGAATCATCTGAATTTTTTTATTATGTACATGTTGTTTTTTTCTTAAGAGGAACAGGCTTTGTGTCCAGCCACAATAAGGCACAGCAATGGGTGATACTGTGATAATGTGATGAGAGCCCCAACTAAGATAGTGACAGGTGGGGTGGAAGGGAGGGGGGCTGGGTTTGAGAGAACTTTCTGAGGCAAAATCCCTGGATATTGAATGGGGTGGATCAGGGAGGTGGGGGGTTGCAGATGGGCAAGAAGGAGGAATGGATGATGCTGGGATGTGCAGCCTGGGAGGCTTGGCTGGACAGTGGTGGGTGCCATCAAACCACATCTGGAAGGCAGGGCAGAGCAGGAAGTGCAAGGTGTCTGAGGGGCATCTAGGTCAGGCCATCAGGTGGGAGTTCAAAATCTAAGTTGGGAACCTTGGAGAGAGGTCAGAGCTGATCTTTGGAAGTTTCAGAATCTGGGGCCTTACAGCAGATGAGCTGCCCGGGGAGCTTAGAGACTGAGAAGGGGGTCATGGGGTGATCGTCCTCTGGAATGGAGGAGGGGGCAGCAGAAAGACCACCCTAGGTGGTTGGAGAAATAGGAGGGACCGAAGACCTGGAAACTCAGCCAAGCTTTGAGAAGCAGCCTGTGGTCAGGTGTTCGGGGCAGCAGAAAGGTCCAGGAGCTGACAGGAGACCACTGGGGACTGAGGGGGAGCCATGCTGTCGAGTTGAGGCGGGAATGGGAATAGAAAGTGAGGATGGAGGGTACATGTGTGACTCTGTGCCAGGTACAGAAGATGGAGTGACACCCCCTCCCCCCAAGAGATTAGACAAGCTGGGGAGGAGACAAAAACACACAAAGAATTTGAATATGATTTGATAGGCACTGTGGTAGAGAGATGCACAGGATAATATGGGAACACAGAGAAAGGTAACAAGTCAGCCTGGGAGACAGGTTTCTGACCGTGGCCGGTGGAGGGAAATGGTATGTAAGCCAGATCTTAGAGAATAAGGAGTTAAATTGGGCAGAGGATTAGGGGTGTCCTGCTCACAGGCAGGACATCCCAGATGGAGGGAACAGCATGGAGATAAGAAATGTGACATGGTGTGTGGTCAAAAGCGGGGGTTTGGAGGGTCTGGAGTATGGAGTGTGAGGCAGGCAGGGTAACGAGAGGAGATGGGGATTGGGGGGCAGGGATGGAAGCCTCTTCGATCGAGTCTGTGTTATGTGTAAGGGCTTGATGCACCATGGAGGCGCGGGTTGAAAGCTTTTGGTAGGGGAACGTGACCACACTTGTCTTTTAGATGGGTGGTTCTGGGGCTGTGTCGAGAGTGGATTTGATGGAGAGGAAAATGCAGAAGGGGATGCTGTGTGAGTTACCGGGAGGCCACCGGTGTGGTGGGAAACAGTGACCGAAGGCTAAGAAGGGGGCATATAGGTTTATGGGCACGGTGAGTCAACAGGACCAGTGACCGATTGGACAGGGGATTGAGGGAGAAGGTGGTTGGAAAATAGCTGTTTTCAGCCCAGGCAGCTGAGTGGCTTATGGACACATCAGCAGGGAAGGAGCGCACTAGCACACGGGAGTTTTGGGGGTGGAGCGGGTAGGGAGGGATGAGTTTGGTTTGGGACAAATTTTTTGTTTAAGTTTTATGGAGATACAACTCACATACCATACAATTCACCCATTCAACGTGCACGATTCATTGTTTGTTGTTGTTGTTGTTATTTTTTCACAGATTTGTACAGCCACCACCAGTATTTTCGAATATTTTCTGGACAAATTGATGTACCATCTTTTTTAAATTGTAGAAAATTTCCAGCATACAGGAGAGGCTCATATAAGGAATGTCTGTGTCGAGCATAGGGATTTGGTGTCTTCTCTAGTAGAGCTGTCCAGCCGGCATGAAAATAAGATTCTTAATCTTGGGGAAGCTGTGGGGGCTGAGGGTAGATTTGGGAGTCAGGACCATGTGGCTCATAGTTGATAGTATGGTAGCCTGCAGGAACCAGGGAAAAGGCCTTCCCTTAACAACAAAGTTTGGAATAGTTGATGTGGGAAATTCACAGTGGACCTTACTGCGGTGGGCGGGGCGAAGTAGAAGAAATTATCAAGTTCTCGCCAAGTCCTTGACACGACTCCCCAAGGGTGGTTATTGCTGTGAGGGGATTGTTGATGAAAGCAGGGGTGTTTGCTCTTGCCTGAGGAGCTTCTAGGCTGGTTGGGGAAGAAAGGCCAGTTTATAAATGGAGGTTGGGAAGTCTATCTAGATAGGAAGAGTCCAACAAGAGACAAGTTTGGCTTATTTAGGGACCATTGGGCAAGACCAGTCTTGAGCTGATCCTTGCAAGTGTAACGTTTGGAGGGAGGGCATGCCCTTTGGCCTCTGTGGAGGGGAGCAGTGGTGGAAGGGGACAGGACATCCGCGTTGGGTGTTTGTAGATGGGCTGGACTGGAAGGAATGTTCCCAAATGATGAGGGCTGCCACTGGGCATGTCTCAGGGCTGGAGCCTGTTCCGCAACCGCCCGTGTCTTCTTCAGAGGCAGCCCTGTTCTCTGGTCTTTGGTCTTGTTCTCAACATGCTTCTAGAAGCCCCTCAGCCAACATACTCCCTCCCGTTCCCCCCACACACCCCGAAACCCCCCATCCGTGCTGCCTTCCCCTCAGGCCTCCGCCGTCTCTGGTGCCGCAGCTCTGGCTCTGGCAGGAAGTCGTTGTGTACCACGTGGTGGCTCCTGTCCCTCCCACCACACGTGTTTCCCTGAGGTCCTCGCTAACGTCCTGAGACTGCTCGAGTCCTTTTCTGTGACATCTGGGAGCAGGTGGACGGGGCTGGGGGGGACCTGGAAGCGTGTGCGGCGGCGGCCAGGCTGGAGCCCCGAGGAGCGCCAGCATTTGCAGGACAGGCCAGCGAGGGGACGGCCCAGGAGAGAGGTGGAGGCTGACCGCTCCGGAGGGGGGCCCTGACGCCAGGGGAGGAGGCGGTGGACACCTGTGTCCTGCGGGGTGCAGACAGGTCAGGTCGGCTCAGGCAGGGGAAGGATCTAGTCCTTTGCCCTATGCGGCTTCCTGGTTCCCCGAGAGCATCGTCACTGGGCTGGGGAGGACGGAAGCTAGACTGAAGTGGGCTGCAAAGTCAAATGGGGGTGAGGACTAGAAGCACAGGCTTGGACCACTTCTGAAGTTTTGCCCTGAAGAGACAGGGTGGGGAGCGGGCATGGGGAGTGTGGGGTTTGGAAGCTCTTATATATTTATTTTTTAAGATGGGCTCTCCTAAAGTATGCTCCTGTGCCGTACAGCATAGGAAAGGGGCGTCAGCCGGCCCGCAGGGAGATGGGGTTCAGAGCACAGACGACCGGTCGCTCTTTGCTAAGTGCGGAGATGACCAGTGCTGTGCACTTAGCTCGTCCTGTGCATGGAACAAGGTCTCTGGCTTCTCTTCTGACCAGAGTCGGAACTCGGGACTTCAGCTAGGGGGGCTCAGACCCGGGTCTGAGGGCAGTAGCAGGAACATTGAGGAGAGAGAAAGGTTGAAATGTCAGACAGACTCACCGGGAGGGACAGCCGACTTACGGGACAGCGCTGTGGACATGCCTGCTGCCGGTGTCTGTGGTGGCAGCGCATAAGGTTGGGTCCACCTGTCTGGTTGTGGGGCTCGCCCCGATTTTACCGTGGGCAGGTGCATGGCAGGTGGCTCCACCCAGGCTTCCTGCTTTGCTCAGCAGGAGAGCACAGCCCTTTTCCGTGCGAATCCATCCCTTCCTGGGATCTTCCTGCTGAGCCCTGCTTCCGTCCACACCTTCACCTTTGCTGTAGCTCATGGGGGTCTTTGCTCCCCTTCCCCTTCTTTTCATTCAGCAGATCAGTTCCTTCGTGCTGATCTTCTCAAGTTTGTATGCTTCTAATCTCTAAACTCTCTAAACTCTCTAAACTCGAGATCCATTATTTCATGCGGTTCTAGCTAATGCAGCTGGACTTTTTTTTTTTTTAAGGGACATGTTCTTCCCTGTATTAAAATGTGTTATATAAATGTATTATATAAAGCTGTGGTGGTAAAAATAGTGTTGCACATGTGGGAAAACATGTCTTGTGTCCCAAGCAATCAGGAAAAGTAGATAAATTGGACTGTAAAAAAATTTTTTAATGTATTTCAAAGGACAAAAATAAAAAAGATGAATAGCCCAATAAAAACGGGTGAAGGGCAGGTCTCCACAGAAGACACATAAATGGCTAATAAACCCGTGAAAACACGTTCAGCATCATTAGCCGTCAGGGGGAAATGCAAATCAAAACCGCTAATTAACTTTTCACCCCCACTAGGAGGGCTGTGATCAGAGAGACAGTAACATGGCACTACTGCAGATGTAGAGAGATTGGAACCCTTGTGCCTTGCTGATTGGAATGTAAAATGGCGCGCCCCCTTTGGAAACAGTCTGGCAGCTCCTCAGAAGGTTAAACCTAGAGTTACCATATGACCCAGCAATTGCACTCCTGGGTATAGACCCAGAGGATGGAAACGTGTCCACGGAAAAGCTTGTCCACAAGTGTTTATGACAGTGTTACTCTCATTAGCCAAAAAGGGAACACAACCCAAATGTCCATCAGTGGATGGATTAATACACAAGTGTGGGGTGTGCAAGCAGAGGACAGCGATGAAAGAAATCCAGGAGCTTCAGTGCGGCTTGGCAAATTTTCTTTACCTGCGGTCTTTGTTTCTTACCTGTTCTTTTTCCGAGATGTCCTGGATAGTACGACCCTCCAGAATGTGCCTTATCCATGTGCTCGGGAGAGAACCTGTGCCTGTGGCTACACTACAGGGAAGGACAAACTCCTGTCCCCCAGCTGGACACTGGTACCTTGGCCGTAACGGCATTGGTCAGAAATCAGGCTCTCCCTGTTTTACTGTTTGTTTGTTTTTTTTTTAATTTTTTTTTTTTTTTAGTGTTTGTGTATTTTTGAGACAGAGTGTGAGCCGGGGAGGGGTAGAGAGAGAGGGAGACACAGAATCTGAAGCAGGCTCCAGGCTCTGAGCTGTCAGCACAGAGCCTGACGCGGGGCTCGAACTCATGAATCATGAGATCATGACCTGAGCCGAAGTCAGGCGCTTAACTGACTGAGCCACCCAGGTGCCCCAGTTTCACTGTTTTTTCAATGCTTGTATTCTTCGCAGGCATGGGATGGCCATGCATGTCATGAGGGCGGCCTTAAAAGTCCCGTGAAAGGTTTCCCTCTAAATAGCCCAGTGTGATCCCTCGATGAGCATAAAATCCAAGATACATCTTACTGTGTGCTTCCCGAAAGGGACAGGTGGGAGCTATTCCCCAGTTGGGGCACACACCCAGCAGGGGACCGCTCCCTTGGGACTGGATCATGGATAAAGCTCATGAGAAAGTTGGCCGGATTAGATATGAGTCCACACTTCCATTTTTTCATGTCTCTCATTTGACCTTCCCCATAGACTGTCTGGCATTCTTGGTCCTGCTCTCAGTGTAAAGGTACTTCTAGCTTAGATATTTCACGCGTAATCCGATACGAAGTGGCTGCCCCTTCTGAACAAAGGCCAGGACCTCCACCCCATCCATAACTACTAGATCCAGAGGCTTACGAAGGGTATTATTACTGGTCACCAACCTTATTGACTCCCCCACAATGGAAAGAGGCGGCCTCAACGGTTGCGGCATTTCAGTCCATCTCCCAGCACCTAACTGCAGTTTAGGATGCAATAGGGGAAGTGGAGGGAGGTCGACATCCCTTCTCCAGTAGTACAAGGGCGTCAGAGCAGTCAAGGAGAGGGCCGCCTCCTGCCGCTCTGAACCCCAAGAGCCTTCAGCAGTATTCCTGATGGGATGCCGTTCAGAAGCCGACGGAGATATTGGTAAAGGATTCTTAGTTAATATAACTATGGAATCAACTTCTTGAATCCCAGAGGATTCCCTCTCTCCTAACACATTGGAGTTAATTTGGATTTAAAGAAAAAGTGCCGAACCCTACTTCTCACCCCAAAGAATAAATCTTCTGCCCCCCAGTTAACACGGTTAATAAAAGATAGAAACCCACTGCCAGCGTGTGCAGCTCGCTCTCTCAAGCTTGCCTGCTCTCACATCTCGAGAGTGTATTTTTCACTTTAATAAACTTTCCCGCTTCTTTTACTCATCTGCTGTGCTGCACGTCTGTCCTGAGTTCCTTCCTGAGACAAGACCAGGAACCTTCAGCATCCCCTTCAGGTCTGGCTGGGTCAAGGCTCCAGGGACCGGGGTCTCCCCAGTTCACCCGGCAACATCTTCGGCAGCCACGATGGGACAGGGTTGAGTGATCCTCTTCGTCGGCGAGCCTCTGACTCATGCCTTCCTTGTGCTAGACAGTTGCTTAGTCACTCTTCTTTGTTCTACTCTCTCTCTCTCTCTGATCTCCCTGGGAAAGGACCTCAAAAGGAAACACAAAACGCCAGTAGGCCAGATTAGATCTCAGTGCAGGGGAGACTTCTCCTGTCCCTCCCAAGGACACCCATGTTGACTGAAAGGAAGGATGGGCAGGGGTTCCCTCTTCTGGAGGCACGCTAGGCCAAAGAGGGCGGCAGGGATGCCCGCCGCATCAGCGATGATGGCGTGAAGGCCCCAGGGAGATATCCCGGGGCCGACTCTCCAAGCGAAGCTCTTGGGGTTCAGCAGGGATGCCTCTAGCCCAGGAGACTGTCACTTTCTTCACTCTAAATCCTTGAGCCCATCCCACCCCCCCCCCCTTGGGATGCATCTTGAAAAATTGGAACCAGTTTGACCTTGATACCTTGTATGCTTCCTTCCCACGTTGGCTTCTTTGTAACACTTGTTGGCCTCAGTATAAACTAGAGGATGGGGAAGTCTGGCCAGAATAGACCGAAATCCCATGTGGTCAGACTTTTATGGATCTATATCCAAACGCTGATCTGTCCATGCTCCTTTGGGGGCCTGAGAACACCCACCTCCTCCACTCCTCAGTCCACCATCAGCTCACCTGCCTTAGGCCTTGTACTTCTGTTAATCCGCCACGCACCTGTGTTCTGTCCTGTTCTGTGTGCCCACCCACCTTGTCTCTTTTGTAAACAGGTTGCTGCCAAGATCCTGTACGGGCCTCCCTCTCTTTCCTGAGTGACTTGTCTCCTCTTCGCTGCTGCTTTTGTGTGTCGGATCTGAAATCTCTTTTGAGAGGCCTGGATGAATGTCGCCTGATTCTTGTATGTAGAGGCTTCTCCCTTGTCTCCAGGTTAATGGCTAGGATAAACGGAGCCAATTGTCTATCCTTGGTCTTCCTCGGGACGGGGACTTCAAGGAATATTCCCAAGCAGCTTTTGAAACTCCTTTTGTTTCAAGGGGGTTCCCTGTGTTCTCTGGCCAGACACGGACTGCATGTTTTCACTTTTTGTTGGCAGAAAGAAAACGTTCATCTGTTCTGTCTGATGAGCTTTAGGACCGGGAGTCCTCTTTCTTCTGTTTGGGCTTTTATCGCCTGTGCCCGCAGCACCTCGCCTGTTCCTCCCCCTCTTCCTGTTTCTGCCCTACCCTCCACCCTGGCGAGACTTACCTAACAGGCTCCTGTACCTTCCTCAGTGCCTGTGGCCATTGTCTCCTGGTCCTCCTACTCTCACTCTCGAGGAGCGGAGAGCACCCGAAGCTGTTGGGCCACCTCCTTATGTGGTTCAAACTGAAGCATCTCCCAGATCGGCAAGAAGGGGCCTAAGGATTCCCTTGGACTTAAAGTGCCCCCTCAGATTTCCCCACAGGTGCCCCAAGTAACATGGACAGTGGGGAACAAATTGATGGACTTTTAGTGGGCACAGGTGCAACATATTTGTATTAAAGCTAATTTAAGTTTGTTTATTGTTTTTAAGTTTAATTATTTATTTTGAGTGAAAGAATCTCAAGCAGACTCTATGCTGTCAGCACAGAGCCTGAGGCAGGGCTCGATCTCATGAACTATGAGATCATGGCCTGAGCCAAAATTGAGAGTGGAACGGTTAACCAACTGAGCCACCCAGGCGCCCCTAAGTTTTGTTAAAGATAGACATGTCTTTAGAGTTATCAGCATTAAATATAAAACTTATATTCTACCGAGGTTTACTAAAGGTCAAATAAGCTCATGTGGTCTTTGTTGCAATTTGCCAGCAAAGATGCCTTAAAATGATAGTTAATTTTAGCTGTTTCATAAAGCTTTCGTGGGTAGTTGTTCAGAAAGAGTAGGTAGGTTGAATCAATGAAAAGGTTTACAGGTAAAAGTTTTAAATGACTTTCAAAATCTTTGGTAACCTGAATGGTTTTTTTAAAAGTATTTATTTATTTTTGAGAGAGACAGCAGCACACAAGGCAGGGGAGGGGCAGAGAGAGAGGGAGACAGAGAATCCAAAGCAGGTTCCAGGCTCTAAGCTATCAGCGCAGAGCCCAGTGCGGGGCTCGAACTCACAAACCATGAGATCATGACCTGAGCCGAAGTTGGATGCTTAATTGGCTGAGCCACCCAGGTGCCCCAGTAACCTGAAAGTTTTAAAGTTTTACTAAGTTAATGATAAATTGGATTGAATTCATTGGATATCCAGATCTTTTCTAGATAAGGTAAAATACCTAAAGCATTGTTTACTGAACATAGGTTTGTGTGTTTTTGGCTTCTTATCGTGGAGAAACTGAGAGAGTTGCTTTCCTTATTGTTTCCATCAGCCTTAATTATATTTAACAGATTAACTTAGAAACCTTAGTTTCCGGGGCGCCTGGGTGGCTCAGTCGGTTAAGTGTCCGACTTCGACTCAGGTCATGATCTCGCGGTTCGTGGGTTCGAGCCCCGCATCGGGTTCTGTGCTGACAGCTCGGAGCCTGGAGCCTGCTTCGGATTCTGTGTCTCCCTCCCTCTCTGCCCCTCCCTTGTTCACACTCCATCTCTCTCTGTCTCAAAAATAAATAAACATTAAAAAAATTAAAAAAAAAAAGAAACCTTAGTTTCCAGTGAACGTGAAGTAGTAACCAATTGTGAACTGTCTGCTATACCAGAATTCTTTAGATTGGCAAATTTATGAATACAGTTCATAATTTCTGAAAACATGTTTTCCCACGGCACAGTCTTTCAATACAACATGTTTATCAACAGACTCAACTCTGTATGTAGGAAAGTGGGACATGTGTTAGGAAGGTATAAGAAATGAGAATACATTTTGTTGAGGGGGCAAATAAAGTAATTTTGTCCTAAAATGAGCCTGTTTATTTAGAGAGAGAAGGCTTAGGACAAAACCTGAATGAAAAAAAAAGTCGTAGAAGTTTCGTGAAGGCAAATCTTTGAAAAGAACTTTGTATGTGATCATGACTAAGATTGAAATACTCTCTCATCGCCAGCTTGGTTAATTCAATACCGAGTTGTATAGTGATCATCCTGTTTAGGCATGTACTATGAAAATTCCCAAGATTCAAACTCAAAGTCTTTTTGACTCATTAGACTTGTCTATTTGGTATGGTAAGTTACTTGGGAAGCCGTGTCACAGAAATGATGATAAAGGTTGTGTTGTTTGGGTAAATGCTGTAACCATTCTAGAAATTAAATGAAATTCCTGAACTTTTAATATGTTCTGGTGTAAGGCTATCACTTGGCATTCTGAGTTTCAACATACCTTTTGGAGGACATGATGAACCCATAACAGCCACTAACAGGGTTCCCTCCTAATCCTCTCCACCCAGGCACCCCACGCACAATGGCCCTGGTGTCTGCTGATTCTCGCATTGCAGAACTTCTCACGGAGCTCCATCAGCTGATCAAACAAACCCAGGTAAAGAGCTGCAGCCCTTGGCTCCTGGAGGGCAGCATGGGAGTGGCAGGCGTGGGGTGGGGAGGGCTGTGTTGAGAGAGATTGGACATGCAGGAGCCCAGGGGATGTGAAGAACGCGTTTGAAGAACGAGAATGTGGGGTCTAACTACTCTTCCTCCTGGATTTTCTATCAGGGGCAGGATTTCGTGATTCTTTCCGCTTAATAACAGCTACAATGAGATCTAGTCCACATACCATGCAGTTCACGAATTCGGAAGTGTACGATTCCAGTGGTTTTGGGATAGTCCCAGAGTTGTGCAGGCATCACCCCGATCAGTTTCGGAATATCGGCATCATCTGACAAGAGTACCCATTATGGCCGTTCCTCTCTTCCCTCCACCCTCTTGTCCCAGCTGAACACAGACCCTCCTACCAGGAGTGTAGAGCTTCTCTCCCAGGGGCTGGCCAAGGGCCAAAACTTGTTTAGGACGTACAGGATCTGAAAGCACAGGCCTGTTGAGTTAATCTTGTCCTGCACAGCCCCTCCTCCCCAGCCCTTGGCCTAGGCTCCCTTATAGCAAAATGATCCTTGAGCGTCTATATTGAATACAGCGTTTATACATCAGCTAGAGCAGCAGCGTCAGTATGAGTATGCCTAACATTTGGAGGAGCCGGTGTGGGGTGCGGATAGATCTCAAGAAGCAGTCTGTCCCATTGAGCCATTACATGCATTTTCATATTTTTATACTAACTTGATTACCCCTTTCCCCCCTCCATCCACTACTGGTTTGTGCCTTATAATGCATTTGTGTCGAACTGTTCAACGTAGAAATTAGCTGATGGTTAGCTAAATCCAGTTCTTCCCCAGGCCAGTCGTTTTTGGTCATTGGTACCAGAATTCTCATGTGACTTCTTACGTAAGGCAGTTGAATCTTACTGGCAATGCCACTGTTGAACTCACTGTTGAACTGGTAGAATTCGGTTTCATTGCAGAGCAAGTTAGTAAGAATTACAGACCTGTTTCTTATGCCTTCCCACCAGAATTGGCCTCGCCCACTTACTAGATGTTGTTCTTAGTAGATACTGTCCTGGACAATAAAAGTATACTTTATGATATTTGCTTTATTACAGTTTTGGCCACAATTCAGTTATTTCTGGGTTCTAAGTCAGCTGGGGACAAAGCCAGTCACCCTGTTGCAGCTTACAGGCTTGTAAAGAGACTGGTTTTGATTGTGTGCCCTTGTATAGCAGGGCCCACCTCCCACCTCTGGGGCGGACCTAAGCGATAGTCAAGGTATCGCTGTCTCTGCCAGCTCTACCTCAGGATGTCTTATTTTGATCTGTTCTTGCATCAAGGTAGTCATAGTGCATCGATCTACATTACAAGAGCCCTATACGAGTGCCCTAGAAGGGCCTCCACAGGTTTAGAAACCCGTGCTTCCCATAGGTGTATCCTTGGAGCTCAGTGGCTAGGGTGGAGAGCCATTGCCCCATGGCTGCCTCAGCCCCCGTCTAGATTAAAATAGCCCGGAGGCCCTGAGGGGGCAGGATGGCAGACCTTTTCCCAGCAACACATGGGTCCGTGAATTATCCAGCACTATTTGTTGGATTGGCCTGACCCATTGCACTGACTTCTCCTCCTCATTCCAGGTTGACCCCCATTCCTTGTTTTCCTCCTATAGGGGGACTCACCTTAGTCTGTTCATTTTATTAATAACTCTTGCTCTGAATGCTGCTTCTCCTTAAAAGTGTATTTAGTTGTCCCATAATACGTACACTAGCACCCGTCTCCCCCCAAACCCTTTCCCTTCCGTGGGCCCATGTACTTCCTCCGGCACACATTTTGTTGCCATTGTTGTCTACTGGCCCGGGTGCAGTTAGGAGACCTATTTTGTACTCCAGAATGCTGGGTGCCCTATACCGGGTGAGCGGTGGCCACACATAGATGTATTTTAGCCTGAGTATATCCAATGGCCTCTCCAAACCTTCCTCACCTCAGGGCGAGAATGTTCCCCAGAGGAATTTGGATCCACCATGTCATGCCTGCCGCTTTAATACTATCTGAAAGCCATTTTTTCCTATTTTAAAAAATATCTTTTCATTCACAGAAATAAGGATGATCTGTATTTGTGCGTGGCTTATCTGGTGTGCTGCTGCTGTACTTTGTCCATGATAATCAGGGTCCTTTCTAAGCATCCCGTAATCCAGGTTTATAGTTACACAAGGACCCATCTCCTGGGAGCCATACACTGCACAGTCGTGTGGCCCAGAAGGGAGCAGTTCCCGGAAACTCCTTCCCAAATGAAGTCCTTTGTAGTGGGATGCAACCGGAAAGCAAGGGTCAGGAGATACTGGCCTACGTAGTTCTGGGGCCTCTGGCCTGGGGCTCGGGGTGCCACGGCAGGATAAAGGGCCGCCCTCATGCCCTGTTGACCTCATCCTTGCAGGAAGAGCGTTCCCGGAGTGAACACAACTTAGTGAACATCCAGAAGACCCATGAGCGGATGCAGACGGAGAACAAGAGTGAGTAGCTGGGCTCACAAGAGAAAGAGGTGTGGGCTGAGATAGGGGGCGCAGCTGTCATTAGTGCTGGGCAGGATTTTTGCCTGTACCTCCACAACCCAAAATGAATTGCTCCGTAGCCAGAGGGACAGTTTTCCCTTAGGCTGTGTGATGTAAGGTGACCCAGGAAACAGATGGCAGATGACCTCGCACTAAGGAACCTTGAAATCCCCCAATTCCAGGGACTGGGACGTCAGTGAAATGAGGCCGCATCCAGGGAAGTGCTTGGATCGCACAAGCATCCCCAGTAGGCTGGTGTTTTCTAGAGAGAGCCTCCCTCCCGTGCCCTACGCAGGCCCCAACGGCCCTCATCCTCGGCCTCCTGGGTTGGTGCTTTCCAAGTCTGAGCAGCTCTGAGGGTTCATGTGTGCCTTCCTGTGTGCTGACAAGTATTTTCTGTTCTGCGATGGCAGAGTTAGAAAGTGCCCTCCTGACGTGTAGTGATGGCACCTGTACCATATGAACTCGTCAAACACGGGCATCTGCCACAGGGCGCACTTCTCACCCAGTAAAGCTCACACGCTGGCCCGCGGCCTCTAGGCCTCCGGAATTCTGATTCCCGTGCGGCCGGAAGCAGGCCCACGTGACCGCCCGCCGCCCCTCGCCGACGCCTCTTTCCGTGTTCCCTTTGCAGTCTCTCCCTACTACCGGACAAAGCTGCGTGGGCTCTATACCACCGCCAAGGCCGATGCCGAGGCTGAGTGCAAGTGAGTACCGTCCAGCGCCCTGCCCTCACCTCCCCTTCCGCGTCGGTGTGCTGGGCTGCAGAGCCCTGCAAACCGCAGCCCCCGCCGCCTTTCCGGCCGCCGCTAAGCAGATGCCCCACAGCCCAGCTGCAGCCAGGTGGGGGCCAGACCCCAGCACTGCCGCTTACTAGTCAAAGTGACCTTGAGCAGTCCCTTCCACTGAGACTCCCTTGCTCCATCATTACAATAGGGATAATAACTACCTACAGAATTGTCAACCGAATATGAGATAATGTATATATAGTGCCTAAGACCAGTGTTTTTCAAACTTACGACCATTACCCAGGGCAGGAAATACATTCTCTATTGTGGCTTAATACTAATAATATTAAAGACATAATCATGATCACTTTAATAATATTAATAAAGACTCCTATTGGCCTTCCTGTGCCAGGCACTATCCCAAGTACTTTATATATTTATCTCAATGCTCAGAACCAGTGTTTTACAGATGAGGAAACTAAGACACGAGGGGTTCCATAATCTGCTAAAAGACATACAACTAGAAGTGGGGGAGCCCAATTTTAGACCCAAAGTCCATATTCTTGAATACCCCAGCTAGAATGGTTTAATGATCGCCTTTCTGCATTGATTTTATATGTACATATATCACAGAATTGGAACAAGAAATAGTTTGTACTGTTACTCTGTATAGTCTTCTTTTGTTTCGTTTTGTTTTGTCTTTAAGTAATCTCTACACCTATTGTGTGGGGCTCGAACCTACGACTCAGAGATCAAGAGTTGCATGTTCTTACCACTGAGCCAGCCAGGTGTCCTCTGTTCTGTTTTTTAAAATGCTGGTTGTTACCCAGCAAATTAATTTCACAACTCACTAAAGAGTTGTGGGCTCCGTTTAAATAGTGGCCTGCACGTGTGGTGATGGCCAGCACCCTAAACATGATTGGTGGCTCCAGATCTTCCTCTCCTCCTGTCTAGCTCTTCACAGACCCTGCCTTGTGCTCATGGTCCCAGATTTTCTTTGCCTGCTGTCATCTTTGTTTTACAAACCTTTGCTGGCACCTGTGTCTGGGGCTGGCCAACCCCATACAGAGACACGAGGATAGCAAAGACCCTGCGTTCAAGGGCAAATAGTCCAGAAAGGAGAGGCACCCTAAGAATAAGTTACAGGACAATGTGGTTGATGGGCCAGCGGAGGTGGGCTCACTGTGCCTGGAGGCCCGGAATGGCCGCAGGGAGGAGGAGAGACTTGAAGTAGGGGTCAGCAGGTGGACACTGCACGGGGGACAGTGTGTGCGGAGGCTGTGGAGGAGCACCCGCCGGACATGCTCACTGGGGGACTGAGAACCAGGCCTTTGTGGCTGGGGAAGGACGTGGAGGGCTTCCAGAAACTGGGCTCTATCCTGGAGGCCAGAGCGAGCCAGGGAAGATGTAAACGCAGGAGAGAAACCCTTGGCTGCTGTGTGGACGGTAGACCGGGTGAGATTCAAAGCCATTGAGGAGATCAGGCAAGAGGTGGTGATGGAACTGAGCCAAGGCAGCGGCGGTGGGGAAGGAGAAGCAAAGGTGGGTTCAAGGGCAGATTCTGATACAAAATTGGGGGAACCATTTGGGAGAGGGGAAAGTGAAGATTCCAGGGTTGTTGGGTTTTTTTAGCTTAGAGGCACCTGCTGGGCTCCCTGTGCTGGGCCCGGGAGAACAAAGGGTGGGGCTGACTTAGACTGGGGGAGGGGGGCCCACAGGCGGGGGAAGGCCACCAGCCGGCCTTCCAGCCCTCCCTGCCAGCCCCCTCTTCTCCCTGATGTGCAGGTTTGTCATCTGGCCATAGTCAGGCCCTGCCCCGCTCACCTGCGCTGGAGTTGGGCTGGCGTGAGTTAGAGAGACATACACATTTGAGAGCAAAAGGCAAAATGGCCCTACCCACCTTAACTGCTGGCAAAATGACTGCTTTGGAAACCAGTCTGGGGCGGGCCCTTCTCTCCCATTGACCTGCCTGGAGTTAAACACTTATAAGCTTATTTCATAATTTCAGGGCCCAACCTCTCGCAGTTCTGCCACTTCGCTTTTCAGACTCTCAAAAGTTTGAACATTTATTCACTAGACACGGAGTCCTTGTCAGCACCGGCTGCCGTGCTGGGCCTGGGAGCGTGTGAGGGAGCAAAGTGCCACCCGGCCCGAGGGAGCCTCTGAGTCTGGGGGGGGGGTGGGGAACACGTGTCACTGTGTGTTCCCACGGCACTGTCCTCCACCCATACGTCTCTAAGCAGATTACTTCAAGCCCTCGGGAAACTGAAGAGCCAGCGTCAGGAGCTAGTCCTGTGACACGCTGCTGACTCCTGTGACCGTCACACTGCTGCTCTGTGTTCTCGATGTGCTCTTTCTTACCCCACCCCCACCCTGCTGGTTTCATCCCCCTGCTTTGCAGAAAATGGAAAAGTGCCCGTGTCTTCATTTAACAATTCCTTTTTTTTTTAAGGCCTTGGGGTTGCACACGGGCTGCAGGGGTCAGAGGGTGACAGGGTCAAAGATCTCACTTTCCAGAAATGGGCAGCCATTCCCAGGTGGGAACAAATTGTTTTCTAGCCTTAGTGCAAAAGGCCTTTTCCAACAGTGGGAGGGATGGGGTCCTCAGTGATACTGTGGCCATGGACAGGGGCCCCCACCCCCCTGAGTCCCGGCCGGGGAAGATGGTTTTAGCCCTGGCTCAGCTGGCATAGGTTAGCTTCCCAAGGGCCTGAATGACTCCCAGGCTAACACGGCGAGTGCCCAGAGGAGAGAGCGATTGTCGTGGTGTGAGGACCGTCCTCCGGCCCCAGGCGCGGGGCCCTGGGCAGCTGACTGTTGGCTGCGGGTGCTTGCGGCATGGATATGGTTCCAGGATGTTAGTAACCCTCTTAGGGGAGACCTTTGAGATTATGTAAACATTCCATGTCAAGCTGTCTCTCAGCTTTGGCATCTGTTTTTGATTCTTGCTCAAAACAACGGGGATTCTTTCTCTTAAGAGCTCCCCAGGGGATTCTGATGTGGCTGAGAACCACTCCATTAATGTCTCACAGAGGACAGCTTCGGACATGCTGCCTAAAGCTGTGTGCTTCACACAGACCCAGCAGCAATGGTCAGCCTCCAAGTTCCCTTTGGCCTCCTGGCTTTTACTCCCGTCCCGTCCTGGTGCCCGACTGCCCGTGCCCCCGGCCTGCCTCCCCGAGCCCTGTGCCTGCCGCACCCAACTGTGATGCTGCAGGCATGTCGGGCGAGATGTCCACCCTCCCTGCTTTGGACTGCCCCGCCCCCTCTGCCTGACAGCGCCACAGAGCCTGGCACGTCACAGGACACACCTGCGAGCGAGGCTGTATTGTGTCTCCCTCCTGCCGAATGCAGGCCTGCAGAACCACGGGGGCTTTTACTAAAGGTTTACAGGAGGAATGGCCATGGGAGAGGGGAATAAGTGACCCAAAATGGAGTCTGTGCTGCTTATTCCTATTGAAATACTCTTCGGAGGAGACTCCTCAAGATCTAGGACAAAGAAACCTTCCTCCAGCGAGGGTTGTGTTCACTTCTGCTGGATTGCCTGGGCCCCAGCCACTCTGGAACCCCATAAATTGACTCCAGAGGTTTCCTGGGGCTGTGGCCTTTTGGAGACAAATTCCTTCCACACCCACACCCCTGTTCTGAGCCCAGAGAACTCCCCACAATGCTCTGGAGTGTCTCCTTCTACATGCAGCCCCCAAGCCTTGACCTCCACCCTCCGAATCTCCAGACTGTTCGAAGCAGCCAGTCCTGCACCGTGCTTTCTTCAGGCTTCGTCACATGCAACTCTCTCCGCTTTGCTTGCCTCTCTGGGATTCTCTGGCCTGCTTCTGCTCACTACCTTATCAGTTCTTTTATGGTTTTAAAACTAAAAAAATACAGGTGCGCCTGACTGGCTCAGTCGGTGGAACATGCAACTCTTGATCTCGGGATTGGAGGTCCGACCCCCACCTACATTGGGTGTAGAGGTTACTTAAAATAAACAAATAAATAGGGGCAGCTGGGTGGCTCAGTTGGTCAAGCGTCCAACTTCAGCTCAGGTCCATGATCTTGTGGTTCATGAGTTCAAGCCCCATGTCGGGCTCGGTGCTGACAGCTCAGAGCCTGGAGCCTGCTTCGGATTCTGTGTCTCCCTCTCTCTCTCTGCCCCCTCCCCTGCTCACGCTCTGTCCTCTCTCTCTCTCTCAAAAATAAATAAACATTAAAAAATGTATAAACACCTAGGGTTTATAGTTTTCGGCAGTAGGGCTGATCTGAATCACCCAGCCTGCTGTAAGCAGAAAGGGAAGGCTATGCTTTGTGCTTCATCCTGATGTCTTCTCTCCCTTCTCCCCGCCCTCAGCATTCTCCGGAAAGCTCTAGATAAGATAGCGGAAATCAAGTCTCTGTTGGAAGAGAGGCGGATTGGTGAGTTGGAGAGGAGTCTTGACCAGGCGGAGTGGGGCTTCCTGAGTATCGGCCACAGCCCCCTGCAGGACGGGGCTTGGTGGGGGGGGCCTGCATCAGCCCCGTGTGCTCGTTCCGTGGGCTTCTGATGGGGGAGCACATCTGCGCAGCCTGGGTCTAGGAGGGGATGGAGCCGCTCCCCCGCTCAGAGGCAGGAGCTTCCCCTTGTGCCTGTGCAGACCTGGAAGATCCCATCCCACCCCCTCATGCTTGTCTCCCTTCCTCTTGTGCCTGGGGCGGGTGCCTCCTTCCTGCTGCCCCCATGGGCACTTCTTGCTGCGGTGAACACTGGCTGCTTTGTGGGAGCCGTCCTCAGATGGGGTTTACACAGGGTGCTCAGCACCCCCTCTGACTGCCTTGGCTCCCCCCCCCTACACTCAGCCCACAGAGAGCAGACGCCCATCAAACAGGTCACACCGCCAGTGGGGTCCGTGTGAAGTTGACTGGGTGTGTTGAGCCATGCCTGAGGCGGTCAAGGGTCTGACCTAAGGAACCTAAAGTTCTTTTTACCTTTTAGTGGAATAACAACATATATTAATAGTAGAAAAGTATACCTTAAGTGTACACAGCTCTGTGACATCTTCACTAACTGAACATCTGATGCGACCAGCATCTCAGAAACCCCCCTTTTGCCCTCTGTAGTCCTTCACACCAGGGGATCCACGGACCTGACCTCTCACTGGCCTGCGAGTCTTTCACTGCGGGCATCTGGCTTAAGGGGTGGGGATCACATCTCGGCCCTTGCTGCTAACTTGGGAGCTGGGGTTCCAGGCCGAGCTCCGCTGACAGGGCTGGGTGTGAGTGCTAGGGTGGGCCTGGGGGCAGGTGCCCTCTCCCCGGTGCCTCAGGGGTTCGCTTCCTTCCCACAGCGGCCAAGATTGCGGGCCTCTACAATGACTCGGAGCCCCCTCGGAAGACCATGCGCAGGGGGGTGCTGATGACCCTGCTGCAGCAGTCGGCCATGACCCTGCCCCTGTGGATCGGGAAGCCTGGTGACAAGTGAGGGCAGGCCCGGGGTGGGGGAGCTGATGAGTGGGAGGGGCTGGGGCTGACACCTTATTCCACCCTCAGGCCCCCGCCCCTCTGTGGGGCCATTCCAGCCTCTGGGGACTACGTGGCCAAACCTGGAGACAAGGTGGCCGCCCGGGTGAAGGCTGTGGATGGGGATGAGCAGTGGATCCTGGCTGAGGTGGTCAGTTACAGCCACGCCACCAA
The DNA here is from genome assembly GCA_028646485.1 of Cryptoprocta ferox. NCBI lineage: Eukaryota > Metazoa > Chordata > Mammalia > Carnivora > Eupleridae > Cryptoprocta > Cryptoprocta ferox. The sequence goes on from CM053564.1 coordinate 21,092,469, forward strand.
CAAGTGAGTGGACCCCATGCCTCTGCTCTCCCATTAACACCTGCGTGGGCTGCCCCCTCCCCCACATGCAGGATGGGAGAAGAGCTTCCCTCGGCTGTGGGGGTGTGCGTGGGGACAGGGTGTGTGGCAGGCTCCTTGGGCCCCTTCCCCACCCTGCTTGCAGCTCCCCGGCTTGGACGGTGCACCTCCCTGCATCCACCGTTTTCCTTTCGTTCACCAGGTATGAGGTAGATGACATTGATGAAGAAGGCAAAGAGTGAGTGTGCTGGTCAGGGTGGGACCGTGGAAGCTGCTGGGAAGGGGTCCCTGCCTGGCCAAGGGTTGACCCTAAGCACGCCCCCCCCCCAGGAGACATACCCTGAGCCGGCGGCGCATCATCCCCCTGCCCCAGTGGAAGGCCAACCCTGAGACGGACCCCGAAGCCTTATTTCAGAAGGAGCAGCTCGTGCTGGCCTTGTATCCCCAGACCACCTGCTTCTACCGTGCCCTGATCCACACGCCCCCACAACGGGTAAGCAGGCCCCTCGGGAGAGACCGCACAGGATGCGATGACTGGGCTGACCCGATGGGTCATGGGGTCACTGTCCATTTCCCTCCCCTTCTGACCTCCTCTTCCAGCCTCTCTGGGCTAGGAGGGTCCTGTGCGGTGCCCTCTCTCCTGCCCACACTGCCCCGCAACTGCCCTCCGGGCCTGCCCCCTACGGCAGTGCCAGCCAGCCCCTCTCCCACCTTCAGAGTCCCAGCAGGCCCTGAGTGGAATGCGACCCGAGAGTCCCCTAGTGTCCCCTCACCTGCGCATTTCAATGAGCAGCCCTGAGATGGAACGCACGTGCCAGGATGTGCCCCCTCATGCTGGTCACCCATCACCTGATGGCGGGCCAAGACTGTGCTCTACTCTTCCTCCAGGACCCCTGCCTGCTGTCCCCTGGGTTTTCCTTGATCCCCTTAACAGAGGGTCCTCAAAAGGCACCAGATCCTCCGGGTAGGATTCCCTCCCCCGCCCCGCCCGTGACAGCAAGTCTCCCTCCTCCTTGCTCTTTGTCCCCTGGCCTTTTGTTGCTGAGAAAAGAGCTCTGTCCTAGCAGGGATTAGGTTCAAACATCTAGACTTTTTGAGAGTGAAGTTGGGGACAGGAGAGGCTGGGAACCCCAGAGGTTCCAGTCATTCTGGGCTCGGGCCTTGTCTGGGGGTCTCTGACCAGCCCCTCCTGTCTGCCCCCTGCCGCAGCCCCAGGACGACTATTCAGTCCTGTTTGAAGACACCTCCTATGCAGATGGTTACTCCCCTCCCCTCAATGTGGCCCAGAGGTATGTGGTGGCCTGTAAGGAGCCCAAGAAAAAGTGAAGTGGGCTGGCGACTCAAAATCTCCTGCCGTCCACACAGGGGAATGCAACGAACGATTTCATGATCCAATAAACATTGTTTCCTTTGCCCCTGTCTCCTTGGCTTTGCTCTTCCAGGCCCTACTCCCCTTCTCCTAACAGGACAAGCTGGGGAACTGGAGGCCGAGGAGGAGATGGCTTCATCTGGTCCCAGTGGGCATTTAGTTTTAGTTCAGTTTTGCCCTTTGCTCACATTAGAGACTCTGGGTGTAACACAAATGGCAATTTATTCGCGAGCCCGGGTTCAGGCCGTGTCACAGCAGCGGGGCCTCCGGAGCGCTTCAGGAAGCACCACTTACAGATATGTGCGGAAACTGAGGCCACAGCCCACCATCTTCTCCGCATAGTGGGCGTCAAAGCGCTCGTTCTGGGCCACAGTGAAGGTGGTCTTCCAGTCCCCCGAGATGCCTGTGCACAGAGTGCAGGAGGGGAGGGTGGCTGCATGTCCTGGCCGCAGAGGCGGCCCCGGGGGGCTCGGGGCCAGCTCTGGGCTCCGCGTCCGCGCTTGCCTCCCCACACGGCCAGCCTGCGCAGGCGCTCACCTTTCCGCATGAAGGCGGAAACGTTGTGATCCATGATGTCAGGGGGTATGGTGGTGTAGTTAACCATGGGGTTCTTCTTCATCTCCTTGAAAGATGTCTGCTGGGTGATGAGATCCACGGTCTCCTCTGGCAGGGAGCGCCCCAAAAACTCCAGGATCTTCTGAATTTCCCTTTTAGGGTTCTGGAGCAGCAGAGGGGCTCTTCAGTGGAGGTTGGGATTGCTCATTGAGCAAACAAAAGGGGGGCCCCCCCCAACCCCATGCGGGATCGGGCCGATTCCACTTCCAGCCCTGGTAGCCCAGCTCCTTGGGCCTTCCTTCCCTGGGGCACATTAATTGCCCCTGCCCTGTGACCCTGTAGTTAAGCTCTGCTTGGGTCCTGACGGGTGAGGGCTGGGACGGTCCTCTCTCAGAACTGTGGCCCCAGGGAGAGCAGCAGCAGCAGATGACCTGTGGATGGCTGGGTGTGTCTCAGGTCTGAGACAAGAACTATACAGTGTCGTGTCACTGCCCAGGTGACACTGTGGCTCCGAGTCCCGGGCAGGAAGGTAGGCTGGGGGGCCGCCATAGGGAAGGTGGCTGAGAGGGCCTTGGCAGGTCCCTGTGAGCTTCTCCCCTCTCTGGAGAGAAGTGGCAGCAGGTGACCTCACCTCTTTCATGTCCTCGTAGAAGAGGTAGAGAATAGGGTGGGTGTGACTCAGCTCCCACCACTCCCGCACGTGCTGATACCAGGACCCGTAGGACACTGGGGAAACGGGCAGGGACACAGAGGCTGGTGTTAGTTTTGACTGGCTGCTGCTCAGCGCCACCCCACTCCTTCCAGATTGAGGCCCACCTTCCCCAGCCATGAACTTCTCCAGGAAGCTGTCCCAGGTGTCAGGGTCAGGGTGCACCTTGGCCATGCGGTAGAAATGGTAATAGGAGACGGCCACGTCCTTAGCGTTGCGGGCAACGTAGACCACCTGGAGGAGCAGATGACCCCCCCACACACACACCCACGCATCATCACCACACAGCGAGCAAGGCACCGGAGCTCCACCCCTCACGGCACCCCTGCAGGTGAAGTTCTCCTTGGTCTGGCCAGAGGGGAAACTGGCTCAGAGGCTGACTTGCTTGTGGTCCCTGGAACCGTATTTTTTATGCTAATCTAATCCCCTCAGCGCCTCCAAACCCAGATTTGGAACAAGGCGTGCCCGATTGTCACCAGCCCCCTCCCCCACAGGTCTAGGAGGCCTGCAGGAAACACTGCCTTTCTCAGCTCTGCACAGAGGAGGCTCACTTTCATGGACCTCTACCACATGAGGCAGACAGCCTTCCCCCTTAAGATGAGACCTTCCTCTTAGGGCCAAAACTGGGATGGCTTCCTCTGCCACTCACCTTGACCTTCTGATCCAGCAGGGTCTGGGGGAGCAGGGCCAGGGGCAGGTGTGTCTTGATGATTCGTGGGGCCGGTGTATCTTGCAGAACCTCCATACCTGTGCCATGGGCAGGGAAAGGTCTGCTGAGCTAGAGCCCAGTCCTGCCTCCTCCCTCCATTCCACTTGTCCCTAGAGCCCCACCGCACACCTGTGGGAATCCCTGGAGCCTTGAACTCAAGGAATGGTACCCGGATAAAGACAGGGGCCCTGCGACACTTCTCCAGATCACCACCTTGGTAGATCATGTCCAGGATCTCGCTCACCCAGGTGGTGCCTGGAGAGCAGGGAAAGAGGAGGTGAACAGGGCCGAGGGCAGGCCCCTGCTGACCCAACACGGGACTGTGTCCCGGGAGAGGGGTGAGGGGCCCTCATTACCTACCAGATTTGGGGTAGGTGCTGATAAGCAGGTCATCAGGCTGGGCTTGGAAGGCCTCCAGTGGCCCCAGGGCCTCGGCAAAGTACTTGATGAGAGGGATCCCCTTCACGTACTGCAGTGGTGGGCGCGAGGTGTCCTGGACCAGCTCCATGCTGCTGCGTCAGCGGCCAGAGTGCAGCCTGCTTCCCTTAACATCACAACAAGCCCTCTACTGAACTCTTGCTTTAAGATAAGGGAACTGAAGGCTGAGTGACTTACCTCCCCCCACCCCACCCCCCACTTACAAAGCTAGCGAGTGGTGGGAGCTGGATTCCAAACCAGACGTGACACTCAGGCGGTGGGTCACAACGCTGGCTGCGCCTTCACCTGCAGAACTTTAAAACTCCCAGTGCTCGGGGCCGCACCCCAAACAAGTTAAATCACTCTCTGGGGGACCAATTCTTTTTTTGGAAGCTCTCCAGATTCCAGTGTGCACTTGAGAAAACCACCTTAGTGCCTGCCTGTCGTAACTCCCTTTGTTTTCTTTCTCATACTGCTTCCTGCTTCAGCTCCTGGCCTACTGCACTGGCCTCCTCTCCCTGTCATCCCCTTGAGCTCCCTGCGCCCCTCATATGTGGAAACATCCCAAAGGCCAGCCTGTGATCCCACTTGCCCAACCACACTTCATCTTGGCTCGGAGATAAACACAGCCAACTGAGCTTGTTTTAGGGGCTAGAGTCTGGGATGTGGATGAGGAGTCCTCGAGAGAGGGAAGGGGGTTTCAGATCCAGCTGCACTTGGCAGATTGAGATGGGCTATCCCCAAGGGAGAGGGCAAGGATGCCATCAGAGGGGGCAGCGGAGAGAGGAGCTAGCAGCGCAGGGTGAGGGAGGTCTGACCCCGCCCAGCCCACCCCAGCACTCACCGAACCTCTCTGGATTGGATCTCGGCCTCCTGACTCTGTGCTGTGGCTTACTGGGTGCAGTGTGGGGAGTGCAGAACTGCTTTCTGAGCTGAAGGGTTTCTACAAAGGGGAGGGATCTGGAGCCAGCACTGGGATCTGGCTGTCTTCCAGGAAGGAAAGGGTGGAGTTTAGAGTGGGAGGGCCCCCCTGTGCTCCCCTCCTTAGTACCTCAGCCAGAGTCAAGCTTAGACGGACCTGAAAATCCAAGATCTGGGTTTAGTGTGTAGAAAAGAAAAGAGTGAATCTAGACAAGAGGGCCCAGTAAGTTTTCCTTTTGTTTTTTGGGGGGTTTTGAGCTGTAATCCTGGCTCCCGACCTGGCTTCCAAACTCCACCCCTGGAGGGCGGGCCAACCGTTGACAGCTCTTTCTAATGGACCCAACCAGCTGAGAGGAGGCAGAGTGGAGAGGAAAAATGGGACACTCCTGAGAGCAGGGTCACTCACCTTCCTAGCTGGCTCCAGGCCAGTCTTGAAGGTGCCAAAGGTTTAGGCTGGGGGTGGCCCACAGGCCCCCCGCAGCCCAGGCATTCTAAAAACTGGTACTCTGACCTCTGACCACAAGGCCAGTACAGGGCAGTGTGGGTGGACAGGGTGACAGAGTCTAGGGTGGAGCAGAGAAGAGAGCAGGAATGCCGAGTCTAATAACCCTGGGAGTGGGTCCAGCTCCACGGTTCCCAAGGGATTTCCTGGAGCTCCATTCATGGTTGGTGAAAGAACCGTGGCCCCTGGAAGGTGCTCTTCTCTCACTGGGTTTGAAGGGGCTCCACAGACAGAGACAAGAAGTTGGGGCTTCGAGAGCCACAGGGCCCCATGGGAGTACAGTATCTCCCAGCCCCCCGCCCCACCGCACTCTTGGCCTCTGTCCTTCCTGTTTGTATTAAAGTCCAGAGTCAAGCTGGGCACTGGATTTGGATGGGCTCTGAGTCAAGAGTGTGAGTCTCCCAAGCAAAGAACGGTGTCAGAAGCGTGCCAGGGACAGCTGAGGCACACGGCCTCCAGGAAGAGGAGAGGCTCGCCCACACTGGCCAGCGGCCTCTCCCCACCGCTGCTCTTCTCCCCAGGCCCCAGTGACTGGCAGGGCCTCTGCCTCCTAGCTCCAGCCCCCAGCAAACACCAGAGAGTTCCCTTAACTCAGACTCTTTATTGTGCTCAAGTAAAAAGCTGCCCGGGCCCACAGGAGTGGCACAAACACGCAGTGGGCGGAGGGTTGGGGGTGCTGAGGATCAGGTCTCCAGCATGTCCGTCCAGTGTTCCTGCGGAAACAAGAGGAGTGGTCAAAGGCAGCCTGGGGGACGGGCCGGGGCAGGGAGGCTGGGGCTAAAGCCACCTCTCACCTCTTCTAATTCCAGGTCCTCTCCTTCCTCCTCGGTGCCCATCTGGCACAGCCAGATCAGGTCTCCCCACAGCAGCGAGTTCTTACAGCTACCAAGGGGTGCAGTTGGTAGGAGAGACAGTCAGGATCACAGGCCTCTTCCAGGCTAGGCCCTGGGTGCCAAGGTAAGGACTCGGCTGCCCTGGGCCTGGGCTTGGACAACTGGCACCATTGTCCTAGAGCTAGACCCAGCTGGGGCAGGGGTGCGGGACTCACCCAGGGCACTGGCCCTCTAGGGGCAGAAGCTGCCCTGGCTCCTTCTCCAGGAACTCCTCTGCGAGGCAGATCACGTGGGCCCTGAGGCGGCAGCCAGGGTGGGGGCAGCACAGGGGGCCCTCTTCGTCCTGTCAGAGGTGGTAGGCAGATAAGAGAGAAACCCGGGTGGCATGATGTAGCTAAGGCTCAGAATTTCTATGGACCAGATGCTGGTCCAGGGGCTTTACATTAAACAATCCCTTGAGGCACATACTGCTATTTGCGTTTTATAGATGAAACTGCAGCGCGGAGAGGGTACAGTACTTGCCCCCAGAGCCCAAGCTAACCCGTGTCCTCTGAGCATTAGCAGCGATTATATAAAAAGCATAGACCCTGCAGCCACACCTATGGTTCTTCCGCTAAAGATCTCGGTCAGGTCACTTAATCTCTGAAAGGCAAGTACTCAATTTACATTTCCTGAGAGCTCCGAAGAAGTCAGGCCCATCATCTAAATTAATCTGTCA
>CM053564.1:21099719-21137630 GCA_028646485.1 Cryptoprocta ferox
GGCGGTAGGTTCGCATCACCAGGACCTCACACCCCAGCCCTGCCCTCAGCCACCACACCGGCTCCGCCCACTGTCACTGCTGGCCCCGCCCCTCTCGGCAGGCCTCTCCTCCTCCAAGCCTCGCCTCTCCCTGGAAGCCCTACTCCAGAGAGCAATCCGCTCGCTCCCTCTTACCAGGGCCCGCGCCCGCTGGTCCGCCAGGCCCCACCTTTCTTGCGGCCCCCATTGTGCTGCTGGACCCTACGAGTAGGGTTGACGGTGAACCCCACGTAGACGCGACCCCGGTGCCGAGGGTTCAGGCAGTAGAGCAGGTAGACGCCGAAGAAGCGCCCGGGCCTCGCCGCGCCTGCCTCCGGGCCCATCGGCCCTTGTGGGTTGAATGCTGTGGCCTGTGACCTTAGGGAGGGCTGAGTTGCCAGGGCCGCAAGATGCTTGTCTCGGAAAAAGCGTTAGGAAGCGATCCCGAGGTACCCTAGAGGCCACAGCAATGCAGGTTCGCGCACCCTCTCCTGGCTGGAGCTAGGGTGTCCAAACCGGCCCACGGAACCCAGGCGGCGGTGCAGGCGGCGGGCACCTATTAGCGCCCGATTCCGGCTGTCGGCTGACTCTGATTGGCTGGTTGGTGGTAAGCGCGGAAACCTAGGACTGTTGGAAAGGGGGACTTGCGTGAGGGCGGAAGTGCCGGGTTTACGGACGCCTTAGTAAGGGCGGAAGTCGAGACCTCGACGGAAGTGGCGTCAGTAAGGGCGGAAGCAGTGTGGCCGGGGTGGGAGCTGGGGTTCCATCCCCGCTGGGCTGCCGCCCCTGCTGGGCTGCTGCAATGGAACTCAGCGCCGATTACCTCCGGGAGAAGCTGCAGCGGGACCTGGAGGCAGAGCACGTGGTGAGTGGAGCGGTCTAGATTCGCCCAACGAGGGGGAAAGGGCTCCCGAGGGGCGGGTTTCGCACTCCCCACACCATTCTGCCCCGTAGGAAGTCGAGGACACGACTCCCAACCGTTGCGCGTCCAGCTTCCGAGTCCTGGTGGTGTCGGCCAAGTTCGAGGGGAAGCCGCTGCTTCAGAGACACCGGTGAGGCCCCGGGAACACCTCGCTCAGCGCGATCCCAGCGCCGGGACCACAACCCTGGCCACTCCCCTACACCTAACTCCCTACCCCCGACCAGTGCGGCCCCGCACGGTGAACCACGACCCCAGAGATCCCGCCTTCGTGGCCCCTCTATTGAGACTTAGGCCCTCTTCCTCTTTGGTCCCCAGGTCCTGGGGACACAACCAGATCACCCTACCTTCTGAGTAGGCGACAAAGGCCTCAGCCTACCATTTCCTAACCCCATCTCTCCCCCAGGCTGGTGAACACGTGCCTAGCAGAAGAGCTTCAGCACATCCATGCCTTTGAGCAGAAAACTCTGACCCCAGAGCAGTGGGCCCGGGAGCAGCAGAAATAAGAGACCAAGGCCTGCACAGCCATTAAATTATGAATCAAGGCCAGCTTCTGTGTCAGTGTGTTGTGTGTGGGAGGATGGGAAGGGTGCTGAGCTTGTCTAGAGCCTGGTTTCTCCCTGCCCCACCACCCTCCATTGTCTTACTTTGGACAAGTCTTTCACACTAGGCCTCTGTGCCCCCACTTATAAAATGAAAGTTCTATCCTTAAAATCTCTTCCAGGGCAGGCCACACCATCCTTCTCTGTAACTCTTGATAGACCCCTAGGAATACTGCTACTATTCATTGGCTGTTACTGGGGGCTCCTGCCCTCTGCCAGTTTTCAAGACGCACAGATGAAAAGGTACCCAGGGTTTCAGGACACTGGCCAACTTAACAAACCTCCCCCCCTCCTCAACATCACCCCAACGACAGAGGCATAATAGAGGATTTCACACCTCCCTGCAGGTTACCCAGCCCTACGTAGCCTCGGGCGATGTGGTACCCGCAGCAGGGAGTCCCCCAACACCATTTTCTGGCCCACTGGAGAAAGTCCAGTGACCCCTTAACCCAGGGCTCGATGTGGCCACAACTGCTCCTAGAGAGACCATGAGGATTTCAGGAATGGAGCTGTGGACAGGAGCTGGGATAGGGTTCAAGGAAAATAAAGCCATCTGTGCCATCAAATTGGGGCATGTCATGCCCTAGTATCAATCTGTTTTTAAAAAACTTTTTTTAATGTTTGTTTATTTTTGAGACAGAAACAGAGCATGAGTGGGGGAGGGGCAGAGAGAGAGGGAGACACAGAATCGGAAGCAGGCTCCAGGCTCTGAGATGTCAGCACAGAGCCCGACGCGGGGCTTGAACCTACGGACTGTGAGATCATGACCTGAGCCAAAGTCGGACACTTAACTGACTGAGCCACCCAGGCGCCGCCCCCCTAGTATCATTCTTAAACACAGTTGCCAGGGTTGGTAAGGCCTTGCACAGATGGGGTCCCCAGGACCCAGATGGGTAGCAGGTAACCCACAGGGGGCCAGGGCTCTTCAGGAGGGAGGACTGCAGTTTTCAACCCTCCCATCACTCTATTCCCTTGTGTTTTCAGGGCCAATTTCTTGGCCCCTAAATAACCTCCATCTTCCCTCCTCCTTCGCTCTTTTTCCTATCAGACGGAGAACGGGCTGGTAAAGCTAGAAGTCCTGGTGAAGACAGTTAACCCTTCTGGGTTTCTATAATCCTTTCCCGAACTTTTCTCGGTTCCCTCGGGCCGGGAAGTGAACTAGTGGCTAAGTGCGCTCAAGCCTACTTCGCCAGCCCGGCACGTCATCCCCATTGTGCAGGAGAGGCTCCAGGAAGGAATGTCACTTTCAGAGGCCCCGGTTCCAGATTTTCTGCTTTTTTATCACACCCGATTGGATCCACCCACTGTATTCACGGAGCTGTGATGCTAACCCTCCCCATTTTAGAGAGCAGCTGAGGCCTGGAGAAAAGTGACTTGCCCAGGGTCACGCGGCTTGCAAAGGGATTGAGACCCAAATGGGTGGGCAGGGATGCGTGACCGGCTGCCTCCCTACCCAGGTGGCTGAAGGAGGGGCGGGGACTGTGGATGAGGCACTCGGCCCTTGCTGGGCTCCCTGTGTGCTACGAAGAAAGCTCTGCTCTGGCCAGAACACCCATCCCTAATGACCATGTCCTAGCTTGAGGTCACCCACTAAGGTGGGCACCAGAAACCCACCTCTAAGCTCCTGCCTGATAGGCCCTGACAGCTCTGTTCTGTCTGGGAAGGATCAGCTGGGAACCAGAGAAAGGGGCCGAGAGGCAGCAGCACTGCAAGGAAGGCTGGGGACCAGAAGGGGAGACAGCCCGTGACCCCAGATCTGCCTCCAGCAAGCCCCTCTCCTCCTCCGTGCCTCAGTTTCCTCACCCGTAAACCAGGGTTGGGTCCCAAGCTTTTCCCTCACGACAGATCCCCCGATTTTGTTCCCTGGAGCTTGCAGTTTGAAAGACGTCACGCCAGTGTTGTGTAAGTGTCACGTCAGTTTTGGTTCCCCACGAGCCGCACTGACAGTACAGTCGCATGCAACTTGTTGCGGGTTGACTAGGAAAGACATCCTGAGTAAGTAACCATGGCAAGGGCCTTGGGCGCCTCAGACCCTGCCGGCCCTGAGAAGGAACTGGAAAAGAGTAGGCTCTCAGCCCACGTCAGCATGGGGGGCTCCCGCCCACCGAGGCCTGTTCCTGGGGTTTACGGTATTTGGAGGTATCCCCCAGCTCCTGCTATGGGCCAATCGCATCAAGGTAACGGGGAAGCTCAAGGGCAGGTCATTTCAGCAGAGCCACCATTCAGGTGACCGTGAGAGTCTGAGAGGTACCAGAAAAATAAAGCCATTTTATTATTATTGTTTATCTGCCACCGTGGCCTGAGGAGAAGGGTGTGGACGGAAGGGAGGGAGGTGACGCCGTGGCCCCAGCGGAGGCCCTAGGGTCCTCTACTTGGCCTGGACTGTCTCCTCCAGCCTCTCCAAGCGCTTCTGTAGCTCCTGCACCGTGGCCTGGAGCTTTTTCATCTCCTCCTCCAGCCGGGGTATGGCGTCCTGGGGGATCCGTCGTTGCATGAGTCCCAGCTCCACCCGGGGCTCCCCCATCCCCCCTACTAAGAGCCCCGGGGCTTGGCCCTTCTGTCCCTCAGCCAGTTCCTGCCCAGATAGCTGCAGGCCAATACTCCTGAAACCTGTTTTCTGAGGCCGCAGGATTACCCCCTCCCGGCCCCCAAAGGATCCCCACCCCTGTGAGTGGGAGGTGGCCCAAACACCAAGCCACCTTCCACGGGGACAATGACCACATCAGTAGCAGCCCCCGCCCTATCGGTCTTCTCGTCCTGACTCCCGGGTTCCCATCCACTTCTCACCGAGCCGGGGGTGCCACTGGCCTCTGGTGCTGTCTTTCTGCGCCCCGTGTCCAGGCCCCGGTTGACCCTCAGCTCCCGGCTCTTCGGGGGCACGTAGCCGTCCTTGAGGGAAATGAGGAGGGGCCCGGCATCCCGGCCCCCCAGCCACTCCTCAGCCGTGAGGGCAGCGTCAGGCCCTGCGGTGGGTGGGTAAAGGTCCTCCTGGAACAGGTCCGACTGTGGGCAAGGCCAAGGCTGGGTAAGAGAACGCTCGGGCCACACCACCGCCCTGCAAGTGTGCAAGGTCAGTGTCCGGCCCGCAGCCCAGGAATGGACATGGGAGCATCACCTTTCTAGGCACTGTCATGGCAATGGGCTCACACCTCCGCTCGTGCAGCTTGTAGAATCTGCGGAAATAAGAAGGTGAGCGGCGCCTGCGGCATGGGGGCTGGAAGCGAAGGTCAGCACGGCCCAGGGAGCATGCCCAGGGCAGGGGCAGGGGTCAGTCACCTGGCAATCTCACACTTGTTCACCTCCAGGCCGCGTTTGGGCATGTAGCCCATGCCCCGCTGGGACTCCTTGGAACTGAACATGGAGAGATAGTGCAGATATGGGGCCTCGGAAGTGATCTCGAAGTACCGGATGGAACTGTCACCCTGCAGGTGTCGCGTGCAAAAGCCCAGGATCAGCAAAATCCCTCCTGCCCGGTCCTCTCCAAGCCCCCCGACCCCCCACCTCCCTCCGCAAGCCGATGCCCGACTGGGACACCTTGCCACAGAGGTAGACTATGTTGGTATCGGGGTCAAAGAAGGGCAGCAGGACGCCACTGCTCGTGTCCAGCTCCTGCAGGGACAGTGGCTCCTCCAGGTGCTTCTGTAGAGATGGGTGAGACAGGGAACAATGAGCTGGGCCGAGTCAGGCCTGTGAGGACCACCGGGCCGGGACTCGGGGAAGGCCCGCACAGAACAACCGGCGGAAACCCCCATCCCGCAGAGGGTAAACTGAGGCCCATGGCGATGTACGATCAGGCAAATGACAGGGAGATCAGGCAAATGACAGGGCAGGGACTAAGCTAAGCCTCCAGTCCTGCCGCGTCCGCCGCCGCTCCCCACCCGGCACTCACCGTGTCCCACAGCGCCACCTGCCGCTCACTCATGCGGCTGAAGCCTGTGGTCAGGATCTTCCCATCAGATACAAACACTGCGCGCACAGGCCGGGTCCCCTCATGGGGACGGTCCTTCTCCTGGAGGGAAAGGGAGGTGGCCAGTCAGTACCCACACACATATCCTAACGGCCAGACTCCAGCCGAGGGCAAGAGAGGGCAGCATCCAGGGACCTGGCTGGTGGTGTGTCCAAGGGTAAATGTCTTAGGCTCAGGGGGCATGATACATGGCAACTCACAGCTACAACAGTGCCTTTGCGGGGCTCGATGATGCGCACGCGCTTGTCCCGGCAGGAGGTGCAAATGAGCGCGCCGTCTCGGCTCCAGTCCACGCTGTAGATTGTGTCCGGGTGCACGTCCGAGCCGAGCGTCAGCACGGCCGCCCCAGTGCCCACGTCCCACACCAGGATCACGTTGTCGCAACCTGGGTGATAGCCCCACCATGAGAAGCCAGGAGCCTTGCTGTCACGTGACCAGCCCGCCCCCTCCTCTCCCTCCAGGCACCTGCACTGAGCAGCACGTTCTGGGCTGTGGGGTGCCAGGCCACGATGCCCACGCGCTTGGTGTGGCCCTCCAGGGTGACGACGGGCTCCCTCAGGGGCAGTGTCAGGCCCCCATCAGGGATCTCCCACACCTGCAGAGAGGGGGCGAGTGAGACTTAGGGGCTCCAAATATCAGATCCGGTGCTGCAGCTCTCCCAGCCCCCCGGGGCCCCCCACCACTCACCATGACTGTGCAATCCTCGGAGCCACTGGCAATGACATTATCATTGTGCGGGCACCAGGAGATGTCCAGCACCGGGGCTGTGTGGCCACACACAGTGGGCGCATTCTTGTCCACACGTCCAGTCTAGAGGGCACAGCAGGGCTTCTGAGGGAGGTGGTTTTGCTCTCCAAACCTGATCCAACCTCCCCAGACCCTTTCAGAGAGGCACAGAGAGGAAGGCAATTGGGGTCCCTGTCCGGACAGCTCAGAAGGGCTGGAAGTAGTGCAGGAAGGGGGTGCCACACAGGGCCGTGGTCCTGCCTCACTGTCAGACCCTGGCCAGGGTCCTGACCTCTCTACCGCAGTTTCTCACCTATGCCCTGGGGCTGGCTTCCAGGGGATGACAGGCCAAGGTCCTGGGGAGGGGAGGCTGCCTTAACATTAGGGTTCCCCAAGGAAGTGTGGGGATGGGGATGGGTCTTTCCAAAAGGATAGGGACCCGAAAAGCCTGTCATAATTGGCCCCAGGCAGGAGCAGAGGTTTGGAAATGGCCTCTTCCGGGGACGGCTGCTGCTTCCTGTGTGAAAAGCGTACCCAGCTCTCACCCCACAACCACTTCCTCTTCTCTCTGCTTCCATCGGCCCTTTTAAGGTAACATCTTAGGGCCTATCTCCCCTTCCTGTCTCACCCCTCAAGAGCACAGGAGTGTGCTGGGGGTGGGGGTCAGCAGAGCAGATGGGGGTGGCTGTGAGCAGGACCAGAGGGAGGGCAGGTTTGGGGGAGGAGAGAGGGCCTCTTACACCCTCCTTGCCTGTATCAGGGGCACCAGGGCTCAGACAGGCCCAGGCCCAGAGCCACCCCTACTCTGAGAGCACCGCTGGGTCTGCCCAGACCCCATGGAGCGGTCTCTGTGCTCCGGAGGGGCATGAGACTTGGGAGACCGGGCCCTGGGTCTGCAGAACTCGCTGTGTGACCTTTCTGGTGTCATCTGAGCTTCAGTTTCCATGCGACCACTACATGTAGGAGCCGGAGGAGGCTTAAGGCTCATGTGGCCCAGCTCAGTTTTACAGATGACAACGCTGCCGCCCAGGGAGGCCTGGTGACAGTCATCAGGACACCCCCCCCAGGGCCCACTGGATGACCAGAGGCCTTCCTCAAGTGGAAGACTGTTGCTTCAGGGGCTCACCTTGCCCAGGGGCAGCACCAGGAAGGCCCCTCCCCCGCTGGCCTCACAGATCAGGGCAACGAACTTGGGGTTGACAGCACAAAAGCCACTGTCCCAGGTGGTCTGTGAGACGCGCACATCCTCATAGCACTGGTCGGCCTTGGCTGGCTGTCCAAACACATGGCGGAATTTGCTGGAGCGGACCACCTGCCGGCTCATCCTGGGGGCGGGAGGGGCACGTGGGGTTTGAGGGCTTTTTCTTCCTTCAGGTCGACTCTGACCTTAGAATGTCCTAGTCCCCCAGAATGCCCCTCGGCCTGGTGTTTAAGATCTCAGCTAACTCATCTCCCTGGGCTCCCTGCCCCCTTCCCAGTAACTGCCATCCTGTTGCCCTCATGCTCGCCTTCCTCACCCCTTCTCACCCCCTGGCTAACCCGCAAGGCCAGCCTTCTCTACCCACCCCAGGCCTCACGTCTGCCTCTAGGGCAGAGCCTGGTGTGGGGTAGCACCAAGAGCCGATTTGTCGCCTGCTGATGGACACAGCCCTTCCTCCCTGATGCCTCACTCCCACACTCTGGGGGCTTCGGTGCAGACGGCCTGGGGGGTGGGTTCGCTCGGTCATGGCAGCCAGACCTCGCATCCTGCACACCCACATGGGGAGCTTCCTGAAGGCAGGGGCAGGGCTGGCCCTTCCCTGCTGGCACGGGGCTCTGCAGACACGGGGAAGGAGCGTGCGGGCCTGCCTGGGAGGCAGCTCCTTGGGGACAGGACAGCTTCCCCAAGAGGTCTCTGGACACCAGAAACAGGCAGATGGCTTGGGTCCCACTGTCTCCTTCCCACACCTCTGCTTCTAGAGTCTGCCTAAGCAGGTGCCCTTAAATACCATCTCCACCTGCACTGAAACGATGAACAGGGAGGGGGGCACTGACTTCCCTGAGGTCCAGCGAGAATGGCTTTCCCCCACCACGGCTGGCTGCGTGGAGAGCGATTACGCCAAGGGGATTGCCTCTGGCTCCAGAGATCCAGGTTCCAGACCCCATCCCGCCGCCCACCTGCATCAGCTTCCTGCTCAGCGTTGGGGCCACGCTGCCCGCTCAGAGGGCACCCTCCCAGGCCTCCAGTCCACCTCCCCAGCTTCGCCCCTTAGCCTTCCTTTGGCTCTGGGCCCTTCTGGCCCGGCACCCCCGCTACCCCGGCCTGCCCTGTGAGGTTCCACGAGGCTCCAGGTCCACCTGCCCAGAGAGCAGGTGAGGAGCATCGGAGAAGGAGCAGTCTGGGAACAGGGGGGATCAGTCCCAGGTGAGAAACCTGGTCCTGGTGAGAGGAGAGCCCCCAAACCGAGGTTGGGGGACAGGAAGCCAGTCGCCCCACCCTGCCTCCTCCCCCACCTCAGGTACCAGGCCCAGAAACCGCGGAAAGGGGAACTTGGGCTTTTCTTGTTTTGCTCTCAACCCCTTCCTGTCTCCAAGCTCAGGGCAGCTGCTCGGCTCACCCCACCCTGTCCCCACCCCCACCCCCGATGCCCGTTCTGGGGGAGCGTCGGGCCCCCGGCGCCCCCACCCCCATCTTGGCTGAGGTGGTCCCTCACCCTGGCCCGTTCGCAGCGCCCTGGGACACGCGGATGGACCCTCCCACGCACACCCACCCCTTGGGCAAGTCCCCTGCACGCGCGACGCGGACGGGCTCTCTCCCACCTCCAGGCAGCGCGCTGACAGCCTGGCCGCCCCCACAGCCGGCTTCCGCCAAGCTCACGCCTGCCCCACAGGTGGCCCAGGGCAGCGATGCCTCGTCCCTTGCCCGGGGACCCAGGCTTACCTGCTGCGGAGAGATGAGTGATCCCCCAAACGGAGGAGGGAGAGGAGGAGGAGGAGGAGGAAGGAGCCGGCGGAGCCAGAGACCGCCCGCTGAGGATGCTCTTGTCAAGACAATGAATGAGAAGCGGCGGCTGCCCGCCTCCTTAGGGGTGGCAGCGCCCCTTTGGGCGGAGCTCTTAAAGGGGATAGCCCTTCTCGGGGCGGAGGCGCCGCCTCTCCCTCCTCCCCCCACCCCCTACCCCGCCCCGGCCCGCGGCCGCCCTCCCCCCGCCCTGCTCGGCCTCGCCTGCCAATTCCGAACCAAAACAGATGCTGCCGGCCAGTCGCTGACGATCTAATCGGCGCTTTTGTAATGTCAAAATGCAAAAATACCCTGTTCCTTCTTCCCTCCTTCAGTCCGCTCCCAGCCCACTCACCATCCTGTCCCTGGCATTCGTAGAAGCGCCCATCAGCCCTCCCCCCGCCCCCCGACGCCCACCCCCGGCTAAGGCTGCGCTGCCTTCCGGCCCCCCCCCCACAGACAAGGGATGGAGGGGGAGCGCTGGGGTCTTGTCCAGGCTCCTGCACTTACAAATGGTGGCTTTGGGAGGGTCACCGCCTCTCCCATCACTTGTCTTCATCAAGGGGCGCCTCCGCCCTGCCTGCCTCCCGGGGAACGAATGAATTGCTTTGGTGTGGTGGAGGCTTCTTCCTGCAGGGGCTGCCGAGGCGAATGAGTCAAGGTCAGGTTCCTGCCCCCAGAGAGCTCTCAGCCTCCTGGAGGGAGAGGAGGGGATGGTGGCTCCAAGGATGCTGAGCAGAGGAAGAAGCCAGACTCCACACTCAAGAGGAAGGTGGAGTCCATTGTCATCCCTGGATTCAGGGAAGGATCATGGAGGCTGCAGAGGGCAAGAGAGGCCTACTCCAGAGTCACATTGCTTTCTGAGCTGGATCCTGGCTGTCACTGCTGAGTGACCCTGGGCGGGCTACTTAACTTCCCTCAGCCTCAGTGGCTCCCGCTCTAAGAGTCATACCCAGCTCAAGAGGTTATGGGGAAAGCAAAGCCTTATGCACTCCATCTGGGGAGCAGCAAGTGGCGCTTAATAAATGTTGGCTTTTATCGTTTTTACTATTTACAGGGAACTGCGCTGGGCCCGAGAAGCTGGGAGGAGGCCAACGGACATGACTGGAGGAGGCCTTGTGGGCTGAGGGGTAGCTGAGCAAAGGCCCGGTAATGTGATTCTTCGAGGGACTGGTTCAAATCCCACCTCCGCCACTGACTGGCTGTATGATCTTGGGCATGAGACATAACCCCTCTGAACCTCAGTTTCTTCATCTGTAAATGGGGGATAAATACAATTTGTCCTGCCCTCTTCACAAAGTATTAAGGCTCAAATGAGACAAACTATGTAAAAGTGTTCTACACATTATTCCATTCTAGAAACCTATGGGTGGTGTTGTACCTGAGAGCGTGCTGAGGGACTGGACTGGACTGGACAGGGCTGGGCAGGGACCATGATGTCTAGTCTCTACCGGAAGTGATAAGAATAACAGCCGGCATTTACTGTGCGCCTACTGTGTGCCGGGCACTGTCTCAACACTATAAATGTGCTACACTCATTTCATCCTTACAACACCTCTAGGTGGCAGATAGCACCTCCCTTTTACCAAAGACACAGGCACACATTGCCTTCAGCCCTGGAGTGCCTCATGTCCCAGCAGGGGACAAGCAGGCCTGCAGAGGGACAGGTTGGGAAACCCAGATGCTGCTTTCACATCCCAGCAGGTGTGCGGCGCGAGGTGGGGAGGACAGGTAGGGGGCTGCCGACGACCGGTGTGAGGCCAGTGGGGAAGCCGGTGTCGGGGGGAACACAAGACTGAGAGTCAGTTCAGTGGTGGGTGGCGAACGCCCTGCCGCAAGGTTCCTCACGTGTCTAAGAAGGGGAGGACAGCTCCCTAAGCAGAGCACTGGGACCGTGTACCTGTGGGGTGCTCCTGGCCCAGCATCTTACCATCCTCTCTTTACTGACGGCCACGTCCGGATTTTCCTTCGGAAAACCAGCCTTTCCTCACTGGCAGTCCCTAAAGTTCAAGAGGGGGTCCAAGGTGGCCACAGGGCCACAGCTCCCCCGTCAAAGCAATCTTTTTGATTGGTTCAGGAAGGGGCCCTGGATTAAGGCCATATAATCAGAAGCAGACTCATTGGAGCTGCTGAGAAAAAGAGCCCTCTTTCCACTGGGGGTTAGTAAGCTGATGAGCTATAAGCCGGGCACACTAGGGACCATCTTGTCACCATATAGGAAGAGCTGGCCCGAATCAGCCCACACAGACAACTGCAGAAGTAGGATATGAAGACTGACATGTTCATGGCATCATTTGAGTATCTGGATCAAGCTGTGCCTGAGCTCCTTACCCTTTCTGTCACAGAAGGCATAGGTTCTTTTTTCCACATAAGCCAATAAGTTTGAGTTGGATTTCTGACACTTACAACTGAAAGAGTCCTGATGGGTACGTCCACTATGGAGACAGACAGGACCGCCCTAACGAGGATGTAGGGCATGATGGAGTCAGACAGACCTGGAGAACTGTTAGCTTCACCATGTCCTGCTGCCCAGGCAAAGTGACAGTTCCTCACCAGTAAAAGGTACACAGCACTGTTCACTTTCTAGAATATGTACCCATCACCCAGCTTTAACAATTATTAACAGGTAGCCAATATTGATTCATTTCTTCTTCCACATTATTTTCTTGGAATCTATTAAAACAAATCCTAGACATCATAGCATTTCAACTTAAAAATTTAAGTATTCACCTCTAACAGATAACAGGTTTCTTTAAAACCTCTTAGAATTTTGGGGCGTCTGGGTGGCTCAGTCGGTTAAGTGTCTGACTCTTGATTTTGGCTCAGCTCATGATTTCACGGTTCGTGGGTTTGAGCCCCACGTGGGGCTCCGTGCTGTCAGTGTGGAGTCTGCTTTGGATTCTCTCTCTGACCCTTCGCCCCCCTCTTTCAAAATAAATAAAATAAACTTAAAAAACTCTTAGAATTTTTAATAAAATTGAATTAACTTTATAGATTAATTTAGGAAAGATATGGAGACTTCCATCCATGAATGTAGTGGATTTGTCCACATATTTATGTCTGCTTCTATTTTTTCATTATTTTTTTAATGTTTATTCATTTTTGAGAGAGAGAGAGAGCATGTAAGCAGAGGAGGGCAGAGAGAGAGAGGGAGACAGGAGACAGAGGATTCGAAGTAGAGCCCAACACGGGACTTGAACTCACGAACCAGGAGATCATGACCTGAGCTGAAGCCAGATGCTTAACTGACTGAGCCACTCAGGTTCATCTATGTCTGCTTTTATGTCCTTTAATATAAGCTTATAATTTTCTCTGTAAAGGTCTTATATATCATTAGAATTTTCCCCCAGAGGTATATTATAGTTTTTTGGCTATTTTGAATGGATTCTTCTTATTCTAGAATGTTTTATTTCCTTCTAAAATCACTTTTATTTACAATAAAGTGCATCTTTCTTTCCATGAATGGAACACACTCCTTTTAAAATGCATGATTCAATTCATTTTGACAAATGTATATACCCAAGTAATAAGCACCAAAATCAAGATATGAAATATTTCCACCTCCCCTAAAAGTTCCCTCATGCCTTTCTCCAATTAATCCTCACCCTCAGCCCCAGGCAGCCACTGAGCTGCTTTTTGTCAGTATGGAGAAGTTTTGCCTGTTCTAGAATGTTCTGTACAAATTAAATCATACAGTATGGACCTGGCTTTTTTCACTGAGCATAATGTTTTGAGGTCCATCCATGTTAATGTATGTCAGATAAGGATTTTTACTTTACCTAAGCACAATACCATTATATGTAATACATAATTACACCTAAAAAAACTTAGCAATAATTTCTTAACATAATCTAATATCCAAGTTATGGTCACATTTACATGATTACCTTAAAAAAAAAAAGGACTTCAGCAGTCAATCTTTTTTTTTAATTTTCTTTAATGTTTATTTTTGAGAGGGAGAGAGACAGAGCATGAGCAGGGGTGGGGCAGAGAGAGAGACACACACAGAATCTGAAGCAGGCTTCGGGCTCTGTGCTGACAGCTCAGAGCCCGACGCAGGGCTTGAACTCACGGACCAGGAAACCATGACCTGAGCTGAAGTCAGACGCTTAACCGACTGAGCCACCCAGGCACCCCGCATATAGTAGCCCCCTTGTAGTATTCTTGCCCAAATCATTATTATCGTTATCACCAGCATCTTGAATCTAATCAAGCCCCTAGATTAAACTGTTAGTTTGTATGAAATAAGGGGGATAGAAGAACAGGTTAAATAACACCATGAGGGAGCAATGACATAAATCTAGAATGTGAAAATGTGTGAATCTGGAAATGTGTGGACATTGTATAGGACAATAATGTGGTTTCAACAAATAAATGACATTCAAAGAAAAGGAGGGGAAACAGTATGAGTCTCTTAAAAATATTAATCAACCGTGGGGCACCTGGTGGCTCAGTTGGTTAAGCATCTGACTCTTGATTTTGGGTTAGGTCATGATCTCATAGATCAAGCCCCACATGGGGCTCTGCACTGTTAGCTTGGGATTCTCTTCCTCTCTCTCTGCCCCTCCCTCTCTCTCTCTCTCTCTCTCAAAAATAAGTGAATAAACATTAAAAAGAAAAAACAAATGACCAGGAGGAGCTCACACAAGTCTCTAAGCAAAGAAGCGATGGGGCCTCATTTGCACGGCGTTACTCTGATAGCCTGGCTCCTGCCCTGTGGTCCCCAGTCCTTCTCTCAGCTGTGGCCCTCCATCTGCCTGCAGGCTCAGCTCTGACCCACATCCAAGAGCCAATCCTGGCCTTAAGCAGGAGGCTAGAAAGATGCTGTGGCTACAGGCTCTTGCCAGGCGCTCCTCCCTGGCCATCTGCTCAGGCTGCCTTCCTCACATTTATTAGATGATCACCGCTCCTATTTTATGGAGAAAAGAAGTGAGAACTCTTCCAACCCCTCCACTCCGACCAGTTAATAGTACCTCCAGTTGCTCTGAATAGCCATAGACTGTAATCACAGAGACGTCCTATGTGGGCCCAAGGCTGATTCCTCCTTCTTGGGACACATTCCTTCCCATTTCCTTAGTGACCTCACTCGGTCCCTCAACCCCTTTCTCCTGCACAGTCAAGTCCCACTCTCTACCAACCCTCTCTCTTCCCTGTGTACAAACAGGCTTAAGTCCCCTGTGCCTCTAGGGGAATGTCTCTCAACGTGGCAGCCTCAAACCACTTCCCTATCTCATTCTTACCCTTCACCATCAAGTTTCTTGAAAGAGCTGTTTACACTCACGGCCTCCACTTCCTCATCTCCTACTTACTCTTCTGCCTACGTGAGACTGGCTGCAGTTCCCACCATCAGACATCGATTTGCCCTCGCCAAGACCACCATTAACCTCCTGATCATGGAAATCAAACGTTTTGGTGGTCGTCTGATGCCACTGACTCTTCCCTCCCTCTAGAACCTTGCTTTGGGGTCCCTCTCCTGCTTCTCTGCTTTGTTCTGCTCAAGCTTTCTCTCTCAATCCCCTGCAGAGCGTCTCCCTTTGCTCAACTTGCAAGATGCTCCCTGGACTTGGCTTCTTCTCCTCGCTCCCAAACTCCCTACTCTGTCTCATCCATATCAGCACCTTCAACTACAAATGTTGACAACCCCCCTCCCAAATCTTTGTGGCCCAAACTTGCCTCCTGTGCTCCCTGGTACTGACTGCCAACTCCACGGCTCGACCTGTTAGCACCTCAAGGAGGGCCTCCCAGTAGAGGAAGTCTTGACCTTGAATCTCTCCCTCTCCCTCTGTGCCCAGCACCTTTGCCTGAGTTGTGTTGCCTGGGCCATCGCACCAGCTCCCCGTCTAGTGACTGTCCTGATTCCTCTCTTGTGGCATTGCTAGAGTCACCTTCCTGGTCATAATATGTCTACCTTACAAAACTCTACCAGTTCCTCAAACAAAAAACTTGAAACGCTCCCAGCACAGTGTACAAAGCCCTTCCTGATCTTCCCCTTCCAGCCTTGCTGTTCATTATTACATGCTCCCTCCCTCCTCCAGTCCAGAGGCTGGACCCTTGGATGTCTACCAGGGGAGAAGAGCAAGTGGCAAGTCCAGTTACCTGTTGCAGAGTAAACTCCTCCAAAACGTCATGACTTAACACTACACACACTTCTTTATCTCTTCTTATTCTAGGGTTTTGAAAGAGAATGTGCTAAGGGAGAGCTCTCCAAGATGGTAAGCCTATGATTGACACGGGGTCCTTCTACTACATTTTACTGGGTCAGCAGTCATGTGACCATCCAGATTTCAGGGAAGGGGAAATTAACTCCTCCTTTTTAAAAAAATTTTTTTGTTAATGTTTATTTATTTTTGAGAGGGAGAGAGACAGAGTGCCAGTGAGGGAGAGACAAAGCAAGAGAGACACACACAGAATCTGAAGCAGGCTCCAGCCTCCAAGCTGTCAGCACAGAGCCCAACGCAGGACTCAAACTCATGAACCGGGAGATCATGACCTGAGTCAAAGTCAGACCCTTAACTGACTGAGCCAACCCAGGCACCCCTAACTCCCCTTTTTGATGCAAAGAGTTACAAAGAGCTTGCAGCCATCCTTAACCGGATGCAGGGGATACAAATAGTTGATAAGGGTCAGGTGAATTACAATAGGAAGTGGAGGGGTTTGGCTGCACCAGCCCTTTGTCACCACAAGGGAATGCAGGCCCAGTAGAGCTAAACCTTCTGGATTTTCTTTTCTTTTCTTTTAATTAATATACTTATTTTGAGAGAGGGAGAGAGAGACAGAGAGCAAGTTGGGGAGGGGCAGAGAGAGGGAGACACACACAGAATCTGAAACAGGATCTAGGCTCTGAGCTGTCAGCATAGAGCATGATGTGGGGCTCAAACCCATGAGCTGTGAGATCAGGACCTGAGCTGAAGTTGGATGCTTAACTGACTGAGCCACCAGGTGCCCCCAAATGTTTATTTTTGAGAGAGAGAGAGAGAGAGAGAGAGAGAGAGAGAAGGAAGGGCAGACAGAGAGGGAGACATAGAATCTGAGCTGTTAGCACAGAGCCCAATACAGGGCTCCAACCCATGAACTGCGAGATCACAACCTGAGCCGAAGTCGGATGCTTAACCAACTGAGCCACCCAAGGGCCCATAAAACTTCTGGTTTTCAAGACAAGTTAGATTTGTGTATTTTTACATGAAAGCTCCAGATCTTTCAATGTTGGCAACTAATTCAAAAATTTCTAAAAATATTATATGAGCAAAACTAAATATGTCTTTGGTTTGAATGTGGTTTTTCTGGCCAACAATTTTTTGGACTCTCTTCTTTGCCCTTGGCACAGGCCTGAAATCTCTTACTCTGTGTTTGCTGCCAAACTCTTATGTATCTTACTTATCCTTTAAGATTCAGGTCAGGGGCGCCTGGGTGGTTCAGTCGGTTGAGAGTCCAACTTCATTTCAGGTGATGATCTCTCAGTTTGTGGGTTTGAGCCCCACGTCGGGCTCTGTGCTGACAGCTCAGAGCCTGGAGCCTGCTTCAGATTCTGTGTTTCCCTCTCTCTCTCTACCCCTCCCCCATCCGCGATCTATCTCTCTCTCTCAAAAATAAACAGTTAAAAAATTTTTTAAATAGAAAATAAGAAAGACTCAGGTGAAAATTCCCTTCTCTGTGAAGCCTTCCCTAACACCCCCTTCCCCGTACAGCCACTCCTAGAGTGGTTTCCCTGGTGCCTTCCTCTGTCATGGCAATGTGTATGTTGTATAATAACTGTTTACAGGTCTGACTCTTCCACCAGGTGGTTTTATTTCCCCAGCACAGGGCCCAACAACACGTGGCTGGCATTCAGTAGAATCTGTCTTCCTTTCCCAATAGTGCTGATCAACCACTAACACCACGTACACTCTACCTTCACCATTTAATTTCCTGATCAGTCCATCCTCCATCCCACTGCCATTACCCCAGCTCATCCGCTCCTCACTTCTGCACAGAATGATTCCAAGAGGCTGCTAGCAAATCTCCTCAATTCCAGCCTCCTCCCTCGCCCCCCCCCCCCCATCCCTGTCTCTTAGCCAGGCTCCTTGTCCCTAATGCACAGATCGGACATGTCAATCCCATTTCAAGATTCCTCCTTTGTTCTTCAGAATAAAATCCACTCCGTGGGCTGGGTTAGTGGATCTAGGTTTTGTGCCTGTCCATTATGGATGGGCCCGGGGTGGAGGTAGAGCCAAGCAGTGTCAGCTGTGGGTCTTTTTCTGGAGATAGTTCTGTCACTTATGAGAAGAAAGCCTACCTGAGAATGAGGCCAACAAAGGAAAACCAAGCGGGAGTGAGGAGTGGGGAAAGAAAAAGATACGGATTGATTTGATGACCTCATTGAGCCCCTCGATCTAATTGTGCCTGATGCTGGGTACATTCCAGGTTTTCCTGTTCTCAGAGTCAAGGTGAGACGGACAGCCTGCTAGCTAGGCTCAGGGGCCTGGTTTGACTGATCTGAAAAGCAGAAGCGATATGCATATAAAACAAAGCAAAGAAGGCCCCAGCTTGATTTGTTTCCACCTTGCTGCATTTTCAAAGAACTAGACCCACCATGGACCAACCTCCATTTTGGAATTGACAAACCAAATTCAGCACACATGAGCTCTAGAGAGGATTTTTATCCCAAAGCTTTGTCAGCCCCAGGCAGGGTCTCTCCAACTGATACAGGTCCCTCCTGGAGCCTCCCTTAAGGGCTCTGCAATAGAACCTTGGGACACTAACACTGGAAGGGACCTTTGCCCACCTCCCTCTTTTTATGGGTGATGAAACCAAGACCCAGCGACCCATCAGACAGAGTCTGAACAAAATTTTCCCCAAAGTGAAATCAGAGCGGAAGGAAGAATAGTGCTTGGCAGGCAAAAACACAGACTATATTGCATGATTTAGGTGGCGATTGTCACGGAATCACCTACGTTTCTGATGCTATAGGAGTCTCATAGTACATAAATACTAGGGTAAGGAGATTTTGAATGCTACTTACAAAAGTTCTTATGTTGTTATCAGAGTTGCAGAAAAGCATGTGTGCCTTTTTTCATTGCTAGCCAGCTATATTGCTATATATATATAGCTATATATATGCTACGTGGATATATATATATATATATACATATACATATATATTCAATTGCAGTACTATTTAAAAGCTAGAAAGAATAATTCCATTTCAAGAAACAGAGGGCTAAAGAGTGAAGTAATCTCTAAAACCACCCAATTAGTCAGTGGCAGAGTCCAGTATATAAATTAATGGTTTTTCTTATATACTTACCTACAGAAATATACCAGCTGTTTCTGATGATGCCGTAGACATCTGTTGTTTTTGCCTGGTCATCATCTGTTCTATACTGTAGTCATAGGAACCAGAATTTCCTTGGAAGTCTGTATGTGGTACTATGACGATTGCCTACCTAATCCTCCGTTCCGCTCCAAACGATCAGTCTAATTCAATCATGGAAATCCTATTCCTCATGCTAGTGATTGGTTCAGAAATGATTGTTAGTCTCAAACTGGCCAGTGAGACCAGAAGAAGTCACTGGCGGTGGCTTCATGTAAAGACTTCCTTGCTCACAAAAAAATATACACGGGTGATCCCTACCTTCCAAAACTTGCTATTTTCTGCTTTTCTTTTTTTAATTTTATTTATTTTGAGAGAGAGAGCACTTGCATGAGCAGGGGAGGTGCAGAGAGAGAAAGAGAGGATCCCAAGCAGGCTTTGCACTGTCAGTGCAGAGCCCAACGCGGGGCTTGATCCCATGGAACCACATGAGATCATGACCTTAGCTGAAATCAAGAGTCAGAGGCCCAACACACTGAGCCACCCAGGCGCCCCTAAAACTTATTATTATTCAATTCTTTTATTATAACCGCCTTAGTAAGTATGAATGGAATCTTATTGTGCTGTTTATGTGCATTTCCCTAATGACTAATGATGTCGAGCATCTTTTCCTGTGTTATCGGCCATTTGTATATTTTCTTTGTAGTAGTGTCTATTCAGATCTTTTGTCCACTTTCAATTGGGTTGTCTTTTAAATACTGAATTGTAAGTTTTCTATATGTTTTGGAAATAAGTCCTATATAAGATGTATGACTTGTAAATATTTTCTATTCTGTGGTTGTTTTTTCACTTTCTTGATGGTGTCCTTTGAAGAACAAAAGTTTTAAATTTTGATGAAGTCCAATTTACTTGTTTTTTCTTTTGTTGCTTATGCTTTTGGTGACATATCTAAGAAACGACTGCCAAATTCAAGGCCATGAAGACTTATCCCTATATTTTCCTCCAAGAGTTTTATAGTTTTAGCTTTTACATTTAGGCTTTTGATTGATTTTTAGTTAATTTTTGTATATGGTGTGAGGTAGGGAGGTCAGATTTATTCTTTTGCATGTGTGTATACAGTTATGCTAGAACCATTTGTCCAATGACGGTATTTTTCACATTGTATTGTCTTGGCATCCTGTGAAAAGTCAATTGACCATAGATATATGGGTTCATTTCCCGACTCTATACTCTATTCCATTGATCCATAGCATATCCTTATGCTAGCACTACACTGTCTTGATTCTTGTAACTTGATAGTAAGTCTTGAAATTGGTAAGTGTGAGTCCTCAAAATTTGTTCTTTTTCAAGATTATCTTGGCTATTCTAGGACCGCTAAGTTCCCCTATAAATTTTAGAACACACCTGCCAATTTCTATTTTAAAAAGCCACTGAGGTTCTGATAGGGATTGTGTTTAACCTGTAGATCGATTTAACAACATTATGTCTTCTTATCCGTGAGCATAAAGTGTCTTTCCATTTATTTAGAGCTTCCTTAATATCTTTCAACAATTATTTGAAGTTTTGAGAGTGAATGTTTTGTATTTCTTTTGTTAGATTTCTTTTCAATTATATATTTTTTCTTTTTTCTGTTTTTTTAAATTTGAATTTTAGTTAACAGACAGCACAATATTAGTTTCGGAAGTAGAATTCAGTGATTCATTACTCACATTCGACACCCAGTGCATCATACCAAGTGCCCTCCTTAATACCCATCCCCCATCTAGCCCATCTCCCACCCACCTCCCCTCCAGCAACTCTCAGTTTGTTCTCAATCATTAAGAGTCTCCTGTGGTTTGTCTCCCTCTCTCTTTTCCCCCCTTCCCAATATGTTCATCTGTTTTGTTTCTCAAATTCCACACATGAGTGAAATTATATGGTATTTGTCCTTCTCTGACTGACTTATTTCACTTAGCATTTACACTCCAGCTCCATCCATGTCCTTACAAATGACAAGATTTCATTCTTTTTGATGGCTGAGTAATGGTACTATTATAAATTGATTGTTTCCTTAACTTCCTTTGGATTATTCATTGCAAATGACCGTATTATAATTGACTTTTACATATTGACCTTGCATCCTACAACCTTGAACCCATTAATTAGTTCCAATTTTTTAATGTTTTATTTACTTATTTTGAGAGACAGAGAGAGAGAGAGAGAGAGCGCATGAAAGTGGGGGAGGGGCAGAGAAAGAAGGAGAGAGAGAATCCCAAGCAGGCTCCACACTCAGCACAGAGCCCGACACAGGGCTTGATCTCACAACCACGAGATGACGACCTGAGCTGGTATCAGGAGTCAGGCGCTTAACAGACTGAGCCGCCCAGGCAACCCCCAATTTTTTTTTATAGTGAGAAACATATAACATGAGACCTACTGTCAACAATTTTTAAGTGTATAGTACAGTGTTGTCAACTATAAACAGCGTTGTACCAAAAATCTCTTTTTATCTTGCATGACTAAAATTCAATACCCATTGAATAAGAACTCCCCATTTTCTCCTCTCCTCAGCCCTTGACAACCACTATTCTAATTTTTGTTTCTATGAATTTGGCCACGTGAGGTATCTAATCTAGTAGAATCATGCAGTGTTTGTCTTTTTGTGACTGGTTTGTTTCACTTCATGTAATGCCCTCAAGGTTCTCCCATGGGGTAGCATATGACAGAATTTTATTTTTTATGGCTGAATAATATTCCATTGTACATATATACCACATTTTCTTTTTCTGTTCATCCATCAGTGGACACTCAGGTTGTTTCCACATCTTGGCTATTGTGAATAATGCTGTAGTGGACTTGGGTGTGCAAATATCTCTTCAAGTTCCTGATTTAAATTCTTTTGGGATAAATACCCAGAAGTCAGATTGCTAGATCATAAGGTCATTCTATTTTTTTCAAGGAACTCTCCTACTGTTTTCATGGTGGCTGCACCATTTTACATTCCCACCAAGAGTGCACAGGGGTTCTAATTTTTCCACACGCTCAGCAACACTTATCGTCTCCAGTTTTATTTTCTTTTTTTATAACGACCATCCTCACAGGTGTGTAGTGATGCCTCACTGCGGGTTTGATTTGCATTTCCCTGATGATTAGTGATGTAGTTCTAATTTTTAGTGGATACCTTAGCATTTTCTACATACAAGATAATGTCATCTGCAGATAGAGGTGGTTTTACTTCCTCCTTTCCAAGCTGTATGCCTTCAATTCATTTTCTTGCCTTATTTCCCTGGCTAGAATATCCAGTACAATATTAAACAGAAGTGGGCAAGAGTGGACATCCTCGTCTTTTCCTGAATGTTCACCATTGAGTATGATGTTGGCTGTAGGATTGTTGTAGATGCCGTGTATCAGGTAGAGGAAGTTCCCTTCTCTCTCTAGTTCGTTGCCTGTTTTTATCATGAGAAGGTGTTGGATTTTGTCAAAGGCTTTTTCTGCATATATTAAGATGAGTATGTGGGTTTTTTCCTTTAATCTAATAATGTGGTCTATGACATTATTTGCAGAGGTTAAGCCAACCTTGCATTCCTGAGATACATCTCACGTAGTCATGGTCTATTATCCTTTTCATAGTTGCTGGATTCTGTTGGCTAGTATTTGTTGGGATTTTCACCTCTAAATTCATAAGCGATACTGATGTATAGTTTTTGGTGGCTTTTTTTTATTGTGATGTCTTTGTCTAATTTTTGGTATCAGGGTTAATACTGGCCTCATAGAAAGAGTTGGCATATGTTTCCTCGTCTTCTATTTCTTGGAAGAGTTTATGAAGAAATGGTATTAATTCCTCTTTAAATGTCTGTTCAAATTCACCAGTGAAGCCATTTGGACTTGAGCTTTTTTGTTTGTTTGTTTGTGGAAAGCTTTTTTTGTTACTAATTCAATGTCTTTACTTGTTATAGATCTATTCAGACTTTCTATTTCTTCTTGAAATTTGGCAGTTTTTGTCTTTCTAGGACTTGGTCCATTCCATCTAAGTTATCTAATTTATTGGCATACAATTGTTCATAGTATTCCTGCATAATCCTTTTTATTTCTATAAGATTGGTAGTAGTAATGTCCCCAAGGTGTCTAATAACAATTTGGCTTTAATTAAATAGAAACTGAAATAGATCAGTTGAACCTAAAATAACTTTTTGGGGGTCAGGTACTATGTTTTAAATTCCTTTCATTTTGCTGATAAGAAAAGCTATCTGTGAAAATAGACACTGGGAATTACTAATCAGGTTTAGCAAAAACTTCACCGTGGCTTGTCTAGAATAGGCAAATCTTTAGAGACAGTAATTAGATTCATGGTTGCCACGGATGAGGGGTGTAAGAAGGAGATGGGGAGTGACTGCTAAAGAGTGTCGGGTTTTGTTCTTGGGGTGATAAAAATATGGAATTAGATAGTGGTGACTGACACACAACTTTGTGAATATAGTGAGGAACAAGGCCACTGAACTTTAAAAAATTTTTTTAATGTTTTTTATTTATTTTTGAGAGACAGAGAGAGACAGCATGAGCAGAGGAGAGTCAGAGAGAGAGGGAGATACAGAATCTGAAGATAGGCTCCAGGTTCTGAGCTGTCAGCACAGAGCCCAATGCGGGGCTCGAACCCACGAACCATGAGATCATGACCGGAGCCAAAGTCGGATGCTTAACCGACTGAGCCACCCAGGCGCCCCAGGCCACTGAACTTTTTAAAGTTTATTTATTTTAAGAGAGAGAGAGAGTGAGAGCACATGAGCAGGGGAGGGGCAGAGAGAGAAGGAGAGAGAGAATCGGAAGCAGGCTCCGAGCTGTCAACACAGGTCCCCATGCAGGTCTCGATCCCACAAACTGTGAGATCATGACCTGAGCCGAGATCAAGAGTCAAATGCTTGACTGACTGAGTCACCCAGGAGCCCCTGAACTTTAGAAAGTTAAACTTTATATAATATGTATTGTATTTCAATAAAACTGTTTTTTTAAGACTGCACGTGGCTTTACTGTGTTCCTCATTTTAAGGAACTAAGTTCTGTGTTTTCCTATCATTCAATAAAAAGAGATAAGAGTCCCTTGCTGTCAATTTATTTTGTTACTACTTTAAAATATAAACCTTTTGTAAGGTTTATAATTCATATAAGAATTATTAAATATTTTAATAGTTATGAGAAATTCTTAATCATGGCTAGTGTAGGAGTTTAATGATACTTCATTAGTTTTACTTGTTCATCATTTCAAATGAACTTGATTTACAATGAAATTTATGAGATGGGGCGCCTGGGTGGCTCAGTCGGTTAAGCGTCCGACTTCAGCTCAGGTCATGATCTCACGGTTCGTGGGTTCGAGCCCCGTGTCGGGCTCTGTGCTGACAGCTCGGAGCCTGGAGCCTGCTTCGGATTCTGTGTCTCCCTCTCTCTCTGCCCCTCCCCCACTTGCGCTCTGTCTCTGTCTCTCTCTCAAAAAATAAACATTAAAAATGTTTAATTAAAAATTAATGTTTAATTTAAAAGAATTTTTAATGAAATTTATGAGATTTCTCAATTTTTTTTTTATTCCTTCAAACTGTGAAATTCTGGTACAACATTTAGTTTTTGAGATAGACAACACAATTTTCCATCTTCCTCCCACAGAAGTGAAGAAAACAAGTTTGGGGGGCCCTGGATGACTCAGCTGGTTAAGCGTCCAACTCTTGATTTCAGCTCAGGTCATGATCTCACAGTTCATTGGATGGAGCTCTACATCAGGCTCCGCACTGACAGCGTGGAGCCTGCTTAGGATTCTCTCTCCCACTCTCCCTGCCACCCCCCGCTTTCTTTCTCTCTCTCGAAATAAATAAATAAACGTTTAAAAAGAAAGACAAGCTTAAATTAAAACAAGAAAAGCAGTACTTACAGCAGTTTCTAGACCTAAATATATCTTGGAATTTTTGTTAATATTTCACAGCAATGCCTTTGCAATATTTTGGAGACTTTGTGTTGTTTTTTTTTTAAGGTTTATTTGTTTTTGAGAGAGAAAGACAGAGCACAGGCAGAGGGAGGGGCAGAGAGAGGGAGACAGAGAATTGGAAGCAGGCCCCAGGCTCTGAGCTGTCAGCACAGAGCCCAACACGGGGCTCGAACTCTTGACCCACGAAATCATGACCGGAGCCAAAGTTGGAGGCTTAACCAACTGAGCCACCCAGGCGCCCCTGTTTGTTTTTTAAAGCAGCCAGGGAGAGAGGAGGAAAACCAGGTGCTGGGGCACAACATGGATGTGAGCGTAACTCTGCCCTTTAGAAGCTAGTTCCTCCTACTGGAACCTGTGACTATGTTATCTCACATAGGTAAAAGGACTTGGCAGATGTAACTAAGTCTACAGACCTTGAAATGGGGAGATTATCCTAGATCATTCAGGAGAGCCCAATCTAATCATATAAGCCTGTAAAAGCAGAGAACTTTCCCAGCTGGCAGCCAAAGAGATGGGGCAGAAGGCAAAGTCAGAGATTCCACACGTTTCTGCAGGCTCTGGGCTGGAGGGCTGTGTGCGAGCGCAGGAGTGAGGCCTCCAGGAGCTGAGGGTGGCCCGCAGCAGACAGCAGCCAGGAAACAGGAGCCATGGTCCTACCTACAACCACAACGAACTAGATGCCATCAACTACCTGAATAAGCGGATTTTTCACAGAGTCTCCCAGGTCCAGCTGGCCGGTACCTTGATTTCAGCCTGGTGAATCCCAGAGCAGAGAAACCAGCGGAGCCAACCTTGCCTTCAGAACTACAGAATTTGTGTGACAATAAATTCGTGTTGTTTTAAGTCTCTAAGTTTGTAGTAAGTTGTTAGGGGCAGCAATAGAAACCGAATACAACGCCTAAACTATAAATCTGACGGCAGACCCCGTTTCAAACCTTTTAATGACCTTTACTGCCTAAAACCAAATAGAGTCTAAACCCCTTAATGGAGCACCGATGTCCTCCATGACCTAACCCCTGAGTCACTCATTAGCCAGAGGTTATATATCCACCTGAAAGCCCTCTGCTACCTCTCACCTCCCTTCTTCTCCCCCGTACGCCTTTCTCATTCTGTGCGACTACGCTCAAGCATCACCTGTTCTAGAAAGACTCTCCTGTCTGTGTTCCATAGCACCGTCTGGATACTTCCATCATGATAATACAGAATAATAATAATAATATATGTATAATTACACTTATAAAGTATTACAGTGAACCAATTACATGCACATATTCTCCACTTAGGCTGTAACCTCCTTTGGGGCAGGATCAAGTCCTACTCACCTTTGCTTCCCCAGGTGACCGGTGCACAATGGAGTCTCAATAAACATTATTTACACGTCCCATTTGGAAGAAAACGTTTTGGTCACTAAGAAGCTCATTAATCTAGAGGGGCGCCTGGGTGGCTCAGTCAGTTAAGCGTCCAACTTGAGCTCAAGTCACGACCTCACCGTTCATGAGTTTGAGCCCCACGTTGGGCTCTGTGCTGACAGCTCGGAGCCTGGAGCCTGCTTCAGATTCTATGTCTCCCTCTCTCTCTGCCCCTCCCCTGCTCATTCTGTCTCTCTCTCAAAAATAAACATGAAAAATAAAAAAAAAAGAAGCTAATTAATCTAGAAATAGATTAGATCCTGAAGTGCTATTCACATGTCTGTTTATTTGCAGGGAGGTAAGCGGGGCTTGGGCTTGGTTGCCTAGATACATTTTCATGAAACAGGACTATGTGTTAGACCTCAAAGTCTAAAACAAGCTCCTCTTATCCTCCTTCTGGATGTTGTTTTTCAATGTTTATTTACTTATTTTGAGAGAGAGGAGCATGCGCTAGTGGGGAAAGGGCAGAAAGAGAATCCCAAGCAGGCTCTGCACACTGTCAGCAAAGAGCCCAACACGGGACTCCATCCCATGAACAGTGAGGTCATGACCTGAGCAGAAATCAAGAGTTAGACTCTTGACCAACTGAGGCGCCCAGGCGCTCCCTCCTTGCAGATGTTTTCTAGAACACTGCTGCTGACATCTGTGGCAGAAGAAAACCCCCTTCCTCTATGTATCAGCGTCCGAGAGACCTCCTCACAGCTACGAATGTCCACACCTGCCACTTGGATTTGGATTTGGATGCTCTCTATGTCAGAAGGGCCTTGGGATTTGAAACTACGGGTCAGGTGACTCAAGTTTCCACACAGAACCCTCACCAAGCCAAGCCTGTAAGCTTCCCTAACTAATATCAAGCTAATAGGCCTTAGAGGCATTAGGCCACCACTTTTCCTACGAAAATTAACATCAATGACACATTTCTGCACGTTGCATAATTGGATCTTTGTTTTTCAGGGTGGATTTCTATTGGGGAGAAATTCATCCCATATATGAATGACCACTCACCATTTTCTTATGACTTACAATTATTTGTTGCTACCAGCACACTCTCTACTTCGTACTTTTGACACTGATGAGGGATGGCAGGGTTCACAGTGTTTGTAAAACACCTCAAAACCAAGCACAAACCCAGGAAACACACCAAAGATTAAGGGATAACACTGATGCTGAGTAATGCTAAAAGGATCGCACCCAACCACTAATTCCATCTGTTGGCTCAAGCAGAGTTGGCACATGCTTTTTCTCGGGTACAGCTTGGTTTTTCCTGTAAAGGTCTGTAAGTTGAACAAGGGAAGCAAACCTTGTGCTTTGACTTGAAATTAAAATCGTGTTATAATAGCATAGCACGCGCATGTACAGGCAAACGTTCAAAATGTTCACCGTTAGCTTCCACAGATCGTTGAGAATGACACATCCTTTTGGTTCCTACACCCTGTCCGATCTCCCCTTTTCAATAAACGAGCACCAGATAAAGCTCCGTCTCAAATCTCTCATGTAACCTGAAGGTGGGCTGCATGTCTTGGTTTCATATTTGTGTCTCCAGCACCGCTGAGCCCTTGGTAACATTTTCCTTTTCCTTCAAATCCGCTTCCAGTGCTCAAACATTAGGTACAAGCCTGACATCCTGAACTTCTACTTTTTCACCCACATGATACCTGGCATCACCCGGGGATCTTATGGGGGGGGGGGGAAACAGTACAAATTATCACATTGTATCTATTTTTATAAATGTCCTTGTCAACATTCAGATGTGTAAATGTTTTCCTGCAACACCCTGAAGCTGAGTAGCATGATGAAATATTCTCTTCTGCTTGTTATCCTAGGCCTCGGGATTTCTTTATAAATTGCCCCTTGGGTTCTTCAACACACAGTTCTTTTTCTTGACCCCCTCAGTTCAGGCAAATACACTGTCTTCTGTATTTGGTTTTCTCATCACTTCCTCCTCCCTATTCAAACTCCGCCCATATCCCTGAAGTCCCAATTCCTCCACGAAGCTATTTCTCTTCTGAACCCCTAAATGATTTCTTAAGAATCAGACAATGTATCACAAACAAACCGGATGTCTATCTTACACTTGAAGAAAAGATTTCCTGTTAAAAATTAGAACACTCCAGATTCAAAATGATATGTTCAGGACAGGTATTTACCTCTGTTCCTGCCAGATAATACACATGGCAGTGAGAAAAGTTTTCCAATGCCACAAATGTACAGCTACCATGGGATTGGGAGAGAAATCTGTAGGAGCACAATTTTCAAAGCCAGTTAATAGATGGACATGTGGTAACTGGTTTTACTAGAACCGAGAAAGCAGAATCTGTCGCTGGTGGTGGAAAAAATAAGTCAACAGATCTTCTTTGCAGAAGCCACAAAGGACACACCTTCAGGCAGGAGGAAGTTGGAAGAGCTTCCTGTAGAGAATCTGGCCAGCTGGGTCCCTGCGGTGAAGGCCATGGGAGAAGGCTGACCACGTATGTAGAGCTTTCAATCGGCCTTATAACTGTCCCATGATTAAGAATGAGCAGACCCCCAGGATTCACCAGACATTTGAGGAAAGCATCCAATATATAAAAAAACAGAGGCCAAATGCTTGAGTGGAGAAACAAAATATGATACACACACATAAATAATGAGTTATTCTGCCTTACGAAGGAAGGAAATTCTGACACATCCTACAACGTGGATGAGCCTTGAGGACCTTATGCTAAGGGAAATAAGCCAGTCACAAAAAGGCAAACACGATGTGATTCACTTATATGAGCAGTCAAATTCAGAGACAGGAAGTTGAATGGTGGCTGCTAGGGGCTGGGAGGACAAGGGAATGGAGAGTTGCTGTTTAATGGGTACCGTTTTGATTGGGGAAGATGGAAGGAGTTCTAGAGATGGGCTGCCCAACAATGTGAAGGTACTTAACACCACTGAACTGTACAGTTGGAGATGGCTGAGGTGGTCAATGTTACGTCAAGTTCATTATTATAAAGTCCCCAGCAGGTGAAACTAAACTGATTGCCTAGAGATCTATCCATGGGAGGAAAACCTACCAAGAGAAGCAAGAAGATGGTCATCACAACAGTCATGATGGTCACTAGACCCCCAGGGGAGGAACCCACCTAGGATTGGGACTGGGCTTCTGAGGATGCTGGGAATCTTTCATTTCTTTTTTTTTTTTTTTTTTTACTTTTTTTTTTTGAGAGACAGAGACAGCACAAGCAGGGGAGGGTCAAAGAGAGAGGGAGACACGGAATCCGAAGACAGGCTCCAGGCTCTGAGCTAGCTGTCAGCACAGAGCCTGACGCGGGGCCCGAACCCACAAACCGCGAGATCATGACCTGAGCTGAAGCCGGATGCTCCACCTACTGAGCCACCCAGGCTTCCCAAATCTTTCATTTCTTGATCTAGATAATAGGCTTTCTTAGTACACATTTCTACTATTAAAAAAAAGAAAGAAAAACATGTAGGAAATGAATTTCCAGACTGGTGAGACCCAACACAGTAAAGGGAAACAGATCCAAATCAAGAAGTTTGTTTGTTTTTTGTTTTTTGAGGAATCTTTACGCCCAGTGTGGGTCTCAAACTCAAGACCCTGAGATCGAGAATTGCATGCTTACTGATTGAGCCAGCCAGGTGACCTGAGACCAGGACATTTTGAACACTGAGGCTGGAGAAGATCCCCACATGCTTCCAGAGAGACAAAACCATTTTCTAAAAGTCACAAACCGGAATGAAACTGGATTTCTCAAAGCTGACAACAGAAGCCAGAAGACACAGCCATACATTCAAAATACTGAGGACAGGGGGTGCCTGGGGGCCTCATCAGTTTAGCATCTGCCTTCAGCTCAGGTCATGATCTCAC
The DNA here is from genome assembly GCA_028646485.1 of Cryptoprocta ferox. NCBI lineage: Eukaryota > Metazoa > Chordata > Mammalia > Carnivora > Eupleridae > Cryptoprocta > Cryptoprocta ferox. The sequence continues at coordinate 21,129,426 of CM053564.1, forward strand.
GGTTCATGGGTTCGAGCCCCGCGTCAGGCTCTGTGCTGACAGCTCAGCCTGGAGCCTGCTTTGGATTCTGTGTCTCCCTCTCTCTCTCTCTGCCCCTCCCCCCCTCAAAAATAAATAAGCACTAAAAGAAATTTTTTTTAAACACTGAGGATAAATGATTTCCAATCTTGAATTCTCTACCCAAGCAATTAAGTGTGAATGTAAAATAAAGACATTTTTAGACACACCAAGTCTCCAAGATGCTCTCTTACTTATCAAAGTACTAGAGAATGTACCCACCAAAACAAGTGATAAAGCAAGAAAGAGGAAGATACGGAGTCCAGAAAAGCAGGGATCCAAATCACGAAAACCATGAGTGAAGTCCCAGCAGGTGGTGATTAGAGTTCTCAAGGAGCCGGCTATGCAGCAGGCCTGGAGAATCACCGCCCCAGCCGGAAGCAGGTCAGAAGGCTGCATAGAGGTGTCATTTAGAAAATAAAACCAATAGAAAATCTAAAGTGCTTGAATGTAATGAGATATTTACATCTCAAAGCAGAATTTAAGATTGAATGTGTTGTTCATACAATGCAAACAAACAATAAGAACAGGACGTAATTATTAACTTAGTGGCAGGTAAGGGGGGGACAAGAAGTGCAGGAAAAGAAAAGTAACTACATGGTTCAGCTGTGGATAGCATTTACGCACTTACAGTGATGCAAACTGGGAATATCTATGTAGCCAAAACTGTGTGATACAGTAACATGGGGGGAATGAAGACAGGAAGTATAGAAAAGATGAAAGAGTTAAAGTCTCAACTATCAAAATGATCACAGATAATGCCTAAAACCAAAAAATCAAGAAGCAGCAATATGAGCATCGTACTTAGATATATGGAGACTTCAAAGGAATCCACTAAAGTGGTTGAATGTGGTGCTTCGGGGGAACAAGAAATGAGTGAAGGAGGACCCTGGTTTCCATAATAAGCCACACAGAATTCCTAAATACGTGACTATGTAACTTTGGAAAAGAAAGAAAGAAAGAAACCAAATTGAGATGGAGGAGAATTTTCTCACTTTCCATATGCCTGCATTTTTATAAGAAACATATATTTATTTTTTATATAAAGATGGTTTAATTGATCAAAAGAATAAATTAGCCTAAAATAAGTATTTTTGGGGCATCTGGATGGTGCAGTCAGTTAAACGTCCGACTCTTGATCTTGGCTCAAGTCATGATCTCACAGTTTGTGAGTTTAAACCCGCATCGGGGCTCTGCGCTAATGGTGTAGAGCCTGCTTGGGATTCTGTCCCTCCTTCTTTCTGCCTCTTCCCAGCTTGTGCGCACGAGTATGCTCTCTCTGTCTCTCTCTGTCTCTCTCTCTCTCTCTCAAAATAAATATATACGAAAAATTCTTTAAAAAATAATAAAATAAAATAAAATAAATATTTCTAGGGGCGCCTGGGTGGCTCAGTCGGTTTGGCATCCGACTTCAGCTCAGGTCATGATCTCATAGTTTGTGGGTTCGAGCCCCGCATTGGGCTCTGTGCTGACAGCTCAGAGCCTGGAGCCTGCTTCGGATTCTGTGTCTCCCTCTCTCTCTGTCCCTCCCCTACTCATGCTCTGTCTCTCTCCATCTCTCAAAAATGAATAAATGTTAAAAAAATTTTTTTTAATATTTCTGGCCACTGGTTTGGCCACCGTCCAGCCAAGGGACATATACTTCACCTTTATAAATGATTATTTGTAAAGCTGGGGCATGTTTAAAATGTGGCTATAAATTCTTTTTTCTTTACGGCTTAAAGCAATACTATGTTATTGAGCTTACCATTCTGTGGGTTGGCTGAGCAGTGCTTCTGAGCCATAAATTATTTGACACTCCTCCTGGCATAGGTGTGGCCTAGGTTCTTCCCCTTCGTCTGGGCAGATCGTGACTGCTTCAATAAACAGAGTGTGGTGGAAAAGATGTTATGAGTCTTCCAAGGAGACTTTAAAGGCCATCCAGTTTCCACCTTGCTCACTGGAATGCTTGTTCCTGGAGTCTGGAACTCCCAGGTAAAAAGTCCAACTACGCTGCCATAACCAGACTAGTAAGGTCAGCCATTGGCACTACAGTTGACAGTCCCAGTCCAGGCGGCCGTCAGATGAATGAAGAAGCCACGTTGGAAGCGGATCCTCCAGCCCCAGCTCTCTGAACCCTGGCTGTTAAGAGTTGCCCCAAGCTGTTCAGGTTAAACGAACTGAGGCTGGACATTGTGGAACAGAGTAAAGCTTTTCCTGACACGCCTTTTCCAAATTCCTGACCCACAGAATCAATGAGTATTTTAAAAAAGGAGTCATTTTCTGCCATAATAAATGTGATGATTTGTTATGCCATAATAGAGAAATACAACAAAAGCCAAGGGGGGAAACTCTATAAATAATGTATGCATAATTTATGCATAAATTAGGCATCGATGGCTAGATTAATGAACAATTATTACATGTACTAAATTTTTCTTTGTATTCCAATGCTAAATTAATATGTGTGGTTTTAGTGATCATTTTAAGAATATTCATCTCCCCCAAAGAGTAATAGTCACTCCTTCATCCCTTTTAGATCTTGATGAAGAAGCAGTGGGGGAGCATTTAAAGGGACAAGAGTGGCTGCGCAGGAGACTCTATGAGAGAGGACAGAAGACAAGCCACCTACTCAGGAATAAATACGGAAGGCTGGCATAAACCTGCAAGACTAGTCAGGATGGCCATAACACAGAATGAGCTGAGGTTGTGAAACATGCTATAGACAACAAAAAGGGTTTTTATAGCTATATTTGGAGCAAGAAGAAGGAAGAAATGGGCCCATTGCTTAGGGTAGATGGTGTAATATTAACAGATGACCAAGAGAAAGCAGAACCTTTCAACTTTCATTTAGCTTGCCTTCTATAAGGAGAATGATGCTCAATATTAAAATTGTCGAAGGTCGTAGTTAGGAGGAAAATGAAGCCCCAAGGAAGTGAAGAATGATAAGAGAACATTAACTCAATTGAAACGTTCAAGACCTCAGATTTGGATGCAATCCATCCCCGAAGATGCTGAAAGGAAGATAAGGTTTTGGAAACATTGCAAACTCTGAGAAATTTCAGAAAATAGGAAAAGGACTGGGGATAGGCAAATATTCTGACTCTCAAGACATTTTCAAAAGTCATTGATATGGGGCACCTGGGTGGCTCAGTCGGCTTCGGCTCAGGTCGTGATCTCACGGTTCGTGGGTTCGAGCCCCGCGTCGGTCTCTGTGCTGACAGCTCAGAGCCTGGAGCCTGCTTCCGATTCTGTGTCTCCCTCTCTCTCTGACCCTCCCCTGCTCCCACCGTCTCTGTCTGTCTCTCAAAAATAAATAAAAAACATTTTTAAAAAAGTCATTGATAAAACTGTTCACCAATTACTTTGGTATTAGTCACCCTGACAAGGTTCTGGAGGCTATATTCTTCAGATAATCTGTGAGCACCAAGGGGCAGGAGCAGTGAGAAGTCCTCATGCTAAGTAAACCTCACTTCTCTTTTTCAGAGTGTTACAGTAGGGTTACAACATTGTGAGACAGGGGAAACTTTAGGACCTCACTTGTTTCTTGTGTTTCTTTTTTTTAACTTTTCTTTAAATTCAAGTTAGTTAACATACTACGTAGTCTTGGCTTCAAGAGTAGAATCCATCTCTTACATATGACACCCAGTGCTCATCCCCAAAAGTGCCCTCCTTAATGCCCATCACCCATTTACCCCCTCCCCCCACCTACCTCCCCTCCAGCAACCCTCAGCTTGTTTTCCGTATTTAAGAGTCTCATATGGGGGCACCTGGGTGGCTCAGTCGACTGAGCGTCCGACTTCGGCTCAGGTCACGATCTCACAGTTCGTGGGTTTGAGCCCCACGTCAGGCTCTGTGCTGACAGCTCAGAGCCTGGAGCCTGCTTCTGATTCTGTGTGTCCCTCTCTCTCTGCCCTTCCCCTACTCATGATCTGTCTGTCTCTGTCTCTCAGAAATAAATAAATGTTAAAAAAAATTTTTTAAGAGTCTCTTATGGTTTGCCTCCCTCTCTGTTTTTATCTTATTTTTCCTTCCCTTCCCCCATGTCCATCTGTTGTGTTTCTTAACTTCCACATATGTGTGAAATCATGGTATTTATTATTCTCTGACTGACTTATTTCACTCAGCGTAATATCCTCCAGTTCTATCCATGTTGTTGCAAATAGCAAGATTTCATTCTTTTTCATCACTGAGTAGTATTCCAATGTGTGTGTGTGTGTGTGTGTGTGTGTGTGTGTGTGTACACCACATCTTCTTTATCCATTCATCAGTCAATGGCATTTGGGCTCTTTCCATAATTTGGCTATTGTTGATAGGGTTGCTATAAACATTGGCGTGCATGTGTCCCTTCAAATTAGCATTTTTGTATCATTTGGATTTCCTGCCTTGATTTCAAAGAACAAACACGGAATTTCAGAACATCGTTGCAGATCAGATAAAGAAACCTGAGCACAAGCACAGGAATTTAGTACATATAGAGTAGTTTGAACATTAATATTAATTAAATGTTGATTTTGGCAGTATCATCAAAAATAGCAAAGAAAGGACCTATGCAAACTCATTCCTACAGAAAAGCAATGAAAAGTCCCACAAAAATGTCCAGAATCAATTTCTTCAGAACTCTGGAAAGTAACCAAAGGCTAACAGCCACTTGAGGAATGCTCATTAAAGAAAAATGGCTGAATCTTGGTAAGAACAATGAACTTTGTGACATTTTAACTTGCCCTAGTCCTGTCCACCACTCTCCAGTTCTGTTACAATCTTGAAAAATAGGCCACATCCCCAGTGCAACCTGGCAGTCAATGAAGAAAACAGTACAGAGCTTGGCACTGTCTTGTGGTTCCTTGGAAGACTACACGTAAAAAGACCAACTATATTTGACTTCAGTTAGAGCTTGCTCAGAACGAAAAAACTTCTCCCTAGGAGTAATTTGCTGAAAGCATTTACAGACAAGTGTTTTCCTTTGCCGGTGCCTATGGTAGTGGACAACTGTTAGGACAAACAATAGACTAACCAAAAAGATTAAAAAGAAAACCTGGGGAAGGGGCACCTGGGTGGCTGAGTGGGTTGAGCATCTGACTTCGGCTCAGGTCATGATTTCGTGGTCTGTGGGTTCAAGCCCTGCATCGGGCTCTGTGCTGACAGCTCGGAGCCTGGAGTCTGCTTCGGATTCTGTGACTCCTCTCTGCTCCTCCCTCGCTCACACTTTCTCTCTCTCTCTCTCTCTCTCTTTCTCTCTCAAAAAAAGAAACATTAAAAAAAAGAAGAAAAAAGAAAACAAGCAGGAGATCAAAGTCTTGAGATGACATGAGGAGTTCTGTATACCCAAAACCCCCCAAAACAAACAAAGCTGGTGAAAAATAATAAAATAAAATAAAATAAAATAAAATAAAATAAAAATAAACCTAAAGTCTCTGGAAATTGTCCTAATGACATATAGCCAATGAAGACCGATTTATTTAAGGAAACCTGCTACAACTTAGTAAGAACAGGGAGAGTCCGCGGTAGATGAGCCACAACCAATTCCCTCCCTCCTTCTCACCTTCTCTTTCCCCCACTTTGAGTCCGGGTGGTCAAGAAGAGGTTCCCACGGTGCCCAGCGGTTTCAGTGTGTGGAGTATGCGACTCTTGATCTCAGGGTTGTAAGTTTGAGCCCCACATTGGGTGTAGAGATTACTTAAAAATAAAATCTTAAAAAAAAAAAAAAAGATAGAGTTCCCTCTCTCCTCAGCTCCCAATCAAGCCTTATCATATGTCACCAGGAGGAGAAACCTTTCAGCATTTCTCATCCCTTCCAACTCCAAGTTGACTACGTTAAACTTTTTGGTGAGTGTGGTGGAGAGGGAGAGCCCTTTACCCAGCCCCTATTCATAGGATGGAAGTTCTGTCCCGGGTGTAACAGTCCAAAAACTATCAGGTTCTGACTGCCCTCATGCCTGCTTGCTCCCAGAGCAGGGACCTCATGCTGGGAGAGGCAAGCCAAGAAGACCGGAAGCTACCTTCCTCAGAGATGTTGCCCAGGGGACAGGCAGTCCATAAGAAAACACATGAGACTCTCTACAAAGGAACTGACTTTATTTGAGACCCAGTATATGAAAGTTCAAGCCTAAAGGTGCTCTCAAAAACAAAACCAAACAAAACCAACAGCTCCCCACTAGGCTAAACCATAGGCCACTTAATGCACCAGAGAGAACCTGGGGAAGAGCTAAGAAAAGCCCTCCTGAGCTCAGAGCGAACTTCCAAGACCAGCCTCAAACTTGCCCCTGCCAAATTTAATCGGATCAGAACCCTGAGTATTATACACCCCAGGGCAGTGTCACAAACAATAGAGCCATCAGTCAGTAAGTAGTGGAGCCTAACAGTTAGTGTGGAATAGCAAATGAAGCAGACAGCTTAACAGAGAAGTCAGGGAAAGAGACCATCAAAAAGAACCTGCTACAAACGCTGTCATCCCAAAGTGACTACGAGGTCTCACCCTGGTGGGGGGGAATACGCCTAACTAAAAGAGCCTAGTCAAGTCAGAAAATAAGTAAACAAGCAAACAACAACAAAAACCACCCCCAGGCAGGGAGAAACATCCCAAATTTGCGTTCGATAAAACTAAAGTTTCAAAACGTTCATACGTGAAAGCATTGCAATCTCAGCACCCCTATGAAGTAAGGACTATATCCTCTTTTCCAGATGACAAAACTAGGAGCTCAACAAAAGTGTGTTGAAACAACAGAATTCAAACTTCTGCAGGTAATAGGAGAATACTGTGATTTCTCCACAGTTCCGGGAGGTAAATTCGCAGAGGCAGGAAGAAAAGCGACCTTGCAGCCCCCAAGCTTACAATCACTGCACTCCGTCACCTGATAAATGGATCTGCCGGGACAAATTGTGATAAGTTCCACGTGAGAAAAGAACACCGTGAGGGAGGCTTAGAAACAGCATATATTTCAGACTGGGGGTTCAGGGAAAGTCTCTGTGTGGAAGTAGATAAAATATTGGCCCAATGCAAAGGAAGCAATACTCCTACCGCACTCCCACTGTCAGCCTACATACAGAAAATGGTATTCTATTTTGGATGCTGCATTTTAACAGGAACACGGACAACCCTGGACTCATCCAGAAAAGCGCTATCCCAGCTGATGGAGGGTTTATGCCACCATAAATATTCAGGTCCCTCATTCAACACGTATCTATTGAGTGCCAAACACTACTTGATACTGGAGAGAGTTTAAAAATAAAGACACTAGGGGTGCCTGGGTGGCTCAGTCGGTGTCAGACTTCGGCTCAAGTCATGGACTCATGGCTCATGGGTTTGAGCCCCGCGTGGGAGCTCTGTGCTGACACCTCGGAGCCTGGAGCCTGCTTTGAATTCTGTGTCTCCCTCTCTCTCTGTCCTTCCCCCACCACTCTCTCTCTCTCTCTCCCTCTCTCTAAAAAATAAACATTAAAAAATTTTAATGTAAACAACTTTTAAATTAAAATAGAGACACTAGCATTGTGGCCTTCTGAAAATTTTACAGCTTAGGAGGGAGAGCAGGGCGAGTACATAAGGAAATAGAATACAAAGTCGACATTTGCCCTAAGACATAAGAAGTATAGATACAGCACATGCAGGCGGAAGATCCCAGGAAACACCTGATAAAAGGGTGGTATTTGAGCTAATTCTGGAACTGGCAAGGATTCCTTTTACTGAAAAACCCATGCCACATAAGGAGTATCCAAACCAGGGATGTATGCCAGTGAGAAATCCAGTTCGGCCAGAGCAAAAGGTTCATCTAGGAAATGAGCCCCAAAAGATAGATTTGGATCAAAGTAAGTAGGGCCTTGGATGTTGATAAAGAGATTTGGACGTTATTTGGGAGTTAGTGGAAGGAATTAAGAATTTCCAATCAGGAACATTGCCATGGACGCTGCTATTCTGCCTGGTCCACACTTTCTGGGGCTGGGACCTTAATTTTCTGTGGGAAACCCATCCCTTCCCTAGCCTGGTTCAGGTCACACAAGTAGAGATAGCTAAACCCTCAATTCCACATTGATTGGTTCCAGGATTTCTTTTTTGAAAAAAAATTTTAACATTTATTTATTTTTGAGAGACAGAGCACGAGCAGGGGAGCAGCAGAGAGAGAGAGACAGGGAGACACAGAATCCGAAGCAGGCTCCAGGCTCTGAGCTGTCAGC
>CM053564.1:21137730-21214239 GCA_028646485.1 Cryptoprocta ferox
GGTTTGGGTCTTTGACCTCTTGTTACTGAAAGATTCCTGCATGGGGCGCCTGGGTGGCTCAGTCGGTTGAGGCTCTAACTCTTGATTTCGGCTCAGGTCATGAGCTTATGGTTCGTGGGTTCGAGCCCCAACTTGGGTTCTGTGCTGACAGTGCGGAGTCTGCTTGGGATTCTCTCTTTCCCCTCTCTCTCTTCCTCTCCCCCACCATGCTCACTCGCTCAAAAATAAATAAATACTTAAAAAAAAAAAAGACATGGAAGATTCCTGCTTAATACAAACCTCATAAGGGCTGAAGAAAGGAGACTAAGTCAGTACAACAGTAATAGGACAATACAGTAGTGAAGACTAAGGAACTGGGGGGCACTCCGGTCATGATCTTGAGGTTCGTGAGTTCAACCCCTGAGTCGGGCTCTGCACTGATCCTGCTTAGGATTCTCTCTCTCACAGCCCCTCTCCTGCTCACACTTTCTCCCAAAATAAATAAATAAACTTAAAAAAAAAAAAGGCTAAGGAACTGTTATTTTAAAGGAAATGAAGGAGTCATAACAACTAAATGCAACAGGTGATCCTAAGTTGGATCCTGAACCAGAAAACGGAGGTTAGTGGGACAGTAGGCAAATTTTGAAATAAAAAAAAATTTATAGGTTAACTCTACTGATGTTAATGTCTTGATTTTAAGAATCGTATTGTGTTAAAAAACAATTGTGTTTGTTTGAACCGTTAACATTTACGGAGTGTTGATGAAGGGTATGCAGAAATTCTTTGAACTGCTTTTACAGCTTTTTGGTAAGTTCTGAAATCATCTAACAAGTAAAAGAAAATTAAACTACGAAATTTGGGTTTGATCGACGGCAGAGGCGATGCCCTCAGGAACTCCGATGGTAATCAACTGACAAGGACTTGGCTGGATACGGAGAGGAGCGGGAAAAGGAGACAATATCTGGGTTCAACGCTGAGAGAAACAGTGGCGCCACTTACTGCCACAAGCAGAATCTGGGAGACAAACAGGTTGGAAGTAAAAAGGACACATTTCACAGGATGTGCTGAAGCAAACACTGAAACTCTGCAACCGAAATTAAGGGGAAAGGCAATGCTAAGGACAGAGATTTACATAAGGGAAAAAGTTGACACCACCAGAGTATGATGTGACCAAGGGTGACACTGCAGAGACAAGAGCCCAGTGCGGCAGGCAGTGCCGACCACAAGGGTTTCAGAGAAGGGCTCATGTGCAGAATGCTTATGCCAGAGGAGAGACGTTTGAGTACAGCTCATCGCTAAGATACAAAGAAATGTCGAAAACAAACAAAAAAACTGTATCAGAGGTTTTTTGGGTTAAAAAAGAAAACGAGTGCTTAAATCTTCGTAAATTATTAAATGTGTTCTGACTCCTATTCCTGCACATGTGCTGCCTTCTTGGATTGTGCTGACCGGTTGAGTTAGTAGAAATGTCCTCTTCAAATGTCACTCACTTGTTTCCCACTGGCCTCTCTTGATACCTTAACATCACAAATAAGAACTGGTTTAAGACTTAACCTGGGTAGGGGAGCCTCGGTGGCTCATTTGGTTAAGTGTCTGACTCTCGGGTTCAGCTCAGGTCATGATCTTATGGTTCATGAGTTTGAGCCCCGCATCGGGCTCTCTGCTGTCAATGCAGAGCCCTCTTGGGCTCCTCTGTCTCCCTCTCTCTCTCTCTCTCTCTGCCCCTCTCCCCGGCTTGCATTCTCTTACGGTCTCAAAATAAATAAATAAACTTAAAAAGGAAATGGTGTCTTCTGGGAAGATCCAGAGGATAGAACTAAGCCATATGGCAGTCGTTCGAAAACCTCTAACAGTGCAGTGAGGTGTGAGGTAATGAACTGTCTGATGGAGAAAATTATTCCTAAAGCTCCTTCCAGCTCAGCAGTTCGGCAAGCTTTTGGGTTTGTTTTCCCGTTAAATGTTCAGAGTATCTACTTCATATGGCTGCTGTGAGGAGGCTGGGAGATAAAGTACATAAAAGTGGCTGGCGCAGAACAGCTCTTCAGTCTTTATTAGTCAGATACCAATCTATGAAACAGACCAAGAAATCCCAAGGAAGTACCAACCTCGGCCACTGGAGGGAGATTTCAGTCACCCTCCTTTAAAAGACACTCCGATAACCACTTGATGGGGCCGACACCCCTCCCGATGCACCAGCCTTTCCTCTGCCGGGAAAGCCAGCCCCACTCAGGAAATCTGGCTCCACGCTGAACTCCATGGTGTTTTCTCTGAGTCATTATATTCTCCCACAGTTGCAGAATGATCTGGCAAAAGTCCCTCAAAGGCTTTTACTGCTTACTGAGTAACATCCAAACTCCCTGCCTGAATCCAAAGCCTTCCTCAATCTGGCCCCAACCTACCTCTCCAGCCTGAACTCCCTTCCACCCTTTATACTTTGGCCACACCGGACAAATCAGCTCCTGGCGCATGCTGCTCCTCCTCGATGCCTTCCCTCTAACCTGACCTTCTGAAACCCTACTTCTTTTTCGATAATGTAAACGAAGTACTTCCTCCTTAACTCCCTTCTTACTTCTCTAAAAAAGAGCGATCTCTCCCACCCTTGAGCTCACACACCATACATTATACCCATCTGTCTTGTATTATGCTGATTTATGTATGTGCATCTTTTCTCTTCAATAGATTAAGAACTCCCTGGGGAGAGAGGCCAGAGAGTAATCTGCCCAGGATAGCACAGCGAGTAAAGATGGGATTCTAACCCACGAAATCCAGAGAGCTCTTGCTCTTAACCACTAATGCACAACTATATTGTAACCTTTCATTAATCACAGTGACTAGCTCAGAGCTTTGCACACAGTGCTATCCAATACGTTACCAAATGTATAACTAAAAAAACCTCTCCAAAACATTGATCTAATTAGCATCTCTTAAACCTTCACTGACTTGTGGGCTATTGGGAACCAGCAACTGGGTCTCATTAATCTGTATTACCATGCCTGGCTGTAGACCTAATTATAAGCAATTTCAGAAGCGTAATTACTGTTCCATTTGGTCTCTTGATCTGTAATGCATATAAGGATCTACTCCCAGCTTCTAAGGGATTAAAAAAAAAAAAAAAAACCAACGTGATTCCTTTCTGAAGCCTGGGAGATGTGTTTGGTGAAGCTTCCAGCTCACAACTTCTCTGTGAAGTGAAAGGGATGGACTGGATGGTCCTTTCTTTGGTTTTAACAGTCTACGATTCTGGGAGATAGAATGGAATTAAAAAGAGCCTCTGCTTCTGTGTCACAAGATTATCATTTTGAGTCTCAACTCCCCAACTCAGATTCCCCATCTGTAAAATTTGATTCATCTAGTCAAAAATCTTTGACTATCTGAGTGCCGGGCAAGGGCGGGGCAATACAGTAAAGAGCAAGGCGGAAGTGGCCCCTGCTCATCCTGCTAAGAAACTCAGAGGACACCTATAATGTGGGCTTGTCCTATGGAAGAAACCCAGGTGGTCAAAGTATGGTGTAAACGACAAAGTCTAGTACCAAAATCAAAAGAAGATGATCTTGACAAGATTCCAGTTTTGTCAAGTCCAATGGCAACAAAGCTTATCTATTTTACTGGTTTTGAGAAAAGCCTGACAGTGTATTTTAACCAAACGTAGTCAACACTGCCTGCAGCTTTTGTGCCTTTCTGCCGGCAGTTCCATGTAAAGGTGGGCTGAGGTTATCTGTCCTCACTTCCGGCGCTGTCACTGTGCTGGGAGAGGCCGAGCTCCTAGCCCACTTCTGCAGGCCTGGGGGCCTGGACGCCTGGGTTCTCCAGCTCTCAGTCGTCTGACTGCCTCCCAGTGACCAGACCCCGCTCAGGCTTCATTCAGTGAACTCGTCTGCGAAAGGCAGACCACATCCGTGAAGAAGCCTGGCTCAGGGAGGCCACACTCCAGAGCTCAGAGGGTTCCCTTAAGGTTCCATTTCGAGCCCAGGGGCTGCAGCAGACCTGGCAGGGCAGGCGACTTTGTCCTGGTCCCCGGTCCCGCATACACTTGCAGGGTGGCTCTGCGGAAGGTCGCCGGGCGGCCCTGCCGGCTGCTCTGCGTTCGACGGGAGGCTGCGGACGGTGTCCAGACGGCCCCGGGAGCCCCTAACACTGCCTGCAGCAGCCGGAGCGGCTGGGGTCGGTGGACCGAGGCGGCAGCAGAGGGACAGCCGGGCGCGCTCGGGCGCAGGTCACGTGGCGGGCGCGGGGGCGCGCGGGGGCGGGGCCTGATGCGCGCGGCTCCGCGGGTGGCGGGGCGGGGCCTCGGGCGGGGCCGCCGGGGGGAGGCGGGCGGGCGGGGAGGAGTGGAGATGGCGGCGGCGGTGGCTCAGGGGGGCGGGGGCGGGGAGCCCGGGGGAGCCGATGGGGTCGGCCTGGGGGTCTCGGGGGAGGTGGAGGTAGTGAAGGGGCAGCCGTTCGACGTGGGCCCGCGCTACACGCAGCTGCAGTACATCGGCGAGGGCGCGTACGGCATGGTCAGGTGAGGGGGCGTTCCGGGGGAGGGGGCTCCTGAGGGTGGGGGATCGGGAGGGATGCCGAGGGCCCTCTGGGCCGGGGAGACTCCCAGTGCCCTGAGAAGGGGGGGGGGCTTCAGGAGGCAAGGGGGGAGTCCCACGGCGGGGGGCCTTGGGGTGCTTTCTGGGGGAGCGGCGCTGCGTACGTTCTAAGGGGAGGGGGCTTGGAGGCCGGGGAAGCGACCATTCTGTTACGAAATGAGTGGCATCTGAGTGTACGCGGGGGAGCTGTGGGGCCCTCGGGGACCCTACGGACTCGGGATGAGGTGGAAAAACTAAGTATTCTTGGGGAGGCGATATCATTAGTGAAGACCGAGCGAAGGACCCTACTTTGGGGAGACGATGTCTTGGATTCACCCAGTAAGGCCTGGCGAAGAGTTTGGGAGAGAAGAGCGGAGCTCAGGGCTGGACAGGGTGGGGCAGGCCTTTGGGCCTGGGGCCAGGGGCCCAGTGAGCCGTGAGGGGTCCAGGAGTGCCCTCTTGCAACTTTTAGGAGGGGTCCGTGAGCTTCTCTCATCTCCCCTGTGTGCGCTGGGCCTTTGTTCGTCTGGGAACGGCTCTCCTGCCCGGGTGCCTCGCCCTGACACCCGTGTCTGCCTCATCCCTTCTTTCCCGTCCCTCCTATGACTCCCTCCTTCTCAATGTGTGTCCCTCACCGTACATCCTTCACTCATGTCCCACCCCCTGGACCTGTCTTGGGTTGAGGGAGCCCATCCTGGATAGGGGAGGATGAGAGGTCAGGGCAAGTAGAATGGACAGGATTGAGGAGAGGGGAAGTCCGTGAGCGGCCAGTCTCTTCCTCTGTTTGTGAAGTCACTGAAGGGTTGCCTGGCTGGTCCCCAGCTTTCTCCCTGGAGATCCCAGGCCTTCACAGCAGGAAGGAACCAGCATTGTTTATGACTTGGCCAGAATCCTCTCTTGCTCCCTCCCCTCCCTGCTCAGGCCTGGGTGGGGCCCCCAGGCCTGGACTCCCCCTGCGTAAGGCCACACCGACAACGTCTCTCTGGCCCTCTCAGCTCAGCTTATGACCACGTGCACAAGAACCGCGTGGCCATCAAGAAGATCAGCCCCTTCGAGCATCAGACCTATTGCCAGCGCACACTGCGGGAGATCCAGATCCTGCTGCGCTTCCGCCATGAGAACGTCATTGGCATCCGGGACATTCTGCGGGCGCCCACCCTGGAAGCCATGAGGGATGTGTATCCTTCACCCTGGCCGGATGGCTGGCCAGGCATGGCCTCCGAGCTGGGCTGGGGAGAACATGGGCTTTCTTTCTGTTTCCTTCTTCCCTGCCACGCTCCAAAACAAAACCAGTAAATGAAACTTTGCAGCAGGAAAGAGGTCACAGGGTGTAAGATGACTGGGAGGCCCCAGGTGAATCGTGGCCTGCTGCAGCCCGGCTGTGTGGCCTTGGGCAAGTCTGTTCTCCATGCTCTGCCTCATTTGGGGGGAGGGTGGGGAGGGCTGGGCTCTATGGGAGCTTTGTCTTTTGACATCTGCCACTCTGTGACGCGATCCGGCCTCTGCCCACAGTCAGTCCTTCTTTAACAGACGATGATTCTTTCCTCTCTGGGCCCTCAGACTGGAAGGAAGGCAGAAGGGAAGAAAACTGCCCCTTTTTTTGATGGCCTACTATGAGTCAAGTGCAGTGCACGCCCAGCGCTTTGACATTTCTTATTCTACCTCCCAATTGCTGTATGAGATGGGTCATCAGCTCCATTTCAAAGATGAGCAAACCGAGCCTCAGAAAGCCTAAAACCAAGTGCTACTGTTGCTGCCTCCTACCCTCCCCCAGATGAGAACTGCCCTTCTTTCTCTGGGACTTCCTGCTCAGAGCCTCACCCCAGTCACCTGTGGACTTGCACTTTGCCCAGGGAGGGACAGCCTTGCCTTTGTTGCCCTCCCCCACCCTCCCACCTAGCTTTCCTTGTTTGCAGTCCACTTCCTGCGGGGCTCTGTTGTTAGCATTTTGTAGCACCCATCACCTCTCCCCACCCAAACCGCCCCCCCCCCCGCTAGTCCCGGTTCCCCACCCAAATGTGGGGATCTGCGCTGCACCGTCTGCAGCCCCCACCACAAGCTGTGGACAGGAAATCTCCACACTCACCCCCAGCTTGCTGTGTGACCTTAAACAGGTCACTGCATCTTGCTGGGCCTCCTCATCTCTAAAACAGCAGGACTGATCCACAGGTTTTCAGAGGGCCCTTTCGAGGCTGATTCTAAATGATAGTCCTGACTTATTCTTTCAGAGACACACCAAATGGGCATTTATTTACTTATGTATGTTTAGTCTTTTGTTTTATCTTAAAATACAAAAGGACATTGACTCCTCTAAATTCTGATGGATGGCCAGGCAGTCTCTGAGAAGGAGCAGGCTGTTGGGAGTTTCTCCTCATTTGTCTTGCCCAAACCATTCCCATAAGGCAGGCATTTATTTTTAAGCAAACATTTCTTGCACACCAGATGGTGTTCACACTATCTCATTTAAGCCTCTCAACAGCCGTGTGGCTCAGGCATTTATAACAGCAGTACTAGTTCATGTTTGCTGAGCACCAACAACGTGCCAGGCTCTGGGCTGGCTGGCTTATTTATTTATTTAAATTTTTAAAAACTTTTTATTTATTTTTGAGACAGAGACTGAGTATGAGCAGGGGAGGGGCAGAGAGAGAAGGAGACAGGGAGACACAGACTCCAAGGCAGGCTCCAGGCTCTCAGCGTCAGCACAGAGCCCGACGCAGGGCTCGAACCCAAAAACTGTGAGATCATGACCTGAGCTGAAGTTGGACGCTTAACCAACTGAGCCACCCAGGTGCCCCTGGGCTGGCTGATTTACATGGCTCATCTCACCGAATCTTCATAACCACTCTCTAGAGAACCATTCTTCTTCCAACTTTACAGATAAGGAAATAGAGGCGCAGACAGGTTGAGGTCATAAGGCCGATGAGCAGTGGAGTGGGGGGTTTCAGACACCAGCAGAATAACTCTAGAGCGTTGCTCTTAACTGTGAAGCTCTCCTGCCTCCTGCAGTTTATGATCCCTGTTCTCCCAGGAGGGAAACTGAGGCCACAGAATTGAAGTACTTGTGCTCAGCGCCGCCGGCTGAGATGCAGAGTCCGGGCCTTGTCCAGCTCATGATAATGGGCTGGCAGATCTTTCGAGTCTTAGCTGGAAGGGGACGCACAGCCTAGTCACCAGAGCCTGTTCTTCTTAACCAAGTGCCACCTGCTGCCCCCACGTGGGGGGTCTCTGGTGCCACCTGCAGCTACATCGTGCAGGACCTGATGGAGACAGACCTATACAAGTTGCTCAAAAGCCAGCAGCTGAGCAACGACCATATCTGCTACTTCCTCTACCAGATCCTGCGGGGCCTCAAGTATATCCACTCAGCCAACGTGCTCCACCGGGATTTAAAGCCCTCTAACCTGCTCATCAACACCACCTGCGACCTTAAGGTCAGAGGATTAGGTACCTGTCCCCTCCTCCCATGGGTCTGGGGCCCCCCCTTGAGTAGAACATCGCCAGCAAAGGGAACCGTGTGGGCAGAGGCATGGCGATAGGACTGCTTGGGGCTTGGAGGCCTTGAGCACTAAGCTTAGCAGCCTGGGTTGGCTTCCAGATCTGCGACTTTGGCCTGGCCCGGATTGCCGACCCTGAGCATGACCACACTGGCTTCCTGACGGAATACGTGGCCACACGCTGGTACCGGGCTCCAGAAATCATGCTTAACTCCAAGGTAAGGGGGCCACCCACTCCTGAAGGAGAGGGGCCAGGTTCCAGAAAGCTCTAGAGCCACCTCTGAGCCAGGCATGACCCCCTTGATGCAGGAAATCTGCCCCCCCGGCCTAGTCACATCACTCTGCTTCTTAGGCTCTGGAAAGAGGCTGAGCACTAACTAACTCCTCCAGGCTTGTGCCCTCTGCCTGCCCGGCTGGGATTGAGTTTCGATGGGAGTAGTGGCTTGGCCCAAACAGCAGGGCCCTGCTGAGGCTGGCCTAAGAGCCCACTACTTTCTCCTTCTCCCCAGGGCTACACCAAGTCCATCGACATCTGGTCTGTGGGCTGCATCCTGGCTGAGATGCTCTCCAACAGGCCCATCTTCCCTGGCAAGCACTACCTGGACCAGCTCAACCACATTCTGGGTGAGGGGGGGCCTGGCCAGCCGAGTGGGGAGGTGGGGGAGATTAGTGGGAGGTGAGATTTCTTTTCAGTCAAGGTACCACCACATGTGGAGCCCCTACGGCAGCTCACAGTACTTCAATGAGATACAGATACTATCCCCATTCGAGAGGTGGGAAAAGCAAGGCTACACCCCACACTTCGGAAGTGCTAACATCAGGATTTGAACATAACGGCTGCCCAAATCCAGACGCCTTGCTGTTCATCACCATAGTATTGGCTGAGAGATTAACTGTCAGGTCCTGGAGCTCTTTGGTGGGGACTCTAGCTTCTCCAGTTTTCGTTCCTTCTGTTCCCGGAAGGGAGAGGAGAACTCTCATCAAGGCACCTGCCTTACCCACAGGTATCCTGGGCTCCCCATCCCAGGAGGACTTGAATTGTATCATCAACATGAAGGCCCGAAACTACCTACAGTCTCTGCCCTCCAAGACCAAGGTGGCCTGGGCCAAGCTTTTTCCCAAGTCAGATGCCAAAGGTGAGAGAGACCTGGGGATCGGTATGGGATAAAAACACAGTGCAGAGGAGGGTACATGAGCCAAGCAGCTGGCTGAGTAGACAGGACCCTGGGCATGAGAAGCAAAGCAATGCTTCTGGGAACTCTCTAGCCTCCCTTTTGACCCCTGACTCTTGCCCTTACCTAGCCCTTGACCTGCTGGACCGGATGTTGACCTTTAACCCCAACAAACGGATCACAGTGGAGGAAGCACTGGCTCACCCCTACTTGGAGCAGTACTACGACCCAACAGATGAGGTGGACCAGCCACCAGCAGCAGGGCTGGCAGGTAGATGGATGGGTGGGCGCCCGTCAGTACCCGGCCTGACCCTGACTTCTTTGTCACTCCAGCCAGTGGCCGAGGAGCCTTTCACCTTTGACATGGAGCTGGACGATCTACCCAAGGAGCGGCTGAAGGAGCTCATCTTCCAGGAGACTGCCCGCTTCCAGCCTGGGGCACTGGAGGCCCCCTAATCTGGACAGACGCCTCTGCAGTTAGAGGCCTGGTGAGTGCTCCCCACTGCCCACGCACAGATTCAGCCGATACCAGTGTGCCCAGCACGCCTCCATACAGTCACGAGCTCGTTACACCCGTGAGGCATGTGCATGGTGGCAACAGAAAGGCTAGAGCCTGCCCTGGCCACAGACCTGGGGGCCACCAGTTCTTCACATCCATCTTCCTTCCCCCAGCCCTAAAGGTCTCCCACCTGGCAACCCCCTGCACCCTCCAGCCCCCCCCCAGGGACCTCGGGGCCCTCTCCCCTATCTGAGGGACAGCCAGGGTTCGGCTCTCCCAGTATAGGCAGAGAGGCAGGTGGGGCAGTAATTGCTTTGGGAGGAGCCAGCAGTATCCGGCCTGATCCAGATGCCAAGCTTCCTCACACCTGGTGCCCGGGTCAGTGATTCGCACCCCCACCCACACGGGGCTCCTTCCTCGAGTCTCCTTTCCATCTGTCCAGCCAGCTGCAGCTTGATGGAAGGAAGGCAGACACACCTGGGCTCAAACTCCAGCCATGCCCCTTAGTAAGAGCTGTGTGATGTTGTGCAAGACACCTCACCTCTCTGTGTCTCCGTTTCCTGGGGAGAGTCCTGATGACAAGAGCAAACCCAGGCCACTAAGCATTGGTGTAAGAGGCTTATGTGTATGAACTCATTCAGCCCTCCAGCTGCCCCTTGAGATAGGCACTGATGTTATCCCCATTTGCAGTCAAGGAAAACAGGACACATCCCAGTCAGCTGTGAGGAACAGATGAGGGAACGTGAGGTCAGGGCTCTGGCCAGTATTCTGGTGGGTGCTAATGGCTCCTTTCCTGCCTGCCTTTCTGTTTAGGCCCTGCCTCCTGCCTGCCCTTCCCCTGCTGGACTGTTAGAAAATGGACACTGTGCCCCACCCAGACCCCCCCGGCAGCCCGGGTCAGGGCGGATGGCGGGCCTGGCCACCTTCCCTGGTTTTGCTCTGGCCTCCTGCTCCAGGCAGGCCAAGATTCCCTCCGCCCGCCCCCCCCCTTCCTCCCAGGACCTGAGGGGCTTAGGTCACCCCCACGCAAACCTCCCTCTGCAGCTTGCCTTTGTCTACCCTGGCGATCCCAGTCTCTGGTAGTTCTGGAATGGAAGGGCTCTGGCTGCCCCAGGACCTACTGAAGGGCAGTGAGGGGGTGGGGGACACTGAGTAGGGACTCAGGGCAAGCCCTGACCCACTAAGACCCCGCCCCATTTTCCCTGAAGGAATGTTCCTGAGGCTCAAGGGCTAGTATCCCTGAGGAGCAGGGCCCAGGCCTAAGCCCCCACCCCCAAAGCTGCCACATCTAACAACACCCCCTGCTGCCTGTGTGTGTGGGTGAACAGAAGTGGAGCCGGGGCATGAGGAGAACCTGGTGCCCCTGCCTGCCCCTGTGCCTGTATCTAATATATAAATACAGAGATGTGTATATGATGGCCCTGGCTCTGTCTGTATCCGCCGATGCCCCGCCCTCACCATTGCTTTGAGGACTGCCTCGCCTGCCCAGCCACTTCCCAGTGGGGTGGCTTTCCCCAGTCCTGGTGCTCTTTGGCTCCCCAGCTGGCCAGGGTTGAAGATGGGAGCGTAAGGAGCTCCAGCCTCCGGACAGAGTGGGGTCAATTTTCCGCTTAGTCACTGTCCTCTCCCCTCCCGAATGGCCACTCGTATCACTGGCTGGGGGTGATTCGGGGGTGACTCAGGGACATCCTACACACCCCTGGATTCTCTGGAAATGGCAAGGGGCGGTGTGTTGTAACCCCTGGCCACCAGCCCCCGTGGGAGGGGGGAGGTTTGTAGCCCCACCCAGTGAGTGGTTGGGGTGGGGGGCTTGTTTCCCCATCATGGCCAAGGAGAGAAGGGTGCTGGGGTCTGTGGAGGGTCTAGAGGTGTGAGAGCCCGAGCTGCCGGGCGCCTCTCCTGCCTGTACCCCGTCCCCAGCTGAGCCCCGCAGCCTGGCCCCAGGCCAGGAAGCCGGCTCAGCAGGTCCCAGGGGTGTGGTGGCTACCGGTGGGGTGGCGGCCGGCCAGCCTACATCCTACATCGGCCAAGGCAGTCCGTGCAGGCAGCGCAGTCCGTCAGGAGCGGCCGAGTGTGTGGCAGCGGAAGCCGGAGAGGCAGCATGGCCATGAGCTCGCTGCTGTACTATGCCCTGCCCGCCCTGGGCAGCTATGCCATGCTGTCCATCTTCTTCCTGCGCCGGCCTCGCCTGCTGCACACACCCTGGGCTCCAGTCTTCCTGCCACGCCTGGGGGCCCACCGAGCAGGTGCGCTGGGCGGGGGTTGGAAGGGAGGACCGCGATGGTGGCTACTGAGGGTGGAGTAAGGACAGCAAGGTGCCAGGGCAGACGGCAGCCAGGGGAGGTCCAAGCGGCCGGCTGTTAGGAAGAGGGCAGAGCCCGAGGTAGGAGAAGAGCAGAGTGGCAGGGCAGCATGTGGAACGGGGAAGAGGAGGCGGGGGGGAGGGGAGGGGAGGGAGGCCAGGCTCCTGGGACCCACGCAGCTGCCCTACACAGGATCTGGAGAGCGGTTGGAGCACACCATGGAGGCCATGGAGAAGTGAGTGCACCTGCCAGCCGTGAGCCGTGGGACACCAGGAGGCGCCGCTCACTTCCAAGTCTGAGTGACTGGGGCCCCCTGGAGGTGTGCAGTGCACAGCCTGCCCATTCTGCCGTGAACTCTGCCCCCACGCTCCCCTAAACCTCGTCACTGCCCTGTGGTCTGTCCTGTCCCTTTCCCCGGGCCCATCCGCACCGACCTTCTCTCCCACAGCTCCATGGCCCAGCGATCCGACTTCCTGGAGCTTGACTGCCAGTTGACCCGGGATGGTGTGGTGGTGGTATCACACGACAAGAACCTGTCCCGCCAGTCGGGCGTGAACAGGGATGTGGACAGCCTGGACTTTGAGGTGGGCCTTGCCCACTGTACCCAGAGAGCCACAGTGCCTCCACACGTGTCTCCTGGTGACGTGCTCCCTCTTCTCCCCAGGACCTGCCCCTCTACAAGGAGGAGCTGGAGGTCTACTTCTCACCAGGTGAGAGCGGGACCCCACTCGGTGAGGTCCTCCTGTCCTCCCCTCTTCTCTGGGACTCGGCACCCTCCCCCTGGGCCTCCACCCCACCCAGCCTCCTCTGATCCCTCATGCCACAACCCACCCAGGTCACTTTGCACACGGGTCGGACCGACACATGGTGAGTTTGGAGGACGTATTCCAGAGGTTCCCTCGGATGCCCGTGAGCCTGGAGATCAAAGAGGAAAACGAAGAGCTCATTAACAAGGTGGTGCTGCAGGCCCGGGTGGGTGGAGGCCCGAGGCTGGAGAGAGGCCTGACTCCCCTTCATCTCTTCTCTTCTCTGCCCCCCCTCCCCCCCAGGTAGCAGATCTGGTGAGGCACTTTGACCGAAATGAAATCACCGTCTGGGCCTCGGTGAACGGCTCGGTCATGAAGAAGTGCAGGGCTGCTGTGAGTCCCCGTTCCCTCCCTGCTCCAGCCGCCCCTCCTGCCAGGCGCTGGAGCCTCCAGGGGCCTGGGCCGGACAGGTCCGGGGTGGTGTGGAGGAACCAGCCCTGAGCAGGGTCTCAAAGGGTAGGATGTGGAGAGGAGAGGTGCTGGGGACAGGGGGAGCCCAGGCATTGCTGCTGGGGCCCAGGAGGGATCAGCGAGGCCTGAACACCGGGCCGACATACAGCTCCGACATACAGGCCCGCAGGTGGTGGGCCTCCCCGAATGTCCAACACTGTTTCCCCTGCAGACCGCGCCCCCTCTCTGCTTTCCTGGGAGCAGACTGACCCTCTTCTCCCTTCCCCTTGCCTCCCAGAACCCCGAGATGCCGTTCTCCTTCACCATCGGCCGAGCTTTCTGGTTGGTGCTGCTCTACTACCTGGGGTTGCTGCCCTTTGCGTCCATCCCGGAGAGGTTTTTCTTCTGCTTCCTGCCCACCATCATCAATAGGTACCCACAAGGTCCCTGCCTTCCTTCTGCATCCTCCCCCAGACCCCCAGATAAACTCCCCCCACTCCAACCCCCACTACACAAGGTCCCCAGCTCCCAGGCCACCCTCAAGGATAATCCCCAGGGTCCCCTGAAGACAGTGGTTTTCAGGGAGCATTCATGAATACCGAGGAGTTGAGGAGGCTGCGAACCCTTTGAAATTCTGGCAAATGTGTGTTGATGTGGATGGGGTTTTAGGACAAAGTATTCATTTATTCATCCATTTCATCCAACAAATATTTATTGAATGTCCACTCTGTTCTGGGTGCAGTTACACTAGTAAATAAGCCCAGTGTGAGTGGGGTAAGGCCCTCGGTGAGCGTATAGTCTGTCTGGGAGACAAATACTAATCACTTACAGTATCATTCTCTGATTCTCAGAAGGAAAAGCAAGCTTTTTCCTGCTGGGGGAGCGGGGATTAACAAAGTAACAGCTGGGTAAAGTATCAGAAATTTGGATACTTCACCAGCTCGGAAGCCTGACCCCTCCTTTCCCTTTCTGAGACCTCTGTGGCAGCTCCTTTGTCCTTCTCCCCTCTGTTCTCCTGAGGGAAGCTCCCAGCCAGCCCCCACGATCTCTTGCTACAAAGACACCATTAGACTACAGAACTCCGTATACAGAACTTATGTTTGAAAAAGTGTCTTCACATCCTTTGGTTGATCAGAGCTTTACCTGTGGCAACCCAGAAGGTACTGGAATCATGACCCCCACCACAGTACCCACGGAGACTCTTGAGGCTCACAGAGGTTCTGTAATTTGCTCAAGGCCACACAGCTAGAAGTGTAGGGCCTGGGTTTGTTGGGTCTGACCCCAAAGCCTGTGCTGGGACATTGTGTAGGGCCTCTACAGCCATCCCTGAAGCAGGCTGATCATGGGCAAGTAACCAACCCATTGGAGTGTCGTCTGGTCACAAGAAGCTGGTGAGGTGCAACCAGGGGGCCTTGAGATTGTGCATCTTGCTTGAGAATCAAGCTGGGTTCCGGTCTTGGCCCTGACCCCACTGCAGATTGGCTACGACACCGTGGCCAAGTCACTTTAGCTCTCCAAAACGGGGTTTCCTCTTCTGTACAACAGTGGGGGAGGGTACACTCTCCAAGTATGGAGGCAGAGACGCGCACCTAGAAACTCACTGAACGACAGGTGAGTTTTTCATAGGGGCAGCTGTGGGGGTTCTTCTAGAGGCACCAGGGTAACACTGGTCAGGGGTGACGCAAGGGGGAGTGAGACGCAAGGGGGGGCTGATCATGATTCCACCTCTCTGCAGGACCTACTTCCCGTTTTCCTGCTCTGGGCTGAACCAGCTGGCAGCTGTGGTTTCCAAATGGTGAGGGGGTGAGGATGCTGGGTGGCCTGTCCCCATGGAGACCTGCCACTGCCCTTCTTCTTAGTCCCCTCTCCTCATGGCCTCTGCCACCCTCTACCCACCAGGTTACTCATGAGGAAAAGTCTGATCCACCACCTGCAACAGCGAGGAGTGCAGGTGAGGCTTGGCCGCCACCCCCTCACAAGTGGGTGGTTCAGTGTGGGCCTAGCACAGCGTTCCAGCGCACAGCTCTGCCCCCAACTAACTGGGTCCCCTGGGTAGGTCACCTTCGGAGCTTCAGTCTCTTGATCTGTGAAATGGGGATAATGGTATATTTAACTGGTACTTAGTAATGGCTTCATAAGTGTAGCTATTATCATGATGATGTTGTATTGAATCTCCTGTCCTGATTCCTGAGGAAGGGGTGAGTGGGGCTGGGGAAAAAACCAGCCCGGCCCAGCCCCTCCCCTGAGCATCCACTTTGATCGTTTCATTAGCGAACCTTTGTTGAAAATGCACTGCATTCCAGGCACTGTGGTACCAGGGACGGAGCAGGGAGCTTACTGTCAAATCAGGGGCAGAGGAAGGAAACAGGTGATCACAGGCACCAAGCACACAGAAAGGAAACAGCACTGTGGTCTGTAGGGTCACAGGAGACCCTTCGAACGAGGAGCTGGCTTGCACGGAGAGGAAAAGGAGAGCATCTCAGGCAGGCTCAGCCTCCGGGAAAACTGGGAGGAGCCAAAGGGCGGGGGAGGGGGGAGGGGGGGCAGGCGGAGGAACTGAGAGGTTCCACCAGGCTGCGGTGTAGAAGAAGTGCGCGCAGGCAGGGCGCTGGAGAAGGCGGCCCAGGCCCAGGCGGGCAACCTGTGAACCTCAGTAAGGAACTTGGTCTTCAGCCTGGAGGAAGGGAAGCGTTTGAGGGCCTGAAGCAGGGCAGAGACCTGATCCAGTTGAGTCCTGGGCTGCGGCGTCAGCAGTGGGCTGGGTTGGACGAGCTGGCTGACGGGCCGAGCACTCCACAGCCTGGCCGTGGGGGTGAGTGAGGCAGGGGGAGGACTCGCCTCTTTCAGATTGGCACCGCCACTCCGTGGGCCTTCACCACAACCCTGGAGGTTGGCCCGTCGCTCCCGTTTGTCACGTTAAGAAACTGAGAGGTCCAGGGACTTGCCCAGGGTACAGACACCATCTCTCCCTACCTCCGTGCCCACCAGGGAGGATTCAGGCGGCAGCCGCGGATGCGGATGCGGATTCGGGCAGGCGGGGAGACCTCACAGCCGGCTTTCCGGGGAGGGAAAAAGTGCTCTGATTTGAGCAACAGATGACTTCCCCTTGTGCATCCTCTCCCCTTGTCCAGTGTCAGGCTACCACCAAGACGTCATTGAGCACAGAGCTGGGTAGTGTTTCCCCCTTACACATTCAGCAGACGCGAGAGCATAGGGAATAGTAAAATGTAGTAAAATAATTCGGAAGTGATGGGTTTTGAGTATTTATTACCTTTGTTTTAAAAAGTTTTTGGATTACAGGTTTATATAATTTAATAGTTAATGGCTGTGTTTAATAACCAGTTTGCAAAAGTCCTATCTAACAATCCACTCCAGCTTCCCCCTGCTGGGAGGTCTCCACAGGGGAGGAGAGCTCCTACCCTCTGGATTCAAGGGGAAACTCCAGGTAACTTATAAGCCCCTCCCTCCCCACTCAGGTGGTCTTTTGGTGCCTTAACGAAGAGTCGGATTTTGAAGTGGCCTATGGCCTGGGGGCCGCTGGTGTCATGACAGATTACCCCACAGCCCTGAGGCGCTACCTGGACAACCATGGCAGGGCTGCCCAGGCCTCATAACAGCCCGAAGGCCCTCCCCCTCTCCTCTCTTTCTCTCCCTCAATAAATATTTTCTTTCCACTCACGTCGTGGTGTTTGGGGGGGCATGGGTGGGAGGAGGTCCTAGCGGACTGCAGATGGCAATGTAAGGCAGAAGAGGCCAGAGTCTGGGGCCCTAGCCACCCTGACCCACTGGTTCCGCCACATTCCAGACCCAGAGTAATGCCACACCCTGTGCCAGCCTGGCCTCCACTCTCCTCTGGAATGCCCCTTGAAGGAAGCAGCAAGGCTCCTGCCCCTTCAGAGCCACAGGTCCCACGCTCTTGAGGCTAAGAAGAGCCTCGGGCACAGGACAAGGGACTTCATCCGCCCCCGAAGACCTCCTCACGGGGCTGCAGATGGTGGGCATGGCCTCTGAGGCTGAGTTTACGGTGGTTCATCTGCTGCTTCAGGCCTTCCAACCTTCCACTCCCAGATCTACTCCAGACGTTCCCCAAACTCCTCAACCCTCTCCAACCCTAGTACCTTCTACATCGAATGAATCACATGTTTCACAAACCTGTGTTGACTACTCTAGGCCAGGCTGCCTACTGGGGCCACTGCAGGGAACAAGACAAGCCTCCTAGGGCAGACGCACACATTTTCAAGTTCAGAGTCACGTGAGAAGCCCACAGCAGACACCTAACTCAGCCTGCAGAGGCAGGGGCATCAGAGGAGGCTGCCTGGGAGAGGTGATGCTCAGCACTAGAAACTGGCTTGTTCCCAGACTCTGGCTCCCAGAGATCGAACACGGACGGGGCACTCCCCTTCCAAGAGTCTGTCCCGGGTGCCATGGCAAAGACGGTGGAATCGGACCAACGTGAGAATTCCAACTTTGCCTCTTCCCAGCGTTGCTAGACCTCTTTGACCTCTGTTCCCCTGTAAAACGGGGAACAAAAGCTGCCTCCTAGGATTCCTGCGGGGATTAAGACAGTGGGGCACGGGGTGGTTAAATGCAGATAATTATGGCTATTATCTCCCCGGGGACGTGCGTCCAGACACCTAACCCCGCGCCAGGTCTGGCGCCGCAGATCGCAGATACTCGCCCCTTCAAGGACCGCGGGAGGCCAGAGGGGCGACGAGACCCGGGCCGCGGGGCCGGCCGGCTGGCTTGCGGGCCGCAGCCGCATTTCCGGGCCGGCCGGAGCCGGGAGCAGGGGGAAGGGCAGCCGAGGCCTGCGCTGGCCGCGGTGTGACGCGCCCCCTCATTTGCATGCGGCGCGCCGATTGGCCGCGGCGGCCGCCGGGACCAGAGGCCGGCCCCCTCCCCCTCCCGCCGCAGCGGCGGCAGCAGCTGGTCTCGGTGTAAACAAGTCGCGGCGGCTGCGAACCCGGGCCGGGGGGGACGGCGCCCACCAGGAGCGCCCCCCACTCCCAGGCCAGGCCACCTCGGCGGACCGGGCCCCCGCGCGCCCCGGCGAGGTGAGGCCCGCATCGTCAGGGCTGCGCGTCGCCCCGCGCCCCCGCCCCGCCAGCGAGGACTGCCCCCTTCCCCCGACGCCCGCTCCCCACCCCTGCGCCCCAGGTGAGCCCCGGGGTCTCAGGTAAGGCTCCACGATGCAGGTAAGAGCCCCTCGGCATAGACGGGGCCTCAGCGCCCCCCAGGTAAGAGCCCCTCCCCTCCTAGGTGACCCTCCACCTTCCTTCCGTGAGGGCCTCTGCCTTCTCCAGGTGAGGGACCCTCTCCCCAGGGGAACTCCCTTATACCTCAAGTGGAGCTGCTTCCCCTCCCCAACTCACCCCGCCCCGCCCCGCCCCGCCCTTGGCAGTTCAGGTGCGGTCCTAAGGACCATCCAGCTCCTAACCCCTCCATACTCCCCCTAAATGAGAACTGACAGCTCATGCCCTCGAAAGCCCCTTCCTCCAGCTTCAACTGCCAGGTCCGCAGGGGTCAGTCCGGATGTAGATGGTGACTCACCCCAGGCTGCTCCAAGCCTCAGTTTCCCCGTGATGCAACTTGAGGCCTCCTCAGTGAGTCAAAACCGAGCCGGTTCTGGCCCCAGGAGAAGCTGCCGGCTCTGGGGAGAGAAGACGGCAGCCAAGTGTGACGGAGAGAGTCCCCATGGCCCTGGGTGCGCCTGCATGTGTGTGGCCCGGGGCCTGACAGCCCCCTCCATCCCTCCTCCCCGGCAGGCACTGGGCTCCCTCTGCTCCCCGTGGGCCGCTCCCCGGGTGGGGCCACTGCCCCCGGCCCCCGCCATGGTGCGTATTTCAAAGCCCAAGACGTTTCAGGCCTACTTGGATGACTGTCACCGGAGGTATAGCTGTGCCCACTGCCGCGCTCACCTGGCCAACCACGACGACCTCATCTCCAAGGTAACCAGGTCACAGCTGGAGGCTAGAGGGGCTACCTGGCAGCTCTCCCACCAGTGGCCCTGACCCCCTTCCTTTCTCCCTCCCACCCTTTAGTCCTTCCAGGGCAGTCAGGGGCGTGCCTACCTCTTCAACTCTGTGTGAGTATTTGGTCCCCCTTCTTTCTTTCCCTGACCTCTGTTGTGACCTGTGACCCCTGGCATCCTGCTGAGACTCCCAGAGTCCCCCGATTCAGGTTGGAAGATGTGATCGCCCTTCTCTTGGATGCTAAGAACAGACACAGTTGGATACAAGCTAGAGGGGGGCTTTGTGCTGGCGGGACCCTCCCTGGGACTGCCCCCATGTCCCTGCAGGGTGAACGTGGGCTGCGGGCCAGCCGAGGAACGGGTGCTGCTGACAGGCCTCCATGCTGTCGCTGACATCCACTGCGAGAACTGCAAGACGACTCTGGGCTGGAAATATGTGAGTCCCTGACCCCTGGCCCCGGGCAAGCCTTTGACCTGACCTGACTTCACCTCCTCCTCCCAAGCAGTCATCTGCTAACCTTCCAGAGCATACAGGCCCGGCTCACACCAGTCAGGCTGTCTTTTCATCCCCTGACCATGCCCTCTTCTGTCACACCTTGCAAGAGCTTTTAGAATTTTTCTCTCCACCCATCCCTCTCCTCACATGCACATGCATCCCATTTTAGAGATGAGGCTATCAGCAGAATGGCCATTTATTGAATGCTTACGTGCCATGCACAGTTATGTGCTTGGCATATATTATCTCATTTCATTGCTACAACCATCCTGTGGGTAGAGTCTATAATTATCTCCACTTTACAGAAGAAAGGAAGGCCCAGAGATGTTAGGTAACTTTCCCAAGGTCACACCGCTGGTAAGGAGTAGAACAGGGACCAGAATCCTGGTTGCGTGTTTTGTTTGTTTGTTTTTAATTCCAAATCCTTGGCCACCACCGGCTTCCATTGCCATTCAGAGGTTCTGAGAAGTTGCCCAAGACCCCACAGCAGCATGGAACTTGGGTCCATGAGCTTCCTTTTCACTGCCTTCATTGCCACAGCTGCGATGTCCAGGGTCTGATTTCACTGCCTGAGTCTCATTTCCTTATCTGGCCATGGAGGATAAAGCCACCGCCTGGCACCCAAAATTGTTATGGGATCAGATTAGATGCAGCAAAAAGAAGATGCCCTTGGGAAACTGTAGGGGACGTGGTTCCTCAGGCTTCACTTGGAGTTTGGGTGCCTGTGAGAGGTGGATGTCCCCAGCCGAGGCAGGCAGCCTGCCCTAGTCTGAGCTCACCCCTGGCCTTGCCACAGACTTGCTTCGTGTCCCCGGACAGGTGACTCAGCCTCTCTGGGCCTCTGTAAAATAAAGAGATGGCCTAATCCAGATGTCAAAAACTCAGGGGTTTTCAGGGCAAAGCGGATACTGTGCCTCGGCAAAAGGGGCACCATAGATCTGGGGTGGGGGGGAGGGGGAGTCTGTGGCAAACTGGAGTAAGCACAGCCTGCCTATATCCTAGTATTTTAACGCTATTTTTACTAAACTCTCTGACGGCCAAACTGGTGTGTCGACCAAAACTGGCCTTCAGGCTACCAGTTTGTAGTCCCTGGATCTTTTAGAAACTTCCATATCCTGTCTGTTGGAGCCAACATTAGTACTTAAAAAGTACCGGTGATTCAGAGAGCTCTGTGTGCCCCGTTAGTGAGAAGCCTGGCTCTGTCATTTACCAGCTGCGTCTTGTGGGCAGGTGGTTTGGCTTCTCTGCAGGACAGTTTCCTTACATGTAAAATGGGGCCAGTCGTATCTACTCCCCACCCCGATCCCTCTTGGTAAAGCCCTGGCTCCAGGGATGACGTCCTCTCCCCTCTTTTCAGGAACAGGCCTTCGAGAGCAGCCAGAAGTACAAAGAGGGGAAGTACATCATTGAACTCAACCACATGATCAAAGACAACGGCTGGGACTGACCCCTGCTCCTGCCGCATGTGGCTCGAGCCCGGCCTGACCGCCAGGGGGCGCCACTGGCTTCCCTCCCGGAGAAGGGAGCTCTGGACCCTCAGGGCTCCTGCAGAGGAAGGATCCAGCTCCTGTACATATATATTTTATTGCATGCACTGTGACCTTGGGGGGAGATCAGAAGGTGGACGACACCCCCGCACTTCCCTGCGATCTGGCTGGCTTGGATCTCGTTTTTAACCCCTTCCTGCCCCGCCTGCCCTAGAGATATGGCCTGTGTGCTGCTCTCCTGGCCCCAGTGCACCGTCTGCCCTGTGAACTTCTCCCACCGGGCCCCTCTCACCCCACGCGTGTCTGCTCCCCTTGTTCTGTAGCGTTTGTACATAATAAAACAATGGAGTGGAGACAGCCCCAGGCTCACGTGGAATCCGGGTGAGGGGGACTCAAATGCGGATTCCTTCCTCTGTAGACCTGTTCTTTTCTGGGCTCCCACTTGGCATGGAGTAGGCACTGCGGTCCAAGCTGGGAGTCTGCGCTCCCGGGACTCAGCCATCTGAGACCCAGGACCCGTCTCGCTGTCCGTGCAGATTCCCAGAGCCCACTCTGGCTCCCTAGGCCTTGACCTCGGCGGGTCTGCGCCTTCTCAGCTTTAGCGTTTTGCCGCCGCCTAGGGGCAAGCTCGCCTGGGAGGCGAGCGCGCCGCCAGTTTCACCGCCCCGCTCGTCGCGACTACAACTTCCAGCGGCCCCAGCCGCATCTGTCCGTCTCCTCCGCGCCGAGTGTCGGCGCTGCGCCTGCTGGGAAGTGTAGTTCTGAGGGTTCCCCAGCGCGGGACCTTCTGGGAAACCCAGGCGCCAGCCGTCAGAGACTGTCGAGCTGTGGGTGCCCCTGCACTTCGGGGACTCGGCGGAGGGTGGAGGTTTTTCAGAACGGGAAGCAGGAAGGACTACAGGGTTCAGGCCTCGGCTGCGGACTCCTCGAGGTCCCCAGTGCCCCGCGTGACAACAAGCTCAGGCCGCGTCCCTCCAGCCCTGCTCTTCCCGTCCAGTCATGCTTCATCCCTCCAAGCTCTGGCCTCCAAGTGAAAGGGGTTGGGGGGGAAGGGGGTCACCTGCTAGAAAAGTGTGGGGCGCCAAGGTCTGCCCCGGGACTCCAGACGCCATCCCAGGGTCCAGGCCCCGCCCCTCGGTAGCTTATTCCTAGCCGGGGCTCCCCCCGTGGGAACGGGGACCAGCTGGCCGGAAGCGCCAAACTGCGTCCCTGTCGAGCCCCGGGGATCAATCAGGCCGAGGAGTTAATTATGTAATGAGGGGGCAGGGGGTCGGGGCTAATGAAGCCTGGGGTGGGGGGAGAGAAGGGGAGGGTACCCAGGTATCCGGCCCCCTCTTGGACCCCTTCCAGGCCCCAGGGGTCTCCACCCCAGCCCAACTCCAGGGCCCCAAATAGGGGAGGGGCTGTGATCCTGGGTCTGGAAGGGGCTGAGCTGTGAGCTATAAAGGGGGCATCTCTCAGCACCGGGGGACTCTAGGCAGCGTGACCTGAGGCCAGACAGGACTACTCCATGTACCATCCACGAGAGTTGTACCCCTCCCTGGGGACAGGCTACCGCCTTGGGCCCCCCCAGCCCGGAGCAGATTCCAGCTTCCCGCCTGCTCTGGCAGAGGGCTACCGCTACCCTGGTGAGCATGGGGACCAGCTCCGGTGCAGAGGCCGTGGGGGGCTGTGGCCCTCTGCTGGCTCCTCATTCCTCCCCCATCTCCAGATCTGGACACTCCCAAATTGGATTGCTTCCTCTCCGGGATTGAGGCTGCTCCCTGCACCCTGGCCGCTCCCCCACCCCTGCCCCCGCTGCCCCCACCCCTGGGCACTGAGCCGGCCCCCCCAGCCCCAGACGCCCTTCATTCGCTCCCCGGAGTCAGCCTGAGCCTGGAGAACCGGGAGCTGTGGAAAGAGTTCAATTCCGTGGGAACAGAGATGATCATCACCAAAGCTGGGAGGTGAGGGGCTGGGCCAGGGTCAAAGGGCCCAGGGTGCTCCTGGTGGGGGTCTTCTGGGAAAGGCAGAGTTCCTGGTGAAGGGGCTAGGTTTGGGGTGCCTAGAGGGTCTAGAGCGCTGCCTAAGTTCAGGGTGTGATTGTGGCCTGGGTCCTAAGGCAGGATCAGGGGTCATTCTGTGGCAAAGGTCAAGGGTCAGTCTGTGGGATCTGTAGCTGGTTTAGGGACCAACCTATGGCAAGGGTCCTAGGTCAGTCCGGGCCTGGGTCGGAAAGTATGGCCGGGTTACAGTAGAGTTCATACGTGGCCCAGACCAGGGGTCAGTCTGTGACTGGAGCCAGGGCTCAGACTATGACTAGGGTCAAGAGCCAGCCAGTGACCAGCATTCAGAGGAATCTGGCCAGAATCAGGGTCCGTATGTGACTAGGTCTGGGGTCACCCTGGAGGCATGGTGTGTGGCCTGTGACTCGGGAGCTCGGGCCCGAGCACGGTAAGTCCTCTGCCCCGCTGAAGGCAGGACATTGTTTTCCAGAAGCAAGTTTGCCCTGCAGTGTAGACTGTGGTGCTGGAGATTAGGTGAGGAGACCAGAGTGGGGAGCAGTAGGCTCCTGGCAGGACTTCAGGGACAGAAGTGTGTCACCACTGCTTCTGCACATGGAGTTTGAGGGGCTACCAGCGGCTCCGCTCCGAATCCGTGTGACCCTGGTCAGATCCCCTGTGTGTCCTGTCGCTTCCAGCTCCAAGACCCTGCCCTCTGAATTCTAATTCCACCTCTCTCGACGTTTCTCTTGACAAAACTGGGTGAGCCGGTGGTGGCTGCGCCCACCCCTGGCCAGCGGGTAGCGCCAGGCCTCTCCCATCCCCTCCCCTGTCCAGGCGCATGTTCCCTGCTTGCCGAGTATCAGTCACCGGCCTGGACCCCGAGGCCCGCTACCTGTTTCTCCTGGACGTGGTTCCAGTGGATGGGGCTCGCTACCGCTGGCAGGGCCGCCGCTGGGAGCCCAGTGGCAAGGCAGAGCCCCGCCTGCCTGACCGCGTCTACATTCACCCCGACTCTCCTGCCACCGGTGCCCACTGGATGCGGCAGCCCGTGTCCTTCCACCGTGTCAAGCTCACCAACAGCACGCTGGACCCCCACGGCCATGTGAGGCCCTGGCTGGGACAGGCTGGGGGTTGGGGGGCGGGTCCCCCGGGCAGGGAGTCATCTGGTTTCTTCCCTCTTAGCTGATCTTGCATTCCATGCACAAGTACCAGCCCCGCATACACCTGGTGCGGGCAGCCCAGCTTTGCAGCCAACACTGGGGGGGCGTTGCCTCCTTCCGCTTCCCCGAGACCACATTCATCTCTGTGACAGCCTATCAGAACCCACGGGTAAGTGCTGCTGCTTGAGGGGCTGGTGGGCCCCACCCAGGCCAGGGGAGCTTTGACCCTGGATGTGTGTCCCCAGATCACACAGCTGAAGATCGCAGCCAATCCCTTCGCCAAGGGCTTCCGGGAGAATGGCAGAAACTGTAAAAGGTGGGCACTGTTCGTTCATTCACTCGTTCATGCAGCAAATGGCTATGAACTGCCCGCTGTGTATCAGGCACTGTGCTGGAGGCCAGGAACACGATAGTAAGGGAAAACATTTATTCACCCAATGATCCCAGAGATACTTATTTAGCACTTGCTATGCGCCAGGCACAGTTGCAGGCACTGGAAATCCATCAGTGAACAAGATAAATGAAGCCCCTGCCCTTACGGGACTGATACTCTAGTGGACAGAGTAGACAAGAAAACACGAGAAATAACTAAAATATAATGTGTTAGGGATGAGTTCTGACAAGAAAGGAAGGAAGATAGGAAGGACTGGAGTGAGGTATTTATTAGATTAGAGGTCTGTTCCAGGTCCTGAAGGAAGTATAGCGGATATCTGAGGAAAAGCGTGCCAAGAAGTGGGAACAGCATGTGCAAGGGCCCTGTGGTGTGGCTGGAGTGGAAGAGGTGAAGAGGCAATTCGAAGGAGAAGGGTCGCCCGGCTTTGTTGGACAGTAAAGGTTTATTTAGGACTTTGGCTTTTATTCCGAGTAGAGCTCCCTCGGAGCTGTTCTTTGTCCTCAAGGAGTGTACAGTCAGGCAGAAGAGACAGCCATTAATCAGAGGGTCACCCTCACAAATATAAAGTAGAACAGTTGACAGGTGCTATGAGGGAGGTTGTGTCGTGCTGTGGGAAGTCGGAGGACTTCCTTGAGGAAGTGAGACGAGAGTGTGAACCGAGCCAAAGATGAGCTACACAGGTGAGCAGGGGCAGACAGAAGAGGATTCCAGAGGACGGCTGCAAGGCCGTGACGGGGAGATGGGTTCAGGCCATACACGGGCCTTGGAGCTTGGGAAGCAGTTTCCCAAATGCCACAAACGCACCAGGACACCATTGGAAAGTTTTAGGTGGGAGATACTTTGCCACTTTGTAGTCACTTAATTCCCTGGCCTTGAGTCCCTTCATCTGTAAAATGGGTATAATGGCACCTACCTGACAAGGTCCCTGGGAGGGTGAAAGGCCTGGCACCTGGTAAGTGCCATTATTACCATCATCATCATCATCGTCACTATCATTATCGTCATCATCATCATTGTCACTGTCCTCTAGGGAGCGAGATGCCCGTGTGAAGAGGAAACTGAGGGGCCCAGAGCCAGTGGCCACAGAGGCCTATGGGAGTGGAGGTGAGCGTAGTCTCAATAATGATGGGCGCCAGTCCTCGGATGCTGATCCCCCTTAGCCTGACCCGTCTCTTCTGTCTCCCCAGACGCACCAGGGGGGCCCTGCGATTCCACGCTGGGTGGGGACATCCGGGAATCAGATCCCGAGCAGGCCCCAGCCCCCCGAGAAGCTGCCCAGGCCCCGGCCCCTCCGTGCGGCGGCCCCAGCGCCGAAGCCTACCTTCTGCACCCTGCAGCTTTTCACGGGGCTCCCAGTCACCTTCCAAGCAGGCGAGTGGGACGAGGGCGCAGAGTTGGGCTGTTCCAGGTTAGGGAGCCCTGTCTCCCTTCCTGACACCTCCTCTTTACCTCAGGAACCCCAGCTTCCCCGAGGCTCTGGACTCCGGGCGTCCGGCCCCCTACTCAGCTGCCTTCCTGGAGCTGCAGCCTGGGCCAGGGGGCTCAGGTTACCCCACGGCTGCACCCCCGGCACCCTTCGCCTCACACTTCCTCCAGGGGGGCCCCTTCCCCCTCCCCTATCCCGGCCCTGGGGCTTACCTGGACGTGGGCTCCAAACCCATGTACTGAGCTCTTGCTGGGCCCCTCTGCCTCCCTCCCTGCCCTCCATCCCAGACCTCCCCTGCCCTTCCCCCAGGCCTGCAGCCCCATCACTTCCACTGGCCCCATCCCCCACACCAAATGGCTGCCCGGGGCCTCCCCCACCCCACTTCACACTTTGATTTCACTCCCACCCACCGTGGCTTCAAAGCTCTGGCTAAGCTGCTGGGCGTCCAGCTGGGGCCAGCTTCCCCTTCCAGGCTCTCACCTCGGTGTGAATGGAGGGAGGCTCTGCCTGGCCAAATGGGGCCACTGCCCAGCACCCCCTCCTCTTGGGCCTCAGCCTTGGGCCCTGCAAGTTCTACCCCCTCGCCCCAGGACAAGCCACACCAGTTTGTTCTCAGGACCAGAGTATTTTTGTTAATAAAACTCAAAAGACCTCAGTGCTGGGGAAACATTGGCTAATGGTGTTTGGCCCTCGGCAGGGCTTGGGTGAGCCAGGGTTTTGTGGGGAGACCCTGAGCCCCAACCAAGTTACACTTGCCGGTTTCCAGCTGCAGGACCTCGTGCACATAAATCGACCCGCCTTGGTGCTGTTTCCTCTTCAGGGAAATGGGGAAACGTGACTGTCCTGACACTCACTGTTTTGAGAATTAAATTAAGGCTGCTTCTGAGAACCCAGCCCTCTGCCTGGCGCGTGGGAAGCCTTCCTGGAAGTCACTGCTACCAGACGCAGACCAGGAGGCTCTAGGGCAGTCAAGGTCCTCACGTGTGCCCAGGTCCCAAGGCCGGCATCGCTGCTGCTCGATACCAATCAAATCTGACACACACCCAAAGACCATTTTTTTCCTTTTATTAGAATTTTTCTTTCTCTCAAAATTTTTATCTAAAAACGAACAAAAAAAAAAAAGGAAAAAAGAAAAACAAAAAATTATTGGAAACTTCATGGTTCAAGTGGGGAGAAAGGAGAGGAGCATGGAGCTGAGGCTCCAAGCCTCTCCAGAAAAAGTCCTCACCCTCGAAGTGCCCTCTCTGGGGGGGCGGGGAGAGCAGAGCCTCCATCTGGAGAACAGAGCAGAGTCACAGTGGTCCGAGGGCCAGAGGGGCTGGAGGGATCACAGGAAGTAATCGGCCACGGGTTTCTTGGAGGGGATGCCCCGGGTCTCTTGGGGAGCAGCCTCGAAGATGATGAAGTCTTTCTGGAGGTGCTCATCCAGCTCCAAGATGGCTGCCACATTCCCACAGCTGGAGGTGGAAGGCGGTGGTGTAAGGGGAGTGGGTCGGCCCAGACCGCCACCCCCACCCCTACCACCACCGCCCGGCCCAGGCAGCTCACCGGTAGCAGTAGTTGGGAGCCGACCATACAGTGAGCACAGTCTCATTGAAGTGCCACTTATAACCTTCCATCACCAGTTGGTGGGCGCGACAGATCATGTCAATGTCGTTGGCTGCATTAAACTGGGCCACCACGTCACTGCCAAACAGGTAGCCAGCCCCGCGGGGGCTCACACCCCAGCCTGTAGTGTCTGAGACAAAGGAAGGTAAGGGTGGGGGGAGAGGGTGTCCTCGCGGTTTCTCTGGTGCCCGCCGCCCTTCGAAAGAGAACATCCTGTCCCCCTCTCTCAATCAGGCCCCTGGGGCAAGACCACAGGGCCCAAGGGCATTCTGGGGGATCCTGGAGACAGGACAGCAAATGCCGGAGCAAATGAGCTCCAAAGGAGGAAGAATTTTCGGACAGTTGGAGCCACCCCGTAATCGGCGACCGTGTGATTTACCGGCCAAACAGGTGCACACAAAAGTGAGAGGAGACACTCATGACCTCGCTGGCCCGGCAGGTGTCAACAAGGGCCTGGCCGCCCCGGGGAGCAGTGGCCAGGCAGTCGGGCACGACGGTGAGGGAGCTCTGGACTGGTATTTGGGACACTCGCTTTCAGCCTCAGCTCTGCTCTACACCAGCTGGGGAACCCCACGGAATGAGGGAGGTTTGTGGGGCCATCGTTCTCGGAATGCGACCTCTGCACATGCCCCTTCACACTCAGGGGGGCAACGACTTCGTCCCCAACAAGCCTCTGAGCAATGAAACACACACCCGACCCCTCTCCGAGCTCGCAAGCACCAGCTGCCCGCCCGCACCCCTCCTCCTCCTGCTTCCCCTCCTCAAGGGCGGCCAGCTGGGGAGCCGGTCGAGCGCAGACGCCAGCGAGGACCCGCCCCACCCTGCTCTTCCCCAAGCCCGCCTGGCCTGTCTCTTCAAAGGTGCCTGCCTTAGCCACGGGACCCCCTCAGTCCCTTGCCGAACTAAACGGAGAGCCCCCCTGCCCTGCCTGCCCTCACCTTCAGGGTCGGACCAGAGCAGGTCACACATGGGCCCGTCATGAGGCACCTCTTGCTTTCGGTCAATCGTCCGGATCTGGTCCAGGGTCTGGATAGAGGGAGAGAGGCCCCCATGCACGCAGAAGATCTACAGGGGAACAAGGAAGGAGCGAAGGCCAGCTGAGCCCAGTGCCTGTCCCCACCCCGTCCCACCCCCGCCCCGCAGGACCCAGCGGCCAGCCCACCTTGCCATCGATGATGGCCGACAGGCTGAGGTAGTCAAAGATCTCCGTGCAGTAGCGCCACACGGTCACCGAGCCGTATTTGCGCAGACACTCGTCGTAGAAGCCGTAGACCTGGGTGATCTGGCGGCTTTCGTGGTTGCCCCGGATCAGGGTGATGCGGTCGGGATACCGAACCTGGGGGCGGCCACCGACCCGGGGCTGGGGGCTGGGCTCCGTCCCTCCCTCCTCGCCCCACCTGCGCGTCATCGCCTGCCAACCTCGCAGGCCCCGGTCCCTCCTCCAGGGGATCTGACGCTGAGCCCCCTCCGTCAACTATAACCTACCTGTTCCTCTTCCACCACCAAGTCCTTACCAAGACCCGCAGGTGCTCCGTCATCGCCGCCAAGCGGTACCGCACCCACGTGAACGCAACACCCTGCCACTTTCTGAACACGGGGAGCCTCCATTCCCTCCCCACCAACGCCGCGGCCCCACCTCCTCCTCCAGGGACCCCACCTGCTCCTCCAGGGACCCCGGAGCAGGGCAGCAGATGCCCTGCTCTGCCCACGCCCGGGCAAGCTGAACACCAGCGGCGCAGCTCAGAGCTGGGGGGCGGACGGCGCAGGGGACTAGGGCAGAAAGGACACAGACGGGTCAGGCCGGAGGCGGCCTGGGCGTGGGCACCGGAAGCCTGGGTTCCCACCTTAAGTGCCAGCAGCAGGAGGAACGTTTCGACGCTGTAGAAACCACGATCCACAAAGTCCCCCATGAAGAGGTAGTTGGTCTCTGGGACGTCGCCACCCACCTGGGGGGTGGGGAACAAGCGTTCGCCAGATCTGAACAGTCCCCCGCTGTGGCGGCCCGCAGTGCCAGTTGAGGCCCTTCTTTCTCAGAGCGCCCACCACACCGGAGGCCTGTCGCTCACACGCCACTCACCAGACTCACAGCTTCAACTCTCAGTTAAAGGGGTCCTCCAGTCACCGCCCCAGGTCCCCTTTCCCAGTGTCCCCACACTCACTCTGAACAGCTCCTTGAGGTCATAGAATTGCCCATGGATGTCACCGCACACCTGGGAAGTGACGAGAGCTGGGTCAGCACGCGCACAGCCGCACAGCCTGCGCTCCCGGGGGCCGGCCTTCAGAACACCTGCCGCGTTGGTGCCTCCGTATCGCTCCTGGCTAAACCTCTACTTCTCGGGGCCAAAAATCTACCTTACTCCCACTTCATCTGGTCTGGAACCACCTCCCCCCGCAGCCCGCACTGAGTACCAGCTATTCTAAAGCCGGGTCTTTCCAGCTAGATCTGTAGCTTCCGGAGGACCTGGCCCCCTCTTCTCTGTGTTTCCCTCAAGGAACCCAGAACAAAGCTATGCATCACACGGAAAACACAGAAACGCATGGAGTAAAATCACTCACCAAATTAAGAGTCCTTCTTGCCCTGGCCAAGAGTATCCCCCCATCAGATCAAAAGACCCTTCCCATAACAACCATTGCGTTCAGCAAGGCTCCCTTGAAGATGGGAGAGGGATATACGGGGCTCTCTGGGCTCTCAGGGAGGAGGGGCAGACCTCTGTAGCCCACGAGATTAAGGGGAACGTCCCTGTGCCTAGACGAGCACGCTAGGCCCTGGGAGGACACACGGTACTCACTGTGACTGGCGAGTCCACCCTCTGTACGTTGCTCTCCTCTACCAAGATCTCTCTGGGGACAGGAGAAGACCAGGGTCACCACAGCCAGGCCAGCCCAGCCCAGCCCAATTCCTCATCTTTTTGAAGGGGGGCATGGGAGGTGGGCCTCGAACCTCTAGGGGGTAGGAGTGAGGTGGGCAATATCCCCAGGATGAGCTGACCACAGGCCTCCCAAGGCCAACAGGCCAGAGCTCAAACTCTTGCTGCAGCATTCAAGGCCTTTCCAAAGAGGTAGCGGCCTTTCGAGCCCTGACCCTCCCTGTTACCCTCTTTCACACATCCGGTGCTCATTCCAGAAAACAGACCTGCTCTCCACACAGAGCCCTCTGTTCCCGCTGCTCCCTTGGCCTGGAGTGCTGCGAGACCGTGCCCCCAGCTAAGGATCCTCTCTGCCCATCACGGAGGCCTTCCCCAGACTGTCCAAAGGCACCCAGTGATCGAACACACCTTCAAAGTGACGCGTTTTTTCCTTCTTTAGAGGGAGTGATGGCTTTGTTCTTTCATTCCTCCCTGCAGGGGAGTCTACTACCACTCGAGAGCGAGAGCGTGACATAAAACCACTTTGTCAGACACACCCAACCAACGTAAGTGGTGCCACGTTTCCAGATTTCGCCCTTGGTGACGACAGCAGCAGTGACCAGTTCACGCCATGCCCCAGGACCGTAGTAAGAGCTTGGCATCGATGACACGACCCCCCAACAGCCACCCCCAAAGGCAGCAACTGGCCACGGCCATACAGGTGGGACTTAAACCAGGCAGCCTGGCGCTTTCACCCAGCTCCTCTGGTGTGGAGGGGCCAGGCACTGGCCTCTTCCTGCCAGTCTCCTCCTAGGAGACTAGGGGCTCCCTGAGCTCTGAGAACGGGTGCTTTTACCTATGCCCCGGAAGGTGCTCTCTATGAAAAAGGTGGCTCGAGGGAAGTGCACTTGCTTGGCTTTCTGGGCGTGGGGGAGGGGGTGGGGTGGGGGGAGGCCCTGGCAGCGATCTGAGGGCCATCCAGCAACCAGGCCCCCCCACTAGTACCGCATCTTGTGTCCAACATCGTTCCCCATCGACTGCTTATGATGACCTCCCCAACGGACTCAGGGGGGTTCTTTTCCTCCTCATCTGACAGAGAAACCAGGGCTTAGAGAAAAAAGGGGGCAGGATCAAGGGCACAAAGGTAAGAGAGTGAATGAATTGACCTCAGGAGCCCAATCTCCCGTGAAATCTGTGCCGGCCTCACCCAGATTCCGGGCCCAGCCTCCAAGCCCAGCTGTCATGCACAGCACATCACCACCCTCTCGGGGCTCACACCTGCCCACCTTCACGTCCACAACGAATGCTACCTTTAGAAAGTGCCTGCCAAAGTGCCAGTCCGTCCCTACGGATGCAGAATCTCATCTGAGCTCCATAATGACTTCAAAGACTTGGGGAGGCAGAGTGACCGACCAGGATCACACTGTTCACAGGTGACGAAGCTGGGATTGATACTGAAGACCCCTGGTTCAAACCCACTGCTCTTTTACTCTACTGGTATTTTTAATAGGACCAAGTTCACTCCACACACTTCACGCCTCCCTAGTTCTAAGGGTTTGAGTCCCTGTACCCTTGGAGCAAGGGGAGTTCCTGACACTTTCAGCCTTGGCTGGGCCCCTGGTGGGTCTCCAGGAGGCCAGGGCCAGGTGCAAGAGTTGTTCCCCCTTCAGAATGGGCGCAAGATAACACTGGCCAACTTAGGTCTCAGCCCAGTACCTCCCAGCCCCTTCTCAGTTTCAGCTGGGCAGGACTCTCCCGCTCCTCAGTCCTCTACAGCTCCCCAGTGCCTTGTACACAGTCCTAGCGTCTCTGCTTGGCTGTCAATGGGCATGGAGTACAGTGAAAAATATGGATCCAAGATGAGCCTCCCCTCCAACCAGCTGTGAGACTGCAGGCAAGACGTTATCCTCTCTGAGACTCAGTTTCCTCTTCTGTAAAACACTCGTGCCTGACTTGACTATTCCCCAGGGCTGCTGCCAAGAGCAATGGAGATGGAATATGTAGCTTCTCTGTTACTCTGAAAACTCCACCAGGCTACGCAAGCATGAGTTATCATCACCACCAAATCAATTCAGGCCCTCTGGGCAAGGTGAGTCTAACAGGAAAAAGAACAGTGCCAGGCGATAATTGGTTTAAGTTCCTAAAAACGCCACTCAAGACAGAGGAAACATGGTGCAAGGTGCCAAGAGTACCTTAGGGGGGCAGGTAAGTGGTCTCCTTGCTGGTGCCCACACATCTCGGGGGCTCCACTCCTGCTGTCACCCTACTAGGAATCTCCTTCCTCCCTGGCCCTGCTCCCATCAGCTATCCAAATGATTTTCATCCTTCAAGGCCACCTTCTCTGAGAAGCCTTCCCTGATGACTTCAGTCCGTATCAGCAATGCCCCCTTCCTACAGAGTAACAACAGTGACACCCAAGGACTGTCGAGCACTTACGTTGTATCAAGAAACTACGCTAAGCTCACCCCAAGCACCAACTTCCTGACTCTTCACAACCATCTTATTAAGTACCGTTATCCCCACTCTACAAACGAAGAAACTTGGCGGGGACCTCAAGATCCCCAACACAGCAAGTGGCAGAGCTCACATCCCAACCTAGAACCATCACATTCCAAAGCCTGAGCTCCGAACCACTACATCATCCCACTTGCCACAGAACTCAAGAGTTGGGGCTCCCTTCCTGCCAGGCTTAACTCTACTCTGGCTTATTTGCTACCACTTCTTAGGCTCCCACACTGCACACCAGAGTGATCCAACTCCACCTTCTTGCTTTAAGGCCTGAAAAGGGGCAGGACACGGGATCACTGGCTTCAGACTCCAACCCTTACTTGCCCGTTGACTCTGAACATGAGAGTCCTCACCTGCAAAATGGGGACAAATACCACCTACTTTTAAAGGTTGTTCTTGGAATTAGAAGAATTTTATCAACCACAGTCTGTAGCTTTTCTGCCCAGAACTCTTGTCCTTGTTGACACTCCCTTTCATCATCTTATTTTTCAAGGCCTATCCCCAAAGTTCAGTTCCTCCAAGAAACCTCCGCTTCCCCCGACAGGTAAGGTTGTGTCCGGGAGCTTCCTAAACATTTTATAACTCTCCAACGCCACCGAAAACACATCACCTAATACTTTCAGTGTCTTTGTCCAGGTCTGTCTTCTCCCAACAGGCTGGTTGCGCGAGGGAAGTGGCCCTATTCTCCTCTCTGGGAAAGATTCCAGGATGAGCCAGGCCCCAAGTTCTCAGCTGGGTCTGCCCCACGCCGGAAACCCCCTTGGGCAGCAGGGCCACCGGGCTCACCTGGCCTTAGCGCACAGGGCCTTGACTTCGCTCTCTTTGATGAGCTCGCAGCGCCGCAGTTGCTCGATCTGCCGGTCCAGGTCGCTGATCTCCGCCATGGCCCACCCCCCCCGGCGCGGGTCAGAGCCGGGGCCGCCGCCCCCTCCGCACCGCACAGGGGTCTCCTGAAGAAGGCGAAGGCAAGTCCGTGGATCAGAGTGTCCGTAGTGGGCGCGGGGGTGGGGGTGGGGAGGCAACTAAATTCGGGAGCTGGCCCGGTCCCCCCCACCCCCGCCTCCCCTCACATCGGCCCCGGGACCCCTGGCGTCCCACGGGCCTGACCGCTCCGCTAACTCCCGTCGAACCCCGCGGTCCCGCGCTCGGGACGGTGGCCCAGAGGGGTCTCAGACTATTACCGCCGCCGCGACTCCGGCTCCGGCCCCCGGACTCCCTGCCTTCCTTCCTCCTTCCCTCCGCTTTGGGCCGCCGCCACCGCCGCTTCTTCTTCCGGCCCCGCCGCGGAAGCAAAGGGAGATTAGTTCCGCCGCGCGCCGGATGTGGCGTCATACACACCGCCCCCCTCTCACGCCGCGCCCTTAGCCCCGCCTCTCGAGCAGAGGAACGCAGATGAGCCGAAGGAACCGGATGTGGGGCAGCGTGCGGGCCGAGGTCGCCGGGGGCCCTGCGGGTCTGCGGCGTGCGAGCTGATGGACACCTGAGTCCGCCCCCCTCCCATCTCCGTTGGGGAAGCAAGCTGAGCCGCGGTTCCGCCGTGGAACTTTGTTACACGCTTTTATTTACCTGTTCGAGTCGGCCTCCCCATCCCTGAGGGTCACCCTTACAGCCCCCGTGCTTAGAACGAGGCCTGGCCCGGTAGGCAGCTCTGAACCTTTGTGCAATGGCTGGAAGAATCCTTTCCAAATCTTCCACGGCCCCAGAGAAATCTCTGCCGTAGAGGACCTCTGAAGTTACAA
This sequence comes from Cryptoprocta ferox, assembly GCA_028646485.1. Lineage (NCBI taxonomy): Eukaryota > Metazoa > Chordata > Mammalia > Carnivora > Eupleridae > Cryptoprocta > Cryptoprocta ferox. Next base: position 21,172,553 of record CM053564.1, read on the forward strand.
GCAGAAAGGAGTCCACCTTGCCTACACCTAGTCTGGGCCTCATTCCACACGACCTCCCTGATTCCAGAACAATCCCCGACACCCCTCAGTTGCTTCCTATTGTCTGCAAGTTTTATTCCTTTTTTTTTTTTTTTAAGGAATCCGTTCTAGTGTCTCCACCTACCACACGTTCTGGAATTCAGTTAACGATAAAAAGTCCAACCCTCCCAAACTTGTATGTGCGGTAGTGACTGGTCTGTAAGCATACTTGGTGGTGTCTGAGCCTTTGCACATGCTGCTCCCTTCGGAAAAGTCCTTTTGGCTATCTTCTGTTGACCTTCAATTTTTATTTGCTTAAGACTTTGTTTCACAGAGAATTGAGTGAGGCTAGGCACAGAAGTGAGGCCAAAGTTTAGAGGCGCACTGGCAGTGGGGTTGGTTTTGTATGTAGGCAACAGATGCAGATGTGCCCTGAAGGAAACGACCAAGTTCTTAACTCCTAGAAGGTCCTAAGTTAAGTCAGTCCTACGCACATCACTACGGGAATTCAGTAGGTGTAGGGAGATCACAAAAGTCACGATTATTTTTTTTCTCAAGAAGGGAGCTCAGACAGGAAAGGGCCCAGATAGGGAAATTCAGGAAGTGGCAGGACTCACTAGGTCCCTGGTTAAAACCAGGATCATTAACAGCTCAAAACACCTGATGCACTTACTGCTACCGCCCAGAATGGGTGACTGGGAAAGGGTTCAAGGTGTGACGGAGGCGTAAGTAGGGGGCCTTCATTCTGGCTTCATGGAATGCAACGTCTACTTTGGCTCAGTTCTTAACCTGGGACCTGGGCCCCACAGTTCTGTATCTGTGTGGTTGAGGGGGTTGTTGGAATCGACTCAAGTTTCTTCAAGGGGTTCCAGAGTCCAAGGAAGATTAATTAAGAAACCAGTTCTAACCCCATCTCCTGTTAAGATGGAAAAACAGACAAGCTCAACAGTATAGATTAAGGACATATGCATTAATAGTCTTGTCTTCATCGAGAAAGTGCAACCTCAGGCAGTGTGGCCTTAAGCAGGAGTTGGGAATAACAGCACCCACTCATACAGATCACTTGTGTTGTGTTGTGTTGTGTCGTGTCGCCCGGCTCACAGCACTCAGGAAATGTTGGCTTTTGTCAGTGACTGTTATTGTCACCGGGGCCTTGTGCACCTGTGAGTTCTGGGTCTCAAAGTGAGACTGAGCCTAACAGTTAAACACATACTCCCCACCTGGGAGCCTTATCAGGTGCTGCTGGTAAAAGGGGACAGGGACCTTGATGGTAGAAAGAAAATGTCACAGGCTCTCTTCTTGAAGCCCTGGGCAAGCATAAACCAAAGCAGGAAGGTCCTCTCCCAACCCATTCACTTTTTTCCTGCCCAGGAAGGAAGAACAGAAAACAAGGGATCCTTCTTCTAGGCTCCGCCACCTCCCCTGTCCCTGAACACCAGACATGGACAGCACACTCCCCCTTAAATAGATGTTTATTGGCAGTGGGCTGGAAAGAGCAGTGGAGTTAGCGTATACAGACAACACCACACACCAATGTCACGTGGGAGGCAAAAGTGATGGGAAAGAGCAGCCTGGAGCCCTGGGTGAAGTCCCCTCCTCCAGGGGGAGTGTGGGAGGGGGGCGGGGCCTGGAGTGTTGAGGGGGCAGCCTTAGGACACCTCCGCTTAGTAGGCATGGTTAGAGATGAAGAGAGACTCGCTGGCTGCGGCCCCAGCCTGACCACTTGGGGTGTACTTTCCTTGGCAGGCGAGGCTGTTGGCCTAAGAGGGGAGAGGAGTCAGAGTGAGGTCTCCCCAGAATCCCGCTCGCCCCGGCACCCCACCCGCCTCTCACCCCATCCTTACCAGGGCTCGCTTGACGTACTCCTCCTGAGCAGCCTTCAGATTCTCCTTCTTTCCACCCCAGGCCTTCAGGGCAGAAGCCTGCAGGGCTCGGCCATAGGAGAAGGTCAGGGCCCACGGCTTCAGCAGGGGGCATTTGTTGATGGCATTGAGGTTGATGGATGCCTCCTCCTCACTCTGGCCTCCAGATAGGAAGGTGATCCCTGTAGAACAAGGGGGAAGGGGTGGGGGGGGAAAGGCTGTAGCCAGAGACCCAGGGATTGGCAGGAGCCCCTGGCAGCTGATCTGGAAGTCAGAGCAAATGGGCGTAAAGATGGTGGGGTACAGTTCATCTACCTCCCAGAGGTCAAGAGGAGGATGTGGGTCTCACCAGTGACAGCGGGGGGCACCGTGCGGCGCAGTGCTGTGACAGTTGCCATGGCAATCTCCTCGTGAGAATATTTCTGGGTGCAGGCGTGGCCTGGGGTTACCATGTTGGGCTTCAGCAAAGTGCCTTCCAGGTAGATGTGGTGGTCACTCAGAGCCTTGTAGACAGCAGCCAGCACCTAGAGCAGAGCAGGGCCAAAGTGGGTTAGGGTCGAGAAGGGGGACAGGCGTCAGTCCTAAGGTCCTTGGCCCAGCCGCCTAGCCACCACCCTGCCCAGGCAGGCAGGCAACTTACCTTCTCGGTTACATACTGACAGCGCTTCAAGTCGTGGTCCCCATCAGGGAGGATCTCGGGCTCCACAATGGGCACGATGCCATTCTGTGGGATGACGGACAGGGTGGCCGTGAGGCCTCCTAACCTGAAGCCCACCCACAGCTCTCCATGGCCATCGGCCGAGAGCTCATCTCCACGATGACAGAGACTCATGGCCTCACGGCCCTCAGCGGGCTGTAGGAGACTGGCAACTCCTCAAGGACACCCACAACCCCTAATTCTGCCCTCTGCTCGCAGAGCCCTCTTGCGTCCTCCACGGGCCCAAGCCTGATGCTCGGGGATCCAGAACAACTGCCTCGGGGGAGGTGCATATCCTGGCAGATGGGCGGTGGGGTAGCCGACACTCTGGAACCAAAGAGGTGGGAGGTGGCGTGTTGGGGAGCCGCAGGCCCACCTGCTGGCAGATGCTGGCATAACGGGCCAGAACGTTGGCGTTTTCCATGATGGCAAGGGCTGAGGGGGTGTGCTCCCCGATCTTCAGCACACAACGCCACTTGGCAAAGTCGGCTCCATCCTTCTTGTACTGGGCACAGCGCTCGGACAGCCCATCCAGCCCTGGAGAGGGAACAGAACCGTCAGAGCGTGGCAGGCAGGGGAGGGGGCAGGTGGCTCCCAGGCACCCTCGGCACCCAGCGGGCTGGCGGCCTGGGTGCGTCAGTCTATAGGGCAGGAAGCAGAACAGTCCTCACCTTGGGTGGTAGTCTCGCCGTTTGTTCCTGCCAGGGGTACCACGCCCTTGTCCACCTGTTGGGGTGGAGGGGGCAACGATGTAAAATAGGAAGAGTGACCTCCACTACTCCACTCTGCCCCTAACTTTACTTAATCTTAAGTGATACCTCAAGGTTGCAAATCGGGCCAATTAGTTACGCTATCAGAGCCTAGGAAGGAAAATACGTGGGGAGGTTTTCGGACAGAGCCTGGACTGCTACCACTTACTAACTGCGAGCCAAACACTTCACGGCCTTGAGCTTCTGAATCTTCGTCTGTGTAACAAGGGGGGAATACCTTGCTCTTAGAGTGACAGGGATTAAAAATGCCAAGCAGGGATTCCCAGCTGGCTCAGTCGATGCAGCATGCGACTCTCCGTCTCGGGGTTGTGAGCTCGAGCCCCACGCTGGGTGTAGAGATTACTTAAATAAAATATTTAAAAAAAAAAAAGGAGGGGGGGAAGCCCAGCAGATCCCATACATTTCTGGCTTTCCTTACACGTGCTTCGGAGGCGATCTGGGGCAGAGTCCACTCACGTCTCCGGGCCCCCAACCCAGAGTCCATCCCCCCGCCTAGTTCTGTGGACTTCTTTCCCCGAGATCCACCTCAAACCTCCTACATCCCAAGACCCAGCCCCCTCACCTTGATGCCCACAACGCCGCCCTTGGATTTGATAACTTGGGGGAAGGGACGCCCATCGTCTGTCTTCTGGTACAGCGTCTCGTGGAAGAGGATGACACCCCCAATGCAGGGATTCACACGGTCGTCGGCAGTCAGCAGCAGCTGGCGGTAGAAGCGCCGGTTCTCCTCGGTGTTCTCGGTGCCGATGGACTGCAACCGCTTGGCAATGCTCCCTAGGAGGGGACAGGGTATAAGAATAAGAGGATCAGCCGGTCCCCCCTCAACTGTGGGCCCTCCTCCCGCTGTGTCCTGCCCGTACCAGTGGACTCATCTGCAGCCAGGATGCCCTTGCCCGGAGCCACAATTCGGTGAGCGATGTCAGAGAGCTCCTTCTTCTGCTCTGGGGTCAGCGCTGGGTACTGGTAGGGCATGGTGCCGGTCAGTTCCTGGCCGAAGGAGGCAGACGGGGGAGGAATGGTTAGCGGGGTCTTCCCATGGTCTCCCCACAAGCTGGGCCCCTTGCCTGGAGGTAAGGACAAAGGTTCCCTACCTCCCCTGGTCCATACCGGGCAGGTCTTGGGGCACGTCCTGTCCCCAAGCCTCCCCTACACCCAACTTCCCTATACTAGGCCTGCCTCCTGTACCTGTCCTAACTCTGTCTGTTGCTGGGTGTTTCCCACCTTAGGGTGGGGTTGCGTACTGGCACCTGGGGTAATGCAATAGGCCAGAGCCATGGAAAGACTGGTCATGTAGAAGTCGGACCCTTCTGGCTTGCGCCCTGCCATGGGGTCACCTTGCCTAGAAGCAGAACCGAACCAGAGTATTTTAGAATTTAGAGGTCATACATAAGGGAGAGGGGCCCAACCGAAGGACCCAGAGAAAGGAAAGTTCTGGGCTTCAAGTCCTACAGCAACCAAGGGCCAGAGCTGAGATTAGAATCCAGATCTTCTGACTGCTGTAGGGGATCCACTCAAGATTCCAGGGCTGGCCTAGGCTCCAAAGCCTCAAGGACACCCCAAGGTCAAGCTTCTCCTCCCAGGTTTGGGGGGAGGGTGTTAGGAGAAGAGTGTTAGAAAAAAAGGGCAGGAGGGTAACGGGAAGCCCGGGAAGGAGGGAAGCAGAGGAAGCCCAGCCCGGGGTGGAGGAAAGGAGTAAGGTTTGCCGATCTCACTGCTCATACAGGGTAAGAGAACTGAAGAGAGGCAAGCGCCCCACCCCTTCCCCTGAAAATGCTTCTGTCTGCTCGCACCGCTGCAGCTGCTCCAGGCTCACAATCAAGGTCACCCGATAAGGAAAGACACGAAAAGGGTTAACTGGGCATCAGGCGCCTCCAAGGGGTTTCCCCTCCTCGCCGCGCGGGTGGGGGGGGGGGCATCTCCCAGGGCAGGGACCGACCACGCTTTCGGAAACCCTGAGACAGTATTCGAGCTGGCCCCCACCCCTCGCTTCGCTGGGTCTTAGGATCCCCGCAGAGGCCAAGGGGCCATAATCCTTTGCACCTGGGATCCCAGCAAGAAAAGGAGAAAAGGAATGGCCCTTCATCTTGTCCTGCTTCCTCCTCCGCCATGACTCAGCGCGCGTAGTGGCTGCATTGCGCAGCAAACCAAGTGAACTCAAGCTGGAGAAGGTTGAGGAGTCGGGGCTGGGAGCATGTATGTGGGAGGCAGTGGGGCGGGGGACATGCTGGGACGGGGGGAGGAAGGGGGTGGGCTCCGACCCGGCACCCGACCGGCCACCGCCCCCAGGATCCTTCTCCAGGGTCCCTGACCTCCGCACACGGCGAGGGGCGCTCACCTGGCACGGGAGGGGGCGGGTTTGCGGGGTGCAGCGGTGGAGGGCGGCGGGGCGGCGAGCAGACTGAGGGAGCGAACGCGGCAGGCAGTCGTCACCAGGACCCTGGTTCTGCGGCGCGTTCCGAGCGGAACGCAGCCTAATCAGCTCCGGAGGGGGCGGCGCAGGGGGCGGGCGGGAAAGAGGTGGCGCCGGGCTTATAAAGGCGCCGCGCCAGCCTCCGCCGGGGTTGTTCCCTTGAAGGGGGCCGGGAGCGCCCTGGCGTCCAATTGCGGGAGAGGCCGCCCCCGAAAGGCGAAGCCCGGAGGCGGCGCTTGGGCGGGGACAGCGCGACGAGAAGACGATCCCTCCCCCCTCTCCCACCCCGGCCCCCTAGGACGTGACTCGGGCCACATCCTGCGGGTCGCCTGGGCTCTCCTCCCCCCCTCCCCTCGCCCTCTCTTCTCCCCTCCAGTTGGCGCGTTCTGGGGCGCCGTGACTCAGCCGATTAGGGGCACCGGAGGAGATAGGGAGGGAGGTGGGGGGAAGGGGGTGCAAGAGCCTGAAAGGACGGAGGCTCAGCCTCCCGGTCCAGGCCCAGCCGGGCGGCCCGGGGCAGCCCCAGCTTCCGGCCTGCGCGGATGCAGCGTGTGTCACACTGTGACAGAACCCGGAGCTTGGGCGTCTGCCGGCCTCGCCTGCAGGCTCGACTTGCGGGCTCTGGCGCGCGGGGCCGCCCCTCCCTCGGTCGCCGGGCCAAGCGGAAGGGCGGCGGGGGAAAGAGCGGCGAGTGGCCGCACCGGGCGGGGCACGACAGGGCGGCGGGCCTGGCGTGGGGGAGGAGGCCGGGTGGCCGGCCCGCGCAGGTGTGGGCGCCCCAGCCGCCCGGGTCGGGCTCGCGGTCGCGGGGTGGGGGAGGGCGGGGAAGAGGGGGACCAGCCTCGCCGCGCGTGCGCACGCCCTCTCGGCCCGGGCCGCCGCGGACAGGCCTGCATCCCCCGCCGCCAACCGCAGCCCGACTGCGGCGCAACCGGCCGGCCACCGCTCGTCCCTGCGAGTCTGCGGGTGCGGCGCCACAGCCCCTGCGCCAACGTCTCCCTGGGACCTGAGTGCCCCCTCCAGAATCAAGGCTGTCCCTAGCTGGTCAGCCCCCAGATACACGCCGAGCCCCTCATCCTACCAGCCAGGCCCCCCCTCCTAATCGGGACCCCTTAGGCCCAACCCCACCCCTGCTGCGTCCTGCTGGCGCCCACCTGCGAGGAGGCTGAAGGAGCGGGCAGAGCCTGGTCAGCAGCGAGTGAGCCAGGCCGCTCCCGGGCTGGGTTTTAAGGCAGCTCCTGCCCTCCCCCCAGCCAATGTCCCCAACTTTCTCCGATGACCCCTGCCCTTTCCTTGCCACGGATCCCCTGGCAGGGTCCTATATTTAGGGAAACCTGAAGCCCCTGACATTCAGGCCAGCGTGGGGCCTACAGGGAGAGAAGGGGGAGGAAGCCAGTGGGCCTGGCCTAGATGGGGAGCAGGGGGAGGGCCCTGTCCACTCACCGGTACTTCTGAGGCAATTTCTTCCTTGGAAATCCAGCCTGAGGCCCTCAAAGGTGGTCAAGAGCAATCAGTCTTTGCCAGGGATCTGTGGGGAGGGAAGGAGAGGAAAGGGGACTCAGATCTGTGGCTTTCTCTGCCTCCTTCTCAACCCCCCTTCCCCTCTGGGCCCTGATGGTGGCTGTTGTGGTTCGCAGGAGGCCAATCTTTCGGCGGGAGAGCAGATGCGGGCCCTACACTCACCTCAAAATAACCAAGAGTCCATGGACAAGGTGTGGCTGTGGTGCGCCTATATCTTGATACTCAAGGCTCAAGTTTGTCCCATAATGTGGTCTGTGGTGAACAGTGTCTCCCACTCTCACCTTCAATTATAATAGTTTATGTGGGGAGGAGGAGAGGCGGGCAGGGGCACCTGCCAGACCACTAGCCCCTCTCCCTCCTGGCCCTCCAAAGGGGTTGCCGTCCAGCCGGCCAAGGGCTCTCTGAGTCCTGCTCTGCAGGGAGCCAGGCTCTCCACGGCTGGTTCCCAGGCTGATGAGCTGGGCAGGCCATTTGTGGTTCCAGTGGCCTAGAGAAAGGTGTCCAGTGGCCCCTCAGGGAAGGGGACATGTGGGCCCAGGAGGTTGGCCGCTCCCCAAAGGGCAAGGACTCCGGGTCCTCATCGGAGCTTGATCTCGAAGCAGAGACAGTTGAGGCTCTGGCAGTCGGGAAGTTGGCACGCACAGGCACAGTCGCAGAGTGGGCAGCAGCGAGGGCAGTGAGGGGCCCAACCCTGCGGGAGAGGAGAAAGGGGTGAGGGCGGTGGACAGGAGGGAGGGTGGCCAGTGCCCTAACGCTGTTTCCCTCTCAGGGGAGAAGGGAACAGAGAGGTGTGGAAAGTCCCATTTGCCCAGTGGAACAGAGGGTACCATCTTCCATTCTTGGGAACAAATCAGTTCCCTCCCCGTGCTGTTGAAAAATCAAGGAGGCAGTGTTCCAAACAACTGAGTTCAGGCGGTTCTTTCCTTCTTCCTATTCTATAGGCAAGGAGACCCAGGCAGAGATCAAATAGCCCTGTTCGATTAAGTCCCAATGTTCAGCTCAAAGATGCTTCTACTATATCTTCGTGGCCTCATTCAATTCCAAATCAGGAGACCAGGGAACGCACACATTTTCTGTCCATGATGAAAATAACTCGGTTTTGTGAATTTCTTCCTTGACGTAATGACCAGACTATAGGATCTCGTTCCTCAATTCATTTCTGAGCACCTCCTCCATGCAAGGCACAGACGGTATTCATGACTGATTTTTTAAAAACCTCTATTGTCTTTGAAAATGGTAACGTACAGATTTAAAAACATTTTTTGGTGTTCAAACAGGGTCACCCCTCTTTTATTTATCAGAACCTTGCACAGGGGGTCTCTTTACAAAAGAGGCAATGGAGGCTTAGAGAGGGGGATACCCCTCGACACCACTGCCAGGCATATCGGCGTCTTTCTGGGTCTGCTGGGACAGGTACAGTTCATCTCCTGTCACCACTGACCTGGCACGGGTACTCGTGCTCAACAGGTATGTGAGATACCAGTGAATACTGAATGAGTGGATAAATCCAATCGTTTCCCCCTCTTTAGGCAAAGAAGAAAGGAGGGCTTCTCAGCTCTCAGGGGAAACAGAAGGGGCTGTCTCTTGGGGACTAGGAACAGCATGTCCTTAGGGACAAGAATGGAGAACTGTCCTATTTCTCCCCTCCTGCCCTGTGACAAGGGTGATCTGCGACTGCTTCACGCATGGACTGGAGTCAGGCCAAGTGGCTGGAGTGGGACACACCCAGGATGTGACAGCAGATTGGCTCCTTGGGGCCTGAGGCAGAGCTAGTGACAGTCACAGTTGCACAGCTCAATCAGACACCAGGCCAAGCCAGGAATAGGGGAATGACCTTTCAAACAGCTGAGGTTTGGGGGTGCGGTGTCGGATGACCGGTGAGATCAGATATCAGTAGGGGCTACAGTGAGGCGAAGGGATCTGCCTGCTGCAAAGACCAGGATCTGAACTGGGCTGGTGTACCCCCCGCAGAATTGTCTCTCAAGGAGGCTACAAGTGTCATGGCGGAAGGGAGATTGAAGTGGCTCCCTTGTGTTTGATGCTGGGGTGGTTTGGGGCGTCCCTGGGGAGACTCCCGTCTGGGGAATGGAGTGGGCTCTGTGGGTTTTTGGAGGACCACACCGTCATTCTCTACACAGGACTGGTGGCTGAGAGACGCTCCGCTGCCCTCACCTCAGAGGAGAGGCTATGAAAAGTATTTCTGGGCTCTGTCCACTAGAAGGGTTTACAGCTAGTCATTTATAACTGTCTAATGGATTTCTCGACTCTCACAAGCAGCCATGTGGCTTCTGGAAGGAATCTGCTACTTCAGTACATTAAGCAAGAATGCCACAAGACGGTTAACCCTTGTGTCTCTCTGGGCTCTACAGTTTTCCACTTCGATTTCTCTCACTTTGATTTTGGGAAGGGCAGCCATCTTTAGTGGTTAGAGCTCAGACCCAGAGTTGAACCGAATTCAGGCCCAGGTTTGGCTAATTCATGTTTTGAGCCTCAGTTTTCTCACCTCTGAAATAAATATAATGCCTGATTCATAGGCTCATGGGGCAGAGTCAGTGGACAGCACCAAGCACAATGTCTGGTACACAGGGAACACTCAACGACAGGCAGCTATTCGCGTCCGGCACTCCCCCCCCCCCCAGGCTCCCCGCCCAGCATGGAGGCAAACTCGGGGCTTGAATTCCCAACCCCGAGATCAAGAACTGAGCCGAGGGACGCCTGGGTGGCGCAGGTGGTTAAGCGCTGACTTCGGCTCAGGTCGTGATCTTGCACTTTGTGAGTTCGAGCCCCATGTCAGGCTCTGTGCTGACAGCTGAGCCTGGAGCCTGCTTCAGATTCTGTCTCCCTCTCTCTGTCTCTGCCCTCCTCCCCCCGCTCACATGCGTGGGCACTCTATCTCTCTGTCTCTCTCAAAAATAAAATAGGGGCGCCTGGGTGGCTCAGTGGCTAAGCGTCCAACTTCGGCTCAGGTCATGATCTTGCAGTCTGTGAGTCTGAGCCCTACGTTGGGCTCTGTGCTGACAGCTCGGAGCCTGGAGCCTGCTTTGGATTCTATGTCTCCCTCTCTCTCTGGCCCTCCCCCACTTACATTCTGTCTCTCTCAAAATTAAATAAACATTTAAAAAAAAAACAAAAAAAAGGAGCCGAGATCAAGAGTCGGCCGCCTGACAGACTAAGCCACCCAGGTACTGCCCTGAACAATAGTTCTTAACCCTGATGTGCCCCAGAATTTGTCTAATTAATTAACTTGTTAAAAATTCACAAAATCCAGGGCGCCTGGGTGGCTCAATCGCTTGACCATCTGACTTCAGCTCAGGTCATGATCTCACGGTTCGTGTGTTCGAGCCCCGTGTTGGGCTCTGTGATGTCAGCGCAGAGCCTGCTTCACATCATCTGTCCCCCTCTCTCCGCCCCTCCCCCATCCGCGCGCGCTCTCTCTCTCTCTCTCTCTCTCTCTCTTAAAAATAAATAAACATTAAAAAAAATTTTTTTTAATTCACAAACTCCAATCCCATCCCAGACCTACTGAGTGTGGGGCCTGGATGCCTGGTTTTCTAAGCCTCGTACGTGCCTCTGGTCACACACACGGCTGAGAACCAATCATTGCGCTGAATCACTTCAATTTCTCATGGTCGAGCATAACTGCCTACTTCTTCCTCTCTGTCCTTCATTAGAATGGAAGCCCTGTGAGGGTTGGGACCGTGTCCGGCTTGTTTTGCTGAGCCCCTAGGGCCTGGCACAGGGCCTCAACAATATGACTCCATAAATCTTTGGCAGGTGAGGGGCGCCTGGGTGGCTCAGTCGGTTAAGCGGCCGACTTCAGTTCAGGTCATGATCTCACAGTTCGTGTGTTCGAGCCCCGCATCAAGCTCTGTGCTGACCGTTTGCTCAGAGCCTGGAGCCTGCTTCGGATTCTGTGTCTCCCTCTCTCTCTGACCATCCCCTGCTCACCCTCTGTGTCTCTCTCTCTCAAAAATAAATAAACGTTAAAAAATTAAAAAAAAAAAACTTTGGTAGGTGAATAAGTAAGTGAATGAATGAATGTATGAGATCCTCACCACATGCTTGAGAAAGAAGCAGAACACGCAGGTTTGTCGCCCAGAGAGGGAAAGAAACCTGGGTTTGTGTCCTGGCCTAGGCCTCAGGTGAGTCACTCGAGCCTCTGTAAGCCTCAGTTTCTGAGAGCTATTAAAGTAGGCACGAGCTTTGTAATGGTTGTGGGTCTTACTGTAACTACAAGGAAACTGAAGAACAGACACTTCACTATACTTCGTGCAAAGACAGCTCAAGGACAGAATGATCCCGCCCTGCTCTGTGCCATTCTGGAATCCTTCCTTCCTGGCTCTGGCAGAAGCCGGGTAGATCAGGCCCTGAGGTCTCCGGGTCCAGAATTCCTCACTCCATCCTCACCCTGACCAAGGAGGAAAGGCCCAGACTGACAGCAGGTGCAAAGGGCAGCACCTCCCAGGAGAGGGGGCCAGAAGTCACTTTGTAATTGACTGTTTCCTATAAAATAGGAGTTTTTAGGACCCTGGGTCTTCTTCGTTTTCCCCTTTGCCCTCTTACCCCCAGTCCTGGGCTCCTCCCCCGGTTCCCCCTCAGAAACTAAAAGCGATTATTTTTGAAAGAGAGCCCCTTGCCTCATAATTTATTTCAAAACTCAAAACATCTCCCAGGAATTTAACCAACTATGGTCCGCACCAGTTATGAAATGCTTGGTCTTTTATCCTCCCTCTTTCCTCCTGGGGAAGGTCACCACTTCAAGGGCAAGAGCTTTGCTATCTAAATCTGAGCCCAGAATAGGAAGGTGGTCAATTACATTTAACATCATTAAACCCACAAAGGCAAAAATGGCCTGTCCTCTGGGAGCAAGGCTTCTCTCTGAGGCTTCTGTTTCAACATGCAATGGATCGATTTGCTATGCAAGATTCTGACTGAACTTTCCAGAGCCACCTTCTCCCCCCTGCAAAAAGGGGATAAAAATACTTACTGATCTACACACACAGGCATAGATAGGGGGGGTCAGGGTGTGATGTCCAGGTAAAAAGGGCAAGTAGCAGTTGCAATCAAACAGTATGTGTGGTAGGACCCCATCTTTACCAAATAACGGCATAATACAGCAGCGATAGGACTGCATATTAGTATATGAGGGACATAACACGAAATGTAGCAACCTCGGTTATGGAGCTGATTTATAAGGTGACTGGTATGTATTATAAGGTGACATGTATTTCTACATGCACCCTTTGTAATCAATGCTTTTCAAAATCAGAACTATATAGGTTTTTAAAAACACCCAGTGCTATTGGGGCACTTGGGTGGCTTAGTCGTTTAAGCATCTGACTCTTGATTTCAGCAAAGGTTGTGATCTCATGAGATCGAGATTCATGAGATCGAGCCCCACGTCAGGCTCCATGCTGGCAGTGCAGAGCCTGCTTGGGATTCTTTGTCTCCCTCTCTCTCTGCCCCTCTCCTGCTCTCACTCTCTCTCTCTCTCAAAATAAATAAACATTAAAAAAAAAAAAAAACACCAGGGGCGCCTGGGTGGCTCAGTCGGTTAGGCGTCTGACTCCGGCTCAGGTCATGATCTCACAGTTCGTGGGTTCGAGCCCCGCGTCGGGCTCTGTGCTGACAGCTCAGAGCCTGGAGCCTTGCTTCGGATTCTGTGTCTCCGGCTCTCTCTGCCCCTTCCCCGCTCATGCTCTGTCTCTCTCAAAAATAAATAAACATTTTAAAAAATACCTGCTCTCAGGGTTGTTGGGAAAATAATAATGCCAATAAAAGCGGCAGCGCCTGGAATGTGGTGCTCACTCAATGAACAGAAGGGGGCTGTGAGAGGGGTTGTTTATTCTTCTAACTTCCATTTTCAGAAGCCATTGAGTGCCCTGCATGTTACTCACCTTCCTCCAGCTGCCGCCCTATTTTCCTTTCTCAAAGTCGTCTGCAGCACCAGATACACATACGATGTGCTGTTTAGGGTGTCTTTGGCTGTCTCCAACTGAGCCAGAACCCGGAACTGGGCCCGGCCTAGAGGAGGTGCTCAACAATCAACATTGTTGAACAACAACGACACAAGAACGCACAGCGCGCGCCCAGGCCAGGGCTCAGGGAGCCGGGGAGAGGACGAGAACTCACAGCTTCGGTGGGCTGGGGGCAGCAGGCATCCAGGCAGCGGGCGGGGCTGGGCAGAGGGAAGTCGCAGGCTTCTGCACAGGTCCAGCAACAGTCCTGGGGCCTGGAAGCGCCTTGCTTCCTGCAGGGGGAGCTGCAGTCCGTGCAGCAGCCCTGGGCCTGCGAGAGGGAAGGGCTCGGGATCTGGGCCAGGTGGCCGTGTGGGGACAGGAAAGGAGGGAGCGTGAAAGGTAGAGAGGCGGGGGCTAACTGGCAAAGGAGCCTCAGAGGAAGGGCCTGCAGAGGAGGGCACCGACTGACCGCCTCCTCTTCCCCAGAGCCCACCCTTCGGCCGCCAGCAGGCCCCTCACCAGCAGGCAGTGCCTGGCCAGCAGCACCACACCGAGCAGCAGCAAATAGATGCTCACGGCGATGAAGACGATGGCAGGGATGGGAAGCAGCAGGGAAGGACTGCTGACGGGAGCCGGGGTTGGATTCCACGGGCTAGAGGAGGCCTGGACAAGCACAGGAGGAAGGGGTGACGAGGAGGTGGGACGGGCTGCAGGAATGCAAAATACCAGGAGGGACACCGGAGGTGGCTGGGAAGAGGGGAGGAACAGCCATCAGATGCTGGGGAGAGAGTCACTGGGACTACACTATCCTGTTCCCCAGAGGTGACCGTCCCCTGTCATCCCCGTTTCAGCCCCATCGGTACCTGTTGATCATTCTAGTGCGTTCCCAGATGTGTTGCTCTTCCTCTCAGAATGCCTCTCCATACATTGTCTCTGAGTCCTCTGCCCCGCTTTACTGCCCCTCAGACCACACTACTGGCCCCTAACGATCTTCCGACCTGCAATTCTGCCCCTTGCCACCTCAGCTGGGTTGTGTATCTCTCCCTTCCTTACAGTCCATCAATGGCTCCCAGTGACTCAGTCCACACTTGGTACCTCAGTGACAAAGCCCCAGTCTAGCACTGCCTCCCTCTGCCTCCCTCCTCCTCTGTGCTCCGGCCATACTGAAGTCCTAGCAGCTCCCCAAACGCCCATCCTCTCTCCCACCCCCGAATCTCTGCCCCAGCTGTTCCCTCAGCCTGGGATGCCTCTTGGCCCTGATCACTTGGCAAGCTCCTCATCTCGCCGGGAAGAGCGGGAATGTGCGCTCCGTGTGAAGTCTATTCCTGGCACTCGCTCCCAGCCCTCTCCTCCCGAGCTCCAAGGGTCTCTGCTGGGTAAAGAGCCCCCTCTCCAGTCCGGGCTCCAGGCAGGCAAAGTCAGGGCGAGTTTAAGGCACTTAGGGGGTCTCTCCGGGAAAGGGTAAGGGGCCTAGGACTCACGTCCATGGGGCAGGACAGCGCCAGTCAGTCCAGGAGCTGCAGAGGAGAGAAAGCCCTGGGTCTCAGAGGCTCAGAGCGGCCACTGGACGGGGGTGCCCAGTCCCCTCCCCCCCCCATTTCTTTTTTGGAGAAACTGAGGCCGAACGATGGCTCCTGGTCGGGACAATGGGGTCGGGGGTCCGGAGGAGTTGGGGCGGCGCCCCTCTCGCAGGCCCCAGCCCGGCCCTGGCCACAGCCCTGACTGTCCCCGCACCCCGGCTCCCTCCATCGACCGGTCCCCAGCACCTGCACCCTCGGGGCCGCGGGCAGTTCACGGATTCCGCGCGGCGCTCGTGCAATCCGCCGCGGCGGCAGCACCGCCCTGAAGCTCCCGCTGCTTCTTGCCGTTGCCATGGGGATCCGAGCGCCGCTCCTACGGCGGCCGCCGAGACCCAAATTCCTTCTCCCGGCCGTCCTTCGCGGGCCGGATCCTCTGCGGTCACCAGCTCTTCTTAGCCGTGGTGGACCAGGTTTTCCCGCCGTCACTGGGCGGAAATGGCGATTTCCCGCTGCCACCTGCCACACAGTCGGATCCCCGTCTTGCACGGCGTCCTGCGGCCCCGCAAAGACTGATACCCCGGGCTACACAAGCAGCGTGCTGTGTGACTTTGGCCAAGTCACTGAGCCTCGCTGAGTCTGTAAAACCGGGAAATTCCTGCCTTACGGGATGTTGTAAAAATCAAAGCTGCTTGTTAATTATATAGCGTTATTCCTTTTTTTTTTTTTTCAACTTGGCCCCACCCGCTTGTATTGACAGTGTCCTAATTTGAGACTTCAGCGGGACTCTCCAACCTTCACATCATTGTCAGAGTGATTTCCTCCCACCCACATCATATCTTGTCCCTTTTCGCTGCGGCAGGGTGGCTCAGTTGGTTAAGTGTCAGACTTTGGCTCAGGTCATGATCTCATGGCTCTGGTTTCGAGCCTCGAGTCGGGCCCTGTTCTGACAGCTTGGAGCCTGTTTGGAGTTCTTTCTCGGTGTGTGTGTGTGTGTCTCTCTCTCTCCCTCTCCCCCTCCCCTGCCTCTGCTCTCTCTTTCTCTTTCTCTCTCTGCCCCTCCCTTGACTGTGCTCTCTCTCTCTCAAATATAAAAATAAACATTAAAAAAATAAAAAAGATCTTGTCCCTTTTTTTAAGTCTATTTATTTATTTTGAAAGAGAGAGAGAGAGAGAGAGAGAACGAATGGAGGAGGTGCAGAGAGAGAGAGGGGACGGAGGATCCCAGCCAGGCTCCGTGCTAACAGCAGAGAGCCCAATGCATGGCTCAAACTCATGAACAGTGAGATCTTGACCTGAACGGAAATCAAGAGCTGGACGCTTACCTGACTGAGCCACCCAGGCGCCCCAGACTGTGTCCCTTTTCTATTTTAAACCTCCAGAGGCTCCCCACGGGCTCCAGGCTAAAGCCCAAATGCTCAGTTGACAACATCACCCACTCTGGGCCCCTCTTTTCTTCCGTTTGTTCATTCACAGCATATCTAGGCTCTGGGACTCTAGCAGAGAATAAAGCTGACAAATTTGCTGCCCTCATGTTGCTTACATTCCACTAGGGGAGGGGGATCAGATAATCTGTAAAAAAAAAAATAATAATAAGACTACTGTTTTGTGTCCCATCATTCTTCCAAGTTTCCACCATAGGATCTGTTCAAGGTTCCTGAACCAGCGTATAGGGTCTCACAGCTCCACACATTTGCAGATACCGTTCCCTCTGCCTAGAACACCTTCCCCTGTTTCCCTCATCCTTCCAGCCTCTGCTCAATTTTGCCTCAGGGAGGTCTTCCTGCCAACTGTGGAGGGGAGGTGGCTGCTTTTGGTACATGGCTGTTCCCACACCGATGACAAGGTATTTGAATTCTCCACTTCAGTGCTTTTCTCCCTGGTTAGACAGCGAGTGCCCGGGTCTGATTCATCCCCGTACCCCAAGCCCCGGCAGTTGCTGTGGTCTTGGGGGCCTCCAGCGAGTACTCACTGATTCTATGAATGAATCAAATCCAATGCCATCCGCCAGTGAAGTGTTGTTATCCAGATGCCCCACCTCCCTTGGCTCTCAAGCCACTCGGACCTCCCACTTTTCATTCCCGACCTTTTCGGTTCTACACATGCATGCTTGCACTCATGCACACTCACGTAAGCATGCCTCCCCCACGGAGGCCACAGGCTTAATCCATGATCACGGCATCTGGGCATGTTCCCCTGAAAGCAGGGCCACCCTATACCTACTTTTGTCCATGGTGTCCTCCCCGATGTATCTTGCCACAACTGCTGCCTCTGGGGCAGCACAGAATAGCCAGGGTCTGTGTCCCCGGTTCCCAAATCTCCCTTCTCACCTTCAACCACACTCATAGAGTCCTGTCCCCCACCCCCACCACCCCAACCCTCTCAGTGGGAGCTTCAAGCCCAGGAAACACGAGGTAGCTGTCCCCAATGTCACACTGCTGATTCAAGCCAGGGACAGATTGCCTTCTTGGGGCTGTCTTCTTGACTGCCCCATCCTCTATGCAAAATCCCAAGGCCCAAGATGAGGCCAGTTCCCACCCCAGCCCCAGGAAAGGCCTCAAGTGACACCTACTCCCTCCCTGTGTTCATTTCCTGCCAAGAGAGAGGCGTCAGCCTTGGCAAGGCCTCTGGACACGTCCAGAGCCTGCAGTGGTCAGACTCACTGCTGATGGTATCCTGTTCCTACCAGGGGCTCATACATTATGAAGGATGGTGGACAGTGCACCAGGCCTGCTCTCTGCAAGACAAACCAAGAAGACGGGTGACATATGCACCCCGCTTTGCCAAGGCCACTTCGGCCCTCCCTGTTGGAGGTAGGGAGACACTGACTTCATAATGGTCAAATAACCATAAGGTCTCCTCCCTAAAGTTCAAAGCTGGAGATGCCAGATAACGATCGCATGGAGTTTTGCACCGCCCCTAGGAAGGAGAGAAAAAGATGACGTACTCTCAGTCATCATGGGGTGGGTGGGAGACCAGAGACTCACAGAACACCCAGGAGATGAAAGAAACTCAGGCAGGCCTGGGCTCGGGCGTGGGAACGGAACCTGGCAGCTCTGATTTTGATCTCAGACTTTCCATCCCTCCTATGGACACCAGACCATATTGCCTCCCAGAGACGAAGAGGACGTTATCAGCCTCCTTCTTAGGAAAATGAAAGGCCTTTGCTCAGGTAGTTACTACCCTGGGGGGGAATCAGAAGTTGAGGTAACCAGAGCGAGAGCAAGCATGAATCAAGGCCTCTTCCCAGACTTTTATCTCATTTAATGCTAACAGTAGACCTGAGTGGCGGCAACCATTATTTCCATTTGATAGATCGAGAAGAATCGTGACCCGGTTGAAAAAGAATTTTCGGCCGGGCAAGATCTAGGTTCGAATTCTGCTTCTGCCGCTGTGTGTCTTTGTGACCCTGGGCGAGTCAGTTGACCTCATTGTGCCTCATCGTGCCTCAGTCTTCCTCATCCGGAAAGTAGGGATCGCCTAACAGCCTCAGAGGGCTTCTCATGATTGAAGGAAAGGTATGCAGGCTGCCTGGCATAGAACAAGGGCTCATGAGGGGCACCTGGGTGGCTCAGTCAGTTAGGTCTCCGACCCTTGATTCCGGCTCAGGTCATGATCTCACAGTTAGTGAGCTGGACCCCCGCATCCGCTTCTGTGCTGACAGTGCAGAGCCTGCTTGGGATTCTCTGTCTCCCACCTCTCTCTCTCTCTCTCTCTCCCCCTCCCTCTCTCTCAAAAATAAACATTAAAAAAAGTATTTAAAAAGTATATAACCAGAACAACTAGGAATGAATATCACAGTGAGTAATTTACAAGGCGCCACATAGGAACCGTGCTTTACACACTTGTCGTTCACTAATCCTCGCAGCCCTAGCGAGAGGCACTGCTCCTGGCCCTGTCCTCATCCGAAGAGGAGATAAACTCCTTGCACAACTTCTGGTTAGTGAGTGTCAAAACAAGAATTTGAGCCCAGACAATGGGACTTTGCGTGTATACAACTGAGGCTCAGAGAAGTTCTGACACTTGACCAAAGTCATACAGCCAATCTATGGGAGAGAGAGGGAAAAAAAAAAAAAAAAAAAAAAAAGCCTGCCAGATTCGGTTTCCTCACTCCAACTCACGTGTTGTGCCCCTCAGCTTTTTCTATTGCACAGGTAAAGGGTGGGACTGGCCTGGCCTAGAGCAGTACCCAGCCTAGGACAGGTACAATAAACGCACTGAATTATAAATGCTCTGGCACGCTGGGCGTGACTCCTTCCAGAGCACGGGGAGGGGGGAATTGGACCCTTCCCTGGGTATCATGTGGGAAACAGGCCACTTCTGGCTGCTTATTGTTTACTTATTCACAGCCTTCGGTGATATCACACCTGCACACCTCCCGGGGCCCAGGCAGAGAGGATGCACAAGACAAAGCATTTGGACGCGGGAGCCTGAAGTAGCAGGAAACGGTAAACTCCAGGCCCCCTGGGGTGAATTGTGTGACAGGTGTGTGAGGACCTCATGGTGGGGGGGGGGCAGAGACTCACCTGAGGAACCAGGCTGGGCGGGGACAGCGGGTCCCAGGAGCCTGGCACCGAGGGAGCGCCCCCCACGCCGCCCCTCTCCGCAGGCGCTGTCCGAGGTGTTGTGGGCATGGGCCGCACCCCTGCGCGGAACTGGCGGGCACTGCCCTCCTGCGGGAAGTTCAGGCACCCCTAGAACGCCCAGGCAAAGGACCACGGTGTGTGGAAGGCATCCCATCTCGGGTTTATTTTCCATGCTCCCCCCCCCCCCCCCGCGAGAGAGCGCAAGCTATTCTCTTTCCAACTCCTTTTCATCGCTTTTGATTATTCCAGGAGGAAGTTTCATTTTGCTGCCAGAAGCCCTTTAACGCCTCTCTATCCCTGCTTATCTTGCCGTGTCTTGTCTGTAACAGAGAGAGGGTAGGCCTCCAGCTCAGAATTCAGAGCAGGGGAAAATATGGAGCTAGAAGGTTAGAACAGGTTTTTTGGTTTTTTTTTTTTCATTGTATTTATTTTTTGTTACCTTCTATTTACAAGTGATACTGGTTTTCTATTTTCGGTAGTGATAAAAAGTTTCCTTTTAAACTACAGTGGTTACAAGCAGGTACTCTGGAAATTAGACTAGGTTCACATCCCAGCTGTGCCACTTAACTGCCTATGTGACCTTAAGCAAGTCCCGCAACGTCTCTGTGCCTCAACTCCCCCCTCTGTAAAGGGAAGTAATAATGGCATCCCCTCCTTATGTTATTGTGAGGATTACATTCATTAGTGTATGTAAAGGGCATAGACTAGTGCCTTATATGTAGCCTACAGGCTGTATAAATGTTTGCTATTATTAGGTCAAATAGGGCAAACACAAACAAACAGACAAACCAACAAAACCCCGAGGTTTACAGAAAATTACTTTGCACCAATCTCACCATTTTGCATGTGAGGAAGCAAAGTTTTGGAGAGGATAATTAAGTGACTAAGCTAGGATCTCTGTAGGTCTTTGGATTCCTGATCCATTTACCAGCCATTTCAATCTTCAATAATTAATGTAACTTCTCACGGTTTTCAGGTGTGGAATGAGACTAATACTATTTCATTGATGTTGAGGTGGTGTGTGTGAGGTTGGCTCAGAACACGAGTTGGTATTATGGCCTCTAATGCATTTCAACAGGGGTAATATCGCCCCCAAGGGGACAGCAATAGGTTCTGGAGGGCAAAAAAATTCTTAACTGTTTTTTTTTTTTTAAGGATTTTATTTTTAAGTAATCTCTACACCCAACATGGGGCTTGAACTTACAACCCCCAGATCAGGAGTTGGACGCTCCACCAACTGAGCCAGCCAGGTACCCCCTTAACTCTTTTTAATATCCTAAGCACAGATATACAGTATTATCTGCAGTATCAAAATTTCATGATGAGTGGTGATTAGGAAGCAAAATGTCTAAAAGAAGGCTGCTTAGATGAGAATAATGAAAAAAAAAAGTTGAGAAACACCAAATTTTTCCAACTTGAATTGTTACCCACGAGTGGGCTATGCAATCACTGTCAGGTGGTGGTGAGAATGGACAATAATTAGGCATCTAGAGGCCTCATCTTTAACAATCTTGCTTTCGGTTTAACCTGTAATTTGATGTTCAGAAGCCTATCTAGAGGGGGAAAATGGAGCAGCTAAGGAAACAAGACCCATTAACAGAGATAAGGTCTGAAATTGTGACTGGCGTGTCTAAATTATGATTTTTTTGAATCTTGCAGTTTCTTTAGGAAAATGAATTTATGGGTTTTCTATATCTGCTTAGCATTATAGAGACCAATACATTCAGAAGATAAGATTTTAAGAATCCTACTTCGTTCACTTCCTGTGTACCTTTGGTCAAGGCACCAAACCTCTCTGTGCCTCCGTAAAATAGATACACTAAAAAAACAACTCATAAAGTTGTTCCCTTGTTAATGAGGAAATGAGTTGATATTTTTAGGCACCCAGATCAGTGTCTGGCCCGTAGTAAATGCGATATAAGTAGCATTTAATAGACTGAAGTTATTATTATCCCGGCTTCACAGATGAAGAATTGAGGTCCACAGAAATTGACCCACAATCATTCAGGGAATGGGAGAGCCTACATTTGTTTAGCATTTTTAAAATTCCAGGGACGCCTGGGTGGCTTGGTCAGTTAAGCGTCCAACTCTTGATTTCGGCTCAGGTCATAATCTCAAGGGTATGGGATCGAGCCCCAAGTCAGCCTCCATGGTGAGTGGAGCTACTGCTTAGGATTTTCCCTCTCTTTCTCTCTCTCCCTCTACTCTTCTCCCTCTCACACGTGCTCGGTTCACGAGTGCTGTCTCTCAAAAAAATAAAATAAAAATAAAATTCCAGCTAAATTTAAATAAATAAAGTGCACACCAATTTAAGGGTATGCCTCGGGCATGTTTACCTATGTATACACTCGTGATCAACCTAAGGGCATTCCCAATCTCCCAGGAGGCTCACTGGGGTCCCCTCTCAGTCAATACCTCCCACCAAGTTAAGTGCTGTTCTGATTTTTCACCAAAGATATTCTGCCTGTTTTGAGTTTCATACAGGTGGACCCGTACAGTATGTTTCTTTTATTATACACAGAGCCTGAACGTGAAGCCCAGATGGTCCCACCCTAGAAATTGCCACCTTAACTCTTATCCTATACTGTGCTACCTTTTATTTAAAGCCACAGCTACTTAGGGTGTTCTTATCTTCTCCCTCCCTCCCTTTCCTTACTCCTCTTTCAAGCTCTGTCGGAAATGTAGCTGTCCATTGAGCCATTGACCAATTCTAAGTGGTTAATTCTGCCTTAGAAGGCCCCACAGTCCCCCCTCTACCAGCAAGCATATGATAGGGCACATGTGTCAAGAGGTGGACCAATGGGAGGATAGCATGGTCTAAACCACCCAGGAGTCCACCAATGGGAGGGTGATGTTTCCACCCTTTTCAACTGCCTCCCAGGAGCAGAGCTGCCTCAGCCTTGTGCCCTTGCAGTTCGACACCTTGCTGGTATCCTAAAAGCAGGTCCCCTCACTGCTGCCTAAGGGATGCAGGATGGCAGGCCCCAACTCCCTGCATCCGCCCTGGGCTTTCCCCACCTCTCCCCTCCCGGGAATGGATGGAAGGGGAGGCTTTTCCAGACAAAAATAACATATATGTAAATGCGTATGCTTTCAGGGGGTCTATTGTTTCTTGATTTTTTTTCTTTGTTAATGGGATAATGCTTTGGTTTTCCTTTTTTCCTTTTTTAAAAAAGGTTAGTTTTAGAATTCAAATATCTTTACGATTTGAACACCCTCTTTCCTTTTTCTGAGTTCTGGGTGCTGATGAGAATCACCAGCTTCCCTCCATAGCTTCCACCTTGCCCCTCAGAGGTGAGGACTTAGGAGAGGGGAGAGGTGACCAGAAGACCTTGGGGATGGAGCAGAAGATGGGACAGGGTGGAGTTAAGAAAGAGCAGGCACATCCTTAGGGTTGAAGGATGAAGAGAAGGAATTTTAAGGTGTGAGGTGGACTGGGAGGTGTAGACCAGCTTCGAGGATTACAGGGAAACTGCATGAAATTGTTGGAACAGGTTGATAAAAAAAAATCACGATGTCCAATTGTGATGTCCATTTAAGGAGCATTAAAGGTCCCAAAGAGATTAGGGAAGAGCAATGCCTGGTGGCCTTTGATGCTTACAGATGGGTGGATCCCATGGGCCATTGAGTTATTAGGGTGAAAGGGGTGTCTGGGGCTGAGGGACACCGTGCTGAGGCATTCTCATGCTCACTTTTTCTCACCTTCTCTACCCCCCACAGGCATGCCCCTGCTCTTTGTACTGGGTTGCATTTTCTTCCCACTGAGCTTCACTGTCCTCTGCTGGGGTCTGCAGAACCACTCCAACCTGCGCATGGACAGACCAGAGGCTGTTTTGGTGGCGTCCAAGTAAGAGGACAGAGTGAGGGCATCCTTCCTGGGGCCAGGGCCGGTGGTGCTGATCCCCTGCTTTCAGGAAGAGTTAGTGGTGAGAGCAGAAGCCGTGTGTGTGTGTGTCTGCGTGTGTGTGTGCACACGCGCGCGTGCGCGCCAGGGGGACATAAAGAGTCAAAAGAAACTGGCTCTGGGATCTTTTGCAAGTCATTTCACCTCTCTGAACTTCAGAGCCCTCACTTGTTAATGGGCTTACTAAGAACACTCACCACCCAGTCTTCATGGAGATGTTGGATGAGTTGGGTCAGTTGAGTTCCTGTCTATGAAGCAGGCGTGCAGGCTCCCGCAAGTAACAGGAAAGCTGTAGGCTCTGTGAGGACTAGTGAGCTTGGAGGACTCAACGTTCAGCTCATCAAATGGGGCAGCAGCTGCTCAGTGCCAGACAGACATTATGGAGTTAGAACCTGGGCTCCATGTTGTCTGACCTTCGGATTCTTTCTTAAAGGAAGTTGAGCTTTGGTGGGAAATCTCCTAATTTTCAAACACTGACAAATAACTTGGAATTTCGGAAAATTCTATACTGACAACACTATACTAGCTGAACAAAACATGTCTGTGGGCCTGATTGGGGCCCTTACACTGCAAATTTATGACCTGTTTGACACAGCTTAATATACATGTGACCTATCATGGAAACTGAGGTAGGAGAGAGAGCAGGCAGAAGGCAGAATTTGCTTGGGTGTCCAGGTGAATTCCTGGAGGACAGAAGAGTGTCTCTGCTTGCTGTAATTCACATCGTCTAGAGAGAAGCCACAACCTGGGCAAGTTTGCCGTCCTCAATCCAGTAGTTATGGTGCCTACCATCACCCATCCTCCCCCAGCCTCACTGGCTTTATTCTTTGGCTTTGCAGCTATCCAGTTTTGCCAGTTGTCGTAGCTGTGTTACCTTGGGCAAGTTTTTTTTTTGTCTTTTGTGCCTTAAATCTCTAAACCTGTTTCTTGTATATAAAACAGATATTACTATCTTGGAAGATTAAATAAGAATGAACATAAATCACCTTGCCCCGCGTGCCCAGCACACAGTAAACACTCAAGGAGTTGGGTCCTGGGGCACCTGGGTGGCTTGGTTGCTTAAGTCTCTGACCCTTGATTTCAGCTCAGGTCATGATCTCACAGTTCGTGGGATCGAGCCCCACATCAGACTCTGCGCTGCGCCTGCTTGGGAATCTCTTCCCTCTCTCTGCCCACCCCCCCCCACCGCCTTTCTCTCTCTCTCAAGATAAATAAGTAAACTTAAAAAAAATAAGTTGGGTCCTTTTCCCCCTTCAGTGAAGCCCTGAGGTCAGGAAGCTGGGTCCACTATTGTCTCTAAATTGTCCCTAACTCCTGCCTAAGGTCAGAGACCTCTCAGGATCCGTTCCTTCCTTCTGCCACTAGAGGGCAGCACAAAATTGCAAATCCAGCCCTTTGCCTCTCTTGGGGAGGAAATGGAATGGTCTGAGGACCGGCAAAGGTAAATTGCAGGGTTGCTTATTGAGGTGTACCTTAGGGCAGCCCTGAAAACAAAAGTATGGTGTGGGTACAGGCCCCACATCATGCAGAAGTCCATAGGACAGTTGGGTTCAGGCCAGGAAGGCCAACTCCCAGGAAGGTAGCACGAAAGGGCGAGAAGCCACACAGAAGCCAACGGGGCTCCAGCTGGGCTTGGACATGCAGAGTGATCCTAGCCAAATCCCCGCGCCTTGACTTCCTTGTGCTTGAATGAGGGGCTTGAACCAGCTACTCCTTGAGGTCCTTTTCCACTGGGAAACTGGGCTGTTCTGTGAAGTCACAGAGGAAGGGGAGGCAGGAAGATCATGAACCTGAAGAAAAAGAAAAGCGTCCAGCGCTTAGGGGAGGCCAGGAGAGGCCAGGCAGCCTGAAGGCCAAGGGCAGGGCGTCCTTGTGTTCCAGGAGGGTTTTCGGAGAGGGAGTCGTCCCCCACCCTCTCCAAACCCTGCAGCCACTCTGAGGGCCAGCACGAGAAGGTTCCTGCCTCTTCTTAGCTATGGGGCCTTGGGGAGGGCCACTGAAGGCTTCAGGACCGTTTCTTGACCTGTAAAAAGGGGACAAGTGCTGTCACCTCAGTGCGATTACAACAGTTAGACAAGATCAAAGGGCAGTCTTGCAGCAGAGTCGGGACCCAGAGACACCTCATGTATACTTAGAATTTTCTTCCTTCCCTTTGGGATGAAGGATGGGGGGGGAGGGTCTCAGAGTCTGAAAGATGCTGTGTTGAGGTGTTTTTATTCCCATGCAGTCCTTAAACTCATTCTTCAGAGACAGCAAGATGCACCATTTTGACTCGCTGCCCCCTCCAGGGAATCCTTTTTTCTCTCTGCTGGAGGGACATCCCTAAACTGGGACCCCAGCAGGCCACTGAGGGACAAGTGTTGGGAGGCATTGGCAGCGGAAGAAATGGTAGGCATTTGCAACATACTGGTGGAAACAGGGTCAAGTCCCCGTCTGAGGGTTCAGAGCCCCCTCCCACTGGCCAGGGAGCCCAGGGCCACCTTCCTCCCCAAGAGGAGAGCCCACCCTCCCCTGGCCCTTGTCCCCAGCAGCCCCCTGTGCCGCAGCTGCTGTCTCTTTAAGGGCCTCCCCCTCCCTCTTTCTCTGCTCCCCCCATCTCTGTCGCAGCCGCTGCTGTGGCTCGGAGCTGCATGGGGAGACGCTGCCGCAGGTCCGGTTTCTTGGTGTCTGGTCGGTGCCATCATTCCCCACCCCTCCCCCGCCCTCCCCAAGCTGGTGACTCCCCCTCCCCCTCCCCCTCCCTTCTGAGGGGGCAGGGGGCTGGGCATGAACTGTCTATAATGCCCCGTGCAGCCTCCGGGCTGGGCAGCGGGGGACCGTGGCAGCAGCGAGAGGCGGGAGAGCAGTGCTGACCGCTGACCACTTGCCCCGCCGCTCCTCCGTCTCCCCCCCTCCCTCCCTCCCTCCCACCTCCCTCCCTCCATCTCTTCCTCCCTCTCAGGGCTGGCACCACAGTCCCACCCCGCCTTCTCGGGTCCTCCCAGCCTCTCCACGTAAGCCCCCCCTCCCCACCTGCCTCTTCTCTCCCTCCCCTCCCCCACCCGCATCCTCCTCCTTCGGTACCCTTTCCCTCTCTGTCCTCTGACCAAGTGCTCTCCTCCTGTCTTGCTTCCAGCCCTCTGGCCAGCTTCCTCCCGCTCCCTTTCCCGGATCCTCCCTCTCTCCAGCCTCTCCCCATTTCCCCAGTCTCATCTAACTCCCTTTCTCCCTTCCTTTGGTCTGACTCTCCTGCCCCATCCCGTCCCCGCCCTGTCCCCTTTGTGCCCCTTTTTCTTTTTCTCTCTCCTTCCCTGGCTTGGTGTCCCTTCTCCACCTCGAACTCCCTTCAGCTCGGCCTCCCTGCCCCCTCAAGGCCACTCGCCTCCCTGCCTGAGGCCTGAGCCACCATGCTGACCCCAATGGTGGCTGGGGGGGTGGTGTTCCCTGGTCTCTTCCTCCTCTCCAAGAACACGCTCCAGCGGCTGCCCCAGCTGCGCTGGGAGGAGGCCGACGCGGTCATTGTCTCAGCCAGGTAAACTGCCTCCCTTCCCCTCAGCCCCTCTCCCCTTCACAGGCATTATGGGGGTGGAAGGGACCCCATCTTTCCCTGGACCCTTGGCCCATTGGGGATTGGGGGTTCCTCAAGTGATTGGTGGGCTTTATCTCCAAGCTTCCTTCCTCCCTCACTGCCTTACTCGTGGTCCCAGGAGACCTCGTCCAAACCCAGCCATCTGGTCTACTAGTATCCAGACTGCTTTTCCTTCCTTTCCCCCATTCACCCTCCCACCCTCCAAAACAGGGCCAGCATGTGACTGAAACATTCTCATAAGACATTAGGAACAAGGCAAGGGGCAGAGAGCTTATATTGTTCAGGGCATATGTTTGAGGGGACAGGGGACAGAGGAGTGAATGGTAGAACTCTGTACCACCCCAGAATAAGGGCCAGAGTTGAGGAGGGGAGCACGGGGGCAGTCAAAGAGTGAGTGGGAAAGTGGCCAGGGGGAATTTGGGGTCACTGAGGGACCAGGTGGTGAGTGGCATGGTGACTGGGTGGCTGAATGCTGCAAGAACAGGCCTAGGGCTCCCCCTTGCCATCCGGTACTGTCCCTTTCCTGCCTCTCCCTGGGAAGAGACCTTGTTGTAAGCATTGTCTCACCTCAAGATGACCTCCCTGGTCACAAGAGGAGGGCAACCCAGTGTCCACAACTGAGGGAAGGAAGACGGCAGCGAGGAGTCGGGTGTACAGAGGAGTAGCAGCTGGGCAAGTCCTATAGCCTGAAGCTGGGGGGAGCCCTGGGCAAGCCAGCCTCAGGCAGAGGTGGGCAGAGAGTGGCCCGAGAGGTGACTGAGTCCGAAGCGCAGTAACTGGACAGTAAAGAGGAGAAACTGAGATCTGCGTCTCCTTTGTCTACCACCGCTCCCTCTTTCGCCCTAGGCTAGTGTCCTCTGTCCAAGCCGTCATGGCCTCCACAGCTGGCTACATCGTCTCCACCTCCTGCAAGCACATCATTGATGACCAGTAAGTGCCATGAGACCACCTTTGCCCAAGTTCCAGCAGCCTGTGTGCGTGTGACTCCCGGGCACCCCAGGTCTTCCAGGGGACTCATTCAGTGGTC
The DNA here is from genome assembly GCA_028646485.1 of Cryptoprocta ferox. Taxonomy (NCBI): domain Eukaryota; kingdom Metazoa; phylum Chordata; class Mammalia; order Carnivora; family Eupleridae; genus Cryptoprocta; species Cryptoprocta ferox. Next base: position 21,200,393 of record CM053564.1, read on the forward strand.
CCCAAGCCCTTCACTTGGGACTGAGCAAGTTAACTGCATTAGCTGCAACTCAACACCCAGGGATAAATTTATCCGTGTCCTGTCCTTAAAGGTCAGAACGAGGAGGGAAAGGAGCGTGGATCAGAAAGGATTGTTAAAGGGGCTCCTAGGCTTCCCGGCCTCTCATACCATAGTAGGTCCTGTACGTCCTTTCCTCCAGACCTCTCCCCACCCTTATATCCCTCAGACCCCTTTTCTAACCAGCACCCACGTGGGGTGCCTTCCTCCTCATGCGAGGCTCACCCCTCACCTCCTTCCAGAATCGAGGTGTCCAGTCCCAGCTCCGTGTACAAGAGGGAGACAGAGGAGAGAGATGACAGAGACAAGGCCACTAAGGGCAGTGGGGGAGAGGGAGGGGAGGGGTGAAGAGGCCAAAATTTGGCGCTGGCAGCTACTGCAGTGCCCGGTGCTTGCCAAAAAAGCCCAGGCCTCAGGAGGTGGGGCTGCCGGAGGAAGGAGAGGGGCCCTGTCCGTGGTGCTGACGGGCCGGCTCCTGGTGACCCACAGGCGGCTGCCGAATTGCCCGTGAGGGTGCTGAAGACACCCCACGCCTAACTTCTGGGCCTGACCCCCTTTCTCTGGTGACTGTGGGGCCACAGAAGCATTGTCTGGGTGACTCTGACCTGGAGCGCCCCTCTTTCCCTGCAGACGAGTTCCCTTATCTGTGGGGTGAGGTGCATCCCTTCCTGGAAGGGCTGCCATGAGGAGGAATTGAGCTGTGTGTCAAATGCCTAGAGCAGTGCTGGCTTTCACACAGTGGGTGCCTAACTCTTCCTCACATCCTGGTAACTTGGCTTCCTCCTCCCCTCTCCTCTTCTTCCCCACCCCTGGGTCTAAGATGAGCCTGGCTTCCCGGGCATTTCCTGCTCTCTCCTTCTCACACGGAGGTCACCTTTCCGCTCTCACATTTCCTTCCCCCACCCCAGGTCTGTTCTCCTCCCTCCCCCCTTTAATCCTCAGGTGGGTGTCCAAGATCGGGGTTAATCCGGGGACAACAGCTGTTCCTACTTCTGAGCACCTAACTGCTGAGAGGGTGGGGATGGGTTTAACTCTTCAAGTTGCAGCGCTGGTCCTGGCAGGCAGTCCCGGCCCTCCCTCCCCACAAGCCACTTCACTCCTGGGGCCAGCTCTCCCAGCCACTCCCTCTGTAACTTCTCTTGGGCCAGTTGGAGCCCTTGCCACCAGGGCTCTCCCTACTTTCCTGCCCTGTGTGTCTAACCTGGGCTGCTGCTCCCTCTCCTCTCTCCCTTTTCTGGTCAGCACGGGTCTCAGGTTCTCTTCTCCCCAAATCATCCCTTTTAGAGTGGGCTGCCTGTCCCCTTCCAGGCTAGTCTTGCCCAGGGCTTGCATTCTGTTTTCTGTTTCCGTCTCACCCCATCCTTCGCTGCCCTGTGCTCCCAGGCCTCATTCCTCTTCTCCTTTCAGCAGCTCCTCGTATTTTGTCTCTGCTCTCTTTCTGCGTCACTCTGGCTGACTTTGCTTTCACCCCTTCGCCTTGCTGGGCAAGTTCCCTGGGCCCTACCTTCCTGATCTCCCACTCCCTCCTCAGAGCTGCCACAGGGCTACAGAACTGAAGAGAGAGTGTCCAACATGCTGAGTCAAGAAGAAACATGCAGTGTTGCATATTCATGCACTTTTCATTTTTGTTTACTCTTTAAGTACACAGAACTTTCTCTGCTCTTGGCTCCTTTTGCTCAGCATTTTCTCCTAAATGCTTGGCTGTACCTGAAAAAACAAGAGGTTGGACCACATTCAGGCAGAGCAACCAGCACTGAAAGCACCACCAGATCCCCATAAAGGCTTGTATGGAGACCTGTCTCGAATTTTCCAGGATAGTGGGAGCTCTAGGCGAAGGCTGTGGATGCAGACTTCTCATGGTTATTCCTTGGCCAAGTCACCTAGTCTCTCAATTTCCTCATCTGTAAAATGGGGGTGATAACCATACCTACTTTGTATGAAGTTTTCATGGGGAGTGAGTAAATTTATGTATGTAAAAGGTTTTGGATGTTAGAACAGTGCCTGCTTGTAATAAGCAGTCAATGGATGTCAGCCAATATGATCCCTCGCCACCGTTCTTGCCTCTCCTGCTCTTATTTGTCCTTATCTTGCCTGAGCTTGCTTTCTCACTCTAACACTGCCCTATGGTCTGTGGGTGTCTTTTGGTATCTTTTCCCTTTCCTTGCCCACCATATTGCAGAAAGAGAATATGAACGGATGGATGGATGGATGGATGAATGAATGAATATGAAAAATGGGTGGGTTTTGAGATAAAAACAGTCTGGGTTTGAATCCCAGCACTACCTACCAGCAGTGTGACTGTGACCTTGGGCCCGTGTCTTGCCCTCTACCCTTGGGTTCCATCATGTAACTCGAGAGCCCACTTTCGCCTCAGGGTTGCTGTGATTATCCCTTGAGATCTGACTCATGTGGCACGTCCAGTGCTGACTCTGGCACCTGGTGGCTGCTCTGTCCATCTCCTTTCCTCTTTGATCTCTCTCTCTCTCTCTTTCTCTCTCTGCCCAACAGACACTGGCTTTCCTCTGCCTACACGCAATTTGCAGTGCCCTACTTCATCTATGACATCTACGCCATGTTCCTCTGTCACTGGCACAAGCACCAGGTCAAGGGGCACGGAGGGGACGAAGGGGGGGCCAGAGCCCCGGGCAGCACCTGGGCCGTGGCGCGCGGCTACCTGCACAAGGAGTTCCTCATGGTGCTCCACCATGCCGTCATGGTGCTCGTATGCTTCCCGCTGTCGGTGGTGAGTCGGGGTGCAGAAAGCCAGGGTCCCCTGTCCTACTCATGCCAGCGGGAGCCCGGGAAGCCCCGTGGTGAGGTCTCAGTAGAAGGACAGGCCCAGGAGAGTCTCCACAGAGGGTTTCCTGAGCACCAGACAGGCCCCAAACAGCGTGAGGGTGTGGGGTCAGCCTGGCCTGGGCTGGACGTGCCCAGCCGTGGTGCTTGGGAGCTATGGTTGCATGTCCCTGAGCCTCAGTTTCCTCATCTGTAATATAAGGTGTACAATCCACCTGCAGAATGATGGTTGGAGGGATACAGCGAGTGATGCTCGCAGCTTTGCTGCTGTATACACGCGTTCAGACTTTCATGGTTAAGCATCTCCGAAAGTGCCCAAGAGAAGAGAGAGGGAATCCAGGGTGAAGCCAAGCTATTGCCTTCCTTTCCTCGCAGGTGTGGCGTCAGGGCAAGGGAGATTTCTTTCTAGGCTGCTTGCTGATGGCTGAGGTCAGCACCCCCTTCGTCTGCCTTGGCAAGATCCTCATCCAGGTAAGAGGGTACCTGAGGGTGTATGAGCCCCATGGTGGGGGGGGGGCGGCAAACCTGGGAGGGGCTACAGGTTGGGCTCAGGGGAGGCAGGGCCCAGGGGGCCGAGTTGGGGAAGTGGGCCCCGCCCAGGGTCCCCCCTCACTCTGCCCCCCGCCCACCCGCAGTACAAGCAGCAACACACTCTGCTGCACAAGGTCAACGGGGCCCTGATGCTGATCAGCTTCCTCTGCTGCCGGGTGCTGCTCTTCCCCTACCTGTACTGGGCCTACGGGCGGCACGCCGGCCTGCCGCTGCTCGCTGTGCCCCTCGCCATCCCGGCCCACGTCAACCTGGGTGCCGCGCTGCTGCTGGCCCCCCAGCTCTACTGGTTCTTCCTCATCTGCCGCGGGGCCTGCCGCCTCTTCAGGCCCCGGGGCTCCCCTCCACCCTCTCCTTGTCAGACCCAGGACTGAGGGTGGGCCCAGGGGACCCTCCCCACCCCATCCCTTGGGGACAGGGCTCTGGGGCTGCTGGGCAGGGGGTGGGAGCCAGGGGCCTCTCGCCCTGACAGCCCCAGGACTGACAGATGGACTCCAAAGGAGCGAAGGGACGGGACATCTCCCCTCAGGGGCAGAGGGGCAGGGACCAGGTGAAAAGGAAGGCAGGGAGAGGGGACCTCGTCTCCCAGCAGTGCCTGAGCTGAGGGTAGCAAACTCCTTCCTGTGCACCCCCCTTCCCCCATCACCAACCCTGGGGCTCTGGGGGAGCAAAGGACAGGAAGAAGAGGACGTCATTTCCTATCCACTGAGGGCTAGAGGGCCGTGGGGAGACTGATTCAAGGGGACCAGGACTCAGAGAATGTGGGGGAGGCCCTGCTGCCAAGGCCATCCCAGCCCCCCTGCTGCAGACTCCTCTCGGTTTCCCACCATCTGGGAGGGAGGGGACACCCTAACGATCCCCCCCAACCCCCCCAAGCCTTGCTTGGGGCTAGCTGCCTCCACTGCTCCTCCCTAGGGAAGGCCAGCCTGAGGAATCTTATTTATTTATTCGCCCAAATTCATACTAGTTTGTAGGGGTGGGGGGAGGGAGGTGGCTGCTACCCCCCAACCTTCCCAGTGCTGAGCAACCCCGGGGGCGGGCGAGGGGGCACCCAGTCCCTTCCCCATTAGGCTGCACATCTTGCCCTCGGGCCCTGGCATGTCCCTGGTGCTACAGACCTCTCAAGGCTTCCTCCAGTCTGGGGTCAGGGGACCCCGGGAGGTGCTTTACAGACCGCTAATAAAGACGATCTGCGTGAACGCCACCAAGGCCCTCTTCACCCAGTTCTTTGGTGCTGGGAAGGGTGGGGGTCTGGGGACAGAAAGCACAGATGACCACGGTACGGGGCAGGACCCCCTGGATGGTTACCAAGCAGTCGGGGAAGAAAAAAGCAGACTTTTATTCATCAGCAGGAAAGGAGGACAGGTTTGGGCACTCAGGGCAGAGTCCAAGGCCCTTGTCCAGCTCTTTAGGCTCCTTTTTGGAAGCTCCTGTGGGATATGAGATCAGAAGTGGGAGGCCACGCCCTGCCTCCCTAAGCTTTGGGGTCCTTCAGCCTCTCCCAAGGAAGGCTGAGGGGAGCAGGGCCAGGGGCGAGGGGGTGGGGCTTACATGTGTGTGCAGAACTGGAAAAGGAGGAAGAGGAAGGCCACTACCAGAGCACCCACCAGGATGCGATGGAAGAACTCAGAGTTGGATCCTGTTAGACAAGAAGGGGGAGATGGGGATCCTGGACTCCTCTCCAATTGAAAGGCCAAGGCCAGCTCCTCTCCAGACCCTGGCAAGGAAGGAGTCTTCTCAACCTGGTTCATACCTGAGTTAACAAAGATGACAGGTTTTTCTCCAATAAACTGGGCCACGGCCAGGAGCCTGGCTTGGTCTGAGTCTGGGTAATCAAAGAAGTCAGGTCTGTCTATGAAGAGCACAGACTCTGCTCTCCGGGCCAAGGTGTTAGCCCTCTCTGGGCTGGGTGCTAGGGAGCAAAGTCTACATCAAGAATTAAGCAGGCCCATGGCCTCCACCCCAAGAAGCTGAAGCCGACCCAGGACCCTGTCAGGCCACACAGCCTTAGCGTGGCTATGGAGCGGCTTGATTTTTGTTCCAGGAACTTCTCAAGGATCAACTGAGCTCTCCATGAGAAGGCCCATGCTGGATGGAAAGGATGGGAGAGAATGTGGAGGGCAAGAGGAAGGCCCAGGCTTGGCCACCCAGCTCCTAAGGCAGATTGGCCCATTACCCCCAAGACTTCCTCCTTCCCACTGCTCCCAGGACAGCTTCCCACCTGTTTCTATGGCCCCCAGCCCCAGCAGCCACGCCCACACCCATGCCCACAGCCATAGCCTCATGACTCCTCCCCTCTTATGACAGGGGTGGGGGCTCTGTGATGTCACAGCCTGGAGCCATTCTGATCATGAACTCTGGGCTAAGGGGAGAAACTGCTGGAAGTTGGGACCCTCCCCCCCCAAGCCCCCAAATCAGAAGAGGACAGTCTGAGATCCTTCTCCCCCAGAGCCTTCATCCTTGGGGGTGATGCTTGATGATAAAACAGTAACAGGGGCAGCCCCAGAATTTAGCAATAGGAGGGACTTGGGGCACGTTTGCTGGAAGCTGGGACTAAGGAGAGCTGCATTTGTGTAGCAGGCAGTTTTTCCTGGAGGGAGGGCAGGGATGAACATCTCCAGTTACCCCTGGATCCACTTTTTTTTTTTACATGGACGACTCATTTCCCCATCACAGCAAGCCTGCCTGCATTATACAGAAAAGGGAAACGACGCAAAGAGGGGCAAAGAAAGTAATGTGGGCAATGCACACTTCCCAGGGGTGTGCATCTTTCTCTCGGAGGCTCCCCTTTGCCTTGTGTCCCCAAATCCAAGGGCCTAGGGGTCTCCTAGTGGTGAAGACGACCGTGGTTGGGGTTGGCAGCCAAGAGAAATAACAAGCTTGTCCCACTAGGTGGCAGCAGTGTCCACGCTTGCCTGTTTCCCTCCCACCCGGGAAGGCCCAGCTCCAGCCCCTCCATTGGGCCCTCCTCCCGCGTCTCCCCGCAGGTGCTGTAGGAAAAGGTACTGCTGCGGGAATGGCAGAAGCGGTGGTTGTCAGAAGAAGCCCTCCCCCCTTATCTCGACGCAGGTCTCTTGGTCACCCACAGAGCCCTCGCAGGTTCCTCTCTCTGGGTGGGCTCCACCAAGGGCCCTCCCATTTCCCATTTTCAGTCCCTGCTTTTGTCTATTTGTCACTTCCCAACAGCCAGCCACTTTCCGTCCTGCAGGCTCCTCGCAGCTTCTGAGAGTTAGCTCCCCCCGGATTGGCAGGTGGGCCTGTCCATCACAGATGAGTCCCGCCCCACCCAAGCCCAAGGACACTTCAGGGTCTTCTTGTCTGTTCAACAGTCTCTGACAGTTCCATGACTTGCCCCCACACCAGGCACGGGTCTGTGGGGGGTTGGGAGGTCCACCACCCTACGATGGAGGCGCCCCCCCCTCCACGGGATCCTCACCCTCCATGTTTCTTGCCCTCAGGGTCTACCCATCTAGTTTCCACCCGGTAGCCTTGGGAGGTCCTTGCCCTGCTCAACTTCTATTTCCTAAACCATAAAGCCCAGAGAGAACAAAATGGGGGGAAAGGAGGCAGACTAACCATCTATGGGACCTCTCGTGGGCCTCTTTCCCCTACACTTCTCTCTTCTAAGAAAGAGGAAGTGACTTACCCAAAGTCACAGGCATGCAGAGAGCAGGAGGATGGCTGGGGGGGGGGGGTGGTGAAGGTGGGGCAGGGTCCCCACTTCAGGCCTGTGTGCAGCTGCTCCCACCCCTCCCACCGCCGTTTAGCTGGGAGAAGGGGTCCAGAGCCTTTGGCCATTGGAGTGTATCTTACAGTTTTCTCAATTGCCCCGAAAGAATACACTGCCTCTCTGTCTAAAGGGCCGGAAAAGGCCCTTTAGACACAGGCAGTGAATTATCCATTTATTTTTTCATCCAATCATTAGGTAAATGTGTTGAGCGCCTGCTATGGGCTGGGCTCCATTTATGGCTTCGACAGAAATCGCCAGGGCACGGTCTCTGCCCTCAGTAATCACAGGGGCGAGAACTCTTTGGCATGCACATCACCAGAGTATAGACAGACAACCCCTAGGGGCTGTCTACACTCGCTGTCTCTGCTCCTTCACCTTTAATGTGTTCTTCAACTCCTTCCAACCTGGCTTGGTCCCCACCACTCCACTGAGGCCACTTTTGCCAAGTCTACCAATGACCCCTTAACTTGCCAAATCTAAAGGCCACTTCCTCTGTTCATTCTTTCAGCAGAGTGTGCCTGTCCCTGCCTCCTAGCAGGGTTCCTCCTTCTCCAGCCAGCTCAGCTTTGGACCTTCTCCTTTCTGTCTATATTCTCTCTCCCTAGGTGATCTCATTCAGTCTCATGGCTTTAAATACCATCTATACGCTGGTGACTCACAAATGTATATTTCCAGCCTAGTCCTCTCCTCTGAGCTCCAGACTCCTCTACCCAACTTCCTGCTTCGTGTCTCTGTATGTCCAAAACCATCTCAAACTCACTAGATCCCAAATGGAGCTCTTGGTTCTCCTTTCACAAACCAGCTCCTGCTTTCCATCGCTGCGAATGGTCTCACTGTTCTTCTAGATTCTCTGCAACACACAAGCACCCAGGAGTCGTCTCAACCCCTCCCTCCCTCCCTCCCTCTCTCCTGACAAAGCCATCATCAGGACCTGTTGGCTCAATTTTCCGACATAAATCTCAAGTCCACCCACTTCCCTCCCCCTCCGCTGCTGCCCACTCTTTCAAGTCAACCCCATGACGCCTCTGGTATTTCGACAGCCTGTAGACTGGTAGACTTCTCTCTGTTCACTCTTCCCTCAGGGAGAACAAACCAGAACACTCGGATCCACTACTTAAAACCCTCCAATGGCTTCCCGTGGTGCCTAGTGAATTATGAACTTCTTACCCTGACCTGCAAGACTTGCCCAGCCCTGTCCACCTACCCACCTCAGCTCTTGCCAGGACCTCCCTCCCTCGGCACATGCCAGCCTTTGCACACGCCTGTGCCTAGGACACGTCTGCCCTCACCCTTGAACCGGCTGACTTCTCCTATCTTCCGGATCTCAGTTGAGACCACACTTCCTCTGGGAAAGGAATAAGGCCTTTTGACCATCTCTGGTCACCACATCAATCCCATTGCACTGGAATTGTCTATTCGTCCATCTCCCCTACAAGGCTGTGAAGGTAGAGATCACTGGCCTTGGTCACAGTTGTCACCAGAGTATACAGTAGGTATCCAATAAATATTTATTGGCTAAATGGATGGATGAAAACCTTTCCACCTGTGAACATGCCAGGGCTCAGCGCTGTCTGGCTTGAGCTCCGGCTTCATCCCTGTCTTCCTCCAGTGAGGCTTTCTGTAGCTGTGCTGCTGGGCCTGCGCGAAGCTGTGAGAAGGCAGAGGGGAGGCAGCAGCTGGCTTCTGGTCCAGCTTGCCCCTCCTCTCACGCAGACCCACATCTGCCTCCTGCCAAACCCACTGGCTCTAGTTCTGGACAGGGTCTCTGAGTCCTGCTTCCTCTCTGATCCTGGACGGCCCTGATGGTTGCCTTTAAATAGATATTATTTTAATGCATTCTTTTGAATGGGCAACATATGCGCATGGTTCAAAATTCAAAAGGTACAAAAGGATGGAAAGTAAGTCTTTCCCATTCCCGCCCTACCCAACCTCGCAGCAATCTCAGAGGTCAGTGTAGTTACCACTTTCTTGGGCTGCCTGCCAGAGAGAAGTTGTGCACAAAGAAACAAAGTTGTGCACAAAGAAACAAACATATATGAACTCTTTACTCCCCATTCCCTACGTCCCGCTCTGCACCTTACTTTCTTAAGTTAACCTGAGATCGGGAAGATGAGTCTACAAATGCAAGTACCGGGGCCTCTTTCTTTGTCCTGGCTGCATACTATTTCATCGTATGAAATTGTGTCATCCTTGACTGACATCCTGACTTGTCCTCTGCTTGTGGACATTTGGGTTGTTTCCAGTCTTTTGCTGTTGCTGTTGCAAACGTGCCGCAGTTAATAAACGTGAACTTCAATTATTTTGCTCGTGGGCCAGCATATCTATAGGATAAAATTCTAGAAGTAGAATTTCTGGGTGGAACAGTCTGTGTATTTGTCATCTTGGTAATCCACCGTCAGAATGGCCTCCGCAGAGGGGGTGCCCATTTACCCACAGCGTTGCACACGTTGTGTGTTAACAGATGCTTTGAGTTTTGTCATCTGGTAGGTGCTAAGTGCTTTTTCCAGTGTGGTTAGACTCTGCTTTTCTTTCATTTACAAAAAAAAATCGTGCATTAAAAAATACACATTACGATATTTCTTTCTTCTTCTTTTTTTTTTAGTGTTTATTTATTTGAGAGAGAGCGCGCCGCGGCGCACACGTGTGTGCGTTTGTGCGGGGGAGGGGCAAAGAGAGAGGGAGACACAGAATCCAAAGCAGGATTCAGGCACTGAGTGGTCAGCACGGAGCCTCATGTGGGGCTTGAACTCATGAACCATGAGATCATGACCTGAGCCTGAGATGCTTAACCGACTGAGCCACCCAGGCGCCCCCACAAAACAATATTTCTATCTTTTTTTTTTTTTTTGAAGTAGGCTCCACACCCAGCATGGGGCTCAATCTCACGACCCTGAGATCAAGGGTTGGCTGCTCTACCAACTGAGCCAGCCAGGCGCCCCAACAATATTTCTATGTTAACCATTTGCAGGCACACAGTTCAGTACTGTTAAGTATATTCACACGATTGTGCAGCCACGTTTCTCTTACTTCTAAATCACAATACTTAGGCCGATTTAGTGCCAGGCGCTGCTCGGGGCAGCCTCCATGGCACTGCCTGGTGGTGGGGGAGACAGAACTGTAAACAGGCATGACAAACCAGTGTCGTGAGAACTGAGTCTAAGCACATCGGGAGCTGGTGGAGGGGGTGGGGGTCGGTGGGGATTCTCCAGGAAGGCTCCTAGGATAACCCCTGAAGGAAGGGAAGGTTTTCCAGGCAGTGGAAGTCCTGTGAGCGAAGGTCCAGAGGCCTCAGGGATCCAGGTGTGTTCTAGAAACTGCAAGTAACATTCCTGCCAGCCAGCCACAGGTCAGGGGGGGCGGGGGACGGTGATAAGACGGGAGAAGCCAGGGTCTTGGGCTGAATGGCCTTGAAGGCCACTGTGAAGACTCTGAGGACTCTGTCTTGGGGGGAGCGGGTGCGGGTGCGGGGGAATGGAGTTTGGGGCAAAGAAGAGCAAAGAGGGGCTGGAGTTTGACAGGCAGATGGCAGGGTTCAGGTGGGAAATGGCAGATGGGTGTGGAGCTGAAATGCAAGGCTCCGGGGCATTCAGAAGGGAGCCGGACGCCCCTTCCCGCCGGATGGACTGAACTGGAGATGGCACGGGGTGGGGTGAGGGGGGGAGGGTGGATTCCAGAGGGAGATGCCATCCCTGAGAAGCGGACCCCGGTCCCTGGAGGCTGAGTTGGGCCAAAAGGAGAGACGCCTGAACAGCCACAGGGAAGAGGCGTGAGGGAAGCCACAGCCTCGGACCTGTTTCCTCCCTCAGACAGTGAGGCTCCCCAGCCTGGCCCGGGGACCCCTCAGATCCCAGGCCAGCGATCGCCGGCGGATCAGAGCCCCTCCCCCTGCCCACCCCTGGGTCACTGCGGAACTCTAAGCCCCGCCCCTACGGGTCTGGGGAGGGGAGGGCCTGATTACCTACTCCCTCCCCGGCTCGCTCTCCGTGGGGGAGGGGCGTGAAGATGCTCGGGGGGCGGGGGAGGAGGAGCGGGCGTCGCCATGGCGACCAGGCGGGTGGTCGGGCCCCGCGGACCCGGCCTAGAAACGAGGAGACCACGGGGGAGGGCGGGCCGCGGGCTCGGCGCGGGGGCGGGGGCGGGGGCGGAGGCCCGGGTCTCCGGGGAGTTGGGGAACACCGGGCAATTCTCGCTGCGGGTTCCGGGTGGCGCAGGGAGCCCGTGTGTCTCCGAGTGTGTGCATGCGAAGTTCTCCGGGGTGGGTTTGTGCATGTGTGCGAGCGTGCGCACGTGGGCGCAGGCGTGTGCGCGGGAGTGCCCGTGGGTGTGTGTGCGTGTGTGTGTGTGTGTGTGTGTGCGCTCGCGTGCTCCCCTAAGTGTGCCCGGGGGACGCTGCCGGGAGAGTCCCGCCCCCTCCCCAGCGTCCGGCCGCCCCTCCCCGCCCCCCGCCGCCTGCGCCGGCTGCTTCCTCGCCTCCACCTCGCTCACCCCCTCCTCCCCGCACTTTCTCTTGCTCTCCCTCCCTCCCTCTCGGCTCTCACCACCGGACTCCGCGCTCTTCTCGCTGGCCGCCCCGGGAATCGCCGGCCGCCACCGCCCAGCCTGTACCCGCCATCCCCCCAGTGCTTGGGCACCTGTTGGAGGCAGAGACACAGGTGCAGAGGGCTGGGCCGCCGGGGGGGCGTGAGGGTGACGGCGAGCGTGTGTGTTAGCCTGTGTGCCGACGGGGTGTTTAGCTCCCCGGAGGCTGCAATTTCTGGCTCTTCTTGGAGAGCCAGTCTCAGGAGGAGGCTGAGGCAGGGGTCCCCGGGCCGGGCCGCAGGGTGGGGGGACCAAGCAGGCAGGCAGGCAGGCAGGTCCTGGGGCAGTGGGGCAATGAAAGCCTAGAGGGGAAGGTGACACCCAGACCAGACAAGCGCCTGGTGCAGAGGGATGGACAGAGCTTAAGAGAGACAGGGGAGGGGGCCTGTGGGGCTGCTTCAGGGACAGGCAGGGCCTGGGGGGCAGACGGCAGACCAGGATGAGGAGCCGGAGCTGGGAAGATGACATAGGGGCTATCCAAAGGCATGTGGGCATGGCTGAGGTGGTGCCAGGACCTATCTGGGCCGGGGGGGGGGGGTGGTGGTAGGGGGTGGACTGGCAGGCTTGGGGTGGGGAGGGCCCAGGTCTCCTGCCTGCCCACCAGCTGGCACAAGCCACCCTCTCCCTGGACACCTGGGAAGGGAGGCCGGTGAGGGCCCCACCAACGGGGGAGGCTGCCGCCTGGCCCTCAGCCAGCAGACAGCAGGTATGAGGGATCTGCCTTGGGCTCATGCTCTCCTGGACCTCCCTCCGCAGCCAAGAGTGCTGCATGAGGGGCCGCAGGGGCGACCGCATGACCATTAACATCCAGGAGCACATGGCCATCAACGTGTGCCCCGGGCCCATCCGGCCCATCCGGCAGATCTCTGACTACTTCCCCCGCCGGGGACCAGGACCCGAAGGCGGGAGCAGGGATTTCAGGGAGGCCCCTGCTCGTCTGGCCCCCCTGGCCCTGGCACCCCCTGCAGCCCTCCTTGGGGCCACCACGCCCGAGGAGGGAGCCGAGGTGGACAGCTACGACTCGGATGATACCAGTGAGTCTGGGGGCTTGAAGGGCCCCGGGGCTAATAGGGGTGGGGGGCTCAGGGCTGTGGAAAGGGGCTGGGGCCCTGCTGGGCGTGTTGGGGGGAGGCCGGCCCACCACGGCTGCAGTCAGTGTGGAGGCTACAGTTTCGGCAAGGCTCAATATTCAATATTTCTGCTGAGACACTCAACCACCCACACAGCCCCAGTAGCGGCCCAGCCAGGGACCCAGACGCGCGCGCGCACACACACTTGCAGGCTGACAGACACAGCCGGGCACACACCTTCCCCGCCAGCACAACAGCCGGTCTGCCCACCGGTCTCTCACACACCTGTCTTCACACACCGACTCTTTCCTCATCTGCAGCCGCCCTGGGCATGCTGGAGTTTGACCTTCTCTACGACCAGGCCTCCTGCACCCTGCACTGTAGTATCCTCAGGGCCAAGGTGGGTACTCCCCGCCTCCCAAGCCCTGGCCCTGTTTGCCTCCCACCCTGGGAGGGGTGACTTCCCACCCTCCCTTCCCTAGGCTGGACCCCTTCCCCTTCCCCCTACCCCTATCCCCCAGCACCCTTCTTGACTCTCCACCACCCAGGGATCCACTCTGCAGAGGGAGGGAGGGGGAGAGGGAGGGCTGGGAACCTACAGCCCTCTTCCCTCCCCTCCTCTGCAGGGCCTCAAGCCCATGGATTTCAATGGCCTGGCTGACCCCTACGTCAAGCTGCACCTGCTGCCTGGAGCCTGCAAGGTAATGTCCTCCTCCCTCCCCTAGCCTGACCCGGCCTGTGGCTCTGTCCCCAACCTTCCCCTACCTTCAGCCTCCATGGGTCTGGGGGACATGTCTTGAGAACGTTTGTCCCCACACCTCAGGCCAATAAGCTAAAAACTAAGACTCAGAGGAACACGCTGAATCCCGTGTGGAATGAGGATCTGACGTACAGTGGGATCACGGATGATGACATCACCCACAAGGTGCTCAGGTGAGCGCTCCCTTCTTCCTTTACTAAGGATTCCAGCTCAGCTTTCCTCTGGGACAGCTGTCATTGGCACCTTCATTGGCTGATCTGCCTCCCATTAAGCTCCTCTCAGATGCTCAAGAACAATCTATGGCCCC
>CM053564.1:21214339-21351062 GCA_028646485.1 Cryptoprocta ferox
CTCACTCAAAATCTGAGGCTGTGCCTCTTCCTGGAAGCTTTCTCTGGTCACCAAGACCCCTCCTCAGAGCCTCTGACAAGTCAGACCTGTGTAGCAACCATTCCGTTGCCTGTGTCTCCCTAACGTCCATCAGGACAGGAAACGTGCTCCATCATCCCAGGAGGTGGAGCTGTGGAGAGTGTAGTGTCCGAGCTGAGTGAAGGGGCAGCAAAACCCAGGCTTGGGAGACCTTTCTCAGTGTTCTTGGCAACAGGGAAACCGGGGGAAGGTTTGCACAGGGGCAGGGGCACGGTCAGGGTTGTGTTTTGGAGATCACCCTGATGTTGGCTGTGAGGCAGACTGGAGGAGAGGATGGAGGCCGACTCCGGGAAGGCTGGCCCATCTTGCAGATGGGAGAGAAAAAGGCCCAGTAACAGTGCTCACCAGTGCCCAGCCCTGGGCTATGCATCTTTATATTTATTTCCCTTGATCCTAATAGTTGTAGGAGGTAGGTACTCATTACCTCTATTTATAGGTGAGAATTGAGGTATAGGGAGTTAAGTGACTTGTCCAAGGTCACGTAGGTAGCTAGTAAGTGGCAGAGCCGGGATATAAATATCATTACATGACACGGCTCCTCAAGACTGTCAGGACAAAAGAAAGCGCAGGGCGCTGCAGAAGGGGACGCATGGGACTAAAAGCAATCATTTCTCCATCGCTGGGCTCATGCGTCCCTCCTGGGCTGGTTCCCTGCCCCATGCAGAAAAGGACAGGAGTGCCAGAGGAGGTGTGGGCTCCTTGTCCGACTGCCCAAGGCTCCTCAAAGCCCTTCTGGCTCTCACATACTCGGTGACCCACATCCACCAGTGCATGCCCGGGGCACGTCCAGTCGGATCCTGTCCCCAGGCTGAGTGGAGGCAGTGGAGGGTAGCAGGCCTCCTACAGCAGTGAGGGCTTCCTACAGTAGCGGCGCAGGTCCTGATGGACCGGGGATGGCCTGGGCAGCCGGAAAGGGAGGGGTGGAGGAACAGGGCAGATCAAAGCACACCTCTCCAGCTCCCAGCCTGGTGCTCACCATGCGGCCTTTGAGACAGGCGAGGTGCAGAGTATTTAGGGTACGGCTAGCATTGGCTTCAGGTGCTCAGAGTTTGGTTGGAGGACGCTTCTCCCACACTGGAGCAGCCTCAGGTACGCCAGGGGGCCCTGACCCTGCAGTCCCCCGCCAGGATCTCCGTGTGTGACGAGGACAAGCTGAGCCACAATGAGTTCATTGGGGAGATCAGAGTACCCCTCCGCCGCCTCAAGCCTTCACAGAAGAAACATTTTAACATCTGCCTTGAGCGCCAGGTCCCGGTCTGTGTGGGGTGCGGGGGGCGGGGGGAGCGGGCCCCGGGGAGGCCAGTTTCCAGAACCTTCTGTTTGCCCCCTCAGCTGGCTTCACCGTCCTCCATGTCAGCGGCGCTGAGGGGCATCTCCTGTTACCTGAAGGAGGTGAGGCACCTCGCAGGGACCGCGTGTGGGCGGGAGGTGGCGAGGCCGCAGGCTGACCCGTGCGTCCGGCCCACAGCTGGAGCAGGCGGAGCAGGGCCCTGGGCTGCTGGAGGAGCGCGGGCGCATCCTGCTGAGTCTCAGCTACAGCTCGCGGCGCCGGGGGCTGCTGGTGCGCATCGTGCGCTGTGCCCACTTGGCCGCCATGGACGTCAACGGCTACTCCGACCCCTACGTCAAGACGTGAGCCCACCCTTCCCTCCCCGGGGAGCCTGGCCTCTGCCCGCCTCGGCTGCCACAGCCTCCTCCTCCTCCTCCTCCTCCAGCCCGAGCTGTCCCTGACCGCCCCACTCCTCCACCACCCCCTCCTCGGCAGGTACCTGAGGCCGGACGTGGATAAGAAATCCAAGCATAAAACGTGCGTGAAGAAGAAGACTCTCAATCCGGAATTTAATGAGGTAAGTGGGGCAGGGTTCTGAGAAATCAAGGGGGGCTGGGGCTCGGGACAGGGGCGGGGCCTCATGGAAGACGTGGCCTGCTTCTGCCCCAGGACTTCTTCTATGAGATGGAGCTCTCCGCTCTGGCCACCAAGACTCTGGAAGTCACAGTCTGGGACTATGACATCGGCAAATCCAACGACTTCATCGGTGAGGGGGAAGCCTGCTGGGTGGTGCTGATGGGGCTGGAGGGCAGGCTGGCAGGGAGATGGGTCCTGGTTTTGCCTGCCACTCCCTGCCTCCCAGGTGGCGTGTCCCTGGGGCCTGGGGCCCGGGGAGAGGCCCGGAAGCACTGGAGTGACTGTCTGCAGCAGCCGGACGCAGCCCTGGAACGCTGGCACACCCTGACCAGCGAGCTGCCCCCCGCGGCCGGGGCCCTGCCTTCAGCCTGAGCAGGACAACACCTGCCCAGCACGGCCCCCCCGCCCCCCGCGGGGCCGGGTCCAGTACCCAACCTTCGCACGAGTGTGTTGCACGTTTACACGGGGTGGAAGCCCCGCCCCCCACGACCCGTCTTATTTTGTGAGAGTCTGCGTGACCGTGGGTCTGTCTTCTTGTGAGGGACCGTGGAGATCTATATTCACATATGCAAACTTCCTCCCGCCTGACTCGCTACTGCGCAAATATGCACACACCCATCCTGGGCACCCCCCGCAGGGGGCGGCCGCTCCTCTCTCCTGCCTCTCCAGGCTGCCCCGTCCCCCTCGGCCCACAAGGAGGAGGTCGGATTGGGGGGGATTTGGAAGAGGAGAATGCTTCCAAAACAGAGGACAAAAAAAACAACCACAAAAAAGAGCCACTCCTTTAATACAGAATCTTCGTTAAAAACCAACCAACCAACCAACCTAGCCCTGTACAGCTGCCCTTTTAAGTGGGGGGCCACTGGAGGGTCTCTGCCTCTCCGAGAGGTGGCAGATGCTCCTGGCCACTCATTTAAATAACTGTCCCCTGGCTGGGGCTGGGATGTGAGGGCAGGGCCTCTGTCCCCTGCCCTGTCCCCCAGCAGGGACCCGCCTTCCAGGGGACATTCGTGCATGTTTACGCCTTTTCCGATTGTGTCCGTGGCCGCAGCATGGCAACTGGGCATCAATAAACGTGCCTGCGGAAGCTGGGGGCTCGTGTGTGCTGGCATCGGGCGCCGGGCAGGGGCTTGGCCAGAGTGGGGGTCACTCCGGGATGTCGATCACCAGGTCGTCATCCCCGTCCAGGGCATCATCCCCGCTGCCCGCGTCGCTGAACATCTGCCGAGGGACCGCGCTCAGGATCGTGGGGGGAGGCATCTTGGGGGGGGGCAGTGGGGCCAGGGCTGCCCCCACCCCAGTCCCGGAACCCCGGCCTGGGAAAGTCAGCGGCCCTCCCACAGGGCAGTCGGGGGGTCCCACCGCCATCTGCAGCAGGGGGAAGAAACACAGGGTGGGCTCGTCAGGGAGGCACCGGACCTCCAGGGGGCTGGTGGTGCCTCTTAAGGCAGTTCCGGGGGACGGGGAAGGGGGCGAAGGCTCATTCAAGGGGTAATGGACACAGCTGGGCTGGCCAATGCTGGAATCGGGGGGGCCTGCCCCACCTCAGCCCCTTGAGTCTCAAACCAGCAAGTGCCTGGAGGTGAGGGGTGGTGATGGAGGCGGTGATGAGGGTGGTGGTGGTGGTGAGGGGTCTTACAGGAAACCAGGAGAGGAAGGCCTGGCCCTGCCCTCTCCAGGGGGGCACCTTGGCTGCCCCTGTGTCAGCACTTAGAGCCGATCAGGGGCGGCCTCCGGTGCCTGCCCACCCACCTCTGGGCACCCCGGACCCCACGTGCTGGCACTGGCCTCCTCTCCTCCCTCCTACTTCGGGACTCACTGGTTAGGTGGAGGGTGTCCGAGGTCTTCGCCCCCCCGCCGTGGGAGGTTTCTACCTCTTCTATCTTGGATGGGCCCCTCCTTGGGATCCCCGCAGCCACTGGGCTAGGCCAGGCCCTCCTCTCACAGCTCACCTGGGCTACGGTACCAGCCTCCTAACTGGACTCCCTGCCTTCAGCCTCTCCCAGAGCCAGCTCCTCCTCCACACTGCAGCCAGAGTGAGCTCTCTAAAACACAAACCTGAGCGTGTCATTCCTCCGCACAAGGGAAAGGCTCCTCGCTGCCCTTGGGACAGGTGGGAAGGCGTGCCTGAGAACAGGCCAGTCCCTCCACCTGGAGTGCCTTTTCCTATTCACCGAAAGTCCTGCTTTATCCTCTGAGGCGGAGAAGTGGCCTCTGTCCTGCCCAACCCTCCAGCCTCACCCCTGGCAGGTGTCCTCCCCGCAGAGAGCTCTGGGGGCCTCACCCTTTGCCCGTGGGCACGTTTAAACCGAGCACCTGCTCCGTGCCAGGGGATCTCCATTAAGGGTCTCTGACCACTCCTACCACCCTGGAAGGGAGGGGAAGTCATGGGCCAGAGGAAGAATCGGAGACTTGCAAAGGGAGACTTTTAAGGCACAGGGCTCCTGGGACCTCAGTGGGCAGTGTCCCATCTGGCCCCAGGTCGGGGCAGCAGGAAGCGCTTATGTGTGTCTTTACAGTGGCCCCTGGGATTGCTTTCACCCCTTTAGCCCTCATGGCCTACTCTCTGCCTCTCAGGGAGCCCCTGGCCCCGCTGCCGTCCTCGGGGTGGTGGCGGGCCGGAGTGGGCTTTTACTCCGGGGACAGGAGTCTGCCAGGACCGGTGACAGACAGGAGGCCCAGGCCTCCCTCCTCTGGCTGCCACCATTCGACCCCCACCCTCGTCCCCCTGTCCCACACCTGCTTGGCCTTCCTCAATGGCTGCTTCTGTGGGACCAAGAGAGCTCCTGTTTACCCACCACTTACTAGGGACCAGGCGCTGGGCTCTGTGTTTTCTCTCCTTTAACTCATTTTATCCTACATTAACCCCACTGAACAGAGAAGGCAGAAGTTCAGAGGAGCAAATGACGCGCCCAAGGTCACACAGAGAGTGTGCAGAGGACCTGGGATTCCAACCCACACTCTTGACTGAGGCCCAGACTCTTAACCAACCTGCTCCATCTTCGCAGCTGTCCCTTGTCCCCTCAGACCAAGTCACCAGGAATTTCAGTGACCCCCACCCCTTTACAGGACATCCTGGCTCTGGGCACCCAGGCCTTCTGAGTGCCGCCGCCGCCCCCCCACCCCGTCTTTCCGTCCGATGTCCTTCTCTCTTCTCACTCCTGTGTCAGCCCAAACAATACTTTTGTCACATCCTGTCTTCCTTCCGCTCCATCCCTGTATTGCCTTCCACTCCTGCTCAGCCTGCAATTTCCAAATCTCACTTTCCCTGGGCTCAAATATTACCTCTTCTTTGAGGCCTTCCCTGACTTACTCTCTCCTCCACCACAGCAACTGATCCCGGCCCCTCTCTCAACCAACCTTCTCGCGCCGGTATGGTCAGCACTCAGCTCTTTGGGACCCAGCACTTAAAAAGCCTCAAACCGCCATGCCACACCCCTACCCATCCGCTCCAGGCTTCGTGGACCCCTGCCTTCTCCACCATCCTGCCCCACAGGCCAGAAGCAAAATCCCTGCCAAGGAGATCGAAGGGCCAGCATTATCACCCATTATCTACCCATTTTACAGGCTCAAGAGCCAAAGTCGCAGAGGGAGTAAGAGGCAGAGCCGGGATGTGAACTCCGCATTTCAGTTTGCTTCTGGCTCCAGGGCCTCGTGTCTACAGTCTACCCAGTCTGAAAGCTGTCCTACCCAGTCCAGTCGGAATTCCACTTGGATTCAGGGCTGGGAGGGCGCTGTGCCTTCTGTGCCCCCATCTCTCCTGGGCATCTCTCCTCCGTCCTCCATCCACGTTCTCACCCACCGATCATGCCCGCCGATGATTTCAGAACAAGCACCACGAGCCCCAGGCTCACGTTCTCCTGTTGCCTCGCTGGCATTTCCAGCCAACATCTCAATGCATCCACAACCAAACTCGTCTTCCCTCCCAAAGCTGCTCCTCCTCCCAGACCCCTGGGCCCAGAGACAGGCTAGCCCCCTTCTTCGGTGGCTCGGGCCCCACGCCCTGGAGTCGCCCTGGCCTTTGCTCTCTCCCACAGCCCATGCTGCTCTTCCCATGGCTCCATCTTCGAAATCGTTCCATCAGCCACTTCTCAGCGGCTCTACCTGCTTCGCGGCAGGAGCCTGCTCAGAGGTCTCCCCGCTGCCATCCTGACCCAGCCCCTCCCCAGGCCACTCTCCCCACAGCAGCGAACCACGGAAATCGGAGCAGATTCCCCTCTGCCTGACCTTCTGCAATGGTTCCCCACTTCATTCGTGGTACAAGTAAAATCTTTATGAGACCCGGAAAGCTCTCCACGATCTGGCCCCTCAGTTGTTTCTCTGATCTGCTCACTCGCCCACCTACCGACCCCACTGGCCTCCTTCCTGGTCCCCGAACAAGCCACACACACACACACACACACACACACACCGTCCTCAGGGCCTTTGCACTGCCCGTTCTCCCTGGAACCCTTTCTCAGAGAACCGCATGGCTGATTCTCACTTCTTTTAAGCCTCTGACCAAAGACCGTCCCAGCCAGACCCCCATAAACGCCAGCTCCTATCTACCCGGGAGTATCCCATTCTCTTCACCCGCCTCCATGTCTTACACCGGCACCTATTTATCTTGTTTACTCCCCACCTCTCTTGCTAGAACAGGAGCTTGTGAGGACAGGGATCTCGGTCTCTTTTGTTCACTCCTGCATCTGCAGCACCTAGAGCAGTGCCTGGTACGCGTAGTTGGTGCTCCAGAAACCTTTGTTCATCCCTCATTCATTTAAAGATGCTAACTGGAGACCTAGAGGGTCCAAGAGACCTGCTCAAGGTCACGTGGTTTTTAACCGGTGCAGCCTTGACTTGACTGTCCACAACTCTGCCCGTCCCCTGGGACTGCCTGGCATCACAGAACAGCCATGAAAAACGAGAGTGGCCTCCATGAGTCTTCGCTCTGAGCCCCGCAAGGCTGGTCCTGCCCCTCAGTTTTCTCCTCACCAAGCCTGTGGGCCAGCACTTCTCTGTCCCAGCCCTCGGCGCCTAGCCCTAGGCTGGGCCCCCAGCAGCCCTGTATCAATCCCTGGAGGATCTCGGACAGGCCCCAGCCCCTGCCTGAGTCTCCCTCAGCTGGCTGTCCTTCTGCCGTCCTGGCCCCTCCCTAACTTCCCCCAATCAGGGTACCTTGAGTTTCCGGGGCAGGCGGGGCCGTTTCTCCCGCTTGGGCCTCAGGGGGCTGGGCTCGGGCAGCTGCAGGGCCAGGTAGTCAGAAGGGAATGGGGGGTAGGGGGGGGAAGCCAGCTGCAGGCGGGAGTCAAGGGGATGGAGATGGGAAATGGAGTGGATGGGGTGGGGGGGTGAAGGGAAGAAACGCAAACAGGAGGAAGAATGGAAAAACAAGAGATGGTGATGAGTGTGGCTCCTGAGAACAGAAAGGGAGGGGACAGCAGCAGGACTTTGTCCTGAGCTCTGCTCTCCTCAGTCACGACAGTCCCCCATTCCTATACCAGAGAAAAGTGGGCAGCCCCGACTCACACCCCTCTCCAAGGGACGGCTTGCCGGTCACACCCAGACAGATGTCCCCAAGGCTGGGCCGGCTTCACCCCTCACGAGGCCCATCCGCCCAAACGATGCCCGCCTTCTTCCCAGGCATCTCACTTATACTTCCCACCCTTGACCCCAACTCACCGAGCTCAGGTATGGGGAGGGGGCCCCCGAGGCCTGAAGGGGAAACCCTGTTGAAGGAGGCAGGGAGAGGTTGGAGGGGGAGGGGGCCCCCCCCAGCGGAGGGCTTCTCTTCCTGGAGAAAGGACAGGGGAGGGGGATGGTCAGAAGCAGCTCGGAGGCCCAGATGCCCCCCCCACCCCCACCCCCAGCCCCAGAGAAGAACGATGGCTTCTTCTCACCTCTTGGGGGCTGGCGTGTCCGACAACTTGGGTGTTCCCTCTGTCTCGCTGTTATCTGAAGATGCGGTGGCATCTGAGTCTGTGAGGGGGGAGGGCTGGTCAGCGGCCAGGCGGGGGGAGGTTCTGGTTTACCTCAGAGAGGTGCCATCTCAACTCTACGGAAGTGGTCCGGGGATTCAGACTCCCCAGCTGGCACATACACGCTATTCTGGGAGGCCCACAGCCTCTCGAGCTTCCTGAAATGGTCCTTGACGATGGACTTCCTGCCTGGACTTCTCCGTCATAACACATTTGTCAAGCACTTAACTGTGTCCCAGGCTCTGAAAGAGTGCTCTGGGTCACCGCCACTCCCTGTCTTCATAACTGTCCAAGGAGGAAGACGAGGGTGTCCCGTCCATTCTCCACACGCGGCCGCTGTGGCTCAGAGAGTAAAGCGTGGAGCTGGGACTTGAATCCACATCTCTGACCCCTTGACCACTTTATACCACTCGCCTTTACGAGGTGAGGCCACCACGTCAAAATCACCTGCTAAGCAATCTCTCCTCCCCCTCCACCCACCGTGTACTCCGACCACGTCAAAATCACCTGCTGAGCAATCTCTCCTCCCCCTCCACCCACCGTGTACTCCGATTCCAGAACGCACCGCCTTCCTGGTGACGCCCCCGCTGCCTGCAAGCGTTCAGAGTGCTTCTTAATCTGGTGTCAACCTACCTTTCTGGTCTCCCAACCAAACTGTACTATTCCCATCATGCCCGTCTATTTCCTCAGACAGAAATCCATCCCCCAGTTCTGCACTTCTGCCTAGAAGGCCCACAGTCCATTTACAAATAACTGATAACGGGCGCCTGGGTGGCTCAGCTGGTTAGGTGTCCAACTTCAGCTTGGGTCATGATCTCACAGTTTGTGAGTTTGAGCCCCACACTGGGCTCTGCGCTAACAGTGTGGAACCTGCTTGGGGTTCTCTCTCCGCCCCTCCCCACCTCTCCAACTAAAGAAACTTAAACAAAAAAACCCCTGAAAGCCATGATCATATGCTATTCCCAATTTCCCTGCTCAAAGAGACCCTTTAAGAAGCATTTAAATGCTACCTCTCCTTCAGGCTCAGTTAATTGCTGGCTCTCCCAGAACCCTCTGCTCTCACTTGTCATGGTTTTCCTCACACTGTGCTAAGATGTGTTGTGTGTGGGTGTCTCCCTGACCAGACTGTGGGCTTTTCCAGGATATGATATGAGTGGTGGCTGACAGCTGTGGCTCTCACCCCTCAGATTTACTCCACTGTGACCATGAGCACGTTGCTTTTCCCACAGCTCCTGTCCCGAAGTCTCCCTCAAACAGAAAGGTAACTGGAAGATCTCAGGGAAGGAACAGGTAGACAATGAGAAACAAGAATAAAAGCCAAACGTTTTGCCCTGACCTACATGAGCCGGCTCCTGCCTATTTCCCTGATCTCATCTATCATCCACCATTCCTGCTGTACATAAATAAATGGGCATCGTGTGTTCCAATAAAACGTTACTTACGAAAGCAGACGGACTGGTTTACTGTTGTTTGCCCACCCCTGCTCCAGACTAGCGTTTAAAGGCACCACGGGGGAGAGGTGACTATATTTCAAATGACTTACGAGGACCTCACCCTGGAACAGGACCACAAATGTCCACCTTTGTACTTTTCCAGACTGTGTGTCTCAATCCTTTGGTGGGGTCATAAAGTCAATTTACTAGTTTGCAACCAGCATTGACTTAAAAAAAAAAAAGAAAGAAAGAAAGAAAAAAGGCTAAAAACCATCAAAACGAATTGTATACAACGATCTTAATATTGTTTCGCTAAATTGTCTTATAAGTAAGTATGCGTGTGGGGACGGTTTAATGGACTGAGCAGTGCTCAAAACCAAGTTTGGAAACACAACGTGCTTCAGCCCTTCTGCTCTTCAGACAACCTGGTCCATTCTTACCTCAGGGCATCTTCGTTTGTCATTCCTTCTGTCTGGAAATCTCTCACTTCTATCTTCCCAAGATTGGGTTCTGCTTCTTACCTAGGTCCCAGCTCAAACATTACTTTCTGAAAAAGGCTTTTCTTGAGCACTCTGCTGATGCTGCCTGTCATCTGCTTTTGCACCAGCTGCAAAGAATGGCTTTTACATTTTCAAAAGGTTGGGGGCGGGGAATAAAAAAAAAAAAAAAAGACTATGACATGGGGAAATTACATGAAATTCCAATTTCAGGGTCCATAAATACAGTTTTATTGAAACACATCCAAGCTCACTTATTTACATATCCCCTATGGCTATTTTTGTACTACAACAGAACTGGGTAGCTTCAAGGGTTCTGCAAAACCTGAACAATTATTACCTGGCCCTTTCCAGAAAAAGCTTGTCAACCCCTGCTCTGCTCCAATCACTACCACACAACCCTGACTTTATTCCTTTCACATCTAAGATCCTAGTTGCTTTTGCTTTCCTATCACCCCCAACCAGAACGCAAATTCCACTGCATCCCCTATGCAAAGCGATAAATGCTCGAGTGAAGAACGGCAGAGGTGGAGGGCAAGCAACAGATTGAGGAACCACCTCAGCCTCCACAGCCTACAAGGAGGGGCCCAGGAGGCGGGCCGGAGTGCCAGGAGCCATGTCCTCCAACAATTTTTCACGACCTTGCTCACCAGAAGAATCTTCGTCCACGTTCTCGTACTGCAGAAGTCGGTCTAAGAGGAAACTAAGGGAAGAGGCGGGGAGAACAAGAGTGTTTCTTGCCATCTCAGTAACATTTCTCCCAGTCCCTTCTAGCTGGCCCGTTGGATCCTCGCAACAGCCCCAAGGAAGGCGCCCTGCATTAGTGGCCCAATTCCAAGGACAGGGTCCGAATGTAGATCCGCAGGAGCCACATCCCCCGCAGGCATTCCCCCTCCCCCCTCACCCCACCCCCACCGTGTCCCACCTCTTATCCCGGGACACCTTCAGCAACTTCCTCTGCGCCTTCCTCAGTTCCTCCTGGAAGCACTCGTGTTCCTGTATCACAGGCAAGGGGGCAGGGGGTCGCTGAGCCAACGGCCACCCGTAAAGGGGCCCGGAACCTGGGGACGGCTCACTCCACTCCCCTTTACACACGGGTAAACTGAGGTCCTACCAGCGCCAGGCCTCACCCCCCACAACCTCTCACGCGAGCACTCACGTAGATGAGGAACTTGAGCTTTCGCTTCAGGTTCCGATACTTCTTCTTGTAGTCCACTTCGCCGTCCGCCGGCCCGTTCATGACCTGCCCCGGGAGCCGTGCCCCAGCAGCAGTTGGGCGTCCCGCTACCCCGAGCCTCTCAGCCCGGCTTCTCACGCCTCCACTTCCGGAGACTCCGCAAGGCTGTGTCCGCTGGGACTACAACTCCCGGCGTCCCCCGCGCCCAGGGATCTTAACCACAGGGGCTGTCCTCTTAGGGAACACCGGGAAAGGAACGTTGCTTCCAGGGGCTACGCGGAAGATGGCGTCGCAGCGACGCGATGAGGTCATAAAGATGGCGGACGCCGGAGACACGTTTACTGATTCTAGGTGTGCTTAGCAATCGGAAGCTGCAAGACTTTCCTCCAGGGATTCCTAGTCTTCAGGCGAGGATATCCTTTTCCATGTCTTTAGAAATCACAGTGGCCTAGCTAGGGCCTGTGACCACGAACGGAGGCAATGTCGCCCGCAGATTACGTTACACCCAAAGGTTGCAGGCGCCGAGTCGGTTCCTAACGAGAACTCTAAAAAACGGTTGGTCCCAAGAAAAGGAGCCGCGAGACCTTCCAGCTACCGAGGAAAACAAGTTTTGTCCGGCAAAGTTCTCGGTCCTGGCGACCCGCGACCGACCCCCAACCGTCCCTCCCTTCGCCGCGCCACGACCCTGCGAGTGCGCAAGCTCCTGTCAAACGCGGTAACGGAGGCCGAGAAGAAAAAAAGGCGGGAGCCACCAATCCCAGGTGGAGCAAAATGGCGCGGGAGAACGAGATGCAGGAGTTCATCCGTAGCTTCTTCCGAGGCCGCCCGGACCTCAGGTGCACTAGAGATTGGCGTTGGGGTTGGAAAGGGCAGGGGCGGGACGGGGACTCGGTCTTGACACCTGTCTCCGCAGCACGCTCACGCACTCCATAGTGCGGCGGAGGTTCTTGGCTCACGCGGGCCGCGACCACCTGGAACCCGACGAGAAGCAAGCACTGAAGCAGCTAGTGGAGAAAGAGCTGCTGAAAGTGCAGGTGTGGGCGCGAGCCTGGGCCACGGGAGGCCGGATTTGTTGCTGAGGAGGAGGGGCTTGGGACGGGGTGGGGAACACCACCTCGGTACACGTTTTGACCTCTTGCGCACACTTCTTGCGCAGGTGGATGAGGCAGATACCAGGGAAGAGAGGCTAGATCTTGCCAAGAAGGCGAAGAGGCCTCCCACCCCCAGCAGTGGCCCTGGGAGAAAAAGGTTCCGTTTCAACTCGGAGTCAGGTTAGTGACTTTTGCATAGTTGGTTCATTCAAAAAGTATTGATGGTGTATGTATTATATCCCAAGGCATTAGATGAGGGCACAAGGCCAGTGAGTCAGGAACCAGAAAGAGGGTGAACTGATTGAGAGCTGTGTTTTCTGTTGCCCTTCCCTCCATCTGTCAGGGGTAACCAGTCCCAAGTGGAGGGAGAAGGGACAGGAGGAACCCATCCCAACTTTCTTTTCTCTCCATATTCCAGACCCCACCTCTGCAGCCTCCAGTCCAGACTGTTTTGGCCTCTCAGCAAAGAATGGGACGGCAGCAGAAGTCAGTCCAGCAGAGGAGAGTCCAAAGCGAGCCTCCAGGAAAGCAGTTGAGGAGAGCAGTGATGAGGAAGAACAGCAGAGGGACCTGGCTGCAAAGACTGGATTAGAGAAGGAGGTGGTGGAGAGCAGTGGGGAGGAGGAAGAGGGCTCTGCCAGAACAAGTAAGGTCTCAAAGGAAGAGAGCAGTGAGGAAGATGAGAAGGACAAGGAGGAGTCCAAAGGCAGGATTAGGAGGAAACCTGTGACAAAGAATAAGCAGGCACCAGGCAAAACCTCAGCCAGTAGGAAGCAGGCCAGGGATGAGAGTGAGGACAGTGAGGAGGAACCTGCCCAGAGGACAAGAAAGAAGGCAGAGGGAGAGAAAGGTGAGGAAGAGAGCAGTGAGGAAGGTGAGGAGAAAGAGGAGTCCAAAGGCAGGATTAGGAAGAAACCTGTGACAAAGAATAAACAGGCACTAGGCAAAACCTCAGCCAGTAGGAAGCAGGCCAGGGACGAGAGTGAGGACAGTGAGGAGGAATCTGCCCAGAGGACAAGAAAGAAGCCAGAGGGAAAGAAAGGTGCTAAAAGCCACCAGGAAAGTGAAAAGGACAGTGAGGAGGAGGACACCATAGCCAAGAAGAAAGAGAACAGAGAGGAGGAGGAGGAGGATTCGAAAGCTGGAGCCAGGGGCAGTGGAGGGAAAAAGTCAGCTTGGGAGGAGAGGAACCGTAGGCAGAAAAGCAGGGCAGCCAGGCTGCTGGGAGACTTGGGGGACGAGGAGGAAGAAAAGGAAAAGGCAGCAGCAGGCAGTGGGGATGACAGCGAGGAAGATGAAGAGCCCCTAGTGCAGAGGAAGGGCAAGGACAGGACCCCGTGGAAAGGTGGGAAAAGGCGGGGTGGAAGCGGCGAGGATGGGGAGGACAGCTGGACAAAGGTGACACCAATGACTGAAGGTGCTGCAAAGGCCGCCAAAGTGGGCAGTGTCAGTGGTGAGGCGAGTGACTCAGAGAGGGAGGTGAGCGACAGTGAGGCAGGGGATAGCCCTAAGGGGGAGAGGGGGAACCGCTCTTCCAAGAAAAGCTCCAGGAAAGGCCGGACGCGCAGCTCCTCCTCCTCTTCCCCAGATGGCAGTCCACAATCCAAAGGCAGGAAGGTGAGAGTGAAGATGGGCTGGGAGGCCACCTTTAGGGAAGAGGGAGACCTTGTCTCAAACTCTGAAGGTCTGGCCTTCAGCTGCTGTTCTTCCTTGCCAGGCTGGCTCTGGTCGCCGCGGTGAGGACCACCCAGCGGTGATGAGGCTAAAGCGCTACATTCGGGCCTGTGGTGCCCATCGCAACTACAAAAAGCTTCTGGGTCCCTGCCGCTCACACAAGGAGCGCCTCAGTGTCCTCCGGGCAGAGCTGGAGGCCCTGGGCATGAAGGGTAAGGCCGGGTGTGGCCTGGGGGGCTGCAGGAGAGGGCCTTGGCTGCTGGGGAAGAGAGGCTCATGAGTCTCTTCTGCCCCAGGTAACCCTTCCTTAGAGAAGTGTCGGGCCCTGAAGGAGCAGCGGGAAGAGGCAGCCGAGGTGGCCTCCTTGGACGTTACCAACATCATCAGTGGTTCAGGTGAGGGGTTTCCTCCCACTCCCCCAGAGATGGGGCTAGGATTTTCTCAGACAACTGATCTCCTGCTTTTCCTGCCCCCCAATCCAGGTCGGCCACGCAGACGCACGGCTTGGAACCCTTCAGGAGAAGCAGACCCCCCAGGGGAGCTATACCGCCGAACTTTGGGCTCAGAGGATGAACAGCCCCGTCCCCCACCCCCAGACTGGTCACATATGCGTGGCATCATCAGCAGTGATGGGGAGAGTAACTGAGCTCCTCACCTTCCCCAGGAGGCTTTCCACTTGTAGAAAGCAGATATGGCGCCCGCACCCCCCATTCCAATCTGTGCCTGCAGAAGCAGCTTTCTTCAAAGAGGCCGTGCAGCCCCCAGGGACACAGTTGTTGGGATCCTACTTCTCGGCTTCACGTTCTCAGTTAAAGGTGTTTACAGGGGTTTGTTTTTTAAGACTCAATAAAGGAGTTGTTTGAATCACCTGGTCAAAACTGGTCCCCACTTGGGGGTGCCTGGCTGGCTTAGTTGGAAGAGCAAGCAACTCTCAGTCTCGGGGTCACTGAGTTTGGGGTGTAGAGATTACTTAAATAAGATTAAGTGACGGACTCTTGGTTTTGGCTCAGGTCATGATCTCATGATTAATGAGATTGAGCCCCACGTAGGGCTCTATGCTGACAGCACAGAGCCTGCTTTAGATTCTCTTTCTCTCAAAATGAATAAACAAACTTAAAAAATAGTAAAAAACAAAACAAAACCGGTCCCCACTCTTAACCCCTACACTTTGGGCCAGGAAGGGGAGGAGTAGCCCACTGCCTCCCTACCCCACCCCATTCCCTTTCATTTGCCCCAGGTTCTCCAAAGGAAGTTCCAGCCTCCAGACTCTGCCATCAGGCTCTGTCAGAGAAGACGGTGGCTCCTACCCTTCTTCCTCCAGCCTGACCAGCAGGGCCCTCCTCATTATGCTTTTAGCTGTCCTAACCTAATGCCTAGTTGGGAAGGAGGTCTGAAAAACTGGCCTTAAGGAGGATGTGAAGAACATAATGATAGAACCTGGGGACAGCTGGTTTTTACATCGTCCTTTCCCCCTCTTGGAAACAGCCATTTAGTCCCTGGGCCAATTCTTTTAGCCTTAAAGGGGTAGGTACAGGGCATAGACCTGGTCAGGAGTACCCCAAGCCCCTGGCTACAGACTGAGCCAATGAAGTCACTTTAGGACTTTGCTGGCATTCTTGCTTCTGGGATTGCCACGAAGATCTAGGCTTGGAGCTGCCAGGAGCCTGTGTGTGAAGTGAACCTTTTGAAAATCTTTGAAGCCAAAGCAAAGGGAAGCAGGGGCCAGGAGATTGATGACCTCCTTTAAAGTTGTGGGTCCAGTCATGCCCAAGTCATTAAAATCACTGAAATTTTTAGTTACAATTCCCAATAAATTCTTTTTAAATACAAGTGACACTATCGCCTCCCACAGAATAGTCCGATACACACTTTAGACAGAGAGGGTGAGTCCTGGGGTCTGTTAGAATAACCAACAGTTTATTAAAAGCTTGCTGTGGGGCTCTGTGCCAACCCCATAGCTGGGAGGGGCTCCCATGACTGCCCCCAGGCCTGGGAGCAGCCCCTTCCAAGGTCCTTCCCTTGTTCCCTGCCCCAGCTCTGATCTCAATTAAAAAAAAAAAAAAAAAAAAAAAAAAGATAAAGGACAAAACGGCACAGGACGTCAGACAGCATCGGGGGAATGGAGAGACCAGGCATCCTGACCCCAAGACAACATCCTGATCCTTCTTTCATAGGAAGGCCTTTTCCTTCTGTTCTCCCTACCCCAGACCTGCTCTGCCACACCCCAGGTCTGGGGGGCCTGGTATCCCCAGTCCATGGCCCCATTACAGGGGGTAGTATAGTTCTCTGAATATAATATATCTAGACCCACCCTTCCCCTCCCCCAGGGGACCAGATGAATATTTGACACGCACATCTCCCTCCTTTCCCAAGGCTGTGATGGAGAGAGACCCTGGCACCATGGTGGGGAGGCAAGGGCTCCTGGTCAGCCTTGAGGCACCTATGCCCAAGCTGGCCCTGGGCCACTGACCAGCCCAAGAAGCTCATGAGATGAGGTCTAAGGGGAGCTGGAGCCAACATCCTGTCCCCCACCTGTGGGTGGGCCTCAAGCTTACAGCCCTCCAGGATCAGGCTCCACCCACCCCTGCCCCTGCCCCTGCCCCATTCATCTGCTCATCCACCCTGCACTTCAGGAATAGAAGTGGGAGGAACCATTGAGGATGTGGGAAGCGACACTGGTGCTCCGGCTCAGAGGCCCAGGCACTGCAGCGGCAGGTGGGCCCACATTGTCACTGCCACTGCCCCCCGAGGCTGCCCGCCGCAGGGGCTGAGGGCTGTTTCTTAGCAGCAGCAGGGCTCCACCACGGGGTGTCCCGCTCTGTGTGGGGGGCCCCAGCCAGTTTGGGGGACCCGGGGGCGCCAGCAGAGAGGGCTGACGCCAGGCTGGGGGGGGCATGCCCGGTGGAGGAGGGCCATGGCTCCAGTGTGCCCCTGATCGGGGAACAGGACGGGAGGGCCAGGCAGGGGCAGGAGGTGGAGCAGGATAGCCCTGTGCAGCAGCCTCGGCTGGGATGCCCCCCAGAGCCATACTGGAGAAGCCCAGCCTCATGCTCTCAGCATCGAAAGCCTCGATCTCACGGGCCTGCCGCTCGAGCAAACTCCGGATTCGCTCGGAGCGCCCTGTCTGCAAGGCCAGCAGCTCCTCTTCCACCTGGGACACCCAGAAGAGAGGTTAGCGCGTCCGGGGGCAGGAGGTGGGGAGCCTGCCCTCCCCAGTGCCTCTAGGCGCCAGAGCCCCCTTACCCGCTGCTCCAGCAGTGCCCGCCTCAGAGCCACCCTCTGCTCCAGCTCCCGCAGCTCCCGCTCATGCTGGCTCTCGGTGCGGATCTTGATCTTGCTCTGGTAGGCGTTGAGCAGCTCCAGCTCCTGCTGCAGCTGCTGCCGAAGGGCCTGGAACTCTGCCTCCTGGGTCTCATCGAGCCGTAGCTGGCAAACAGGGAGAACTAATTTTAGGGGCCTCCTCCCCCACCCCCGCAATCCTCCCCTGCCCCAGGTAGGCCTGGGCCCTAAGGTTTCAAGAAGCAGCCAGTCTCAACATCTATCAAAATGAAAGGTCGCCATACCCTGTGACACAGCAATTACACTTCCAGGAATTTATCCCCCAGGTATACTTGCACATGTGCTCGAAGGTGTTCACTGAAGCGTTGTGATAGCAAAATACTGGAAACAACCTAAATGTCCACCAATAAGGGATGGGTTAAATAAATTATGGTACGTCCATACCATGGAAAATTCTACACTGTTTCAAAAATGATAGGTGTGCTGACATGGAAAGATGTCCAAGAAATACTAGATGGAAAAAGGAGAGAGCAGTATGTACAATGCAATCCTACTTTTGTTTAAAATTTTGTGTAATCTTTCAAATATGCATAGGGACAAACCCTAAAATACAACTATTAAGAGTTAACTCTGAGACTGGGTGAGAGAATGGGACTGGGTGAGAGAATGGCAATGAATAGGGGCATTTTTACTATTTACACTCTGTGTATTTTTTAATTGGCCCATTCCAGTGTTGTTGTGTGATCACTTTTAGAACAGCAATCTTCAAAATCCTCCAGGAGGCTGGGTAAATCGGCCCAAGGGCCACAATCATTTTGATTGGCTCCCTGTTCACACATTAAACTAGCTAAGGCCCAGGAAAAAAATTATAGCCACTCTTCCTTGGTGGTTCTTGGTAGAGTAGTCAGGCTGGCTTTGTCAAGACCTTAAGAAAATACTCAAGAGACATAATAAAACCATTGTGGAGAACACTAACAGTGGGAGAGTATCCAAGTTTCCCCCAAGAACAAAAGCCCCGTCTGCCCACACTCCCCCACTTCCACTCCCCATAACCAAGGCGGGAGTACAAAGGCCAACCTCCACCACGCTCCCTCCCTGGACCCCAGGCCTCACCGCCTGCGAGCTGAGCATCTCTGAGATGGACTGGTCGTACTGCTCAGCCAGGATCGCCAGCTTGCGGGTCTGTTCTTCCTTGAGCCGCTTAAGGAGGCTCTTGTGCTGAGCTTTGGGCGTGGTCTCCAGCAAGTGTGCCCGCAGGGCCTTGTACTGCCGAGTCTGGATCTTACACGTCTCCTGGAACTGCTTCTTGATCTGCAGCTCCTTAGACTATGCAGTGGACGGACCAAGGGGAGATGGGGACAAGGGAGAGGAGGAGGAGGAACAACCAGGGGAGAGGGGGAGAAGAGAGAGAGGAGGAGAGGAGACAGAAGCAGAGGAGACAGGGAGAGGGAGAGAAACAGAAAACATGTTAGACAGAGGGGGCGGGGGGAGCTGTATACAGACAGACATGGAGAGGTGGGATTGTGCTCAGAGAAATCAGGAAGATTCTCAATGGACAAGAGATACAAAGTAAACAAGACAGGTTCCAAGAGCATGTTCAGAGTTGGGATGAAAACTCACAAGAAACAGCAGGCGAATTCATGGACAGGGAACTGAGAATCTTTAGGGTACAGGAGTACACATAAGAAGCTCTGACCACGCAAAGACAGAGAAAATACAACCCAGAGACAGAAGCCAAGTGAGCGGATACAGAATGTGCACAAGAGTGAGAAAACCAAGTCACAAAACACACCCATGGAAGAGAGCAACACAGCTAAGGAAAGACAGAGAAAGTCCCAGGTTCAGCACCTTAGGGTGGGAGGGAGGGAAGGAGGATAAGCTCCGAGCTGAGAAATGGATAAGAAGGGGTGGCCCCATCTAGGGCCACATCAGGGAAAGGGGCAAAGGAGGTGGCCAGAAAGGGCCTGACAAGTTCAATGGGCCAGTAGCTGCTACCCTGACCAGATCTCCACGTCCCAGCCCGGCCCCTTATGCGCTCAGCCCCCACTCCAAGCCCACAACCAATCCCATTTCCATGGCCCCCCACTCTCTGCCTGGCCCCCCAAACCTCACCACCCCCTACTGTAGTTTGTAATCCCTTCCCCAAGTCCTCTAGGGTAAAGCCTAGTGCCAGGGGAGAAATTCAGCTCCCAGAAGGGAACCACATAGGGAAGGGCCTGGGAGAAAAGGCAGGGGTTGAGGACAAAAGGACCCGGAACCTGAGGACACTCTCCGGAAAGAACCCACCAACAGGGGAGCTGTGGGGCCAAGAAGTTCTGTGGAAGCTCAACAGGGGCCCAGACCTCTGAGCTGGTGGTGGTCATGGTGCAACGAAGCTATGAAGGCAGAGAGGGTGAGGCTGAGGGGTGAAAGGGGTTAAGATAACGTAGATGGGGGTGAAGAGGTCATGGAACTGGGGGCCAAGGGTCCAGACTGGGGGCATACCGGTGAGGCTAGGCGGCAGGACAAAGCAGACAGAGGCAGCCTGGGCCAAAGGTAAAGTTCCGCTCAGATATTTTATTTGTGTTTGTCTTTTTCTTTTTTTGGTGGGGGAAAGGGGACAGGTTGGAAGGGAGACAGAAAAACAAAATCAAAGAGAGAAAAAAAAAACATGACTTCCCACCCACCACCACCCCTGGCCCCAGGCCTGAGTTGATGAGGGTGAGGATGAGCACACACACAGCGGGAGAACAGCAATAACTTAGGGGGGGGGAGGAGTGTCAGGAGAACACAAAGTGTAACTTCTGGACTCCTGGGGGAGAAGGCTGCCTGTCTAAAGGTCCAGAGGACTGGGCTGAGGTGGGCAAGTGTGCTAAGGAGGGAGGGGTGAAAGGGAGGAGAGGACTGGAACTGGAGAAACCTCACTGAGTAGTGGGAAATAAAGTGCTCGATGCTCCTAGATTCCGGCTGGGGAAGAGCTAGCTAGTCAGTTACCTCCAGGGAGGAGGGGCCCGGGACTGGCGGGGTCGGGATCGCCGCCCAGTTAGAGTCCCAGGCACTGGTTGGCGAGAGGCAGAGGGCCCTAGCCGGCGCTGGCTACGGGGCAGCAGCCGGGGGATACGGCTGGGCCTTTCACCCCGGAGCAGGCCCCAGCTGGCCAGTGTGTGGATAGCCCAGGGGGGCAAGTGGGAGGCTAAGCCCTGGCTGGCCCGGGCCAGGCGCCAGTTCCAGCCCTTGCACAGGGTCCAAAACCTCGCCAACAGGGCTAGCGGGTGTCGGGCAGCGCGGGGATTACCCCGCCGGGGCCCAGGAACGGGCAGACGGCTGCGGAAGCCATCCTTGTTGGTCTTGGGGTAGAGTGCAAACAAGCCTCGGTCCCCCACAGCTCCACAGCCCTGTAGGGCACAAAAGGCCATGGGCGACAGGCGCAGCAGAGCCCGCAGCCAGAGTCGAGAGATGCCCCGGCGCATCCGGGGACCCTGCTGCCGCACCCATTTGCCCCCAGCTGCCAGAGCTGCCAGAGGTAGAGCCAGGCCTGGCCAGGCTAGGAGCCAGGCAGCCCCAAGGCCCAGAGGGACACCCATAAGGCCACGGCGCCAGCTCAGACCCAGGACAGCCCCCAGTGCGGTGCCCTGGGCCAGAAGTAGGAACAGACTGGGGGGCAGGTGCAGAGCTGTACAAAGAAGTAGGTAGGAGGCCCCCAGGCCTACCAGCCCCACCTCAAGGGCCAGCAGCGCTGCCTGCAGGCCACCCCCACCCTGGGCTGCCAGCAGTGGGAGCAGCAGCAGAAGTAGCAGGGGCAGGAGGCCAGAGGAGGATCCCACTGCAAAGGAGAGGCCAGCCAGGAGGCCATGGGACAGGAGTCCAGGAAGCTGGCTAATGGGGCCATGCCTCAGATGTGCTGGAGGGGGTTCAGGGGGGATGTCTGGTGAGGGACAGCCATCTCCAGGATCCCTTGGGGTCCTAATTGGAGCCCCCTCTTCCTCTTCCTCCTCTTCCTCGGGGACTGGGGTCAGTGCTGGGCCCGGGATCCAGCCAAGCTCAAATTCCTCATCCAAGAGGCTCCCATCCTCCTTCTCCCATAACCTCCATTCCCCAGCTGCCTCCTGGCCCACAATGCTCCTCTCCTGAGGTGCCAGGGATGGGACTCTAAGCTCTTCTATCTCCTCCTCAGGCAGACCCCAACCTTCCTCATCAATCAAACTAAGTTTCTGTGGATTGGGACTAGGGGTTACTGATTCTTCCCCCAATATCCTCTGTTCCTCTGGCTCCAAGGTAGCCCCTTCCTTTCCCAGAATCCTTCTCTCTGGAACTGCTTCCTCCTCCTCTCCCAGAATTCTTTGGTTCAGGACTGCCTCCTGGCCAGATGAGCAGGGCTGCTCTTCTCTAGGGGTGCCTGTGCTGGGTGGTCCCAGAGCCCCAGGAATGGGGAGCGGGAGGCCCGGGGGACGCTGGCCTGCACGTACTTTGAGGCTCTTGGGCTGCTGGCGAACCTGGGCCGCATGCTTCTGCCGCAACTCTTGCTCACGCCGCTTGTTGTACTCCAGCTGGTTGCCCAGCTCTGTCTGGTGCTGCAGGCGGGTGAGCTCGGCCCGTGTGCGCTGGACGGCCTGGAGCTGCCGTAGCTCCAGCTCCCGCGTGGCCTCATGCTGCCGCAGCAGCAGTGCACACTCCAAGTCCTTCTGGGTCTGCTTCTTGTTCAAATCCTGAGGCAGAAGGGAGGTAGAGCCCAGACTTCAGTCAGGAAGGCTTGTTGGTGTCAAGAGAGCCCCAGAACTCCCTGGCGGAGGGAGCTGAGCGTGGGGAGCTGATGGGTGTAAGGGAGCCAAGCTCCTGGCCAGCCTGGGAACGGAAGCCCAGGGAGCTCTAGCAGGGTCTGACAGGCATGAGGGGTGTGGGAGAGAAGCCAAACCACAGCACGAAGGGAAAGAAAGGGGCCTGTGCTGTGGGAGGGGATGGGGGATGGGAGGGGCCTACCTCCCGCAGCAGGTCCTGGTCCAGGCTGTGACGAGCCAGCAGCATCTTGCGCTTATACTGGCGACACTGAAGCTCAAAGTACTGACGCTGTCGCCGCAGCAGCCCCGCCTCCTCCTCTGCCTGGCACTGCTGGAGTTGCTCCTTCTGCCGCAGAAGCCACTCGGCCTTCTCCCGCTTGGGCGTGCTGGGGTTCTCCTGGAGCTCCTGGGCAAGGCCACGGGGAGGGCAGGGGGTCAGGGCACCTCGGCCACCACAGACCCTACCCACTGCCACAGCCCCATCTCACCTCCTTTAGCTGTTCCTTCCGAAGTTTGTAGGTTCGCTTCTGCGCCTCCAGCAGGGCAGCCAGCTCCTTCTTCTGCTGCCCAAGGATGTGCTGCTGGAACTTTCGCTCCTCGGCCTGGGCAGCTCGCGCCTCCTTCTCACCAATGGCCTGGTGCCGCCGGGACAGCTTTTCTGCCTCAGCCCCAAAGCCGGCCCGCTGGGCCTCAAGCTCCCGCTGCAGCCGTGCGCTATGCTCCTCACGTTCACCTCTCAGCCGCGACTCCAAGGCCAGCAGCTGTTTCTGGTGCTGTCGTCGCATCCGCTTATAGCCACTCAGCTGCTCCCGCAAGGCTGAGTCCTGCTCATGCTCCTGGATCTGACGGCTGACCTGGGGCAGGAGAGAGGATGAGAAGCAGGGCTGAGCCCTGGCCTCATCTCATTACACACGTGGTTTTCAGGCTCTATTGGTGAACACAGATTTCAGACTCATGGGTTTAGTTCTCATTTGGTGCCTTCATCACACTTAGCCCCCCTGAGTCTGCCACCTCCACCGAATGATGGAGATGCGTCTATTTCACAGGCTGATATAACTGAACGAGTGGATAAAAGGTGCCGTACACCGTACACAGGACCTGGTGCAAAAGTGGGAACAATTCAGATTAGCAGATTAGTTCAAAGTCAGACACACCTGGGCCCAACCCCCAGCTTGATCACTTAATAACCATGTATCCTTAAGCAAGTTAATAACACTAAGCCTCAGTTCCCTTATCTGCTAAATGGGACAATATCTCCACATGGAAAGCTGTGGAGATTAAGCCTGATATATACACAATAGTCTCTAGAACACTGAACTAACGCTACTAATGCTGTATTTCTTCCCCTTCAGTAAACACTGAGGACTCATCACAGCCCAGGTACGCAGCTGGGATCTGGGCCCTGAGATGTTGGGAGTATTAAGAACACTGGGCCTGGATGTCCACATCTGAGATTTGGAGCTCAGGTCCCACTGTCAAGTGGGCATGACTCCAATTAGTCCAGGTGGCCAATTCCCTGGAAGTCACAGACCTCTCTACACAGTACCACAAAGCACTAAGCATCACAGGATTTGAAGAGCTGTCCTAGCACATGCCCACCACAAGCATTAGCCTTAAGAATATACTAGACCAATCATTGGTCCACAACGGAATTGATGTTGGTGCTTGCAGCTAAGCAAGAATGTAATCTAAAGGTTTACTCAAAATATGGATGAAAAACCATGTTTTGTGAAAAGTCTACCCGCCTTTTCCTGTGAACTGAGTAAAACATTTCCACAACTTGATTTTGGAGAACCAAGGTCTTGCTTAATTTGAGAATCCGAGAACCACCAAAGGTGTTTAGGCAAGTGCCTTGGATAAGCAGAATGTCTGAGTCACAACTGCCTCATCTCTCAAATGGGATCATACCCTCTTCCTCCAGAAGAACTGGAAGGATGAAATACTCAGGCACATGTGTGGGCCTGAGAGCCAATCATCGGTAGGAGGCAGACACTGGCCACTATTCTTGCCCTCCAGGAGCATAAAATCCAGCACACTTATCCTAATGCCATTTAGGATCACCACAGCACAGGGATGTGATGCACCTGGCTGGTCAGGGGCCTGGGAAGGCACCCCAGAACATGCTACTTAAGCCTAGCCATGAAAATGGAGTATGAGTTTATCAAGCTAGAACACTCACATTGGGCAATGTGACCAAAACAGTCTGTTGCGAGAAGAGAGTGGAGAGGGTCAAGGAGAAAGTGACAGACAGCAACAGAAAGAGCACAATCTGAACTTAATCCAGTGCCACAGGGGAAAAAAAATCATCTGGACTTAAGAGTTTGGGCATCCAGGCTGAGGGAGGATGGCTGTACCTACCAGGGAGGCAGTACGGATGGTGGCAAAGTGGTCCCTGTTGCGGCAGTAGGCCCGGCGGCGGGCAGAAGAGGTGGTAGAGGTGGGAGCTGGCGCTGCGGGTGGCTGGAGAGGACCTGGGGTCATCTCTGGCTGGTAGGGGTCATCGTACAGGTTGTCAGAACCCTAGAGGAAGGGAAGGTGAAAGGGATGCCCAAGGTTCAGAGGCCACTGGGCCCAAAAGGAGATCCCTGGAGACCCAGCCTGACTCAGAGGAGGAGCAGTCACGCTTGGGAGGCAGAGCTGGGGTTTGGCCTTGTCACTGTCAGGCCTCCTGAGGGGAGTTGCATACCGGCAGTCGGTGGATGATGGAACTATGGGAGGTAACTGTGTGCTCCCCTTCTTGCATCATGGCCATCTCTCGGGCTTCAGGGCCTTCCTCTTCCTCCTCTTCCTCTTCCTCCTCCTCCTCTTCCTCCTCATTGTCCGAGGCATCTGCTAGGCTGTTGACTGAACTGCTCTGGCTGGAGGCGCTGATGGACATGCTGGGCACTGAGTGGCTACTCTCTAGACTGGTCAGCGTCCCGGCCCGGTGCATGTAGGGCTCAGCCTCCTGTGGACAGGGCGCAGGCTGTTGGGCAGGGAAGGGGAAGGATAAGGGGTATGTATATGGAGGTAACACAGGGAGACAGAGGGTAGGAGGAGGGAGAGGGAAGGTGAGCCAAGCAGCTGCTAGGAGACCAGCAAAACGTGGTGGGGAAAAAAGGGTGGCACGGTAAGCGGGGTCACCTCCTCCTCCTCTGGGGCTTCGGCACCAGGGCCATTGGGTGCTTCTTGGAACAGTATCTTCTTCATCTTTCGGTACTGCAGGTTGTCCAGCTCCCGCACGGCATCCTTGGTCCTCTGGATCAGGTCCATGATGACTGTGGGTGGCCGCTCCCGGAGCACAAAGCGGTGCTGAGGGGAGAGAACACTGAGGCCTGCTGCTGAGCACCTCCCCCCCGCTCCAAATATCCCATGGGCCTTGGCATTCCCTCTGGCCTGAGGCACTTCCCTGGGGCCCATGCTCACCAGGAGCTGATGCTGACCTTGTGCTAAGTAAGCCCTGCCCCCACATTAATTTTCACCACCCAATCACTCCTCCCCCGACAGGCTCCTGTTCCTCCAGGCACAGCTGACAGACAAGAACGGTCAGGAGATCTGGATTCTAGTCCAGGTCCTCTATCAACATGCTGTGTGCCGCTGGACACGTCACAAGGCCTCTCTGGACTTCATAAGGTATCCCACAATTATAAAACAAGTCAGTCAAACTAGACTGTCTACGTCAGTTCCCAACTAGGGCTCCTTAGGCCCCCACGGATCTGTGAAGGGAATGGGGGCCCCTCTACTTTTGATATCTCAAAACACACCTAAGGGAAATCATACATTTACCCATGACAAGGCTACCCAGGCTTTTGGCTTGAATTACATCAGATCAGTGTGGTAACCTTGGTTATCGCACGCAGACCAGAAGCTCTGGCTGGCAATTATATACATCTTTGATTAATAAAAGATGGGAAAACAAATTATTACTTAATAAATAAAGGCAGTCTAGTAGACAAAATCTTGCAAAACACAGAGTCCATTGGGCACTGGGAATGGGGGTGGGAATTCATACATGAAGGTCTTGGTAGAGGAAGAGTTGGGTATCACTAATTTCACTGAGGGGTTTCTGTGGTTCTAACAGGCAACAGTTCTAGGAGAATGCTAGGCCAGGAAGCCCTCACCTTCAGAAGAACTTCTGAGGTTGGTCTGTCTTGAGGG
The DNA here is from genome assembly GCA_028646485.1 of Cryptoprocta ferox. Taxonomy (NCBI): domain Eukaryota; kingdom Metazoa; phylum Chordata; class Mammalia; order Carnivora; family Eupleridae; genus Cryptoprocta; species Cryptoprocta ferox. The sequence goes on from CM053564.1 coordinate 21,240,320, forward strand.
ATTTTCTGAAGACAGGAGTCAACAAAATTCCGGAAGTACTCAGACCTAGATGCCATGCGAGGATGAAGAAGGGGTGGGGAGCCCATGAGCCAGGTGGCCTTACCCTATGGCCTAACTCCTGGGCCCAGGAATCCCAGTCCTCACCAGTGTCCTGACTGGAGCACGGGGGACTCGTTCTGTGCAATGTGGTATAAGGCACTCATCGCATTCATGTTAAACAGCGGTGGTTTCCGTTCCGCTATAGAGAAAGGTCAACAAGGAGAAAGTGAGAGGTGGCAGATGGGCAGAGGAAACTGGAATGGAAATCAGAAGATTTGGGTTCACACCTCAGCTCCCTAACTTCCTCGATACATGACCCTAAGCAATTCTCATCATCTCAATTAATTCTCTCTGTAAAATGTAGCACCCATCTTCTCCCCTGCATATGGTGGAACAGAGATCAAAGAAGGCAGAAAGCAGCAGTTATCAGCCCAACTAACATTTTATTAGGCACCAAGAGCAAAAAACTTGCCAAGTGTTAAGGGAAAGATAAGGAAAAACAAGAGACAGGCCCTGTCCTCAAGGAACCTCTAGCCTAACAGGAAAAATTAAATAGGACTCAGCAAGTACTATCAAGTCACAAGAGGAAGACAGAAAAATGGCTGGGAAGCTGGGAGTGTGTGGGCTTTCAAGCTGGTAGGTGTGTAGGGGATTAAGGGCAGGTCTTTTGGGATAAGGGATATTGGAGCTGGGCCTTAGATTAGAAATTGAAAGCCAGAAGCTCCTTGAGGCCCAAACAATGCTTTGTTATGTTTTTGGCCTAAATAGTGATTTTTAAATTAAATTTCAACCTAGCAATTTAGTAATAATAATCTAAACATCCAATTTCTTCTAAAAACTTAGATGTGGTGAAAAGGAGCTGACATTCCCACGTAATGATGGGCGAAAGCAAACCAAGAGCAGTCTCCGGTTTGCCATAACCTATTTCACACTACTTCTTTGGTATGTACTATCTGCTGCCATTTATAACCAGGACTGGTGGTTTCTTTTCAATAACAGAGAAATACTTCTCTGCATCCATATCTCTGCCAAACACTAGAAATAAAATGGACAGCTTTGTATTTTTTCTTATACCTGGCTTGTTCCAACGTATTTGTATCCCCTGCCCAGCTGTGGCCTCAAGTGACAAATACACATATGTGGACGTGGAGAGAAAGGTCATGTCCAGACCTCACACTTTGGGCAGAAGACACAATACAAACCAAGTTAAGAAAGTGGAAAATTTCATGGCACAGTCATGGTGTAGAGCTCACGAAGGGGAGAGCCAGCCTTCAGAAAGCAGAGCCTTTAGCTAAGTGGAAGGACGCGTGCGGATGGCATAGGTCTTGAAGGGAATGGGGAGCACTGATGGCTCTGAGAAAGGGAGAAAAGCGACAGCACCCAGCTAGGGTGGATCTCTCCGACATAAGAGAGACTGGTGGGAAGAAGAGACTGGCGGTAGGAAAGATCACAGCAGAAGGCTGTTGGTAAGAGGGGACAACAGCATCTCTTTCTTGGGCAACTGTATGTGCCGGGCACCGTGTTGGAGGTTTTACAAACATTACCTCACTAAGAGCTGTTACAGTAGCGTAGGCTGGCAGAGACGAGAACCCTGATAAGGCTTCATGAACTCCCTTGAGCCTTACTCTCTGGCCTTATCATTTACTGCTCTTTACATGGCATTATCTGCAATATTTCAGACAACTGAAGCCAGTCTCAGCTCCGCGTCCCTGCTCTTACCTATCTGGAATACTCTTCCCTATAGTCTTTCAAGCAGCTATTATTTATCTTATGGTTCTACTCAGATAGCTCTGCTATAAGGAGACCTTCCTCAACCCCTGAAATAGGTCAAGTCCCTTGTTTTATGGTTGTACTGTTCCTATAACCTCCATTCAGCTTCTATCACATTAAGAGAAAACATACCTGTTTCCCCAACTAGAATGTAAGTTCCACAAGGGCAAGAACCTCATTCACTGCTATACCCCTAAAACCTGTTAGCGTAGCATGGCACACAGCCGGCACTCAAAAAAAAAAAAAAAAAAAAAAAAAAAAAAAAAAAAAAAAAAGTACAAGAAGAGTAGTGGACAGGAAAAGAATGCTCCGATATCCTCAGGTCTAAGACCTGGCAGGATTTGACAGCTGCCTGAATTGGGGGTCAAGGGTACAGTCAAAATGGGAGAGAGCTTGGAGGCCTGAGGATGAAATGGTATGGGAAAGGTAAGACACAGAGAAAGAAGTGGAGAGAAAAGAGGATGAAGGAACAGAGGACGTCGTCCTTACCCAGCTCAATGCAGGTTATCCCCAAGGACCAGACATCCACTTTGCCATCGTACTGCCCCTCATCCATTGCGAGGATCACCTCTGGAGCCATCCTGGGAGAATGGTCAGAAGGAGGCTGATCACCTGCCCAGACTCTGCCAACTCGCGCTCCACTCCCAACATCCTAGGGGCTCTCTCCACTCACCACCACCCCACTCACCAATACGGGGTGCCCACAAATGAGTTGGCGGGTGCCATGATAGATGCAGAGCCGAAGTCCCCTAGCTTCACCAAGCCTGGCTCTGATAGCAAGATGTTTCCAGCTTTCACATCCCTGCCGGAGACAAAGCAAAGGGATGAGCCATGCATCTCAGGAAGGCTGGGCAGGGGCTTTAGCACCAGGTTTCCAAGAAGGCTGCGGCCCAGCTGAATGAGTGTAGAGCGCCCCCCCTCCCAGGCATCATCAATGTTCCTTGTACCTATGGATCATGTTGTGGGAATGCAGGTAAGCCAGGCCCTGAAGGGCCCCATGGGTCACAGCTGCAATCTCCACCTCCTGAAGGGGCTTCTTGTGCACTGGGGAGTGAGGGAAAAACATCACACTGAGGGAGTCCAAGGGTGGGGCTGGAATAAGCTCCCCCGATCCCTTCCCTTACAGCTTCTTTGCTCTTCTCACTTCTCCCACACGTTGGCCAAAGAGCCACTTACCTTCTAGAAGGTCAGAAGCTGAGCCCAGGCAATACTCCATCACCAGCTAAGAAAGGGTGAAGGGTCAGAGATAAGCACATCTGGTCACCCCCGGCCCACCTCTCTTGGGCAGAGATCCAAACAGAGAGCTTCTCTGCCTATCCTTCACTCAGGCATTGCCTCCGAGGTGAAGAGGGAGAGGAAGGACAACTGAGAAAACAAGGTGGTGGTGGTGGTGGTGGTGGTAGAGTTCCTAGTCAGGGCCTCCCCTAGAAAGAGCCCAAGATACCACGACTGCCACCTGAATCCCTTCAAAACCCATTCTATCTCTATTTCTTCCAGCTCATATGCCCTTTTCCAACTAATAACAGTTTATGACTCTCTTCAAACCAGCCTCTCTGTCTGGAGACATTGTTGTTCATGGGTTTGTCTGAGGACTAAAGAGGTTGGGAGGGACTTCCTCCCTTTCAAGGTCCCCATAACGGCACCTGGAACAGGGCTCACCTAAGAGACTGGACCAGGACAAGACTGGGGGCAAAGATCAGGCCAGAGTCAGTGGGCTGGCTCACCCAAGCCGTGTGCTCCCTCAGGTAACAGCCCCGGTACTGAATGGTGTTGGGGTGCCGGAGCTTCTGCAGGAACCGCACCTCCTTGATGATGTCCTGCCACTTCTGAGAGGAGGTCAGGGGAGGAGGGGTTTACTCAGCCTGCACATTGAGCCTGGGGTCCCATGCTCTGCCCCCCACCATTCTTGTCAAACCTGACCCACCTCATTTGACTGCTTCCCACTGTAGGACATCTTCTTGATGGCCACCACCTCACTATTCCGGACATCTCGGGCCTAGAAGACCAGACCAGAAGGTGATAAAAGCCCCTGGTGAGAACTGGGCAGCAGGAAGATTTGTCGGCCCAATAGGAGAGGGCAGGAAAGGCTGATGTGGTACAGCAATGTAGAGGGCTGCTTGGAGGTCCATAGGGGAAGAATGCAGTACCCATCCCTACCCCATTCTCCTAAGCCCCAACTCACAAAGTACACGGCTCCAAAGCTGCCATGGCCAATTTCCCGGAGATCAGAGAAGAGCTTTTCAGGGTCATCTTTGAAGAACAGCTCAGCCACATCAGGGTCCTTCAGGCTCCCGGCCCGGCCCCCAGCTGGCATGATGGCCCCTGGGGGCCCTGAGAGTGGGGCCTGACCTGGAGAATGAAGAGGGGACCCTTACAGCGAAGACGGGACACTCAGAGAGAGGAAGGGACCCCTTAAATTTCTGCCTTCTCTTCCCCTAGTTCCCTGATGAGGGGGAGGCATCGCTGAGGAAGGGCAGGGGGGAGATTAGGAACAACATCAAAGCTCCAAAAAAATGAAGTTGCCCTGGCAACCAGAGCACGGGGGCCGGGTCCCTGGAGTCCCTAAAACTGCTAGGAAGACTGAGAGCTAAGCATCCTCACCACCCCCCTCAGCCCTCAATAAGATCCATTTCCCTACAACCCCCTATTTCTCCCCTCAAGAATAAAAGATCCCGCCTCCTAGCCAGAACCCCAGATTCCCAAGTGTCCTGTCCCACAAGTCCCATACCCCAAATATTTCCAGGCACCTTCCTGTTCCCCTTGGCGTCGAGGCCCCCTCCTCCCTCAACCTCTCACACCCTGGAAGAGAGCAGGAAACGGCCAGGCCGGAGGCAGTGGAAATCCGGCCATTGTTATAAGTGGGTACTGGCCCAGAAGGGCCAGAAGACTTGCTCTCAAAAAGGGCTAGGGACATTGTGGCAGGGAGGACATGTAGAATGGGAAGGACAGGGACAGAAATGGCGGCTGGCTCTGGGGACCTCTCTGTGACCTGGGCTGCCTTACTTGTCCAGTCCGACTGCATATGCATCACACACAGGTACAGGACATTTGTGGTGTACAAATAACATTTATTGAGCATGTACAGTAAGCACCTTACATGCATCTCTCTCATTCAATCTTCACCTCACTTATGGGCACCACAGTGACTTATTAGGTATTATGAGGTATTACTATCACCCCTATCTTGCAATGAGGAAACAGGCTCAGAAAGGTTAAGTGACGCCCAAAGCTGGTCCTCTACCGCTATGAAACTAGTAGGGCAGGACAGTGATCACCATTTCACAGATGAGGTGACTGAGGCATAGAAAGGAAGGAGGACTTCTTCAAGGTCAGAGAAGAGGATCTTCTCTCCAGTCAGGCCTGTGTGCCTATTACTCTCTTAGCAGCTCACCCCAAGCTTATCCCCCTCCTGCAGGAAGCCTCCCTTGACCACTCCAGCCTTTGGGGAGAGCTCCTAGAGCACCCAGAGAAAGCTCCTGCAGTACTTGGTAGCCAAGAACCCCGCCCCTTTCCCCCAGGGAATTCCAGGCCAGGCTCCTGGTTAAGCACTTGTTGGAATTTAGGCACAAAAGAGCCTTCAGCAGAGCTGGACTCCCAGGGCAGAGTTCTAGCTCCTTTAAAGCACCTAACAATTTAGCATGTAATTATATTCTGTCCTGCATTGTTTCCTGTTGTGTTGTTAATTTTGTCTCAGCCCAACTGGAAGCTGGAGGGTAAGAAGTAAGCCTGACTCTCCGGTGGGCCCCCAGGGTGCAGAGGGCTCAGAATAGCCTAGGAGATTGATTGATTGCCTTCAGCCAAGCCCTCAGCAGCTCCCAAGCTGCTCAAAACCGGCCCCCTTCTCCATTCTCCTGCCAGCAACCCTGCCAAGCACCCCTCACCCCCACCACACACCCACACACAAAGGCAGGTGCTCACAACTTGCCAAAGGAAATCTTTCTGACCTCTTTACCAGCACCCAGCCCAGAATGCCAACCCAGGACCGCAGGCCACATGTAAGGATGCCAACAAAATTATCACACAGGACTTTCATCAAATAATGAACATCTGAGCAATTACCAAGGTCTGTGCTAAATCACAGCCACCTTCTCAAATGGACAATGTTGTCACCATTCTGCGGATGAGGAAACCCAAGTCTGTCTGTCCCTAAACCACACTAACGGTACATCTCATCTGCAACATACAGCAACAGGGTTTTGAGTTAAGTTCCTTATGCTTGGTCTTCTCTTCAGTAAAATGGATTACAGCATAGGGCTGTTGGGAGATTTTTAATGAGATCTCATTCTTAAGAACACTATGCAGACACTCAGCATATGTATTTTTCCTTCCCTGCCTCCAGGGTCACCACAAAAAAGGACTCAATACTTTGGGGATCATCCTACCTGAGCTGCTTGGCTTTAACTGTGGCTATCATTTGTCAAAAGAGAGAACCCTCTCAGGAACCCAGACCAAAGACTGGAATCAGGGTAGAGATGAAGGTCACAGTGGGGAGAAAAATCCATGAGACAGAAGACAGGAGCCAGAGCCTCCCATCAGGGAAAGCTTTTGACTATAGCCCTCCTAAAAAGGAAGCTCTTTTCCCCACCCCACCCCCCATTGTTATATCTCACCCCAACTCATTCTCCTCTGGACCCCTGGCCAAGAAGAGATGGCAAGAGACAGGTATGGAGCAGGGGCGAAACTTGATCAAGAACCTGGGTTCAAATCCTGATTCTGCCTCTGTGTGACCTTGAGCAACCTCTCTGGGCCTCAATATTCTCAACTGTAAAATGGGAAGACGGCAACGAAAGAGGCCCCCACAGGGTAAATGGGGAGGGGGGTGTCACATGAGAGAACAGATGTAAGGCACTTGTAAATGACAGACTGCTTGACAAATGTATCACCATCAGCAAGAGGTTGTAAGGTAACAATACAGCTGGGGGGAAATATTGCCAGGCATCCCCAAACACAAATGCACACACACACACTTCCTTGAAAGGACAAGAAATCCAACCAGATCATGCCTAAAAAAAAGATAAGTGGACCCACCATAGAGATCAGAGGCAAGGGAATCAACACCCCAGAGCAATCAGGAGAAAGAGGTATAATCATGGAGAACAGGTAGCTGTGAGGGACAAAGTGAACATGGGAGAAGAGCAGAAGAGTGCAAACCCCTCTAATTAGCTCAAGCACCCTCGGGCGTGACCCCCATGACATCAAAGACCCTGTCACCTGAGGTCCCCCATCAAAGATATTATGAAGGAAGAGGAACAAGGTGGCAGCAGAAGGCACGGCTAGCCAGAGGCTGACCACTGGCCCACTGGGCTTCATCCTGAGGAGAGGGCCTACCCAGGCCCAGTTCCTCAAAAAGGAGCACCCTTTCTTCTCAATGCTAGACACAGGGACCCGCGCCCCTGCACCCCGTGTCTCACCTGGTAGGGGTCACTATGGTGCCCCAGCGCTTCCGCCTCCTCCTGGGGTCCTCCAGCGGCTCTGCCAAGCAGGGAGAGGGGCAAGGAGACCTTTCCCCTTGCCACCTCTTCCTCGGCTTTCGCCCTTCCTGAGGGGCGGGCCCGGGAAGCCTCCCCTGGAGGGGAGGGGGTGACAACCTGATCTGACCTCGCGGTCCAGTCCTCCTCCTCCTCGAGGGCGACAGTTGCTGAATCCCGGATTTCTGATTGTGGGGTCTGAACCCCAGATATTGCAACGAAGGGAGGCTGAATTTGATATCCGAACGCTTGGGGAATGAACCCCAGATACTGGTGCACGCAGGGACCTGAACCCCAGATATTTGAAATCCTATGAAACAGAGCCCCAGGTTTAGAGAGGTTAGGACCCGGGTCCTGGATATGTGGGATCTGAGGGGCTGATACCCGGATATTTGAGAAGCGAGGAGTCAAGCCCGGAAATTCACGACCGAAGGGCCTGAGCCCCAGGTCTTCGGCCACCGACAGGGGGCCCACCCCGAGGACGTCCGGCCGCACGGCCCCTCTCACGCCGGGGTCCGAGGGTGACAGCCCTCACTCCCGCCCCGGTCTCCTCCCTTTCCCCCTTCCTCTTCTGAGGGTAGCTGAAAGACTGTAGCTAAGGGCGGTCCCCGCGCCTTCTCTCCCTCTCCTCTTCTCAGCCTCAGCCTCTCTCCGCACCACAGCCCCGCTCTCGTCCCGGTCTCCCTCTCCCTCTTCCTCCCAATTCCAAGATGGAGACCGGGCGGGAGCGCGCAGGCGCGGTAGGGACGCCGGGCCAAAGGGGGCGGAGCCCCAAGTGAATAACCCCGCCCCTCTATCCTTACTGCCGCGGCCAGGGAGATGGGCAGCCACCAAGCCAGAGTGCGCGCGCGCTCCGCCACGCGGACCTTCGGATGGGAGGAGGCGGGGAGAAGGGCTAGGCTTGCAGGGGGAGGAGCTCAGCGCGCAGTCCGACGACTGGCGGTGGAGAGGGATGCGGCGCATGCGCTCGCCCCGCCTCAGCGCAGAGCCCGAGCCTGTTGCTAGGGGAAGCTTTGAGGGGGCGCGAGTGGAAGGAAAGAAGAAGCCGTGATCTGCGCCTGCGTGTAGGGTAGCTGTTGGGAGGGGCAAGGGAAGGAGGCTTGCTGGGCTCGGAAAAGGCGGGAAAATGGACTGCTCTGGTTAGTAACCATACAGCCAGGACGTGGGCTCCTAAGTTCGAGGAATCTTTGCTAGGAAAACTCAGTCTGTCAAATCCCTTCAGGAAGCAGGCATTTCACAACTGCATGACCTGCCCAAGGTCACAAAGCATTTATGTCAAATAATTTCCAAGACCATACCCACCTAATTCTCTCAACTGGTGGGAGCTATCAACTTTATTTCATAGAAGAAAACAAGACATAAAGTGGCAGAGCTGCAATCAAAGGTGTTTTCCAAAGGCAAGTCACAATAGAGGATAGAGCTGCAGTAACCCACACCCTATGCCAGCCTCTATCCCAAACTGAAGATTCAGCAAGGTAAAGTCCCCCAAACCTGTCTGCCCTGAAATTCCCACCTCAATCCAATCCCCAATAAACACCCTGGGCAACAATGGGCAAAAAAAGCCTTTTATTTCCCCCCACATTCCAGTTCTCCATTTTTTGTAACATCTCTTCCAACTCAGAACAAAGGCCAGAGAAGTTGATTCACACCTGGAGAAAAAGAAAGTTAAAAACCAGGGCAGATCACAGGGCCCTTGGGGGAAGTGCTGGGATGCTGCAGAGTCAGGAGCAGAGGAAATGGCAACTAGAGAGAGGTACAAGCACTTCTCCTGGCTGGGGTGGGTGGCTTCAGGACCCCAGGATGTGCCAGGAGCCAGGGAGGCCTCCTTTCCCAGTCCACTCAGATCTAAGAAAGGCTCAGAGAGTTCCACCATCTCCTATCCCAGGCAGCTGGAGAGGGCGGTGAAGCCTAGCCCTGAGCAAAATAAGCAAAGTTGATCTTGAGCATATAGTTCCTTTGGCCAGAGCCCCTCCCAGGGCTTGGGCCGTTGCCACTTCTCCCATGGGTATTGCCTAGGGCACAGCAGCCAGTTGTTGAAGCTGAGAATGGTCTAAAAGCTGGCTGTGGGGCACCTGGGTGGCTCAGTCGGTTTGGCTCAGGTCATGAGTGAGTTCGAGCCCTGCGTCGGGCTCTGGGCTGACAGCTTGGAGCCTGGAGCCTGCTTCAGATTCTGTATCTCTCTCTCTCTCTGCCCCTCCCCTGCTCATGCTCTGTTTCTCTCTCTCTCAAAAATAAATAAATGTTAAAAAAAAAAAAAAGAGAGAGAGAGAGAGAGCTGGCTGCACAACAGATAACTCTCATATTATATGAGATCCACCTGGCAGAGTGAGATTTTTTTTTTACAGAAACATTGTTTTTCTTTAATGAGCTGACATATGAACTGGTTAGCCAATATGCCCCCCACCCACTGCTACCTTTGTGAGGTGTATTCCTCCAAAGATCCTGTTAGCAGAATCAACTTTTTCTAAATGCAGTGAAGGCTGATGGAAGAGAGAAGGTGTAGGTAAAATGCCTGGGCACATAGTACGTCCCTGGTAAATAGGCATCACCAATCCTTTTGAGCTGTTCAAGATGAGTTTTACAAAATTTGCATCATAAAAATGAGTATCAGGATGTCAGGACAAAAGCAAGACAAACATAATTCACATCTAGGATGCGTCATCAAATTTGAACCCTCTCGACTCCCACTGTTGCCAAAAAACTTGGATGGGAACTACAGCTATGGATGAATCCTAAAAATCCGAATGTTAACTGAAAGAAGTCCGTCACAAAAGAATATGTATGATTCCATCTACGTAAAGTTCAAAAATAAGTAAAACCAAACCATATTATTAAGGAATGACTCTATCTCAGTTATAATCGCCACCCCTACCCCATCCCCTATTCCCACAGGACTGGGGCAAAGAACCTTACCTGAGAACAAGATGGGAACTAGGCCAGCGCCCTCAGAGCCGGGTTCTAGACCAGTGGGACTCCCGGCGCGGGTGGAAGCACGCAGCAGTGAGACAGCAGAGAAGGCCACAGAAGAGAAGCAGGAAGGAGCCCAAAACAAACAGTCTGGAGCCACACAGAGCCAGCTCCTCCTAAGGATGGGCACAGGGAGGGAAGGAGGAATGAATGAGAGAGGGAGGGCAGAGAGTCCTCTGCTGGGAGGACATCTTATCCCCAGGCCAAGAACAATAGAGAGAAGCCCCCATGGGGGAGAGGGCTCTCTACATCCCAGAGAGAAGGAGAACCCAAAGAGAAAATGTAATTTCTGTATAAGCTAATCGTCTTGATGGTCTACGAACTGCTTTCTTGCCCAGCCATTTAGGTGAACCCCCATAATGTCTCCATGAGATAGGAACGTTCACTACTATCCACATTTTAAATATGCTCAAGCAAGGCCACGTCTGGAAACAAATATTTTCTCTGATTCTAAACGCCCAGGTGACGTTCCTCACCAGGGTCTTCACAAGTGTGAGGAAAGAGTACACAGTAGCCTTTCACTGGACCCCATAGGCTGCAGTGTCAAGTTGTAGCATTTTAGGCATCATGGTACCTCATAATAAGGCCCCTGCATCTCTTCTGTCTCTTCCCCTCAGTCATTCCTAAGCCCTGAGGGAGTGCTGTCGGAGGCCGAACACTTTTCAATCTCTAGGCCTGTGTTTGTGCTGGTCCTTTGGCCTGGAATGTATTTCCCCTCTCCTGAACCCCCTCTATTGCATTCTCTGCCCACATCTTCCTCCTCTTCAAGGGTCACCCTGAAAGGGCAGACAAAGCCTGGGACTGCAGTCAGAAGGTATAGGTTGCAATCCTGTGTCTGCCACTTAACCAGTTGTGTGACCCTGGGCAATTCACTCCCTCTCTCTAAGCCTGTTTCCTCATCTGTAAAATAGGATAATAACAGCTACCTCAAAAGGCGATTTTAAGATCAAATGAGATAATGAACCTGATAGCACTTTGTACATTATAAACTACTGTACACAATTCCCTTTCTTAAATGCCACCTTCTCTGTGAAGCACTCTCCATAAATGTTCAAGTTAGGGTTAATTGCTCCTTACTCCATGTTTGAATAACACTTTGCTCACATCTCTAAGATAGCAATTAGCCTATTTTGCCTCTTCTTACAGCTTCTGAATTCCTTTATTCTGTTTAAAGACAAGTTAATAGTAATAGCTGTCATTTATCCAATCGCTGTTATGTACCAGGCATTGTCCTGGGCACTTGACATTAATTCTCGTTCATCTTTATTTGTTGGAATCAGGAGATAATATCATGTTTTCCATTTTACAGACGAGGAAGCTGAGGCTCAGATGATTGCTCAAGGTCACACACCCTCTGAGGCAGAATTCTAGAGCCGATGCCTTTTTCTATTAGGTAAGACTGCCTCCAGGAGCCTTCAAGACACAGCATTCGGCATGGCAGTCTATGAAACCCCAACAACCTGAGGTTCTTACCGAGGTGAGCAGCTTGGTGAGCACAAGGCCTTCGTGGCTCCAGACCCTGACACACTCCTCGGCCATCCTAGGGCTCAAGGTGGCATTCCCTGCTCCCTCCTCTGAACAGGATATGGGTGGCTGGCTGGAGGGCAGGATTCCTGGAGCAGCACTAAAATACAGGCAGGTTCCTGGGGTCCTCTCTGCGGTCACCCTGGCTGTAATGAGGACCAGCTCTCCTGCAGAAGGTCCTAGGAGAGGCACAGGAGAGGCGGTGGAAGGAAATGGAGGGTGGGGCGGAAGCCATCCATCTTCAGACTTACATTCATTTCTAAGGCTTCCTACAGTACCAGGTGTTTTGGCATTGAAGTTATTTGATAAAGTGCTCTATATGCCATCATTGTGTCATTGAGAAATGACAATAATTGTGTACCAATATAAACAAAAAATTAAGTTCGCTTACAGTCAATAAAACAATCATACCAATACTCACAAAGCTGCAGTGAAACTGGGGCTGATACACATTGCCAATGTCAGTCTGTATAAACTAGTTTGTCCTTTTTTTTTTTTTAACGTTATTTATTTATTTATTCATTTTTTGAGAGACAGAGAGAGACAGAGCGAGCAGGGAAGGGTCAGAGAAAGAGGGAGACACAGAATCCGAAGACAGGCTGCAGGCTCTGAGCTAGCTGTCAGCACAGAGCCTAACGTGGGGCTCAAACCCACGAACCGTAAGATCATGACCTGAGCCAAAGTCAGACCCTCAAGCGACTAAGCCACCCAGGCGCCCCTAGTTTAAGAAAGTAACTTTCTACTAGGTACCAAAATCCATTTAAAAAATCACACCCCATTTCAAATTAGTGGGAAAAGGATGGCTATTTAGTCGATGAATGGCCTGGGGGTAATTTCCATTTGGAAAAAAAAGAAAAGTTAAGGCTCATTTCACACTATAAAGTCCAGATGTGGTAAACACCTATACAAATAAACTAAACAAAACAAAACCCAAAGAAAATATAGAAGAGTATTTTCTATTTTAAAGTGGGGAAGGCCTTCCTTAAAAAGACACAAGACCTAAAAGCCTGAGTAAAGAATGAGAGCAATAAACTCAACCTCGTAACAGTTAAAGGGTTCTCTACAATGAAAGATAACTTAAAAAAAAAGTAACAGAATGGATGAAAATACCCATGTTTAACTGGCAAAAAAGGTTTACTATCCAGAATGTATAAGGATCTTCTAAAAATCAAGATGATAAAGGCAAATAATTTTTTCTTTTTCTTTTCCTGCAAAACCCCAAGACAAATAACTTAAAAGTAAAATGAGAAAAGGATATGAACAGGAAATTCATGGAGGCACGAAAATGGCCAATAAACCTATATATAATATGTTCAACCTCACTAACATCAGGAGAAAGTAAATTAAAGCAATCAGGTAATTCCTTTGCTCGTTTTTAAAGTGGTAAAAATTAAAAAGACTGATAATAACAAGAGTTGCTGAAGATGTGGGGAAATGGGCACTTTCAACAGGACACCTTTTGGAAAAGATAATTTGGCTGTATCTTTCGCAATTTTAAATGGGTACAGAGAGGGACTGAGAAGATGCCCATCAAACTGTGGACTCTGCAGGGGAGGTGAGGAGAATTTTTTTGTTTTGTTTTTGAGAGAGAGAGAGAGAGAGAGACAGAGAGAGAGGGAGAGAGAGGGAGAGAGAAGGCATGGGGGAAGAACAGAGAGAGAGGAAGATGGAGGATCTGAAGCAGGTTCTGTGCTGACAGCATATAGCCCAATGGGGGGCTCAAACCCACCATCTGTGAGATCATGACTTAAGCCGAAGTCAGTCACTGAACCAACTGAGCCACCATGCACCCTGAGGTGAGGAAGATTTTTACACGTGCTTTGTATACTTCTATGTGCTCTGAATCCACAACAAAATGAATTTGTCTATTAAAAAAAGGTCCATACCGTTGGACTCTGTCACTTGTAGAAACTAATCCTAAGGTAAGAAAGAAAAATGCCAAGTATACCAAGATGTTTATTGTGATTTCACAAAAAAGTGCCAAAAAATAAGAAACAGTAGAGATGTTTAACACTAGGAAAAGCATTACAAATGATGGCCTAACCACTTAATGGATCACCTTACATCCATTAAAATAAGAACATTCAGGCCAGGCAGTAAGAAAAAAAATGATGTCATGAAGGAAAAAAGAGAAATAGAAACCAGTATATATATCATAATGAGAACTGAGAAATGTACATGTAAAATTTTGTAAGAGAATGCCCCTTTTTCAATGTTTTCCAGATCAAATTAATCACCAAAGTCCTGTCAATCCCACACTGCCAATGTCTCTCCAATCAGTACCATTTTTCACAGCATTGTTTTAGCTCAGTTTTTCTCATCATCTTTTTTTTTTCTCAAAGAATTTATTTAATTTTTTAAAGTAATCTCTACACCCAGCGTGGGGCTTGAACTCACAACCCTGAGATCAAAAGTCACACACTCCACCTACTGAGCCAGTCAGGCGCCCCTTCTCATCATCTTTCCATTGCAGCCACCTCCTAACTGGTCTTCCTCCATCTGGATGCTTTCCTACCAGACAATCAGCTAACAGAGTGTGATCTTTTTAAAAGAACAACAACAACAAAACCCTACTATTTTCCTGACTAAAATTGTGAGTTTGCCCAACATACTAAAGTTCAACTATCTAGCCTTGGCATCCGCTCCATAGGATTCTGTCTGCTTCATCAAGTCCATCTCTTGCCACTCATTCAACACTCCTTCCCTTGCACCAAAATGAACCCCTTGAAGTTCTCAAACATGCCATTATGGTCCCCATCTGCATCCTTTTGTATATGGTTGTCCCTCTGGCTGGAAGAGCATACCCCGAAACCTCCCTCAAGCCTCAGCTCAGGCACTGAATCCTTGGAAAAGCCTGTCTTCACTACCCCTGCTTGACAGGCTCCTGACTATTCCCACTGTACCTTGTGTACTACTTCACACACTGAAAGGTATTTACTTTGGGGAGCCTGGGTGGCTCAGTCCGTTGAGCATCTGACTCTTGACGTCAGCTCAGGTCATGATCCTAGGGTTGTGGAATCGAGCCCTAACTCTGCTCAGTGTGGAGCCTGCTTGAGATTCTTTCTCTCCCTTTGCCCCCTCCCCCACTTGTGCACATGCTTTAGCTCTCTCTCAAATAAAAATTAAAAGGAAAGAAAAGAAAGAAAGGTATATACTTCTGTTCATGTCGGTATTCTTGCTAGACTATAAGCAGCTTGGGGCAAGGACCCATGTCTTACACGTCTCTATGTTCCCCATGCTTGCTACACAGTAGGTGCTCAATAATTATTGCTTAGATGATGCAGTCATAGGTGGGTTATATTTTAATTGTCCAGAGTAATCTTTCATGATATTATTTTGGTTCTAACCATTATAAAAAGAACTAGGGCTTGTTTGTAAAAACAGAACTAGAGAATCTGGAATTATGACAATTTTTAAAAAGAAGAACAGAGTTGGGGATGGGCTAAATGGATAAGGGGCATTAAGGAATCTACTCTTGAAATCATTGTTGTTGCACTATATGCTAACTTGGATGTAAAGTTAAAAAAATTAATAAAAAAAGAACAAAGTTGGAGGACTCACATTTTCTTTTTTTTAAGGTTTATTCATTTTTCACACTATTCACAAAAATTAACTCGAAAACGGATCATAGAGCTAAATGTAAGAATCAAAACTATAAAATTTCAGTAGAAAATATAGGAGTAAATCTTGGTGAGCTTGACTTAGGCAAAGCCTGCTAAACCAAGACACTAAAAGCACAAGCAACAAAAGAAAAAATAGATAAACTGGATTTCATCAAAATTAAAACCTTCGTGCTTCAAAGAACACCATCAACAAAATGAAAAGACAACCCAGAGAATGGGAGAAAATATTTGCAAATCATACCTTAGATAAGAGACTTGTATCTAGAAGATATAAAGAACTTTTATTACTCAATAATTAAAAGACAAATTATCCAATTTCTTTCAAAAGCAAACTCTAAATATACTTTTCTCCAAAGAAGATAGACAAATGACCAATAAGTGCATGAAAAAAAAATGTTCAGTATCATTAGCCGTGCCAATTAGAACCACAGTGAGAGGGGCGCTCGGGTGGCTCAGCTGGTTAAGCGTCTGACTTTGGCTCAGGTCATGATCTTATGGTTTCTGAGTTTGAGCCCCAAGTCACGCTCTGTGCTGACAGCTCAGAGCCTGGAGCCTGCTTCGGATTCTGTGTCTCCCTCTCTCTCTGCCCCTCCCTTGCTTGTGCTCTGTCTCTCTCAAAAAGAAATAAACGTTAAACAAAACAAAACAAAACAAAACAAAACAAAAGAACCACAGTTTGATACTACTTCCCACTGCCTAGGATGGCTGGAATAAAAAAAGACAGACAATAACAAATGTTGGTGAGGATGTGGAGAAATTGGAATTCTCATTCACTGCTGGGGGGAATATGAAATGGTGCAGGCACTTTGGAAAATAGCCTGGTAGTTCCTCAAAAGATTAAATGGGAGCGCCTGGGTGGCTCAGTCTGTTAAGCGTCTGACTCTTGATTTCAGCTCTGGTCATGATCACAGAATTGTGAGAACTAGTCCTGTGTCGGACTCCACGCTAAGAATGGGGGCTGCTTGGGATTCTCTCTCTCTCTGCCCCTCCCCTGCTCATGCTAATAAAAATTAACATTAAAAAAAATGATTAAACATAGAGGTGCCATATGATCCAGCAATTCCACTCCTTGGTATTTCATTTCACCCAAGAGAAATAAAAATGTATGATCACACAAAATCTTGTATGCGAATGTTCACAGTGGCATCGTTCATAATAGTCAAAAAGTAGAAACAATCCAAATGTCAATCAACTGGTGAATGGATAAGTGAAATGTGGACTATTCATACAACAAATGCTATTCAGCAGTAAAAACATGACGTACTGATAAGTGCTACGACATGGATGAACCTTGAAAACATGCTGGTTGAAAGAAGCCAGGCACAAAAGACCACATATTGTATGAAATGTTCAGAATAAGCAAATCTACAGAAAAAGAAAGGTTAGTAGTTGCCTGGGTCTGGGAGGTTAGGAGGAAAAGGGGAGTGACTGATAATGGGTATAGGATTTCTTTTTGAGGGAATGAAAATGTTCTAAAATTGGTTGTGGTGATAGTTGCCCACTTTTGTGAATATGTGAAAAGCCATTTAATTGTACGTTTTAAATGTGTGAATTTTATGGTATGTGATATCTCAAAGCTCTCGTAGATATATTTAGAAAATAAAAAGCACAGGAAAAATTATCCCAAGTCTGTATATATCAGACACCTGCCTTTATTCTCATGCTTTGATCACACACATGTATACATAAGAGACCTCCCCCCGTGACACACTCATATACATATGTAATTCACAAGAGAATCTTAGAATGATAGGGTCGAAAAGCACCTCAGAAGCCAGAGAGTTCCACCTTTCTCTCCTCCCTTTTCATCTCCCCAGTTTCAGGCAAGGAACCTGAGGCCAAATCTCATGCAGGAATCAATTGATTCTCTCTCTCTCTCTCTCTCTCTCTCTCTCTCTCATCATTTTCCCAGATGACTCTAAGCTCTGTGGAAATGGAGATGCCTAATTTTTTCTGTATCCTCCAGAGCACATAGAGCTGTGGTAAGAACAGAGCAGGCACTTAGGACACTTGCTTAATTGAAAAGGGCATGCTTCTTGAATATCCCTGAGGAAAAAGAAGGTATCTCTAAGAGGAGAAAGCAGTAGAGATGAAGAGGGATGAGAAAAAACATTAGGTCAAATCTATCCCATCTCATTACACCTCCCAGGTGGCTCAGTCTGACTTGATTTCAGCTCAGGTAATGATCCCAGGGTCATGGGATTGAGCCCCATGTCGGGCTCTGTGCTCTCTGTGTTAGAGCCTACTTCTTAAGATTTTCTGTCTCTCCCTCTGCCCCTCTCCCCCTGCTCATATTTGTGCTCTGTCTCTCAAAAGAAGAAGAAGAAGAAGAAGAAGAAGAAGAAGAAGAAGAAGAAGAAGAAAAGAAGGAAGGAAGGAAGGAAAGAAGAAAAAGAAAGAAGCTCAGAGCTGGAAGGAGAAAAAGTAAACACCTGTTCGCTGAAAGTCTGAAAATATCTAGTCCCTACTACAGCAGAAGTGACCCAGGATCACCAGGTTGGTGAGGTCAGTGACAGGGCCCACCCCTAAGTATTCTGATGCCCAGCCCATAGTCCCCCTTGATCTCACCTTTCAATCCCAAATGACTACCTGGGACTTGGGTTTGGAATGTCTGGGTCTTGTTCCTGTCTGGACCATCTCCGAAGTTCAAGGTGGTCAGTAAGCCTACGACTTGAGACCCACGCCACTTCCCTGTGACTGTCCCATTCACGGGGCACAGGGTCAGCTGGCCAAAAGATCTCAGGAAAGAGACCCAGTCCTGTGTGCAAAAGGAAGGTGAGAGAGTGAGAGGTGAGAAATTAGCAGCACGAGCAGGCCTGTATGGAAAGGATGAAGAAGGTACTCACCTGAGGGATGTCAGGGCTGCGCAGGCCAGTCCTGTGGGTGAGGAGGAAGCTGCCAAGGCCCAGGCCTGAAAGGCCAAGAAGCAGCAGGATCAAAGTGGCACAGACCAGAGGAGGGTGGTGGGCCAGACAGAGATGCAGGTTGTGCCCTGCCTGGCAGCTGCCCATGGGGAGGAGAGGGGTCTGGGCCTCCGCGGAGAGCCTGCTGGAGGACAGGAAGGAAGAACTGGACAAGAGCCTGAGAGTCAGAAGGCACTTACCCATTTTATTCAAAGGGACGCTAAAGCACTGAAAAGACAAGGGACTTGTTCCAGCCCACACAGCCAGTTAGTGGCAAAGCCAGGACAAGAACCCAAGGCTCTTGACTCCCAAGTGTTCATCCCCCTGCACCACTCAAAAAAATATCTGCTCTATTTCATTTCTGATGTAATCAATGCAGAAGCAAAGGAGAGCACACTGTGCTCGAAAAAGGAACCCAAATGGAGAATTCTCAAGGGGAGAAATTGAGCAAGCAGCTGTTCCGGGGCTAGGGTTTGGCTGAAGAACAGTTCCAGCCAAGAGCCTAGACAAAGGAAGTGTCTGATGAAAAGAACTCCACTTTGGAGCAAAACGGTTCAGTCTGAATCCTCCTCTGCCACTCACTGGCTATGTGAGAAAAACCAGTTAACCTTTGTGAGCTTAAGGATCTGTGAAAGGGGAGGGGGGGAAGGGAGGGAGGAGGGGTGGTTCCAAGAATAAGGACTAAATGTGACAGATAAAGCAGTTTGCATAGTACTCGGGCCTTGCAGGGACTCAACAAATGGCCATTTCCTTTCTATTTCTCCGTGTCATACTTATCTTTAAAACTAGGTGAAGCAAAGCAAAAAAAAAAAAAAAAAAAAAAAAAAAAAAACCACTGGTGGAAACTGAGGTTCCGGGACTTTCACAGGGGAGGGGCAGGGCCAAGGTCTGAAACCCGTTTTCTGCTTCCAAGGTAGTGCCCTTTCCCAAGCGAGAAGCGACAGTCTTATGAAAAGGAACATCTGGAAGACGGGATAAACATATTGGGTGGGGGGACAAGGTGGGCTCCAGGGAAATACAGGTGCCACAAACGCCCAGCCCCTGCCCTGCCTCCCGTCCCGGCACATCTGGAAAGAGGGAGAAAGCACGAAGGGGGAGGGCAGAGCCTGAGGTCGGCGGCTGGTGGTGCCCCTGGGCCTCCCCTCCCCCCGCCCCGAGCCCCTCCTGCAGGAACTCAACACCCGCAACATCCCTTTCCCGGTCTCGCGGCGTCGGGCCCGCCTGCCGCTAGCTCTCACCGCTCGGAGCCGGGCGGAGGCCGGCGCCCCCCGCGACGTCACGCGTGGAGCAGCGAAGGGGCGGGGTCCGTGCTCCCCCCACCCACCCCCACCCACGCGGTGGGGATTCGCATGCGCAGTGTCCACGCGGGCGGCCGCCCGGCCTCTCCCGGACTGGGCGGGGGCGTACCAAGAGGAAACGCAAGGAAGGGGCAACGGAGACGAAACTACTCCGAGGTGGGTGAGTGACAGGGAGAGAGGCAAATGCGCCGACTCCAGGGTCGTTGTTAGAACTGGAAAGCCTTACTCCGGAGACACTGGGGGGCATTTCAACGACAGTCGCGTCTCAGGCATTTTTCTATTGCTGGTCCCCCACCCGCGCCAGTCGCACAGCCCAGCCGCGCCCAGGTTCCGGGTAAGAATTTGGGGTCCGCCCGGGGGCGGGACTCCAATCCTAGGACTTTGGCCTTACGGGCTGTTTGCGCTCAGCCCTTCTACGCGGACCTAACGTCTACGCTGCGTGCTTGGCCTCTGATTTTAGCGACTCCTTCATGCATAGGATACTATAGCTGCAAGGCTCCTCAATAGAGACCATCTTATTTCACTTCTGCCCATATTTTAGAGATGAGAACACCTGAAATAGCGGGACGCATGGAGCCAAGGGTCCTGGGTTCAAATCCTAACTTTGTGTCTGCTTCTGCATAAGCCATAACCGTGCTCTTCTGGGGAGCCAAGTTTGTTGAAGGGATTCATCCTACCTACCTCACTGGTTGGATGGGAAGCTGAAGAGGCAAAGTGTGGGAATACATGGGCCCAGGGTGCACTGAGCACACAGCTGAGCCCCACAAATAAATGCTCCTTGAAACAAAATCTTAATATTCAACTCTAGGCCAGGTCATTCCTGTACTCCTCCCCCTTCCCAAAAGTTTCTAGCCCCAAACCCTTTCCTAAATGGTAAAATAATACTCAACAAGGGTGGGAGACCATTCAATGAAGAAAAGCTAGTCTTTTCAACAAATGGTGTTGGGAAAACTAGATACCCACATATGAAAGAATGAAGTTAAACCCTTACCTTACACCATATGTAAAAGTTAATTCAAAATGCACCAGAAAAGTAAATGTAAGAGCTGAAAGTATAAAACTCTTAGAAGAAAACATGAGGAAAACTTCGTGACATTGGATTTGGCAATGATTTCTTGGATCTGACACCAAAAGCACAGACAACAAAAGAAAAAATAGGTAAGTTGGACTACATCAAAATTTAAACTTCTGAGGGCACCTGGGTGGCTCAGTTGGTTAAGCATCCAGCTCTTGGTTTCAGCTCAGGTCATGATCTCATGGTTGATGAGTTCAAGGGCTCTGCACTGTCAGCACAGAGCCTGCTTGGAATTCTCTCTCCCTCTGTCTCTACCCCTCCCTCCCTTACACATGCTCTTCCTTTCTCTCTCAAAATAAATAAAAAAATTTTTTAAACTTCTGTACATCAAAGAACAAAAGAGAGTGAAAATCAACCCATGGAATGGGAGGAAATAATTTGAAAATCATGTATTTGCTAAAAACTTAATAATATCCAGAATATTTAAAGAGCTCTTACCACTCAACACAACAACAACAAAAATCCTGGTTAAAAAAATAGCCAAAGGACTTGAAGATGTTTCTCCAAAAACATACAAATGGCCAATAGGCACATGAAAAAATACTGAATATTACTAATCATTAGGGAAATGCAAATGAAAACCACCATTAGATATACCTCATAGCAATTAAGATGGCTACTATAAAAAAAAGAAAGGAAGAAAGGGAAATAAGTGTTAGCAAGACTGTGGAGAAATTGGAACCCTTTTGCACTGTGGGTAGGAATTTAAAATGGTACAACCAGTACAGAAAACAGAATGGTGGCTCTTCAAAAAATTAAAAATAGAATTATCAGAGGTGCCTGGCTGGCTCTTGATCTTAATTAAGGTTGTGAGTTTGAGCCCCATATTGGGTGTAGAGATTACTTTAAAAAATAATAAAATCTTGGGGTACATAGCTGGCTCAGTCCGTTAAGTGTTTGACTTCAGCTCAGGTCATGATCTCACGATTTGTGAGTTTGAGCCCTACATTGGGCTCTGTGTTGACAGGGAGGAGGCTGCTTCAGATCTTCTGTCTCCTTCTCTCTCTGCCCCTCCCCTGCTCGAGCTCTCGCTCTCCAAAATAAACATTTTAAATAAATAAATAAATAAATAAATAAGTAAATAAATATTTTTTAAAAAATGGAATTACCATATTATCCAGCAATTCCACTTTTGGAGTATATACCCTAAAGAATTGAAATCAAAATCTCTAAGAGGTATTTCTATACCCGTGTTCATAGCAGCATTATTCACAAGGGCTAAAAGGTGGAAGCAACCCAAGGGTCCATCAACAGATGAATGGGTAAATGTGGTATACACATACAATGAAATATTTTTCAGTCTTTAAAAGGAAGGAAGTTCTGATACATGCTACAACCTGGATGAACCTTGAGGACATTATACTGAATGAAATAAGCCAGTCACAAAAAGACAAATATTTATGATTCCACTGAATGAGGTACTAGAGTAGTCATATTCATAGAGACAGAAAGTAGAATGGTGGTTACCAGGAGCTGGGGGAGGGGGGGAACGGGAATGGGGAGTACTGTTTAGTGGGTACAGAGTTTCAGTTTTCCAAGATGAAAAGAATTCTGGACGTGGATGATGGTAATTGTTGCACAAGGTGAATGTACTTAACACTACTAGATTTCTGCAGTTAAAAATGCACAGACAAAAATGGTTACGATGGAGGGCACCTGGGTAGCTCAGTCAGTTAAGCGACGAACTCTTGAGTTCTGCTCAGGTCATGATCCCAGGGTTGTGGAATGGAGCCCCCAGCATGGAGCCTCTTAAGATTCTCTCTCTCCCTCTGCCCCATCTCCCCACCCCCCCAACCCCGCGCTCATGCATTCATTCGTGCGAATGCTCTCACTCTCTTAAAAAAAAGAAAAAAAAGTTAAGATGGTAAATATATATGTTATGTATATTTTGCCACAAACATAATTAAAACAAAAACAAAAACCTTGGTGTGTGTGTGTATGTGTGTGTGTGTGTGTGAATTTATGGCACAGTCTCTTAGAGTATAGTGGGTGATGAATGCCATTGATTGACTTAATTGAAATTCCAAGCAAAGGAAGTATTTTCTTCTCAAAGGAAAAAGAAGTATGGCTGATAGAGAATTTTCAAATCTAAGAATTAGAAGGCACTCAATAACTGAACAAGTTCAACAATAACCACCCCCACTCCCACTTTATTTTTCCAGATGCCAAACTGATGTCTGGAGAGGTTAAGGGACTTGCCCCAAGTCTCCCAACCAGTTAAGCCTCAGCCAGACTAGAGCCCAAGTGTCCCAACACTGAATCTAGTCCTTTCTTACCAAATCCTCCTTGCTCTATCCTGCCAAGGGATCTCTGCTGAAAACCTGCAAAAGTCTCTGCCCATCCGATTCTCAGTCACACCCAGTTGGAGCTGATGAGGTCACCTTTCCCTAGTCTCAGTTTTGTCTCCCCAGCCAGCACCACAGTTCCTGGAACTGTATGCTCTCACAACCCCCAGTTTCCATAGTTTGAGCACAGTATTTACTCAATAAATGTTTATTGACTAATATATTGAAAACAGCTTCTTTTTTGTAAAATTTTTAAATGTTTATTCATTTTTGAGAGAGAGTGTGTGTGTACAAGCAGAGGAAGGGCAGAGAGAGAGGGAGACCCAGAATCTGAAGCAGGCTCTAGGCTCTGATCTGTCAACACAGAGCCCAACACAGGGTTTGAACTCATGAACCAAGAGATCTTGACCTGAGCCAAAGTCGGCCACTTAACCAACTGAGCCACACAGGCCCCCCTTTGAAAACAGCTTCTTACAGGCCAGTTTCACTGAGAACTTACCAATTTTCGGTTTCATTTTAAGGTTGGGAGCACATCTGCCCATGCTGAATGGTTGTGAAATTTAGGTTAAAAGGTAAAAGAAAGTTTATTTGGTCAACAATGATATTTTAGTGTCTACTATGGTCCAGGCACAAAATTAATAGCCATATGGCAAAAACTTTATCAAGGCTCCTACTAAACGACAAGGTTAATTTGCAGGGTTATAAGATAAGGCACGAAGTAAGTACCCAGTGTGTGCTGGTACACAATAGGAAATCAACAAATGTGAGTTTCCCTTTATTATTCTTGTCCTGCAGAATAATAGGGCATGTTTGGACAGCAGTTTTTGTAAATGACCATAATTGATATTTACTTAGTCCAATCAACCAATTCTATGGACCAGTAGAGGCAAACTGGTAAAAGCAAGGAACTGCCTCAAGGCCTGGGAATCAGGGTAAGTGCATGTAAACAAATTTCTCAAAAAAAAAAAAAAAAGTTGGGGCCCGAGAGAGGGGTAGCCCAAGAGGACACACAGGTAGTTGTGCACTGTAATCCCTCAGCATTATAGCAAAGTTCTGATTTGGTAATGCACTCATCAGGCCCTTACGGTGGGTGTTACTGGGGAAAATTGGTCCTAGACAGTTTAAATAATTTACCAAGGTCACACACAGAGCGGGAGGCAGAAGTTGGCTTATGAGTCAAGCCTGACTACAAACAAATGTAAGAATCTACAAATATGAGAATCAGCAAGCCAGCTGAGAAGGGACCCACCCACTCTTTTGAAAGGAATCCGGGGAGGGGGTCCTCCATCACTTCATAGTGATAGATTCCTCTAGGAGCTCTGGCCCAGATAAAAGTTCTTAGGGATCAGTTTGATTTTTTTCTTTCTATATTATTGAGCCCTAAAACTTTGTGGAGTCACAGACCGCTTTGAAAATCTGAGGAAAGCTTTTCATTCAGTCAGATATTCATTCAGTAAACATCTCTGAGCTGCCAGCACTATACTGCAGGTGGGGAATAAAATTGTGGACAAAGTATTCAGGATCCCTGGCTTCCTAGAAAGTAAAATCTGCCAATGGACCTTCTCCCTGGAAAAATGCACTTTACCTGAACATTTGCTGTTTCAATCAGCAGACACTCAGTTCTCTTGGAGGCTATCCTTGGACAAGAGCCCCTACATATTTAATAAGTTTCCTTCTACCCTAGTTGGACTCCAATTTTGTGGTTAGTTTAATATCAGGACTGCTTGATAAAATTAGCCCTTCTTTCTGTTTTTACTTCTTGATTTTATCTTGTGTTATTCATCTATTCAATCCACTCATTCATTCATTCATTCAACAAACATTTGAACACCTGTTAAATGCCAGGCACTTGGTTAGGCATTGAGAAAGCCACATTTCCTACCAATGAAAATCCTTACTAAAAGAGACAGATACACAAAGAATTATGATAAAATGTCAAATACCATAAAAGATAGATAATACCATAATATAAAATAACAAGAGCTACCCTTTTCTGAATAGCTTCTAAGTGGGTGAAGCATTTAATGGCCTTCAAATGTTATTCTGTTCAAACATCAATAGCAAAAGCAAATCAGTATTATCCCTACCGTACAAATGAGAAAACCAAGGCTTAGCAATGTTAGGAAACTTGCCCATGGTTTTGAGCTAGTCAACAACTATATGTAATCCACACATACACACAAACACACACACACACACACGCATGATACAAATATTGGAAAAAATATTTGCAAACTTAGAATAAGATACTTTCTAAAGTAAGACAAATACCAGAAACTATAAATTGAAAAATGAATCAACTTAACTATTTTTTTTAGTTATTTTTTTTTTGAGGGAAATAAAAAGGCTTGGGGGAGGTGGGGGGCAGAGTGGCAGAGGGAGAGAGATGGAAAGAATCCCAAGTTCCATGCTCAGCATGGAGCCTGATGAGGGGTTCAATCCCATGACCCTGGGATCATGACCTGAAAACCAAAATCAAGAGACTGAGCCAATGGTGGCTCAACTGACTGAGCCACCCAGGCGCCCCATGAATCAACTTAACTATTTAAAATTAAAAGCCTCTGCAGTAACCTCTTGGACATTGGCCTTAGCAACGTATTTATGGATATGTCTCCAGACAAGGGAAACAAAAGCAAAAATAAACTATTGGGACTACACCAAAATACAAAATTTTGCAAAGCAAAGGAAACCATTAACAAAGCAAAAAGGGAACCTAGTGAATGGGAGAAAATATTTGCAAATGATATATCTGATAAGGGGTTGATATCCAAAATATATAAAGAACTTACACAACTCAACACCAAAAAAAAAAAAAAATCCAATTTAAAAATAGAGGACTTGAATAAACATTTTTCCAAAGAAGACATCAGATGGCCAACAGACACATGAAAAGATGCTCAACATCACTAATCATCAGGGAAATGCAAGTCAAAACCACAAGGAGATATTGCCCACACCTGTCAGAATGGCTAGTATCTTAAAGACAAAAATTAACTATTGTTAGATGTGGAGAAGATCCAAAGGACACAGAAAAGAGGGAACCCTCATGCACTGTTGATAGGAATGTAAATTGGTGCAGCCATGTGGACAATGGTATGGAGGCTCCTTAAAAAATTAAAAATAGTAATACTACACAATCCAGTAATTCTACTACTGGGTATTTACCCAAAGGAAATGAAAACACTAATTTGAAAAGATACCTGCACCCCTATGTTTATTGCAGCATTATTTACAGTAGCCAAGATATGGAAGCAAGTGTCCGTCAATAGCTGAATGGATAAAGATATGGTATATAAACACAGGGGAATATTAGTCAGCCTTAAAAAAGAATGAGATCTTGGGTCGCCTGGTTGGCTTAGTTAGTTAAGCATCTGACTCTTGGTTTTGGCTCATGATCTCATGGTTTCAAGAGTTCGAGCCCCCACCTTGGTCTCTGCACTGACAATGCAGAGCCTGCTTGGGATTCTCTCTCTCTCCCTCTCTCTGCCTGTCTCCAACTCACGCTGTCGCTGTCTTTCTCTAAAGTGAATTAAAAAAAAAATTTTTTTTAATGAGATTTTGCCATTTGCGACAACTTGGATGGGCCTAAGGGCATTATGCCAAGTGAAATATATCAGAGAAAGAGAAATATCATATGATTTCACCTAACTGTAAAATTGAAAAAACCCCAAAAAACCAGAGTCTTAAATACAGAGAAGAAACTGGGAGTTGCCGCAGAGGAAGTGGGTGGGGAGATGGGCAAAATAGATTAACGGGATTAAGAGGTACAAAAAAAATTTTAAAGCCTATATATGTTGAGTGACTTCATGCAAGTGAGAAGTAGGAGAAAATAACAGTAATATATGTTAATGGTCAAATGATTAGTAGCAGCTAATAATGCCCCGCATCAGGTGAAATTTACATGAGGCCAAATGCACAGATCTTAAATATAAAATTGCATAAGTTTTCACAAATGTAATGCCCATATAAACACCCCAATCAAAACGTAAAACATTTCCCATCACTCCAGGAACTTCTCTCATTCCCCTTTCCAGTTATTCCCCATCTCCTCTGACAAGGAAACCACTATTCTCATGCTATCATCAAATACTTAATGTTTTTTCCTTAAAGGTTCAAAATTATCTTACTAGATTCTAAGTTTTTTGGTTTTGTTTTGTTTTAGATTGCAAATTTCTTTAAAAAATTTTTTAATGTTTATTTCTATTCTTGAGAGAGAGAGAGAGAGAGACAGAGTGTGAGCAGGGGAGGGGCAGAGAGAGAGGGAGACACAATCTGAAGCAGGCTTCAGGCTCTGAGCTGTCAGGACAGAGACCGACACGGGGCTCGAACCCACAAACCATGAGATCATGACCTGAGCCGAAGTCGGACACTCAACCAACTGAGCCACCCAGGCTCCCCAGATTGCAATTTCTTTAAGGAGGCCCTGCCTAATTTTTTTGTTTAGTTTTCCTGATTCTTTTTTTCCTTAGGGTTGTTTTTGTTGTTTGTTTGTTTTAGTGTGATAAAATACATATAACATAAAATTTGCCATTTTATTTTTTAATTTTTATTTCTTTTAATATTTATTTTTGGGAGAGCACAAGCAGGGGAGGGGCAGAGAGAGGGGGACAAAGGATCTGGGCAGACAGGCTGACAGCAGCGTGTGCGGCTTGAACTCACAAACCATGAGATCATGACCTGAGCCAAAGTTGGATGCTCAACCGACTGAGCCACCCAGGTGCCCATAAAATTTGCCATTTTAATCATTTTGAAGTATACAGTTCATTCACAATGTTGTACAGCTATCACCACTATTTATTTCCAGAACTTTTCATCACCCTAAACAAAAATTCTATAGCCATTAAGCAATAGATCCCATTACCCCCTTGACCCAGATCCCCAAAACCTCTTTTCTACTTTCTACTGTTACAAATTTGTCTATCCTAGATATTTCATATAAATGGAATCGTACATGGGGTGCCTGGGTGGCTCAGTCGGTTAAGCGTCCGACTTCAGCTCAGGTCGTGATCTCACAGTTCATGGGTTTGAGCCCGGCGTCGGGCTGTGTGGTGACAGCTAGCTCAAAGCCTGGAGACTGCTTGGGATTCTGTGTCTCCCTCTCTCTCTGACCCTCCCCTGCCCACGCTGTGTCTCTCTCTCTCAAAACATAAATGGAATCGTACAACATTTGTCCTTTTTTGTCTGGCTAATTTTAATTAGCATAATGTCTTCTTTTTTTTTAATTTTTTAACATTTATTTATTTTTGAGAGACAAAGAGAGACAGAGGGAGACAGATCATGAGCAGGGGAGGGGCAGAGAGAGAGGGCCACACAGAATTGGAAGCAGGCTCCAGGCTCTGTGCTGGCAGCTCAGACACAGGGCTTGAACCCATGAACTGTGAGATCATGACCTGAGCCAAAGTCGGACACTCAACTGACTGAGCCACCCAGGCTCCCCTAGCATAATGTCTTCAAGGTTCATCGATGTTATAGCATGTGTCAGAATTTCTTTACTTTTTTTTTTTTTAAATAGGGCTCATCCCCAACATGGGGCTTAAACTCATGACCCTGAGATTGAGAGTTGCATGCTCTACCAACTGAGCCAGCCCAGGTACCCCAAGAATTTCTTTCCTTTTTAAGGCTGAATAATATTCCATTGTACATACACACTACATTTTGTTTATTCGTTCACTTATAGATGGACACTTAGACTGTTTGCACATTTTGGCTATTGTGAATAATCCTGGTACAAACATTGGTGTACAAGCAACTGTTTGAGTCCTTGTTTTCAAATCTTTATATGCCTAGGAATGGAATTGCTTGGTCAGATGGTAATCCTATTTAACTCTTTGAGAAACTGCCAGACTGTTTTCCACCATGGCCACACCATATTACATCCCCACCAGCAATGTAAAAGTGTTCCAATATCCCTACATTCTCACCAACACTTGTTATTATCTTTTTGATAATAGCCATCCTAGCATGTTGGAAATAGTGTCTTGTTTTGGTTTTTATTTGCATTTCCCTAACAACTAATGGTGTTGAGCATTTTCCATGTGCATATTTATCATTTGTATATGTTCTCTGAAATAAATCAAGTCCTTTGTCCATTTTTGAATTAGGTTGTTTGCAGTTTTGTCATTTGAGTTGTAGGGGTTCTGTACATGTTCTGGAAATGAATCTCTTAACAGATATGTGATTTGCAAATATTTTCTCCCAGTCTGTGAATTGTCTGTTCACTCTCTTGATGGTGCCCTTTGATACACAAGTTTTTCATTCTAATTAAGTCAAATTTTTCTACTTTTTTTTGTTGCCTGTGCTTTGATGTGATATTTAAGAAATCATTGCCAAGGTCATGAAGATTTGTCCTTATATTTTCGTCTAAGAGTTTGGTAGTTTTTGTTTTTACATTTAGGTCTATTATCTATTTTTAATTAATTTGTGTATATGGTATAAGG
Organism: Cryptoprocta ferox; assembly: GCA_028646485.1. Lineage (NCBI taxonomy): Eukaryota > Metazoa > Chordata > Mammalia > Carnivora > Eupleridae > Cryptoprocta > Cryptoprocta ferox. The sequence goes on from CM053564.1 coordinate 21,269,709, forward strand.
GTCCAACTTCATTTTTTGGCATGTGGATATCCAGTATTTCTGGCACCGTTTCTTGAAGAGACTCTTCTTTTCCCTATTGAATGATCTTAGCACTCTTGTAAAAAAAAAAAAAAAATCACTTAACCAAGGGTGCCTGGGTGACTCAGTCAGGTAAGCTTCTGACTTTGGCTCAGGTTATGGTCTCGCAGTTCATGGGTCCGAGCCCAGAATCGGGCTCTGTGCTGACAGCTCAGAGCCTGGAGCCTGCTTTGGATTCTGTGCCTCCCTTTCTGTCTGCCCCTCCCCTGCTCATGCTTTGTCTCTGTCTCTCTCTCAAAAAAATGAATAAATATTTAAAAAAAGTTTTTTAATCAGTTAACCATACAGAGGCATGGCCCCTAGCCAATGTTTCAAGACTTGGAAAATACGGATCTAATCATTTTTCACAACATTTTTTTTTTTTTGTCATCTACCTTCTTGCTGGCTTCATTTAATTTATATACAAATATTTATCTCTATTCATTAACAGTATAACAACAAAGCAACCCTTAATTCCTTCTATGAAAACAACCCTGTCAACAACACCATTATCCAAATCTTTTTGATTGTGCACTTCCATCAGGAAGAACTTTTGAACCTATACCTTTAATATATATGTATTTGTTTACTTATAAAGTTTTTACAACATTGCTCTACAATGAATTACAATAATTCATTATTTATTGTATAAAACATGGAAAAATACATAATTGGAAGGTGTGAGAAAATCAGTTGACTATAGATGTGAGTGTTTATTTCTGAGTTTTCAATTTTATTCTGTTTTTTTTCATCAATGGCTTCAATTACCAAATACATTGATGATTCAAAAATCCTTATCTTACAGGTATGCTGTTTCAAAGGGGCACATAGACCCCAATGTTTATAGCAGCACTATCAACAATAGCCAAAGTATGGAAAGAGCCCACTTGTCCATCGATAGATGAATGGATAAAGAAGATGTGGTGTATATATATATATATATATATATATACACACACACACACACACAATGGAGTATTACTCAGCAATCAAAAAGAATGAAATCTTGCCATTTTCAACTATATGGATGGAACTAGAAGGTATTATGCTAAGCAAAATTAGTCAGAGAAAGACAAATATATGATTTCACTCATATGAGGACTTTAAGATACAAAACAGATGAACATAAGGGAAGGGAAGCAAAAATAATATAAAAACAAGGAAGGGGACAAAACATAAGAGACTGTTGAACATAGAGAACAAACAAAGGGTTACTGGAGGGGTTGTGGGAGGGGGGATGGGCTAAATGGGCAAGGGGCATTAAGGAATCTACTCCTGAAATCATTGTTGTACTATATGCTAACTAACTTGGATATAAATTTAAAAAAATAAATGAAAAACAAATCCCTATCTTTAGGTCATACAGAAGTCAAGTTTAAGGTTCGTATTTTCAAATGTCTTCTTAAAAGACCCATTCATTCAACAAACATTTGTTGAGTGTCCCCTTGTACGATGAACTTCTATGTTCTGGGGATCTAATGGTATGGACAGATCTCTGCCTTCAAGAGTTTATAACATTGTCTACTCTTGGTGTCATACAGGCATCTCACTTAGTATATTTAAACTGAGCTCATGGAATAACATCAGTGAAAAGGGCAGGGTAGAGACCTCTAGCAGCCCATCCTCCCCAAAACTACCAAAAACCCAGCAAAAACTGTCAGAATTAACAAGCCAGTGCCACCTGGGGGCAGGGGCGGAGATAATGAGAGAGGCAAACTATAGATAGATATACCAAAAGCCAGGGAGGGGGAAAAAAAGAGAGAGAGAGAAGTGAGAATCTTTGGAAAGTAGGGCTTTGAAAGGCTCCCACCTCCAGGGCAGGATATATGCTCAGAAAATACCTGAGAAGACCATAGGTTTTACTTCTGGCTGGTCTTTACATTCTGCACAAGCAGTAAGTGAAGCCTGAGGCAGAGTTGTGAGTGGCCTGGCTAAGTGTTGAAGGAGTGCTCTAAAACAGAGACAATCTCCAAAGACCTGGAAAGCATTTTTTTTAATTTTATTTTCCTCCCCTCTATTCTTCCCCTCCTCTTCTTCCCCTCCTCCTTCCTTCTCTCCACATCATAATTTCAAATGTTCTGTTTTCAGAAAAAATTACAAAGCATGCAAAAAAAAAAAAAAACCCCACAGTAAATTACGGCCCACTCACAGGAAAAAGAAAATAATAGAAACTGTCCCTGAGGAAGCATAGACTTTGGATTTATTAAACAAAGACTTTAAATCAACTGTCTATAATGTATTCAATAAGCTAAAGAAAACCGTGGACAAAGAACTAAAGGAAACCAGAATAATATCTCAACAAATAGAGAGTATCAATAGATAGAAATTATAAAAAAAAACCAAATAGAAATTTAGTAACTGAAAAGTACAATAATTTTAAAAATTGTTTTAAGTTTATTTATTTATTTTGAGAGAGACAGAGATAGAGTGGGTGGGGAAGGGGCAGAGAGAGAGGGAGATAAAGAGAGAATCCCAAGCAGGCTCTGCACAGATCCCAATGAGGAGCTTGAAGCCACAACTGCAAGATCATGAACTGAGCCAGAATCAGGAGTCAGATGCTTAACCAACTGAGCCACCCAGGTGCCCCAATTTTTTAAAAGTGCAATGATATTTTAAAATGCACACAGAATTTGTTTTAATCAGGTATGATCAGATATGAAATTTTTAAAAAACTTTAACATTTATTTATTTTTGAGAGACAGAGAGAGACAGTGTGATCAGGGGAGGGGCAGAGAGAGAGAGGGAGACACAGAATCTGAAGCAGGCTCCAGGCTCTGAGCTGTCAGCACAGAGCCTGACGCGGGGCTTGAGCCCATGAACCGTGAGATCATGACCTGAGCCAAAGTCGGATGCTTAACCGACTGAGCCACCCAGGCGCCCCAAGATATGAAAATTAAAATCATGAAGGAAGAAGTTTCTACACTCAGAGATACCTACATGCAGGAGGCACAGCACAGTATACAGGGCAACATGGAGAAGTACCAGGGGAAGTGCATTTATTGTGGTTTTACCCATGGGAAGGAATGGGTAAGACAGGGTAAGCATGCTTAGGATGGGCTAGTTTGAATACTTCCTGTGGGCTCTGGAGTGTTGAACCTTCTCTAATTGTCTGGTATATGGCTGTGGGGTGATTAGGGCAGGGACATGGCCTGAAATGTGGAAGGTTGGTAAAGGAGGTGATTGAGGATATGAGCTTTGGGTTGTTTGGTTTGCATATGAAAAAACATACTTGCAGATGAATCCTTTACAATTTTTAGGAATTGACTAAAATCAATCACCCTGGGAAGAGTGATCTCTCTCAGGTTAGCGAGGCTCCATATATCAAAGCATCAGGAAAAAGAGAAAAAAAAATTTTAAATGATTAATACAATGAAAAAGAAAAAATTTACTAGAGGGGTTCAACAGCAGATTTGAGCAGAGAGAAGAAAGAGTAAGTGAACTTGAAGATAGGTCAAATAAAATTATCCAATCTGAGAAGCAGATTGAAGGAAAATAAGAAGAGCCTGGGAAACTTGTGGGACACCATCCACTGTACCAACATAAAAATAATAGGAGTCTTAGAAGGAGAAGAGAGAGAAGGAAGAAGAAAGAATATTTGAAGAAATAATAGTTGACAACTTCCCAAATTTGATTTTAAAAAGGAAAAAAAAAAGATATGTATCTACACATCCAAGAAGCTAGATGAACTCTATGTAGGATGAACTCCAAGTAAAATAAACTCAAAGAGATCAACACTAACACATTGTAATCAAACTGTCAAAAGCAAAAGCTAAAGAGAAAATCTAGAAAACAGCAAAAGAGAAGCAATTTATAGCGTATGAGGGATCTTCAATAAGATTAACAGCGAATTTCTCATCAGAAAACTTGGTGATCTGTGGAATAACATGCTTACAGTGCAAGAAGAAAAACAATTGTCAACCAAGAATTCTATATCTCACAAAACCATTTTTCAAAGAGTGAAGGAGAAATTAAGACTCACACATAAACAAAAGCTGAGGGAGTTCATTACTGGTAGAATGGCATGGCTTGCCTTACAAGCAATGCCAAAGGGAGTCCTTCAGGTTGCAATGAAAGGAAACAATAACTTGAAGCTATATGAAGAAATAAAGAATACTGGTAAAGGCAACTACATAGGTAAATATAAAAGTCCATATTACTGTATTTTTTATTTTGTAACTTCTATTTTTTCTATATGATTTAAAAGGCAAATACATAAAATAATAATTATAAATCTACATTAATCACAATGTAAAAAGATATAATATGTGACAATAACAATATAAAAGGGAGGGACAGAACTGTTTAAGGAGCAGAGTTTTGCATATTATTGAAGCTACATTGGTATTAATTCACACTAGGTTGTTATAAGTTTAAGATGCTATTGTAATTCTGAAGGCAACCACTAAGAAAATAATCATAAAAAAATAGAAAAGGAAGTGAGAAAGGAATCAAAATGTTACATTACAAAAAAAATCAAATAAAAGAAGTTAGGAAAGAATGGAGGAATTGAGAAACCAAAAAGATATGACATACAGTAAACAACAAAATGGCAGAGGTAAGTCCTTCGCTATCAGTAATTACTTCAAATGTAAATTGATTGAACTCTACAGTTAAAAGGCAGAGATGGGCAGAACGGATAAAAAAAAGGAAAACATCTACATGTTATTTACAAAAGACTCATTTAGATCCAAAGACACAAAGAGGTTGAAAGTAAAAGGATAGAAAAAGATACTCTAGGGGTGCTTGGGTGGCTCAGTTGGTTGAGCATCCAATTTTTGATTTTGGCTCAGGTCTTGATCTCACGACCCCCACATTTGAGCCCAATGTCAGGCTCTATACTGACAATGTGGAGTCTGCTTGAGATTCTGTCTCTCTCTCTCTCTCTCTCTGCCACCACCCCCCACTCTCTCTTGAGATTCTCTCTCTCTCTCTCTCTGCCACCACCCCCCACTCTCTCTGTCTCTCTCAAAATAAATAAATAAACTTTAAAAAAAGATATTCCATGCAAATAGTAATCAAAAGAGAGCAGGGTGGCTATGCTAATATCAGACATAATAAGCTTTAAGTCAAAAATTGTTTCAAGAGACAAAGGTCATACGTATTGATGAAAGGGTCAATTCATCAAGAAGATATAACAGTTATAAAAATTATACACACCTAACAACAGAGTCCCAAAATATGTGAAGTGAAAAATGATAAAATGGAAGGGAGAAAGAAACAGTGTTTCAAAAATAGTTGAAAATCTCCATATCCCACTTTCAATAACAGATAGAACAAATAGAAGATCATTAAGGACAAAGAGAATTTGAAGAGTGTTTTAACACAGTTAAATCTAACACATATTGAGACATTATACCCAACAATAGTAGAGTACATTCTCCTCACTAGAAATCAATAACAGGAAGAAAATGGAAAATTCACAAATATGTGGAAATTAAACAACACACACATAAACAACCAATGATTCAAAGAAGAAATCACAAGAGAAATTAGAAAATACTTTGAGATGAGTGAAAATGAAAAAATGTGTGTGTGTGTATTCCAAAATATGTTTTACATCTCCCATAAGGGATGCGGAGAAAACAGTGCTCAGAGGAAAATTTATAGGTGTAAACATCTACTACAGTAAAAAAAAAAGAAAAAAAATCTCAAATTAATAACCTATTTTAATACCTAAAGAAACTAGAAAAAGAAGAGCAAACCAAGTACAAATCTAAAAGAAGGAAGGAGTTAATAAATTTTAGAGTGGAGATAAAATAGGGAATAGAAAACAATAGAGAAAAACAATACATAAGTTGGTTCTTTGAAAAAGTTAACAAAATTGACAAACCTTTACCTAAGTTGACTAAGACAAAAAGAAAAGAAACACGACTCAAATTACAAAAATAAACAATGATAGTGGGGACATTATCGTCAATCTTACAGAAAGAAAAAAGGGGCGCCTCGTTGCTTGATCAGAAGAGCATGTGATTCTTGATCTTGGGGTTGTGAATTCGAGCCCCACACTGGGTGTAGAGATTATTTAAACAAATAAACTTTTAAAAAATAAAGAAAAAAGATTATAAGAGGATACTATAATTGTACAGTAACAAATTAGAAAACCTGGATGAAATGGATTAATTACTGGAAACATAAATTATCAGAATTGACCAAAAAGAAATAGAAAATCTGAACAGAACTACAACAAACAAAGAGACTGAGTTGGTAATTAAAAAAAAAATAAATAAATAAGTAAAACCTTCCCACAAAGAAATCCCAGGACCAGATGGCTTCACTGGTGAATGCTACCAAACACTTAATGAAGAATGAACACCAATTCTTTAGAAAGAGAAGAGGAGAGAACGCTTCCTAACTCTTTTGTGAGGCCAGCTTTACCCTGATACCAAAGCCAGACAAAGACATTACAAGAAAACTACCAACTAATATTATTTATGAATAATAATGCAAATGCCCTCCACAAAACACTAGCAAATCAAATCCAGCAGCATATTAAAAGGATTCTATACCATAACCAACTTGGATTTATCCAAGGAATGCAAGGGTGGTTCAACATACAAAAATTGATCAATGTAATATACCACATTAAATAAATATATACAAATATACAAATATAAATAGGATGGAACTAGAGTGTATTATGCTAAGCAAAATAAGTCAGTCAGAGAAACACAAATATATGATTTCATTCATATGTGGAATTTAGGAAACAAAACAGATAAATATAGGAGAAGAGATGGAAAAATGAGATAAAAACAGAGGGAGGCAAACCATAAGAGACTCTTAAATACAGAGTACAAACTAAGGGTTGCTGGATGGGAGCTGGGTAGGAGGAGTGGCTAAATGGGTGATGGGCATTAAGGAAGGCACTTGTGATGAGCATTGGTTGTTATATGTAAGTAATGAATCATTAAATTCTACTCCTGAAACCAATGCTACACTATATGTTAACTAACTAGAATTTAAATTAAAAAAAAAAAAAAAAGAATGGGGCACCTGGGTGGCTCACTCAGTTAAGCGTCCGACTTCAGCTCAGGTCATGATCTCACAGCTCATGAGTTCAGGCCCCAAGTCAGGCTCTGTGCTGACAGCTCAGAGCCTGGAGCCTACTTCAGATTCTGTGTCGCCTTCTCTCTCTGCCCCTCCCTGCCCCTCACAAATAAGTAAACATTAAAAAAATCATAAAGGGCATAGAAGAATAACCCACAGCTAACAATATGTTCAGTGGTAAAAGCCTGAAAGCTTTCCCCTAAGATCAGGAACAAGACAAGGATGCCTACTTGGCCACTGCTCTTCAACTTACATTGGAAGCTCTAACCAGAGCAATTAAGCAAGAAGAAGTAAAATACTTCCATGTTGGAATATAAAAAGTAAATTTATCTCTTCCTACAGATGACATGGTCATATGTAGAAAACCACAAAAGGAATCCACAAAAAAATTTTAGAGCTAATAAATGAATTCAGCAAAGTTGCAGTATATAAAAATGCAAAAAATCAGTTGTATTTCTACATATTTGTAACCAACAATCTGAAAAATAAATTTAAGAAATGAATTTAAAACATATTCCACTTGAAATAGCATCCAAAAAATTCTTAGGAATAAATTTAACCAAGGAGGTCAAAGACCGTATACTTAAAACTACAAAATGTTGCTGAAAGAACTTAAAGGAGACCTAAGAACATCCCCTGTTCATAGATTGGAAGACTTACTATTGTAAAGATGACAATATTACCTAAGATGATCCCCGGATTCAGTGCACTCCCTACCAAATCCCAATGGCATTCTTTAAAGAAATAGAAAAACCTTTTTAAAAAACTTTTTTACATTTATTTATTTTTGAGAGACAGAGCACAAGTAGGGAGGGACAGAGAGAGAAGGAGATGCAGAATCCAAAGCAGGGTCCAGGCTCTGAGCTGTCAGCACAGAGCCCAATGCGGGGCTCGAACCCACAAACCATGAGATCATGACCTGAACCGAAGTTGGATGCTTAACCGACTGAACCACCCAGGCACCCCAAAACCTATCTTAAAATTCATATGGAATCTCAATGGACCCCAAATAACCAAAACTGTCTTGGAAAAAAAAAAAAAAGAACAAAGTTGAAGGATTCACTGTCCTGGTTTCCAAGGACAAACCAGCTTCTGTACTACAAAGCTACAGTCATCAAAACAGTGTGGTACTTGCATAAGAATAGATAAACCAGTGAAATAGAATAAAGAACCCAGAAACCTTTACATACATGTTCAATTGATTTGCAACAAGGGAGTCAACTCCATTCAATGGAAAAGAACCAACCTTTGATAAGTGGGGAGAGGAAAACTATATCTCCACATGCAAAAGAATGACTTTGGACCCTTATTTACACCATGCACAAAAATTAACTCAAATGAATCAAAGACCTAAATTTAAGTGCTAAAACTTTTAAAAATCTCAGGAAAAAATATGGTGAAATCCTTGTGATACTGTATTTGTCAATGATTTCTTGAATTTAACACCAACAGCAGAAGCAACACATTTTTTTAAAGGTAAATTGGGCTTCATCAAAATTTGAATATTTTGTGGGGTACCTGGGTGGCTCAGTCAGTTAAACGTCTGACTCTAGATTTTGGCTCAGGTCATGATTTCATGGTTGTGGAATTGAGCCCCACATCAAGATCTGCATTGACAACATGGAACCTGCTTGAGATTCTCTCTCTCTGCCCCTCCCCTGCTCACATGCACACATGCATGCTCTCTTTCTCAAAATAAGTAAACATTTTTTTTTTATTTAAAAGTTTTGTGTATTCAAGAACACCACCAAGAGAGTGGAAAGAAAACCCACAGGAGAAAATATTTGCAAATCATGTCTCTGATAAGGCATTAATGTAGAATATATAAAGAACTCCTAACAACTCAACAACAGCAAAAAAACAACCTAACTTTTAAAATGGGCAAAGGGCTTGAATAGACATCTCTCCAAAGGAGATATACAAATGGCCAATAAGCATGTGAAAAGATGCTCAGCATCATTAGTCATGAGGGAGATGCAAATCAAAATCACAATAAGATAATACTTCACATTCACTAGGATGGCCATAATAATAATAATAAAGAAAGGAAAATAATGCATGTTGGTGAGGATGTAGAGATATTAGAACCTTTGTACATGGCTAGTAGGAATGTAGAATGGTGAAGCCACTGGGGGTGTTACTCAATAAATTAAACATACAACTACCATATGACCCAGCAATTCCACTCTTAAGCATATACTCCCCAAAGTTGAAAACAGGTGTTCAAACAAAAATCTGTACACTAATGTTCACAGTGTTTCTAATCATAATGGCCAAAAGGTGGAAATAACCCAAATGTCTATCAGCAGATGAATGGATAAACAAAATATGATGTATATATAAAATGGAATACTATTTAGGCTTACAAAGGAAGGGCATTCTGACACCAGACTGCAACATGAATGCACCCTGAGGACATTATGCTAAGTGAAATGAGCTAGTCACAAAAAGACACATATGGTTCCACTTACGTGAGGTACTAGAGTAGTCAAATTCATAGAGACAGAAAGTAGAATGGTGTTGCTAGGCGCTTGAGAGGAAGGAGAATGAGGAATCAATATTTAATGGGTACAGAGCTCCAGTTTGGGAAAGTGAAAAAGTTCTAGAGGTGGATGGTGGTGATGGTTACACAGTGTGAATGTACATAATGCCACTGAACCTTGCACTTAAAGATGGATAACATGGTAAACTTTATGTTGTATATTTTTTAACACAATAAAAAAGATGGGGGAAAAAAGAAGGAAGTACTGACATGTGAAACAACATGGATGAACCCTGAAAACATTATGCTGAGTGAAAAAGGCCAGACACAAAAGGTCACATATTGTATGATTCCATTTATATGAAATGTCCAGAAGAGGCAAATCCATAGAGACAGAAAGACAAGTGGCTGCCGAAGGCTGGGCAGAAGGGGTCTAGGGAATAACAGCTTAATGAATGTGGGATTTCCTTTAGGGTGATGAAAATATGTTGGAATTAGATAGAAGTAATGATTGCACAACACTGTAAATGTACTTAATGCCACTAGATTATGCTCTTTAAAAAATGGTAAATTGTATGTTATATGTATTTTACCATAATTTTTTTTAAAAACTGAGCTTATTACTTTTGCTTAGTATACCCTCTCTTACTGTATCTTCATCTCATGTAACAGTATCATTATCTACCCAGTCTCCCAAGCAAGAAACCTCTGAGTCAGCCTTGACTCCACCTTCCCCCTCACCCCCAACATTCCATCCATCATCAAAACTGGAATCCCTCCCCTTTTCTCCATGCCTAGTGCCTCTGATTACTTTAGGCTCTCATTATCTCTCATTGGGACTACAGCAGCCAGATGTCTTCTCACCCTTCTCATTGCCTCCAGTTTCTCCTCCCTTCAGTCCATCACCCACGTTGCCTACTGGGTTAGCTTCCTAAAAGAACAATCTCAAGATTCTGATGCTCTGCTAAAGACCTCTGCTGACTCCAGGAGAAAGTTCTAATTCCTGATATATATATATATAAGCTCCTTTACAAGCTAGCCTCAACTCTGCTTTCCAACAACACCTTCCATCTTTCACTCCAGCCACATAAATGTCTTGCAATTCTGCTGTTCCACACCACCATATTTTTGGCTAGCACAGTTCTCTCTTCGTGGAACACACTTAACTTCTACCTGGTACACACTTTCTTTCTTTAAGACCAACCTCTAAGGGCACACCCTCTGTAATGTTTTTCCCCACTCACAAGAGTCCTCACCCTCATCATGCCTCTCTGTAACTCTCCATCCAGTACAGTACACAGCATCCTGCATTCCAGCTTTCTTGTAGAAAGTCTATCTCCTTTGAGTTGCAAATTCCTGAAAGCAAAGACTGTTTTACATCCTCCTCATCTCTATAACCTCAACACTCATCTGAGAGCTGGCATGTGGTAGTCTCAGAATGGTGGGGAGTTTCCTCTCCCATTCTCCTCAGTAATTATTCCAAGGCTCTCCCACTCTCCTTCAAATCCTTTACCCAACCCCTGAAACTTCCATCTGAGTTGTCAGCAGATGACCTCACCAGAAAGAGGCCATCAACCATGATATCCTTGAACTCCCTGCCCTTGCTGCACACCCTCCATACTCCTCAAACACACTTGCCCACATACCCATCTAAACTTTCCTCCTTGCCTCTGTCACAGAGGAGCACGTATGTATGTGTCCTTCCTTCAGCCCAAGGCCAGTCCCCTCATTGTGCTTCAGATCCCCTCTCAACTCCTCAGTGCTTCCCCAATTATCATTCTCTCCTTTTCCACCTGTATTTATTCCACAAAAATTTACAGAGCAACTCTATATGCCTGGATGCCAAGATTATAGTGGGGAACACATTAGATAATGCTCCAGACCTCATAAAGCTTCCATTGTAGTGAGAAATGTAGACAATTAACAAGTAATTTTGAAATGGATGCAAAGGAAATCAATATGAAGCTATAGAGAATAAGAGATGGGTCACTTTAAATAAGGGAGTCAGAGAAGTGTTTTGGTTTTTTGGGGGGGCGGGGTGTGTGTGTGTGTGTGTGTGTGTGTGTGTAGGTGACATTTGAGCTGATGCCTGAAGTTTTCTGTGTGAAAATCTGGCAGATGAGCATTCCAAGTTGAAGCAACAGCATTGCATAGATCCAGAGAGGAAAGGACTGGCTTGTAGGGAATCAGGGTGACCCGGACATGAAGGAGGGGAGGGTGGAGTAAAAAGAGGTTGGAGAGCTACTCCGGAGCTGGGGCCTTGTAAACCATTGTGAAGAGACTGGACTTTATTATAAAGAGGGATGGGAAGCCAATGGAGATTTTAAAGGAGAATAATATGACAATATATGCATTTTGAAGTGATCACTCTAGCTCTGGAAGGGGAATAAATGGAAAGGAGGCAATAGAGGGAAAGGGGAAATTAGGAACAATTCCCAAAGCGCAAGGAAGATATGATGGGCTAGTACCAAGGTTATCACATGGGGTTGGAGAAAAGTGGTTGAACTGAAGACACCAGAAGGAATAGGACTTGGTGATGAGAGAAAGAGAGAAATCTAAGACTCTTCTCTACTGGTTCCCTTCCCTCACCAAAAACACACTCACACCCATGGTTTTAACTATCCTTTGATAGCTAATTGTTATCAAAGGGATCCAAAATCCCAAGAGCAAACCTTTTGGCTAATATATCTAACATCCAACTGTCACCTCCAACTCAGCATATCTAAAAGGACTCGTGATGAGCTCGTGTTCTATCTGCAACTGCTCCCCTCTACCTTCACTGTTCCCTGTCTTGGTTGACACCACCACCTGTACTCTTATCAAACCCAAACCCTCGGAATCCATCCTTGCCTCTACCTGACTCTTGAACCCTTATATCCAATCAATCTGAAACTTTACTGCCCTGTAGGTGTTTCTCAAATCCACTCTTCCCTCTGCCTTTCCACTGCCACTGCCTTTGTGCAGGCCCTCAACACCTCTCTTGCCTGGACCACTGAAACCATTTCCAGACTTGTTCCCCAAAATTCTTTCTCTCAGATGCGAACTGATCATTCTGAAATTCCAGTTTGAACATTCATCTCCCACTGCCTTCGCGGTAATGTTGAAGTTTCTTGATTTGTCCCATAAGGCCCTTGGCAGTCATATTCCTGCTGACCTCTGCAGCACCATCCTCCACCACTCTAACCCGCCTTGTACTTTAAACACCCCCAGCGAAAACTGCACGTTTATGGTTCCCCAGACATAAGTTGCTAATTCAGATATTTATGCCTGTGCTCAAGCTGTTTCTTTCACTAGATCACTCCCCACCCTTATTTTCCTGAAAAACCCCTATTAATCATTTACATGTTGAATTTATATTTCTGGTCCAGACCTTTCTCTCAAAGTCCACATTCATATATTTCATTGCCTATGTGACATCTCCACTGGCATGTCTAATAGGTCTCAAAAACTTAAAATATCCAAAATTCAACACTCCATCTTTGCCCCTGAAACTTCTCTTACTTTCAGCTGGCTTGTCTCCATTGAGGGTAACTCCATTATGTTTTTCAGTAGCTCAGGCCCAAACCCTGGAGGTCATTTTTAACTCCTTTCTTTCTCTCTCATGCCACTTCCAATTCTGTGGCTCCACCTTAAATACCTATCAGAATCCAACCACTTCTTACAATCTCCACTACAACCATGTTGGTCCAAGCCTCCATCATCTCACACCTGACTTACTGGTCTCTCTCCTTCTACCTTCACCCCCACCATGGTCTGCTCTAAACACAACATCCAGAATAATCTTTTTCTCTTAATTTTTTAAAGTTTGTTTATTTAGAGAGAGAGAGAGAGAGTACTTGTGCATGCAAGTGCACAAGTAGAGGAGGGGCAGAGAGAAGGAGAGACAGAATCCCAAGCAGGCTCCATGCCATCAACACATGAGATCGTGACCTTAGCAGAGATCAAGAGCTGGACGCTTAACTGACTACACCACTCACTGGCCCCACATCCAGAATAATCTTTAAAGTAATTTATTTTAGGGGCGCCTGGGTGGCTCAGTCAGTTGAGCATCCAACTTCAGCTCAGGTCACAATCTCATGGTTCGACTTCGAGCCCCTCATGGGGCTCTGAGCTGGCAGTGCAGAGCCTGCTTGGGATTCTCTCTCTCTTTCTCTCTCTCTCTCTCTCTCCCTATCTCTCTCTCTCTCTCTCTCTCCCCCTCCCTCCCTCCCTGCCCCTCTCCCACTGGTGTGCACACGTGCATGCACTCTTCCTATCTCAAAATAAATAAATTTATTGTATTTAATTTTAATTTTAATTTTTTTTATATTTCATTTCTTTATTTTTAAGTAGGCCTCATGCCCAGCATGGAGCCCAGTGTGGGGCCGGAACTGAAGACCCTAAGATCAAGACCTGAGCTGAGGTCAAGAATCAGATGCTTAACTGACTGAGCCACTCAGGCGCTCCTAAAGAAAAAAAATTTTTTTAAGGAAGATCATGCTCAGCTTAAAACCATGCAGTGACTTCTCATTTTACCTAGAGAAAAAACCAAAGCTGTCTCAGCGGCCTATAAGGCCCTCCAAGCTGTGGCCCGAATCATCTCTCTGACCTCCCTCTCCTACTATCCTTCCCCTCCCTCAGTCCACTGGCCTTCTTGCTGTTCTTCAAATATGTCAGGCCCACACTCACCCGAGAGCCTTTGTGCTGGCTGTTCTCACTACCTGGAAAGCTTTTCCTTAGATATTTCCTAACTCTCTCTCTTTTGTCAAGTCTTGGCTCAAAAATCATCTCCTTGATGGGGTGCCTGGGTGGCTCAGTCAGTTAAGCATCGAACTTCAGCTCAGGTCATGATCTCATAGCTTGTGGGTTTGAGCCCTTCATTGGGCTCTGTGCTGACAGCTCAGAGCCTGGAGCCTGCTTCAGATTCTGTGTCTCCCTCTCTCTGTCCCTCTCTTCTCATGCTCTGTGTCTCTCTCTTTCTCAAAAATAAATAAAAACATGAAAAAAAATCACCTGCTTGACAAGGTCTACCTGACTATCTTACTTAAAATTGCTATTCACATCCCCCTCTACCACAGATACTCCTTATCACCTTAGCCTATTTTGATTTTTTATCTTTCCATATGCCTGTCACCTTGTAGCATGTAATATAATTTACTTATTTATTATATCTACTTGTTATTGACTCACTAGGACATAAGCTTCATGAGGCAGGAATATTTGTCACTAACACATCATAAGAATCCACAACAGTGCCTGGCACGTAGCAGGCACTTAACACATATTTGTTAAATAAATGAATTCTTCAAAACTTATCTCAGATATCCAGTTCTTCACCAAGATTTCCCTGGCTGTGAACAAACCCCACTTGCCCTCAAACAGATGAAATCAACCCCTCCCTCTGTTGTGCTACCTATGTACCTTGTACCATTGTTGCATTTTCCAGATAATACTGTAGTTTACCTGTCTAAATTGTGAGGGCAAGGTTCAGGACTTGTCCCATTCATTTCTACATTCTTGTGCTCAGCTCAGGGCCTGACAAGAATCTGCATCATTTGATGAGTAAACTAATAAAGCCACACCAAGATCGAATGTCTGGAAATACCCTATTGGTGAAGGTTTGGGAAAATAGGCCCACCCTCAGGGTAGATGGGAGCCTAAATTAATTTAAGCTTTCTGCAGGACAAAATGAAAATATCTGTCAAGATGAACATAATCTTTGACCTTTACCTTTAGGAATTTATCTGACAAACTTACTCACTCATGTATTTCAAGAAGTATTACAAAGATATTCATTGCAGCATTGTTTATACCACCAAAACAAAGAACACCAATGGAATTGTCCCCTCAGTAGGACCATAAAAGAATATGGTGTAGCTGCTACATATCTACATGTACAGACCTGAAGTAAGTCCCAAGTGGAGCTTATTCAGGTGAAAACAGTATAATGTAGGAAAACATATAGTCTGTTAATATGTGTTGTTCACAAAAAGGAGATTAGATACACACGTGCTTGTATATGTATAGTATGTTTTGTAAAGATAAAGAAGAAACTCTAATCAGGGGGTGCCTCCAGAGAAGAGAACTAGAGGTCAGGGTCAGGGGGAAGTGAATTTTATGCTGCATACTCTGTTACTGTTTGAATTTTTTATCGTGTGTATCATATTTTCAATAGTAATTAAAAATTTTTTAATTAATAAAATAAGACTCAAAGGTGCATAGTGGACAAGGATGGAGAACAGATGTAGCCCTCCATTATGCCTTGGGTGATTGATTGATTGAAAAATGACAGATCTTTTTTAGGAGCTCTGTCCCCAACACATCTCTCTCCTTCTCTCTGTCTCTGTCTTTATCTCATCTTTATTTATTTATTTATTTTTTTATTTTTTTTGGTCATCTCTTTCAAAATGAGCGGCTTGGCCAGAGAGACATCTTGTCAGTAGAATGGTCTGGTGAGAAAGAGGACAAGACTGAGGGTGGAGACCTGGTCTAGGTACCTGGTCCTGCATAGAGCAACTCCTTGAGAGATGTGGCTATGAGCCCCAAGACTGTGTCCAATGCATCTTGATTCAGGCTGTTCAGATCCATATAGTACATGAGAGGCAGTCAGATACTGTCTGTAGTGGCTATATTCAGAATGCGGTTCTGAGTAATCAGTTTCTTACAGCAAGGTGCAGCCTGACATTATGAGCAAAGGAAGACGGTCTTGACTCCAAGGGCCAGCATTGGCCAGGGGAGCTAGCATCAGTCCTGGGGAGACTGTTTTGTCATTCAGGGAAATTGAGGTAGAAACCTTGGCCCACATAGCAGAGAAAAAGGGGAAAGGTGGGGGTATGGGCTTAAGACTCCCAGGGTTCACCTTAGGCAGTTAAAAGAAGGCATAGGTCCCTGGGCTTTTTAGAGAATAGAGTGAAGGACATGCTCTTGTGGGAAATGGCAAGGATACAGAAAGGGAAGTGAGTTAGGTTAGGGCACTTAGCCTAAAGCTTTTTCTGTTTCCTCCCATATCCACAAGCCAAAGATGTCATAGAATTGGGTCCATTGCTCCTATGATTCCAGTGCTGGAAGGATCCTTAAAGATTCTAGCCAATGCTCTGGGTGATGGTAGAATCCTTCTATACTCTAGGCACAATTCATACACTCACAGAACTGGTAAAACCCTCAGAGACCATGCTATCTGGTGTACAAGCCCCTTCTCCTGCATTCTCCTCCGAAGAAGCATGCCCAAAAGATTTTCCCCCACAGCCTTTTTCTGCCTCCCAATGAGAAGCCCATACCTGAGACAGCTCCACTTTCTCTTCCTCCAAAGCCAGCTGAAAGTCAGGAGGCGGCACACTGCTGAGAAGCCCAGGAAGTCCCCCAGATTGCTCTGTAGTCAGACCAGCTTCGTTAAAATGAACGTTGTTCCCCAGGGATTTGATCACGGAGGTGTTACTGTGTACTTGATCACAGTTCCTATGGCTACAGGCTCGCAGTGGGAAGGGAGCAGGTATACATCAGCATCTTCCTGTAAAATAGGGATTTGACCTCATTTATAGTCAGACATGCCGCAGGCGACCTTGCAAATGGCACAGCATGAATAGAATTCAGGGAGTTCTGAATGACTTATGCAGAAAAGAACATTAAATAAAACAGTACATGTCAAAGTATGTGTTCAATCCCTGGTTCAGCTTAGGTACTTAGTGGCTGTTAACTATTCATAATATTAATCTTTACATCCAGAAGGGAAATCACCCAACTAAAAGGTTGCAAACTGGCAGACCCCGGGCCAAATCAAACCCATAGACCTGTTCTGTATGATTTCAGACTTCTTAAAACTTATTTTGAGTTAACTTAAAAAAAATCAGTGTCTCTCTGTGAAAACAAACAAACAAAGCCAATTTCCAGTGACAATGCCCTCCTGTCAAAGGCAACCATAACTGAACAAAGTTGGGTTTATTGACTCACTGCAATGAGGGAGACCACACAATATGGGAAGCTGTAGGATATTTCAGTATATGAAGGATGAAGATGTTAGAAATGACTTCATATAGGACTTGAGCTTGGGTTAAATTTCTGGGGAAGACCCAAGGAAAGGAGCTTTGCTCTGGTTTGAATGCTGTGAGGAAATAGGGATAGTTCTGTGATTGGGCATCTTAAAATTTTTATATAAAAGGTGGGAAGAGGGGTACCTGGGTGGCTCAGTCAGTTAAACATCCAACTCTTGATTTTGGCTGAGGTCATGATCTTGCGGTCATGGGATCAAGCCCTGCATAGAGCTCTGTGCTGACAGTGCCAACCCTTCTTGGGATTCTCTCCCTCTCTCTCTCCCTCTTCCTTGCTCTCTCTCTCTCTCAAAATAAATTTTAAAATACACTTAAAAAATAAATAAAGGTGGGAAGAAAAGAGCAAGACTAAAGCTATAATTGATAAAGGGGCATAATTTTCATATTAGCCAGGATGGAGATTATTTGGTCATTTCTGTTTGGATAATGCTTGTTTTTGTCAGTGTTCAGTTCAGATGGAATGGTCTTGTTTTTGTCCTGATCCATCATGGTGGTAGCCTTGTCGCGTTAGTGTTTTGTGAAATTGTTTATGTTCATCAAGAGAAACCCACAGTCTAGCTGTGAGTGTCATATCAGCTCCCCTTAACACCAAAGCCTAGATGATAGTGCCAGGCCAGCTCCAGCCTGTCAGAGGATGCTTTCTCTTTCTCAGTCTGCCTCTTCACCAAGGGCAGATGGAATTAGGCCTTAGGATTTTAGTCTACTACGCAGCTCTTCACCATTGCCAAGATTTTGCTCATTAGGAGATTGCCAAGAGAACATCTATAGTTCAACTTAGGTCAGTCTCACCTTCTCCTTTTGTTACAGCAAGAGTTGTTGAATCCTCTGACTTGATTTTAGTTACATAGCAGCATTTAAGACTCTGAAGACAAGGGGCGCCTCGGTGGCTCAGCTGATTGAGCGCCCAACTTTTGATTTCAGCTCAAGTCATGATCTCACAGTTCCTGATATCAAGCTCCACGTCAGGCTCTGCACTGTCAGCACGGAGCCTGCTTAGGATTCTCTCTCTCCCTCTCTCTGCCCCTACCCCACTCACTCTTGCTCTCTCTCACAAAATAAATAAGTATTTTTAAGAAAGAGTCTGAAAATGGTACATCAGCCAACTATGTTACAGGAAATTACCAGAAACAAACTAGTTTCTATTAAACTATTACTTCTTGTAATAGGTCCTGAAGACAGGGGCCCAGGTTATCAAACCCAGGCAATGAAACCATGTCCAAAAGTCCAGCTTGTCTTTTTTAGAGATTCAAGTGACTTCTTTATTTTAATGTTTATTTATTTTGAGAGAAAGATAGAGAGGAGGAGGAGGAGGAGCAGAGAGAGAGGGAGAGAGAGATTCCCAAGCAGGCTCCATGCCCAGCACTGAGCCCCACACAGGGCTTGATCCCACAACCACAAGATCATGACCTGAGCCAAAATCAAGAGTCAGGTTGCTTAAACGATTGTGCCACCCAGGTGCCCCTAAAGTGACTTCTTTTAGCATAGTCACAGACTGTTCTACTTGACCTGTATTTTGCAGGTGCAGCAAGAAGTGTTTGCGGAAGCATAACTTTCACCTTGGTTAATACATTTATTTTTTACTTTTTTTTAATGTTTTACTTTATTTTTGAGAGAAAGAGAGAGACAGCGTGAGCAGGGGAGGGTCAGAGAGAGAGGGAGACACAGAATCTGAAGACAGGCTCCAGGCTCTGAGCTAGCTGTCAGCACAGACACCAACGCGGGGCTCGAACCCACAAACTGTGAGATCATGACCAGAGCCAAAGTCGGATGCTTAACTGACTGAGCCACCCAGGTGCCCCAGAACATTTAAATTTAAATTGGTTGTTGAGTTTCTGAGTAGATGTATCATTTGTGATGTCTGCTGAGGTTGAGACAAGTTTTGGATCCTCTTTTCCAGTAGTGTTTTCCCTCTCTGGGAAGTGCAGCTCATATCATATGCATGATAAGGGAGTAGGTTATCCCTCCTGGGAGTTTATCCGAATAGCCTATTCTTGTCTCATTTCAGAGATTTCTAGGTACCATTCTCAGGAAAACATGACCCACTGGAAAGGTGGTTGTTGAAAATATCTGAAGGCTCTAACAGTTACCCTGAATATGCAGGATAAGTTAGTGTGTAGCAGCAGGTAAAAGCTTGATGTCTGAACAAGAAGTATGATCCCAGGAAGGCATAGGTTGTATTGGGAGATAAATAGCATTTATTAAAATAAGTGTATCCAACTTTTGAACTCTTGAGGTAGACAGATTCCTTGAGTGGAGTTACATAATTACTGTAAGTAGGTTCGAGTGTCTATAACAAGAATAGCCCCAACATTAGTTCCCATTCCTGATAACTTAGGTCTTACTAGTAGAGTTATAATGACCTAAGCAAAAGCATTTTGTTTAGGTCCAAATTTTATAGGACTAAAATTTGGAATTAATTATGTAAGGAAAACTCAAGACTAGAAGAGATTTGTGGAAGGAATTCTACCTTCTGAAGTTTTTTTGTTTTTGTTTTGTTTTGTTTTGTTTTTGTTTTTGTTTTTGTTTTTGTTTTTGTCAGCAAGATTAGCTGGAGAGGCAACAGATCCAGCAATGAGTTAAATTCAGAGCAATACAAATAACAAGTGTTGGTGTGGACATAGAAAAAAAGGAAATCCTCATGCACTGTTGGTGGGAATGTGAATTGGAACAACCACTGTGGAAAACAGGATAGAGATTCCTCAAAAAATGAAAAATAGAAATACCATATGATCCAGTAACTCCACTGCTGGGCATTTACCCAAAGAAAATGAAAACACTAATTCAAAAAGATATATGTTCCCCTATGTTTATTGCAACATTGCAAATGCCAAGATATAGAACCTAAGTGTCTATCAACAGATGAATGGATAAAGATGTGGTATATATACATAATGAAATATTACTTAGCCATATAAAAGAATGAGATCTTGTCATTTACAACAACATAGATGGACCTAGAGGGTATTATACTAAGTGAAATAAGACAGAGAAAGACAAATACCATACAACTTCACTTATATGTAGCATCTAAAAAACAGAGTAAATGAACAAACAAAAAACCAGAAGCAGACTCATAAATACAGAGAATAAACTGGTGGTTGCCAGAGCGGGGGAGGGACGGGAAAAATAGGTGAAGGAGATTAAGAGGTACAAACTTTCCAGTTATGACATAAATAAGTCATGCAGATGAAAAGAACAGCATAGAGAACGTAGTCAATAATTATGCAATTAATAATACTGTAATATTGTTGGATGGTGACTACACCATATTATTGTGATGAGCATTGAGTAATATATAGAATTGTCCAATCACTATGTTGTACACCTGCCACTAATATAATAACATTGTATATCATTTCTATTTTAAAAATAGAAAAAATAAATTTAAAATTTTAAATGGTATGTTGTACTTAGATTAGTGATAGATAACATTTAATATGTGATTTTAATGTTTTTGTAATATGCACACTGTAAAATAATTAAATACTGCTTACCGACCTATGAAAAACAATTCAGAGCAGTAGCTAAGGTCTGAGAAATATGCACCAGCATTTTTTTTCTAAAGTACCAAAAAGAAACCACTAGGGGTCAAAAGTAACAGAGTGAAGATATAGAAGAACATATTAAGAAAACAGTCAGTTAAAGAGGGGATATTAAAGACAATAATAGGTAAGATTACTAGGAGAACAAAGGGTATGGAAAAGGATACAGAAGAACTAAAAAAAATTAATCTTGTTCTGTTGTCTTCTGCAGAAGCATCCTGTTCCATCATCTGGGACAGAAGCTGCCCACAGTTATAAACTTCTAGAGAAATGAGCAAAAAATGCAAAAAATGCTCATTTTGAGGTCCCCTATTGGACTAGATGCCAGTACTCAGGAGAAAGTGATTTTTAGAAATATGAGCGCCAGGATCAACAATTTGGAGTTTATTATTGTATTATTGTATTGTATCAGTTTATTATTGTTAAAGGTCCTTTTTGTAGAGGATCAAGGGCAATTGTTGTTGTTGTTGTTGTTGTGTTGTGTTGTTGTTTTTCATTCTTTTCCAGAAGACCAAACCTCTAGGTATCAGATCATGCAGATTGCTTAGGTGGGGTGTTTTGGAAATACTTATAAGTGGTGAGTCTGGAGGTATTATATGAGTCCCTGCAGAAATTAGTCGTACAAGTTTATGAGCAGGATCAGTCTAGGATTAGAAGTAATTCCCAAAGGCCTGGGGCCGGTAACTCAGAAGGAAATAACTTGTGAATCCTGGAGGGAATTGATCCTGTACCAAGTGCAGTGGTAAAGCTTGGGGTTTCTGAGAGTTTTGATAATTATGAACTTTTGAATTCCTTTAGTTCTCTTATTTTTGCTGAAGACAGTGGATGATATGAAGAGTTTATTTGCTGAGTAAAAGAAGTTAAGAAAATAATGGTAGCAGTGAAACATGTGTTTCTGTTACCAGAGAGATAAATTGAGACACACACACCCCCGCACCACCAACTTTGGGAATTTTAAAATCAAGTAATTTTTTCTCACTAGTAGGTATATAGCTCTCGGGCAAGAGAAAGGCTTAATCCATCCTGAGAATAAACAACAATAAACCAGAACACTCACGGTTCATCCGGAGGTGTTCACAGGGCCTTGGAGGCTTTGGTTCCTGTTCACGTCCTACCTTTATAGATAGTCTTGCAGGGAATATGTCATTGGCAATTAGGGCATGCGTTGGAAGCATTCTCTGCAATACCCTGAAAATTACCCCCACCCATGTTGGTTCAGTGTTGTCAATTTATCTCTGCTATATGAGCAATATCAAGAAACATTCATGTTGGGGCGCCTGGGTGGCTCAGTCAGTTAAGCATCCGACTTCGGCTCAGGTCATGATCTCACTGTTCGACTTCGGCTCAGGTCATGATCTCACTGTTCGTGGGTTTGAGCCCTGCGTTGGGCTCTGTGCTGACAGCTCGGAGCCTGGAGCCTGCTTCGGCGTCTGTCTCCCTCTCTCTCTGCCCCTCCCCTGCTCACGCTGTGTCTGTCTGTCTCTCTCAAAAATAAATAAAACATTAAAAAAAGTTTAGAAGCATTCATGCTAAACTCCATTTTGACTATGCTTACTTCTTACAACAAAACATCTAAAAGTTCTTTTTTAAAAAAATTTTTTAATGTTTATTTATTTTTGAAGGAGAGAGAGACAGAGCATGAGCAGTGGAGGGGCAGAGAGAGAGGGAAACACAGAATCCAAAGCAGGCTCCAGGCTCTGAGCCATCAGCACAAAGCCTGACGTGGGCCTTGGACTCACGAACCATGAGATCATGACCCGAGCCAAAGTTGGATGCTTAACCGACTGAACCACCCAGGCGCCCCAAACATCTAAAAATTCTTAATTTGCTGTCCATTTTAGAGAGAGATGTCAGGAAATCTGTTTCTTTTTTAAAATTTAATAAGTTTTTATTTGGAAATAATAACATATTCACAAGTAATTCCAGTAATTCTACTGCCGGGCATTTGCCCAAACAAATGGTAACAATCCCAATGGTAACATCTTACATAACTGTGGTGCAGTTTCACAATCAGGAAATTGATACTGGTACAATCCACAGACTATTCAGATTTCATCAGTTTTTTAAGCATTCATTTGTGTCTGTGTATATACAGTTCTGTGCACATACTGCATTTTATCACGTGTAGATGTATGTAACCACCACCACCATCAAGATACAGAACTGTTGCATTACCGTAAAGATCCCTCAAATTATCCCATCGAGTCACACTCATCCCTTCTCCCTACCCGACCCCTGTCTTAACCTTTGGCAACCACTAATCTGTTCTCCATCTCAACGATTTTGTCATTTCTACAATGTTATGTAAGTGAGGGGTACCTGGGTGGCTCAGTTGGCTGAGCATCTGGCTCTTGATTTAGGCTCAGGTCATGAACCCAGGGCCGTGGGATGGAGCCCCACAAAGGGCTCCGTGCTGAGCATCGAGTCTGCTTGAGATTCTCTCTCTCACCCTCTGCTTCCCCCGCTCATGTTCCCCCCCCCCAATAAAAACAATGAAAAATAGGGGCTCCGGGGCAGCTCAGTCGGTTAACTGTCCGACTTCGGCTCAGGTCATGATCTCACAGCCCGTGGGTTCGAGCCCCGTGTCAGGCTCTTCTGCTGACAGCTCAGAGCCTGGAGCCTGTCTTCAGATTCTGTGTCTCCCTCTCTCTCTGCCCCTCCCCTGCTCACTCTCTGTCTCTGTCTCTCAAAATAAAATAAAGACAAAAAATATTTTAAAAAATTTAAAATAATTTTATGTAAGTGACCTTGAGGTCTAAGTTGTTACATGTTTCAATAGTTTGTTCCTTTTTGTTACTGAGTGGTGCAATAACCAATGGCTGAGAAGCCCAACAGGAGGTGGTAAGCTCCTCCAAAAACTAACAAGAGCAGAAAGCTGTTACCACTCTTAGGATGGAGGGACAAAGTTTAGTGTTACCAGATCCTAGGGTCAGGGTCACCTGTAGAAGCTGGAATCATGGCCAGCCTCCCCTGTGGGACACGGACCATGTGACAGCTACAGCCATCACAGGGTGTACTATCTGACATGGGAATGGGAGTGAGGGTGGAGGAGGGTGCTGGCTGTCTTCTCCCTTCCTTCTGCTTTATATCAACAAGACAAAAAGGCAACCTACTAAATGCAAGAAGGTATTTGTAAATGATGTATCCAATGATGGGATTAGGGTGTCTGGGTGGCTCAGTCAGTTAAGCGTCTGACTCTTGTTCAAGCCCCACGTTGGACTCTGTGCTGACAGCTCAGAGCCTGAAGCCTGCTTTGGATTCTGTGTCTTCCTCTCTCTCTACTTCTCCCCTGCTCTCTCTCTCTCTCTCTCTTTCTCTCTCAAAAATAAATAAACATTTAAAAAAACTACAATGGTGGGATTTTTCCTGAAATATATAAAGAACTTATACAATACCAAAAAAATAATCTGATTTTAAAATGGGCAGAGGACCTGAATAGACATTTTTCCAAAGAAGATATACAGATGGCCAACAGATACTTGAAAACATTCTCAGCACCACTAATTATTGGGGAAATGCAAGTCAAAACCACAAGGAGATATCACACCACACCAGTCAGAATAGCTAATATCAAAAAGACAAGAAAAAACAAGGGTTGGCAAGGATATGGAGAAGAGGGAACCCTCGTGCACAGTTATTGGGAATGTAAATTGGTGTAACCACTGTGGAAAACAGTATGGAGGCTCCTCAAAAAAATAAAAATAGAAATACCACATAATTTAGTAATTCCACTTCTGGGTATTTACCCAAAGAAAATGAAAATACTAATTCAAAAAGATATATGCACCCCTATGTTTATTGAAGCCAAGGGGTTATTTACAATAGCCAAGATATGGAAACAACCCGTGTCCACTGATAGATGAATGGATAAAGAGGATGTGATATGTATATTCAATGGAATACTATTCAGCCATAAAAAGGAAAGAAATTCTGCCATTTGTGACAACATGGATGGAACTTGAAGGCACTGTGCTAAGTGAAATAAGTTAGAGAAAGAGAAACACCATAATATTTCACTTATAGTGGAATCTCAAAAAACCCCGAAACTCATAGAGACAGAGAACAGATTGGTTGAAAGAGGCAGGGGTTGGCGTAGGGGAAATGAATGAAGGTGGTCAAGAGGTATAAACTTCCAATTAAATGATAAGTTCTGTGGATGTAATGTACAGCGTGGTGACTATTTTATTTTTATTTGAAAGAGAGAGAGAGAGAGAGTGGAGGAGAGGGGCAGAGGGAGAGAGACAGAATCTTAAGCAGGCTCCATGCCAAGCACAGAGGCCAACGTGGAGCTCGATCCCATGACCCTGGGATCATGACCTAAGCCCAAATCAAGAGTCAGACACTCAACTGACTGAACCATCCAGGCACCCAACATGTTGACTATTTTTAAAAGAAAAAATTTTAAGGTAAATAATATCTGAAAACTATGATAATTTACTTAACTTTAAAAATCAATATGAAATATAAGAAGGTTTAAATTTTTTTTAATGTTCATTTATTTTTGAGAGACTGAGAGAGACAGAGCGTGAGCAGGGGAGGGGCAGAGAGAGAGGGAGGCACAGAATCCGCAGCAGGCCTCAGGCTCTGAGCTGTGAGCACAGAGCCCAACACGGGGCTCGAACCCATGAAATGGGAGATCATGACCTGAGCCGAAGTCAGACACTTAACCGACTGAGCCACCCAGGCACCCCTAAAATATAAGAAGGTTGAAATCATAGGAAGACTGACCCTGATCTTATACAAACCAAAATATTTTGTGCTGGTATTATTTTTACATGGCGAATTTAAATTTAAAGACATTGGATTATGCCAAAAGCTCTTCTTTTATCTTTGAACTAAGGCCTTTTCTTATCTTGTACTATAATAACAAAGCCTCTTACATAAATATACTTTTCAGTGCCCACTAAGGAAGCATATAAAATTTAACAATTAGCTTAAACATGTTTGTTTAACTAGATTAGATATTTCTAGAGTGCACACATTCAACAGAATAATTTCCTAGTTAATCTTTAAAGAGTACCAAGAGAAGAAAATGGACAGCAAAAAAAGTGAGAGGTAGCTACTTAAGGCAAATATAAAATTATCACTCTAAAAGGCTAATCCATGTTTTTCCTGCAAGGAGAGGGAAAACATAATACACACACACACAAAGAGTGATATTCCAGCCTATTTAAAAAATTAAATGAGGTGCGGCTCCTGGGTTGCTCAGTTGGTTAGGCGTCCAACTTCGGCTCAGGTCATGATCTCGCGGTTTTTGGGTTCGAGCCCCGCGTCGGATTCTAGGCTGACAGCTCAGAGCCTGGAGCCTGTTTCAGATTCTATCTCCCTCTCTCTTTGCCCCTTTCCCACTCGTGCTCTGTCTCTCTCTGTCTCAAAAAGAAACTATAAAAATTTAAAAAAAATAAATAAATGAGGCATTTGGCAATGTAATAGAGCTATACAATTAAAAAGTCAGCATTTAGGGACGCCTGGGTGGCTCAGTCGGTTGAGTGTCCGACTTCGGCTCAGGACATGATCTCATGGTTCGTGGGTTCAAGCCCTGTGTCAACTCTGTGCTGACAGCTAGCTCATGAGCCTGGAGCCTGTCTTCGGGTTCTGTGTCTCCCTCTCTCTCTGACCCTCCCCTGCTCTCTCTCTCTCTCTCTCTCTCTCTCAAAAATAAATAAAACATTAAAAAAGAAAAAAAGAAAAAAGAAAAAATAACAAGTCAGCATTTATTAATCTCCAAAGTTTGGAAATGAAATAATCACCTATGTCAAACAAAATAACCTCTCTCTCTCTCTCTCTTTAGGTAGGCTCCACATCCAATACAGAGCTTGAACCCACAACCTTGAGATCAAGAGTGGCATGCTCCACTGACTGAGCCAGCCAGGCACCCCATAAAATAATGTCTCCTTTTGACAAATAAGACAAATAATCTCCTCAGAAGATTTTCTTCCTTTTTTTTTTCCTGAGTTACCTCTCAAATAAATAATCTTTTTTTTTTTTTTTTTAACGTTTGTTTATTTTTGAGAGAGAGAGACACAGCATGAGCGGGGGAGGGTCAGAGAGAGAGAGAGAGGGAGACACAGAATCAGAAGCAGGCTCCAGGCTCCAAGCTGTCAGCACAGAGCCTGACGTGGGGGTCAAACCCATGAACTGTGAGATCATGACCTGAGCTGAAGTCGGGTGCTTAACCGACTGAGCCACCCAGGTGCCCCTCAAATAAATAATCTTCTTAGGGGCCACTGCAATTCTAAATTGTCCCTAGTGAGACTGTGTCAGAGATAAGGGTACAAGTTACTATGATTGTGAGAAGGAAGCAGGTATTTGGCCCAGTTTTAGTTGAGACAAGGATCCATAAGATGATGCTGTGCAGCCCTGCATCTGCATAAGTTTGCCAAAGGCCAATTTTCGTGGACGGGGACCAGAGAAAAATGTCCTGATTGCGGTCAGAAGAAATGAAACAAAGAAGTTTTCAAGGACACAAACAAAATTGGGGAAGAAGACCTTATAGCAATTTAAAATGGCAATCTGAGGCAAAGTTTATCCAAAAGACACTGGTCCTAGGATACCTTTTGAATTTCATAGACTCTAAGACTCATTGTAGTACAGTTGGGCATTGGTTGATGGAGTGATTTGTCTGGTTTATTCTGGTAACAAATGACACTCAAGCATGACCCCTTCTTAAAGGGACAAGTGGTGTTCACTCACTAGAGTTTGAGCAGTAACAGGTTTGTGATGCCCTTAGACACCCAGGGCTTCATCCCTGTCCTTTCCCTAGAAACGTTTCCTCTTATAGACAAATGTCACTTAAAACACTAGACAAGACGACAGACCATAAGAGCAGGTATAAAAAGCCCGAAAACCATTTTACCAAGGAAAAAAAATCTAATTGGATAACCAAAAAACCAACAGGGACCTTATACCAAGGAAAACAAAGTAATCCCAACACATAAGCGTCTTAACAAAATATCAGAGCTCAGCATAGTGAGAACTTGGCTCCCAGTCATGGACAGGATGGCACCTCAGAGACACCAGAGATCTCAGATGTGTACACTACTACTAAAGTTGAGGGTTCCAGTCCAAGGTAGTGAGGGCTTTAGCTGAATCTCTGTGGATTCTGACAATGCCCTCCAGCCAAAGACCAGCAGGAACACACCTGTAGTGAAACAGGGGCGCTGGCACACCATGGGGAACCCCATCTCGGCAAGTGTGTGTTAGGAAGGACTTATTACAGGATTTGGGCTTGTGTTAGATGATTTTCAAGGAGGGTTTGAGAAAGGAGAGATTTGCTCTAGGATGGAAGTTGTGGGGGGGGTATAATTCTTTTTGGTTATCTTAATAATTATTATCTAGAATTTAGGAGGAATGGATCAGGGATTAAAGCTGTAGTTGGTATTTAAAAAAAAAAAAGCAATCACTCAAACTGTGGGGGAAGGGGTTATGTTTGGTCATTTTTGTGGTTTGGACAGTTCTTGCTTTTGTGTTCAGGCATGATTATGAATGGTCTTTCTCTCAATCCATCAGAGAGTGCCTCTGTCTGATGTTGGGAGTTCTGTGAAATTGTTTATGCTCGACAGGATAACACCATAGCCTGGCTGATAGTGCCAGGCCCGCTCCTAGCAATACCGATGCTTCTAGAGGGAGAGTGCCAACTAGCTCCCAGCTGTGATGGGCTGCTCTTCTCTTCTTCACCAGTTACACTTACAAAATCAGTCTTGGCAATCCCTTCTGGTAAAACATGAACTCTTTGGGTCACCACAGGCCCCATTACTCCCCAGTGCCTTATAATGGCCCACCCCACTCATTTACACTCCTGTCCCGTGACACGGAAATCTGCAACCCTCGCTAAGCAAAAAAGGAACCAAGCCCAGAGAGAGGTGACTTGCCTAGCATCACCCAGTGAACTGGTAGGATGGTGGAAACTACAACTCTTTTCCCCTGCTAAACACCAAGGTCCATTGTTAAATCTCTGAAGTATCAGCCTCTCGAAGGAAAGTAGATCCAGTCAGATAAAACACACTCTCTTGTCAATAAGGTGTTCCTATCTTATTGCTTCTTTCTTTCGGGGCTGGGTGTCTCGCGACTTTAGCCGGGATTCTGAGACCCTTGGCTGGCTGCTGCAGCCACCTTGACCATTCATTCTGCTCCTCAAAACCACCAAGCGTGTTCCGGTCTGGGGTCTGTGTATGTGCCCTTCCCTCTGCCTGGAACTCTCGTCCCCGTGGCCGCGTCTTCTCTGCTTCAGCCCCGCATCACCTCCTCAGGGACGCACTCCCTGAAGACCTTAGCTCCTCACATCCTGCATGCCCTAGCACTACTGTCACCTCCTCTAGAAGGCCACCTCACGGTAAGTAGCCTCTTGTGAGAGTTTCCCTTGGTGCTTTGTTCGCAGCTCTCCTCAGTTTTTCAAAAACGCGGGGATGGGAGGCGGGAAACCTTGCCCTTCACGCCCACGAAGCGCTCTGAGGGCAGAGACCCAACCACGCGGAGGGGACCTCATTTTTCACAGCACGCAGGTGGCCAGGAGCCTCCTACCCTCAGGGTCCCAGACTCGCGGAGGGGCGTGCACCTCGCGCAAGCCTCCGCCCCGCCTCCCAGCCCGGCTCAAGGCCAGCACGCATGCTCCGCACCGCCTGCCCGCGAGGTCGGGGGCGGGGCCTCGAGGCGCCTGCGCAGTTGCCCGGGCCCGGCTTCCGGGCGGCGTCGGCGTCATGGAGCTGAGGGGCAGTGCCGCTGAGTAGCGGCGGCCAGAGGGAGTGCGGGCCGGACGGTGTGGCCCGAGGGCTTGGGTCTCGGGGTACTTGGGAGCCGCCGGAGGGTGCGGAGAGAGCCTAGGATAGCCGTCCGCCGCCACTCCCCGGCATGTCGGCCGAGGCCTCGGGCCCGGCGGCGGCCGAGGCCCCGTCCCTGGAAGCGCCTAAGCCCTCGGGTCTCGAGCCTGGCTCCGCCGCCTACGGTCTGAAGCCGCTGACCCCGAACAGCAAGTACGTGAAGCTGAACGTGGGCGGCTCGCTGCACTACACCACGCTGCGCACCCTCACCGGCCAGGACACCATGCTCAAGGCCATGTTCAGCGGCCGCGCAGAGGTGCTCACCGATGCGGGAGGTACGCCGCGCCGCGCTCACCTGTGTGGTCCTCCATCCTCCACATCCCCGTCTTGCCTTTCTTCGCCCGGTCTCCTCATACCCCCTCTGTCGTCTCTATCGTCCAGTCAACCCTTTTCACTCCCTCCAGCCCCACATCCCGTGTCCTCTCCCCTTTCTCCTTCATAATACCCCTCCTCCCGCAGCCCTTCACCCCCAGCAATAACCAACATTTCTGGAACATCGCCGCCCCCCGCAACAGGTGCCACGGTTAAGTGATTCAACATGTCGCTGCAGAGTTTTCATTCTCCCTCCCCTCCAATTCTCCCACCTTTTACTCCTCAGCTCAGACGACTTGGGAACCAGCCCTGCTGCCAGCAGCGCCGTGCCAGGCAGCCTTCATGTTCCTCCCAACTGCCCAGCCTTACGGTTGCCTCTCTACCTCCCTCAGCACTGCTAACAACCAGCCGGGAGGAGTTGTCTCTTTGCGTGTGCCCCTAACACGGGTCCCTGTACGCTGTAGGGATTCCTCGGTGAATGCAGATTGTAGAGAAAGGCCGCTTTGGGTTTGCCAGGGACACCAGAATGGAGGAGGGTGGGCAGTTCTCTTCGGCAGGTGAACCTCACCTTGGCAGGTGAACCTTACCTTCTTACCTTGCCTTCAGGGTTGGGTGGCACATGCCCAGGTGGAACCTTAAAGTTTTTGTGGCGGGGGTGGGGGGGGGTGGGGGCGGGGTTTAGAGAGATATAACAAGGATTGTAAGAGCAGGAAAATTAAAATTTGAGAGGTGGCGTTCAGTCTTCCAAATATCTGAGGTTGAGGAGTGTATTTATTCAGCAAGTATTTGTAACGTGCCAGTTAGTGCCCGAGATACTTTGGTAAATGAATCAAACAGGATTAGTCTTTCGGACTTGACTTTTTTGTGGGGGCAGGAGGAAAATAATAAGCGAGTACGCATGCAAAAAAATACGTGTACTTGCAGATGGTAATACGTTCTATGAATAATATAAGGGTTAAAATGGGGGTGAACTGGAGGATGGGGTAGGCATTTTAATTAAATAGGATGGTCAGAATTAACACCAAAGGTTAGAGTTTGTTGATACAGTAATCTGCAATAACTTTCTCATGGGGAGAACTTTTCCAACGTGGGACAGACTCGGAAGGGAATTAATTCTCTGTGTCTACGTATGTTAAAGAGGGGCCTGTGGGAGAACTCACTGGAGATTTTCTAAAGGGATTTTCTTGGGGATGGCAGAGGTTTCAGACAGATCCGTATTCAGACTTGAAGTGGAAAAAATCTGTTTTTCATAGAATTTTAGTAGCTCCGGAGCCACCTGCAAAGCCAGCCTTCCTCCTGCCTCTCTGCACCCCACCAGGTTGGGTGCTGATTGACCGGAGCGGCCGCCACTTTGGTACAATCCTCAACTACCTGCGGGATGGGTCCGTGCCACTGCCTGAGAGTACCAGAGAGCTGGGGGAGCTGCTAGGCGAAGCGCGCTACTACCTGGTACAGGGCCTGATTGAGGACTGCCAGCTAGCACTGCAGGTGAGAGGCCCTGGGTCCCACGCTATCCCCATGTCCCTGGGAGAGCTGCCTAAGCAGTTAGATACTAGAACATTCACAGAGAGAGAGAGAGAGAAGAGGCATATGGGGTACTGTCCAGAGATGCTGCCTGTGGCCTGGCCGTGACTAGCCATGACCCCAGAAAATTTGGGGGTGCTTTCCACTGTATCCTTGCTGCCACAGGAAGGACCTCCTTCACCACCTCGTGCGAGGACTACTGCAGTTGTTAAATGACTGCTCTCCCCTTGCTGTTCCCACCTGGCTAATCCAGCTCTCACACTCCCACCCGAGTGATGATCCTTAAACACAATCCCAATCTATTCTCTTCCTTGCTCAGAAATCTTAAATAAGTCCATGTGCCACTAGGAAAAAAAAAAATCTAAATTTAAATTTAAACTAGAATATAATGACCTGTGTGATTTGGTTCTGTCCTGGGAGGCAGCATCCCACCTCCAACCAGATTTGGGTTCTTTTCTTTTCTAAGCAATGAAATCCTAGAAGCAGAACTGCTCCCAACACAACAGGTTGGGGGTTCCAGAGCCCCAACTGCTGGGCTTCTCTTCTATGGATCTCGTAGGATTCTGAGGAGAAGAGCTTAGAAAGCATAGCCAGGACCTGTGGGTTAAGTGTCACCTCTTCTACAGCTCACTGAACGACCTTGATTGAGTCAGTTTCTACCTCTGGCATTCTGTCCTCATGTTCCAAAAGATAGGGAAACAAGAAAAATATGTACAGTGTAGTAAGTTTTACATAAGCCTTTTATTCTGTTCTACTTTTACAATGTTAAAAATATCCTTTCTTTTATGATACAATATTAATAGGAGATTATGAGGTTTTTTTAATGCCCTTTACTAAAACGTGACATCTATGAACAACTTTCTGCTGTCTTAGTGAATACTTCTCGAAATCCAAAAATAATAGAGTTCCTTTGGGCAATATTCTTGTTTTTCAAACTGCATCCCACAGAAGAAAACTGCATTTTATACTCACATATATATAACTTAAGTAAGAGTTTTATAAAATGATACTTTTAGTGAAATACACATTGATGTATTCTGTTCTCTTTTTAATGCTCTGTGGGACCCATTAAACTTACTTCATGACCCATTAATGAGTAACCACTTGCAGTTTGAAAAACATTGCATTAGATGATCTTGAAAGTGAGTTCCTGCTCTGCAGTCTACATTTATCCAGTGTCACCTCACACCCTCTGTGTGTCGGGAGCAATTCTGCTGTCTATTTGTGCATACATCTTGTACCCCTGTTCGACATAAAGGAGAGAAGTGGGGGATGCATCCGAGGTGAAAGAGCCAGTAAGCCGCAGAGCTCCGATTCCCAGGTGCAGTGCTTTTTCCTCTGTGCTGCAGCTCCCTCCTTTCCAGGTTTCCCTGACACCATTCCCATCTGATTGGGGTGACCCACTCCCGAGTTTTCTTGTTTGTTTGGAGGTTTTGTTGTTGTTAGAATTTGGGTATAGAGAATTGAGTTCATCATACTCCTCAGTGTGTGGTACTTAATCATCATTGGTGTATACAAATCTTTTCTCTTTTTTTTTTTCCCCTTCATTCCCAGTCCCTTGCCCATTTCCCTTTGATCCATAGATACCCCTCCAGTTCCAATGTTTTGATACATATACTTGAATTATGTTTGTACCCTTGAAAAGTGAAAAGCATTGTTTTATATATGTACGCGTTTTAAATATCCATAAATGGCATTGAGCTATGGATTGTGTTTTCTGTTTCTTCAACACTTAAAAAAATTTTTTTTTAATGTTTTATTTAGTTTTGAGAGAGAGACAGCGTGAGCAGGGGAGGGTCTGAGAGAGAGGGAGACACAGAATCTGAAGACAGGCTCCAGGCTCTGAGCTAGCTGTCAGCGCAGAGCCTGACACAGGGCTCAAACCCACAAACCGAGAGATCATGACCTGAGCCGAAGCCGGACGCTCAACCAACCGAGCCACCCAGGCACCCCTCAAAACTTTTTTCGAGAGCTGTTCATGTTGCTATATGTCCATTTAGTTCTTTACTTCTTTTTTTTTTTTTTTTACATTTATTTATTTTTGAGAGACAGAGGCAGAGCACAAGTAGGGGAGGGGCAGAGAGAGAGTTAGACACAGAATCTGAAGCAGGCTCCAGGCTCTGAGCTGTCGGCACAGAGCCTGATGCAGGGCTCGAACCCACAAACCGTGAGATCATGACCTGAGCCGAATTCGGACGCTTAACTGACTGAGCCACTCAGGTGCCCCTAGTTCTTTACTTCTGACTGCTGCACAAGAATCTATGGCGTGTATTCACCATATTTTATTTATACATTCCTCTAAGGTTGGAGACCTAGATTACCTCCTACTTCCTTCCCCTACAAACAGTGCCACATGCCACTGTGAGCATCCTTATACATGTGCCCTTGTGGATCCAGGGCCAGGGTTTCTCATGTTTGGGAGTGGAATTGCTGGGTCACAGAACACATACAAATGAATTTCGGCAAGTATCATCAGATTAATCTCTCCAGTGATTGTAGCACTTTATACTCTTGATCAGCAGTGCATAAGGGATCTCGTTTCTGCATATTCTCAACAACACGTGGCATAATCCAGTATTCTCATTTTGCAAATCTGATTGGTATGGAGTGATCTCATTTTAGTTTGCATGCCTCTGGTTACTAATGAGATTGAGCATCTTTTCCTACGCTTACTCACTTTTTTGGTTTCCCCTTCTGTGAATTGCCTATTCACATTCTTTACCAAATTTTCTACTGAGTTTCCTATCTTTTTTCTTGTTGCTTTGCAGAAGATCCTTGCATATTTTAGTTTAGTTCCTAGGGAGAATTAAGCCCTAAGGCATGTATTGTACATAATAAATTTACTCTCCTCCTATGCATCTAGAATGGTACTATTTGCCTATCATCCTTGGAAGAATTGAGAAAATAGTTTCTCAAATTATTTATTTGCTGGGTTTTGTGATTTAGGTGAGGAATCCTAGTTGAGAAAGTCTGTTTCAGATAATTTCTAGTCAGTTTTAATTGTGGCCAATATTTTCTCTTGAAATGTCACCTGTCTGTGACATCTGTTGTTGAATAGAAATCCTTGATGTTTTTTATTATAAGTAACCATTTGTTATTTTTAAAGCAGTGTATATATATGTATTGTAGAAATTTAGAAACACAGATAATCAAAAAAATAAAAGCACCAAATATCCTTCCAGGTCTATTCGTGTGTGTGTGTGTGTGTGTGTTTGCCAAAATATAAACATGCTGTATGTGCTGTTTTGTAATCTGGTTTTTTTGCTTGTCAATATTTGCCATCTTTCCATGTCAATAAAATTTGTTCTTATCTAACATCCAGGGTATACACAAATTTCTCAGTTTGTTCCAGAAACATCTTTTATAGCTGATTCATCTAAACCAGGACCCAGTCTAGATACTTGCATTACATCTGATTAGTATGTTCTTTAAGTCTTCTTCCAACTGAAAACCATCCCTTTTTGTTCATGTTGACTTGTTAAAGAGACCACCAGCTGTCCTGCACAATGAGCCACTTTCCAAATTTGCATGATTGTTTAGCTGTGGTGTCATTTGGTTTGTTACTCTACCCTATTCAGAGTTTTCTGTAAACTAGACAGTAGATTTGAAGGCTTGATACTAAACATTTTGGTTAGAATACATTTTAGGTAATTTTATATATTATATACTGTGTTACATGGAGTGATCCATAATATTGTTACTATGACCCATCATTAGTAATGCTCAGAATTGGCCCCTAGATTCAGGTGATAATGGTTTGATCCCTCCGTTATAGTTACACTTCCTTGATGCCAACTCTAAAGCAATCTGTGGAATATTTATACACTGTGTGAATGGCAGTTATCTATCAACCACACACCAGTTGAGAATCCTTACCTGAATCAATAATTTCATTAGAGTTGTAGAGTAATTATTCTTATTCCTTCAACATTATTACTTGCGATTATTTGTAAAGTCATGGTTTCTGTTGTTAACTGGAGAAATTCCCGATTTTTTAAAAACGTTTATTTATTTTTTGAGAGACAGAAACAGAGTATGAGTGGGAGAGGGACAGAAAGAGAGGGAGACACAGTATCCGAAGCAGGCTCTAGCCGCTGAGCTGTCAGCACAGAGCCCGATGCGGGGCTCGAAATCCCGAACCATGAGATCATGACCTGAGCCAAAGTCGGCTACTTAACTGACTGAGCCACCCAGGCACCCCGAGAAATTCTTGTTTTTAATGTCAAATTCCTCCCGCTCCTCCTTTTTCCCCCCTTAATGGTATATCCTTTTAGAGTTGCGTTTAAAAAGGTTTGTTTTTTTTTCCATTCTACATCTTGTATTAGCTTTATAGTTTTATCTTTCATAAATGGGCCTAAATGGAATTTCCTATTATAAATGTAAATTATGAAGGGATTTAACTATTTTTTGTCCTCCATAGAGTGAGCTAGTTTTCCCGATGCCACCTACTAAATATTCTGTGGTAGCCAGTGTCTTAAGATACCCACCAGCAATTCTTCCTCCTTATTCAGGCTCTAGTTTAGTCCCCTCCCACGCTGAATAGGGCTGACCTATGTAACCAGTAGGATATTGCAGAAGTGATAGTGTGTGACTTCTAAAGCTAAGTCATAAAAGACATTGCAGTTTCTGCCTGTATTGGATCACTCACTCTGGGGGAAAGCCAGCTGCCACATGAGAACAAGGGAGAGTTTACCCAGTGAGGAACTGAAGCTCCTTGCCAATTAAGAGCAAGCACAGACTCCCAGCCATATGGGTGAACTATCTCAAGCAGATTCTCTAAGAGGCCCAATCAAGTCTTCTGGCCAACGTCTGGACTCCATCTTCACAAGGGATCTGGGGCCAGGATCACCCAGCTAAGATGATCTCAAGTTCCCAATCCACAGAAACTGTGTGCAATAATAAATGTTTATATTGTTTTAACCTGCTAAATTTGTAGTCATTGTTACCCAGCAGTAGAGACAGGTTGGGTATCTGGAGTGTTCTGTGGTAACAAAACTCTAAAATGTAGGAGTGGCTTTACAACTGGAAAGTGGGCACAAGCTGGCATGACTTTGAGGAGAATATTAATAAAAGCCCGAAGAGCTTTAGAGAGTCTGTTCACAGATGATGACCTTGGAGTAGGCTGGTGGGGTGAAAATGTTACTGGAAACTTGTGTAAAGGGGATCCTTGTTATGTAGTGGCAGAAGTTTAACAACGCTGTCTCATATATAGTAATGTAGAAAGAGGAAAATGTACCTAATGATCTGGGTGATGTAGCTAAAGAGTTTCCAGAAAGAATGTTGAAGGCGCCCCCGGGTTTATTGTTCCTGGTAGTAATATAGGAGAGAGTGAGCAAGAGGAAAAAATTGAAGACAAAGGAGCCAGGTATTACAGGGTCTGAAAATCCCCAGCCTTTCCAGGTAACGCATGATGTTAAAATTAACAAATGGCTTCCAGGCAAAGATCAAATATAGGGCATTTTCAGTAAAACATGATCTAAAGATGAAACTGAGGATATGATTGTAAAAGTCTTTGTTGACACTTCAGAAATATCCAAGAGGATGCCTCAGAGAACCTTTTAATCAAATAATAGTGCTTCTAAGAAGCTTAAGGGTGTTGCCCCTCAGCAGTTTCAGGACAAGCCCAAAGTAGAGGAGAGCTTATCTCACAAAGATTTGTGGGTGTGGCATTTGTCTAATGAACTGAACCCCAAGACTCACAAGATACCCATTAAGTTTTTAAGAGAATTATATTGGCAGAAACACTGCCAGCTTGGACCAAAAGTGACAGACAGTGCAAGACGTTTGGACCCCCAGAGTTCTACCGGCAGGAAACCATGGAGCTGCAAGCATGGATTATCTGTCATGGAAAAGGAAGGATGACTCAGGGCAGAGCCAAGAGCCATAGAGAATCATTTCTGGACAAGAGTAGGCGTCAGAGAGCTCCCAGCATTCACCCAAATGGATTACAGAATTGGTATGAAACAGTGACTTATGTGTGCCACCTACCTTCTCCCCAGCCTTTTGAACAGGAGTGCCCTGGTGATTGTGCTAATGCCATGCCACTGCTGCATAATAGGTGTATGGGAGATAAGTGGTCTCTTTAGTTCACAGGTCTTCAGATCAAGTGGAAATGTACTTACAGAACTATAGTTAAGGAACTACACCTAAGGAGCCTCATCCCAGCCTACACTGACTTAGATAACAAGATTCTGTACTTCAAGCACTATAATGGGATAAGACTTTGGGGGATCTTGGGAGGGAGGGAGTGTGTTTTTCAATGGGAAGGATTTGAATCAAAGGAGCCAGAAGGTGGCCTGTAGAGTTAGCCTCCAAGGCAGTTCCCAGCGATTCTTCTTCCCTAGTATTCATTCTTTGATGTAGTTTCCTTCCACACTGAACAGAGCTGACAAAACTCAGTCATGAAAGACATTGAGCCCGTCACCTTCGTCTCTCGGATCATCTGCTCTGGAGAAGCCAGCTGCCATGTTGCAAGGACATGCAAGCAATCCTATGGTGAGGTCCAGATGACAAGGA
This sequence comes from Cryptoprocta ferox, assembly GCA_028646485.1. NCBI lineage: Eukaryota > Metazoa > Chordata > Mammalia > Carnivora > Eupleridae > Cryptoprocta > Cryptoprocta ferox. The sequence continues at coordinate 21,308,029 of CM053564.1, forward strand.
TGAGATGTTTCCTGCCGACAGCCAGCGTGAACTGGCCAGCCATATGAATAAGCTTTCTCAGACACAAATCCTACAAATCAGGCATGCCTTCAGATTCCTGCATCACAGGGTGACTTGACTACAAGCTCAAGAGAGACCCCTATGCCAAAATGACCCAGCTAAGCCACCCCTGTATCCCTGACCCCACAGACCCTAAGATAATAAATATTTATTGTTGATTTAAGCTGCTAAGTTTGGGGATAGTTCGTTACACAGCAATAACCAATACATACTTCATGCTTGCCCCCACTGACATGTGGTGTCCTCTTTATAAATGTCAGTTTTCATATATATACCAGCCAGTTCAAACTCTCTGTTATGTTCCCATTGGTTTTTTGTTTGTTCCCCCAAACCAAAACCACACTGTTTTCTTCAGTATGGCTTTGTAGGATACATTAATATATGATAGCGTCAGTCTTTCCTCTTGGTTCTTTTTAAAAATTGACCTAAGTATAGACTTTTATTTTTCCATATTAATTTTAGAAAAAGTTGTATCAGTTTTTTTTTAATGTTTGTTTGTTTTGAGAGAGAGCAAGCCAGGGAAGGGCAGAGAGAGAGGGAAGAGAAATTCCAAGCAGGCTCTGTGCTGAAAGCCCCCCCACCAGTGTGGGGATCGAACCCATGAACTGGGTGAGACCATGATCTGAGTCAAAACCAAGAATCAGACGTTTCACTGACTGAGCCACCTAGGCGCCCCATTTTTTAAAAATCTTCTGGGGGGCGCCTGGGTGGCTCAGTCGGTTAAGCGTCCGACTTCAGCTCAGGTCATGATCTCACGGTTCGTGGGTTCGAGCCCTGCGTCGAGCTCTGTGCTCACAGCTCAGAGCCTGGAGCCTGCTTCAGATTCTGTGTCTCCCTCTCTCTTTGACCCTCCCCTGCTCACGCTGTCTCTGTCTCTCAAAAAAAAAAAAAAAAAAAACATAAAAATCTTCTGGAATTTCTGGTTAAGAAAGAAATCTTCTGGTTGAGAGAGGTGAAAAGGGGTTTTGGCATAAAGATTCTTAGAAAAGAGGAAAGAAGCCCATGTATCTGGTTTTGCCTCACACCTCATCCCACCCAACCAGGTTCATTTAGTCAACAGACACTGAGCATCCACTGTGTACTAGGCACTCCCTAGGTGAGAAGAGACCAGATCATAAGCAAACATCCCCAAAAATGAAAAGATGTGAAGAACCAGGAGCCGTGAGGAATGAGCTGCTAATGTGAAAAGGAGGTAGAGGAGGCTGCTTTAGTCAGGGAGCTTCAGGAGATACACCAGCACCCTCTGAGGGGTACTGTTTGAGTAATCTGAATGGTATGAAGGGGCCAGCCCCGCACACAACAGTGTAGACCATTCCAGGCAGTGGGAATAGCAAAGGGCTGGGTGGGCACAAGGAACAGGCCATGGGTGGGGCTGAAGCCCAGCAAGCAGGGAAGAGTGGTAGAGAGGAGATCGGAGATGTTGGATCCTGCAGAGCTTTGTGGGCCAGTAAGGAGTCTGAATTTTTTTCCCAGAGGCAACAAGCAGCTTTTGACAGCTTTTAAGTGGGGGAGTGAGTAACCTTTGGTTGTCCTGTTAACCACCTTCCGCTTCTTCTCCAGCAAAAAAGGGAGAACCTGTCCCCGCTGTGCCTCATCCCCACGGTGACATCTCCCCGGGAGGAGCAGCAGCTCCTGGCCAGCACCTCCAAGGTGAGGCCCCTGAGCCCTGTAGGGTGGAGGCTGGGGGCCTCTCCCTGCAGCCTGACCCCCACCCTTCTCCATGCTCTCTCCGCCAACAGCCCGTGGTGAAGCTCCTGCACAACCGCAGTAACAACAAGTACTCCTACACCAGGTGACCACCACGGGGCGGGGACGTGCACTGGGTGGAGTCCTGGGCTCAAGCACAGCCCTGGGCTGGGCCCAGGGGGAGGGACAGAGGGAGAAAGAGAATGCCTTCCTAGAAGAGGGTTCCAGCTCTGCCCACTGGGCACCTTGGGCAGGTCATTTTCACTCCTGAGCTTCAGGGTGAATCACTGGTAAAAAGGCGAGCATTAGATGATAACGTCTAGTGTTTACTAAGTGCTTTTTCATAGCAGGCATTGCTGTCAGTGCTTCACATATATTCACTCCCATCATCCTCACAGTTGTTTGAGGTCGGTACTGTTGTGATCTCCATTTTACAGATGAGGGAACTAGGCACCAAGAGGTGAAGTAACTTTCCTGGTGTCACTCAGTTAAAAAGTGGCTGGTCTAGGACATTAGGTGAAGCAGCCCAGCCCCAGGGCCTGCACCGGTAGCCACTCTGCTGTGCTGGGATTTGCTCTTCAGATGCTGGTCCTCTCTGAGGCCCGCTTAGTCTGGCCCCAGGGATGGAGGAAGCTCCTAGCTGGGCACCAAACCCCTGGGCATGACCAGAATGCTGGGTAGGGGGGTCCGTAGGCTGGGGGAACAGCGGGCAGGAAGCCAGTGTACTGAGGCCTCCTGGCCCCTGGTCCTCAGCACTTCAGATGACAACCTGCTTAAGAACATCGAGCTGTTTGACAAACTGGCCCTGCGCTTCCATGGGCGGCTGCTTTTCCTCAAGGATGTACTGGGGGACGAGATCTGCTGCTGGTCCTTCTACGGGCAGGGCCGCAAAATCGCCGAGGTGTGCTGCACCTCCATTGTCTATGCGACGGAAAAGAAGCAGACCAAGGTCAGAAAGGGTTTAGAGCCTGATCGGGGAGGGCTGTGGTGGTGGGCAGCACCAGGACCCTGAATTGGACAAAGGCAGCTCAGCAGACCAGGCAGCGGAAAGTCCGTTACTGGGAGCCAGGAGCCGCAGTTCCAAGTTCTGGGGTCTTTTGTAACCTTGGGCAAGTCACCTTACTTCTTTGGGCCTCTGTTTCTCTGCCGTGAAACGAGGGTGTTGCATTGCAATGGGATTCTTTACCTAGGCCATTTGGGTCCTCAGGCCATCTGGAAGTGGTTTGCAAGTTTGGGAGTTTGTATACATCTTTCCATATAGAAGGACCATAGCTGTTAGAATCTCGGAAGGATCCATGACTCAAAATAGTTTCTTAAAACCTCAGGACCTTAGAACACACAGATCTCTTAGAACAAGTGAGTTTATAATTCCTGAGTCATAAACATGGCAGTCATCAGCAGATAACTTCCTGAGCACCTACTCTGCACTAAGCATTGCACCAGACATGAAATCTAGGTGAATGAAATGCCTGGTAAAGTACCAGCCCTCTGTCATGTCATCCTTGATGTGAGGGAAGTGCTTCAGATACATAAGTCTCTGAGCACCCAGTGCTATCTCATACTTCCCCACCTTTGCAGACACTATCCCTCTTGAACTGTTTCCTCATCCCCATCTGCCTAATGAACTTGTGCTTAATCTTTAAGACACAAGCCAAGCACAGCTTTCTTTGGGACACCTTCGCTCATGAACTTTCAACCCTTCAACCCCAAAGTTGATCATACTTCCTTCTTAGTCTGCAGCGGGCAGGGGCAGGGTAGGGGGGTATTACATCAGCAGCAAGGGGTTAGCTTCTTGAGGGTAGGTGTCTATCTTTTCTTCCTCTCTAATACTAGACAGGCACTTACCACACAGTGAAAGCTAGGAAACATTTATTGATTGCATGCATGCATGAATGAATGAATGAATGACCAACCCAACTTCCAAGAAGTTTCCACTGTAATTGGGAAGACAAGAAGATAAACCAGTAATGAGAATGCAGCTTGTTAAGAATTAGTTATATCCCTCCAGGGCACACAAAGAGACCCTCCTCACTTCATTCCTTTCTACTCTCTCCGTTGCCTCCGTCCTGCCTCCGTCCTGCCGATAGTCAAATACTCTACTAAGTGCTCTCCTGCCCCAGAGCTCTTGCTGTTGCCTGTTCCCAACAGGTCTTTCTCTGCTTATCCTACCTGGCTTGTTCCCTCCCCTCCTTTGACTCTTGGTTGAATGTCACCTTTTCAACGAGACGTTCTCTGAACTCCCTCTCTAAAATTGTAACATTCCTGGCTATGACCATTCCCACCCCTTTTTATTACATGTATGCCTGGGTCCTCCCCCTAGAATGTAAACTTCCTGTAGTCAGGGACTTTGTTTAGTTCACTGCTATCTTCTCAATACCTAGAACAATACCTCATACAGTGCAATCACTCAGTAAAAAATTGTCAAATGAAAGAACATAACCAAGAGGCTTGGCAGCAAAGGAAAGAAAACAAATAACTCTGCCTGACTCCAGAGCTGGACCCTGAAGGATAAGTATAACTTTGCTGGGTAAAGAATTTGCAAAGAAGGTAGTCCAGGCCAAAGAACCTGTGATTGCAAAGGCTCGGGGGTGTGTAGGTGCAGGACCAGCTGGGGGAGGGGCATGTCTGTGTAACTGGATCAGAGAGTAGGAGTTGGGGGTTGCTGGCCTTTTTCAGGTGGAATTCCCAGAGGCCCGGATCTTTGAGGAGACCTTGAACATCCTGATCTACGAGACTCCCCGGGGCCCAGACCCAGCCCTGTTGGAGGCCACGGGGGGTGCAGCTGGAGGTGGTGGGGCAGGCCGAGGGGAGGATGAGGAGAACCGAGAGCACCGTGTCCGCAGGATCCATGTCCGGCGCCACATCACCCACGACGAGCGTCCTCATGGCCAACAGATTGTCTTCAAGGACTGACCTTTGACCTTTCTCCCTGTTTTCCTCTTGCCACTGGAACCCAGTTCCTTTCTCTTTCCCTCCCTTTCCCATACCTTTGCCCCGGCTTTGCTGGCCAAGTCGTGGGCCCTCCTGTCCCTTCATTGCATGGTACAGTTCACTGTGGCCCTTTTCCATTCATTCCCACCTCACTGCTAACAGCACGGTACATTCCAGCCCCCTCCCTAGGTCAGAGCCCTTCAGAAGGCCTGCATTTGTTCCCTTATCCCATTCTTGTCCTGCTCTTCCCTCACCAGCTGGTTTAGAGTGATTAGAACTCTCTCTCTCTCCTCTCTCTCTCTCTCTCTCTCTCTCTCTCTCTCTCTCTCTCTCCCTCTCCCTCTCTCTCCCCCTCCCTCTCTCTCCCCCCTCCCCCTCTCCCTCTCTCTCTCCCTGTCTCTCCCGCCCCCAACATCCACCAGTTCTGAGCCACCTCCCCACCGCTGTGCAGGGTTGTTTCCCTCCCTCCTCCTTCCCTCACCAGTTCCCCCACCTCCTTAACTTTGTACTAGGCTGGCCTGGGCTTGCACCAGCTCAGCCATCTTCTCAATCTATTTCATATTATTTATTTTAATTTTCTATTAAATTATTGGAATAAAGTTGAGTTGAGGGTCTGGTGCTGGCTCCAGGGGAGAGGAGTGGGGAGATGGCTTGTGTTGAGGAGGTACTTGGCTAGTTGGATGGGAGAGGACAGGAGCTCCTGCCCAAAGCCTTGAGCTGGGCTCCTAGCTAGAAAAAGGTAGTCAGGAGTTAGGAGAGGGTTTAAAATCTGTATTTCAGTGTTGGCTGTTCCATTCCCACCCTCAGCCCCACCCAACCCCCTGCAGTGGAGAGGAGGTCCTGGCTACCACTCAAGCCATCCCTGAGTGCAGCGTCTCTCCAGCCCAGATGTCTGAAGGGAGCCCCTTCCTTCAAGGGTCTGGTGCGAAGACAAAGTCAAGGGCCTGGCGCTCAGCCCCAGCCACATTGGGGTGCCAAAGGTCCACGATGAAGACCACTCGAGGCCCATCTTCTGGGGAGCCTAGGGCACATGGGGATGGAGACAAGAAGGCAGCTGACATTAATTACACTCATATGCCAGCGCATTCATCACATACTCTCCTAACAGCAAACACTTTGTAAGCAAGTGCCAAGCACTGTTCTAACCCCTTATATGTGTTAACTCTTATTAATCATCAAAGCAAACTGAGAGTACTATGATTATTCCCATTTTATACAAAGTAACTGAGGCAAAAAGAGATTAAGTAACTTGCCCAAGGTCACACAGCTAGTAAGTGCCAGAGGTAGGACAGGAACCCAGGTCCAGGCCCAGGGTTTTGTGCTGTTAACCACTTTGCTGTGCACCTACATTAACTTATTTAATCCTTGCAAATCACCCGATAAAGAAGGTGATTGCCCCATTTCACAGGTGTTTGGGGAAGTTATATGACTCATTCAAGGTCATGCGGCTGGAAAATGACCGTGCTAGGACAGGAAGCCCTAGGACAGGAAGCCTGTTGGGCTTGATTCCACAGTCTCTATTCCCATTCACTCAGTCTCTCATCCCTCCTAGCAGAACAGGAGCCCATTACCATTATGAGCCACTGTGTGCAGGAAGGAGTCGTCCACCAGTAGACAGTGTCCCTCGGCCCAGCACTGGGGCTCGCCTCCAACCACCAGCTCACAGCCAGGAGGAATCTTCAGGCCTGTGGAAAGAGACCTGGGCATCCAACACCCCTACTTCCCTCAAATGGGCCCACCCCATTCAGTCAAAACACAGATCTGCAAGTTTTAAACACCCCATGTAGTGTCCCTCTTTGCTCCCTGGAAAGTGACCCAAATGTAATTATGATATAGTACCAGCTGAAGTGCTGGGAGACCGGAAAGGCAGTGCAAAGCACAATCTATTTGTTTCAGGGTAAAGGGAAGGCTCCCTGGAGGAAGTGGCATCTCTTCTTGGACTTCTGCCAGTTTAACTCAAGAACCTACTTAATGTGTGCTAAGCCCTCATTAGGATAATACTGATGGATCCACTTTGGCCCCAGGACCAAAACACAGTAGAGTGCTGTGAGAAAAGTGAGCAGCAACTCAAATGATGGGGAATAGTTAGACCTCCCAGAGGCGGTGCGGCACTTGAAAGTGAAGTCCTAAAGGCTGAGTAGGATTTTTCCAGGAGGTGATAAGGGAGAAAGACATTCTAGGCTGAGGATAGCATGAGTGTGGCATCTGCCAGGATCAGCCAGAAGGCTCCCATGATTTAACACATGGTGGGAGGGAAGGAAAGGAAGGAAACAGGTGGGAGATGAGGAGAGAAAGAATCTGGACTTGATCCTGAGGCCAGTGTGCTTTGAAGGGAAAGACACATCAAACTGGTAGCACACAAAATGATTTTAGGCAAAACAAGGTTTTAAGTAACAGTACATTAAATAACAAAAAAAGTTTCCTTTTCCATTTTCCTTCAGCCTTTAAAACATGAAGAAGAGAATCTCACCCCACTAACACTGCTCCCTTCTAAAGGAAGAGAGTGGAGGCTTCAGTCTCAGAGAGACTAGAATATTTAGCTAGAATTTTTAAAGCTTCTTTTTTTAAGTTTAAATTTGTTTTTATGAGTCCTTTCTATTTAGAGCAAGTAATACTGATTATCATTGTTCTATAGAGATTCCTTTTAAAGAAATAAGTTTAACAAAATGTAGGGAGAATCAGTAGCAAGAAAAACAGTACGGGGGGAAATGACCATGGCAAAGCTTATGAAGATGGTTTGCAGGTAATTGAAGCTCAGGAAATGCTGTGGGCAACAGGGAGTCACGGAAGATTTCTGAGAAGAGAGGCATGATCAGAACCATAGAGTAGAAAGCTCTGGTGGCAGAGAAGAGCCTGGAGGAGGAACTGTGGAGGCAAAGAGGTTGTCTGTAGGCAGCATCTACTTACCCAGATGGCATCTGACCCGGGCATTGGTGGGCCCACAGCGGCCCTCAAGCCGGGCCCCAGGCAGGAGGACAGAAAAGCCAGCATTGCCGAAGGTGTTGGCACTCATAAAGCTCCGCAGCCCCCTCAGTGCCCGATAGGCCCCTGGGCACCGGCGGCAGTTGCTGGGTTGGCACCGGCCTGCTTGGTACAGCAGGAGCTGGTAGCACCCAGGGGCCAGGGGTGGGGACCAGCCCCGAGGCAGAGGAGTTGTCCCTGAGAAGTCCCAGCTCACAGCCCCAAAGTCCCGCAAAATGGCAGGGAAGCTGCTCTCCAGGAGTTCCACATCATGCCGCTGGGCATCCCGTGGCACGAAGGGGACTGAAGGCAGGTCTGGCAGGAAAAGCAGGCCTGGGCGCTGAATGCCCAGGACCCCTGGCCCTCCCCCAGGGCCTGGGCCACCTTGAGCTGCCCTCCTCACCCTACCCATGCCCGCCCAGGAGTAGCGCCTGGCGTAGGCCCGCAGGCGACGGCTCACTAGGCCTTCTGTCCTAGGTCCTTCCCCAGGCTCCCCAGAGCTCCCTGGGCTTGGCCTGCCAGTCTCAGAGCACCCCCTAGGCCCCCCACTGACACCCCCAGCCCGACTCCCAGCCCCCAGGGCCTGCATGTCTTGGGAGCCCAGACGGTAACAGTACCAGAGGAAAAGGGAAGTGAGGGCTCCAAGGAGCAGGGTTAGGGCTGAGGAGGCCAGGGGCGATGGCCACGCAGGCATGATGGGCAGGGAGGCCCTGACCAGGAGGCCTGGGGCATCTTCCAGACCCCAGTTCCCCTGTCCCCCCAGTTCTCCACCAGTTCCCTCTGTGGCTGCTCCAGGGTTACCCCCTGGGCTGTTTCCCCTCCACATTTCCCACTCTTGGTTCTGTCTCCTTCTGAGGTCTTCTCTTCACCTTCTAGCTCCCTCTTTCTCACCTCCTTCAAATACCTCCAACCCTCCTTTCGCTTTCTTCCCTTCTCTCTCTCCTTTACCTCTTTTTTCTCCTTCAACTCTGTCCTCTTCCTCCCCCCCCCCGCCCCCACCCTCTCTCTTTTCTCCTTCCGGCAGTTTCCTCTCTCTCCTTCAGCCTCTCCTTTCCCCACTCTCTCGGTCTCCCCCTCTCCTTTCTCCTCTCTTCCCTCTCCTCCCCGCCCCTCTTTTAGCTCTCCCTCCCTTCTAGCTTCCCCAGACAGCAGTTCCTACCCCACCTGGACCTGCAGCCCCGGGAACCCGCAACCAGGCGTCCTCCGCAGCGGCTTCTCTCTCTCCTTCCTCCCCCTTCTCCCCTTCGGCCCTTGCTTCTCACTCGACCCGACCCGCGGGTCTTTCTCCCTCTCTCTCTCCTTCTTCTCCTTCTCCCTCTCTTTCTCTCCCCCCTCCCTCCCTCTCTCCTACACGTTCCTTCCTTGGCTCCCACTCACCCTGACGTCACCCATCCCCACAGTCCTCTCAGCTTAGCTACCCCTGCCCCCACCCAGTGGCAGCCGCATCTCAGCTGGGATGGCGGGGGTCGTCTTCGGATTTGCCTCCCCGCCCCGACGGGGCGCCACGTGGGGCGCAGGGGGCACTGTGCCAACCTCCAGCCTCCCCGCAATGCGAAAAGTAGGGGCGGGGGCTGAGGGAGGGGCGTGGCAAGACAAGGGGCGGGGCGGGCACGCGGACTGATGGACAAGGCCGGCGCTCGCGGACTGAGGACTGGGACACTGCAGCCCGTCCATGGGTCTGCAGATCCCTTGACCAGTCGGCCTGTGACTCCCCTCCCCCTCCTCCTTCACTAGAACCAGCCCCCAGCGGGAGCCTGATTGATAGTGAGGGTGGGTTCAGCCAATCGCCGGCGGGCGGGGGGCCGGGCCCGCTCAGGCTGCGCCGAGAAGAGCTGTCCGCGGGCTGGTGGTGCTGAAAAGGGCGCCCCAGAGGCGTTGTGAGAGAGACGAGGAGAAAAAAAAATCAAAGTTGAGGCCGCCTGGGCCCTGGCCGGGGTCATGAATGTAAGAGAAGGGGTTTCCCCTCCCCAGATCCCGGCCTGTTGCCCCTTCGACTTCTCATAAACGTGGAAACTTGCCATTCTCCTGGAAGAGGGGAGCTCATTTCATATGAGCTGTAAAAGAGAAAGGGAAGTCCTGTGGGGGGGTGGGGGTCCTGGATGTGGGTAGGGGGCATATTGGGGAGCTGAGCAAGCGTGAAACCAGCTGTGCCGCCCCTCGGCACCCTGGGAAGAGGAGATTCAGACTCCAGATGTGCTGGAAAGGCTGGGGGAAGAGGTTGTAATTACAGCTAGGACCAGAGTTTCCTTTGCCTCCCCTAGGGGCCGCGGGAGTGAGGATTACGGTCTGGCTCATGTGGTCCCTCCTTCCTCCATCTGCACTTCCTCCTTCTCCCTCCCCCCCCCCTCCACCATCGCCCCCAAATAAATCCCGGCCCCTCCCTTCGCCCGTCCCCAGGATCTGACGTGGGTTCGACACCTTTCTCAGCTTCTCCCTCCCGCAGCTCCAGTGCCGGAGCTTTGGCTCTCCAGGTTCCGCAACCCCCTCCCCTCCCCGCCAAGCCCCGCTAGAGCACAGTAGGGACCCTCCTGATCCTCGACTCCACCCCAGACCCCCTGAAGCAGTCTTGCCTCTCCCCACTCCCCCGGCTTGGGATCCAGCCACCTCGGGGGCCCCAGGCGCACGAGCGAGAGGGTAACCCAAACGACCCGGCCCCTTCGGCCTTCTTGGTCCCACCCCCTGCAGCCGGAACCGCGCCCCCTCTCCCACAGACCCGAGAGCAGAAGACAGAGGAGATTGGGCAAGGAGGAGTGGGATCCAGGCGACCTCCAGCCCAATTCTGCCCCTCCATCCCGAGGGGCAGAGAAATTGTCTTTCTTGCTAACTGCTAGCAGGAAAAAAATAAAAGGAAGGATAAAAGGAGACGGAGGAAAGGTGACAGCTAGATTATTTAGGAGAGGCGCAGAGGAGAGAAATCGGTGTGAGTCGCCATGGGGACTCCCAGGGTCCAGCACCCGCCGCCTCCCCAGCTGCTGTTCCTAATTCTGCTGAGCTGTCCCTGGATTCGGGGTAAGGACATGGGAGCGTGGGGGTAGGCCCTGTGAAGGTCCTCAGCTGGGTCCTCTACCATCTTTTCTCTGAACATCCTGGGCTTTCCGAGCTTCTGGGGGAAGGGAGGGGTACAGCTGACGGGGGAAGGGGCAAGCCAGGGCTTTCTCGCTTGTGCCTGGAGCCCTAACCCCCAATACTGAGGAGGTGGGGAAATGAATGAGGGGAGCTTTCACCCCCAGAATCTTGGGGGTTAAATCCAGGAAGAAGGGCTGGGGAAGTTGGGGGGATGTCTGCGGAGGCGGCAGAAGCATGCAGGGTACCTGGGTGGGAGATGGGGGTGCTGGGAAAAATGCCAGGCACTGTACACACAAACGTTCTTGGACGTATGGACAAAGACAGATGAACAGAGGCAGTGCTCAGAGACCAGATATTCAGTCCTCTAATCTGACCCCTCGCCAGACTCCCGGGAAGCTGGCAGAGACTGCAGAGAGAGAGAGCGAGCGAGCGAGAGAACGAGAGAGAGAGAGAGAACACCACACTGCAGAGACAGAAACCCAGAAAGAAAGCTGGGCACTGCGGAAGCAAGGGCTGGGAGGTGCTGCCAGACCCTCCGCAGAGCTCCAGGGCTGGGGGAAGAGCACCACTGAGGGGGAAATGAAGGTAGCACTGTTGCCCCCCTCCGCGCTGCTGGCGCTGTCCAGGGTTTCACTGAAGGCCCACAGAGCCTGGGGGGGGAGAGAGAGGAAGGTGTAGGAGTGTGTGGGGGGCGGCTGGGAGCCCCTCCTCCAATCTTGGCTCTCAGCCCAGTCTGGGACCCTCTGAACTCCTGCAGACCCAGCTGACTGAGGAGAGAGGAAGAGCTCTGGAAAAGATCTTTCTGGAGAAGGAAGGAGTGTGGGGCAGTGGAAGGGCTCACACAACTTCATCTCCTAGGTCTGCCCCTGAAGGAAGAAGAGGTACTGCCAGAGCCTGGAAGTGAGGCCCCCACAGTAGCCTCTGAGGCTTTGGCTGAGCTGCTCCATGGGGCCCTGCTGAGGAGGGGTCCAGAGATGGGCTACTTGCCGGGTGAGGCCCCCAGAGTGGCAAGAGTGACATACAGAGAGGGAGGGAATTAACTCAGGGAGACGGGAACTCAAGCCAGTGATGTTCAGAGAGTGTCGAAACTGGGCATAGACAGAGAACCAGGGAAATTGAGACAGAATGAGCACCAGGGAAATTGAGATAGAATGAGCAAGAGACGAAGCCAGACAGAAAAACAGACCATCAGAGAGAAAGACAGATGGAAACTCAGAGAACCAGACTCAGAGGAATAGGGGGGAGAGAGACACAGAATGAGAGAGAGAAATGCAGAGAGTAGCAGATTTAGAATCATAAAGTCAGAGAGCCACAAGAACACTAAACAGAGAAGAGTTCCAGAGAGAGCAAAAGAGAGAGAGGGGAGAGAGAAAGGGGTACGTAAGTAGGGGAGTCGGATCTGAATGGGGAGGCAATGGGGAGGCTCAAGGAGACTGTCAGAGTGGAAGGGCCTAGGCAGAGAGGTGGACAGGGATGGGGGGTCAGGCTGTGGAAGCCTTGGGAGGAGGCTCAGAGTTCGGGTGGGGAAGGGAGAGGTGGGGGACCTGCACCTCGTGGGGGAGGGCTTTTGGGTTCAGTGGGGGGAGCCCCCAGTTTCCCTCAGCCCTGCTCCCTACCCATGGCCCACCAGTTTGCTCCTTCTGTGCCCTGACTACCCTTGCACTGTCCCAGGATCTGATCCAGACCCCACACTAGCCACCCCTCCAGCCGGCCAGACTCTTGCAGCGCCCTCCCTGCCACGGGCCACTGAGCCAGGGACGGGGCCTCTGACAACAGCCGTAACCCCTAAAGGGGGCAGGGGGGCAGGCCCCACTGCGCCAGAGCTGCTGACCCCGCCCCCAGGAACTACGGCCCCGCCCCTTCCTGGCCCCGCCTCCCCAGGCCCACCCCTCGGGCCTGAGGGAGGAGAGGAGGAGACCACGACCACCATTATCACCACGACAACTGTTACCACCACGATGACCAGCCCAGGTGAGGCGATTGAAAGGGAGGGGGACAGTGTGAAGTAGAGAATGAATGTGGGAGAGGAACGGGTATGCAGGGGGAGAGGCTGCTGGGAACGTGTGGAAGAAGGGGTCTGGGCTTCTGCTCAATAATAATGAAGGCTGGCGTTTTTATACCCTTGCTATGTACCAGCACCTTCCTATGTGTTTTATCTCCATGACGGTTGGGGAGGGGAGTTGTGGGCACGGGAGAGGGGGTGGGGAGACTGGGAGCACTGGATAAAAGTAGTGAGGGGTGCTGGGGACAAGACATGTGAGGACCCCCAGAGTTGCTTGGCTGGGAGGACGAGAACACAGGTATTCTCCCAACTCCAGCCACTTCTCTCTCTTTAGTTCTGTGTAATAACAACATCTCTGAGGGCGAAGGGCATGTGGAGTCTCCAGATTTGGGGAGCGCCGCCAGCCGCACCTTGGGGCTCCTGGACTGCACATACAGCATCCATGTCTACCCTGGCTATGGCATTGAGATCCAGGTAACTGGACTTTGAAGACCCCAAGCCCTTTCCTCTAGGCCCAGGGGTTGCACAACTTTGGTCTTTGGGAACCAGAGAACCTGCTTTCTAACTCTAATGGGCCTGTTTTCTGAGGATCTCAAAGACTCTCCTAGAGTTCTATAATTTGACCAATGTCCTGGTGATATTTGGCTGCCACATACAGGGGAAAGGAAGGCAAAGGGTGGGGGACTTAGGAGTCACCCACCCTAACTGACTTGTCCTGGGGGGTCTGGGTCTGGCTTCTTTAGGTGCAGACGCTGAACCTGTCTCGGGAGGAGGAACTCCTGGTGCTGGCTGGTGGGGGGTCCCCAGGCCTGGCCCCCCGACTCCTGGCCAACTCCTCCATGCTGGGAGAAGGACAGGTCCTTAGGAGTCCAACCAACCGGCTGCTCCTGCACTTCCAGAGTCCACGGGTCCCAAGGGGCGGTGGCTTCAGGATCCACTATCAGGGTGAGGAGTCTGGGGTGCTGGTGGAAGGGCAGGGGCCATACTGGGCACAAGGGACATCATCAGGAGCCTTTCCTCCTGGCTAGGACTCTGGGGGCAGAGCCCATAGAGGAGATATATATACACTTATTTCACACACTCACAGACCTGTGTCTGAGTGTGCACACATCCAAGTGGCAGTTCACCCATTCACTCAACAAATGTTTATCGAGCACCCATTTCATACGGGCCCTGTGTTATCCTTGGAGAGAGGAATGAACAAGCCACGTGTAAATCTTCAAGGAACTCAGAATCTAGGTAAAGAGATGGGCAAGCAATCAGGATGATTATAATTCAGTGAGATTCAGACCTATATCCCTATGATGAGGGAAACACAGGCAGAGGGAACAAATTTCAAAGGGACCTAAATGTCTCCTAAGGAATACAGGGACACCTTCTTGGAGGTGGGACCTAAAGATGAGTTACTAGGGGGAGGGGGAGGGGGAGAAAGAGAAAGGCAAGTGTCCAGATGGATCAAAAAGCATGACCCTCCCCACCTTGAGGAGATGCTTTAATTCAGCATGGAAGATAGAATTGTCCCAGCTGTGTGACCTGGGGCAAGTCACTTAACCTTTCTGTGTCTCACTTCTCATCTGAAAAATGGGGATCATAATACTTAGCTCATGGTCTTATTAGGAAGATCAAATTAACTAATACATGTCAGGTGCTTAAAATAGTGTCTAGTACACAGTGAGAGCTCAGAAATGTCAGTTGTTGCTACAGAAAAACCCAGAGAGTGGTGGGCGGGAAGCAGGCTATAAGAGACCAGACTGGATTCAGATCATGGAGGGCCTTATCAGCTTCAGTAAGGAGTACAGACGACTTAATCCTGCAAGGGGTATGGAGACATGTTGAGATGTTTTAAGCAGCGTCAGATCGGTGGCTAGAAAGACCCTGCTGACTTTGGGGGGCATAAGAGGGGGTTGTGTTCATGCGCAACTGCATTCAGGAGCAACCACCCACAGACAGCCTACAGACAGGTGGACACTGGTACTCGCCTGTGTGTACGGGAACCTTCCCACAGTGCAAGGGTATGTTCTAGCCTACATGTATGCATGAGGCAACAGTCCCAGCCCACTGTCCCATTCCAGACCCTGCTGCCATCTCCAAAGTCCCTGTGCTTCCCGGGAAACAGAGAGAGAACGATGTTTGAGGCCAATGTCTCCTTCACATCACCTCATGGCCTTGCCTGCCCGTTGTGTGCTCTGCTGACCCCGGATCCCTTGGGGGCCTTATCCAGCTCACACACAACCTGTACCCCTTCCTCACACACTTTCTAGTTTCTCCTGAGGCCTCTGCCCAGCCCCAGGGGCTCATCCGTGCAAGGTGGAGAGACCTATTCGTGGGGAGACCAATGAGTTGGGGGCCATGCGATTGGTGGGCAGGTCAGCAGGAAACAAGGGCATGCTTGAGGGCTCAGGGCCCAGGGCCGGACTTCTGATTTTACAAAATGGCTCCTGGCTGTCTCTCTTACGCAGCCACTTCCCTAGGGCATTGAAAATAGAACTCTTTAGACTAAGTAGAACATTTGGGGAAGCAGGGCTATTGCATAAATTGGCCTTCATTACCTGCCTCGGTCTTCCCTGCTTTGCGGCTTCTCCAGGCACCTTTGGGACTGAGGCCCTGTTTAAGCGCTCCCCAGTCTGCACTAGCTGGGGCCTCTGGTCCAGGGTGGCCTCATTAGCTCCTCTGAAAGGCCAAAGGCTCCATCACTGCTGGCCCCAAGCCCAGCGAACGTTCCCATTTACAAACCCCCTGCTCCAACTGTGGTTTCCTTTGCATCTCTCAGCACCCCCAAGGGTGACCCCCAGCTCTGAGAGAACGAAAGGTCAGGTGGATGCTAAGCCACCTGCAAGTTCATTGTCAGCAGTCAGTCCCCAGCCCTGACTCCCAGGCATTCATTAACTGAGATTGAGTGGCAAGTGATTAAGATTTTCTGAGTACTTTCTAGGTGTCAGGTGCTTTGCGTATTTCTTTCCTTTAACCTGAAGGCCAGTCATCAATGATAGTAATTATTACTGCCATTTACAAGTGACAGGCCCTAGAGGTGACATCACCTGCTCAAGGTCATACAGTTACTAAGTCTTGGAGCTGGACCCGGAACTCAGGTCTGCCCGGCTCCAAATACAGTGCTCTTGTGTACTGTTCCAAAAAAACCCTCTTTGCTGCATTAGTTGATCAGTCAGGCTAGGCTTTTGGGAGACAAAATAAATAAGGCCTGGTTCTGTCTCGTCATGGCAATAGACAGCAGTCAATGTGATGATTAAATTATGTGTGCACATGTGTAGAGGCAAGAAAGAAACTAACTCAATTGGAAAGGGGAGGGGTGAGGAAGACTTCCTGGAAGAAGTGGTACTTAAGTTACTCTATGAGAGATGAAAAAGAGTGAGAAGAGGGCTTTGCAAGTGGGGGAAATGGTGTGAAAAGATACGGAAGTCACAAAACTACACTGTGTAGGATACACGGGTTGTGGGTGCTAAGAACTGAAGCTGGGAGTGTTGCACTGGACACCGCTGTGGAAAGGGCTTGAATGTCCACCCAAAGCATTTGGACTTGTTTCTGCTAATCAGGGAGAGCCATCAAGAGGCTAATATTTACTTAAACAGCTGTATTCTAGAAGGCTTTTGTGTCTATCTCCATAGACTATGGAGGGGGGTCTTTTTCACCTCTCTGTGCCCAGTACCCAGCCAAGGAAATGCTTATTGAATTTTGAAATAGGGAGAGACCAGGTCTCTGACAGGGCTGGAGAGTCAGCAAAAGCAAAGGCCCAGGCAAACTGGTACCTTCCAAGCACGGCTACGCAGAGTCTGCCTCTCCTACAGAGACCCAGCTTTGGTGCACATTTGCCAGGAAGCCCTTCTTGATGAACTCTGTCTGGTCTGAAACAGACACAAAGAACGGTGTCAGGACCAAATTTAGAGTCCATTGTTTACTGCCAAGTCTCTCCCTTTCTTTTTCTTTGTTCCTCCCTCCCTTCCTTCCTTCTTTCCTTCTCTTCCTTCCTTCTATCCTTCTCTTCCTTCCTTCCTTCCTTTTTTCCTTCCTTCCTCTTCTTTCTTTCTTTCTTTCTTTCTTTCTCTTTCTTTCTAAGTATACTTATTTAATTACTGTCTACACCCAACAAGAGGCTCAAACAAATGACCCTGAGATCAAGAGTCACATGCTTTTCTGACCAAGCCAGCCAGGCATCCCCAAAGTCACTTTCTATTTATTTATCTCACAGGAATCCACAAGAATTTCAGGAGGCTTTCAAAAAAAACCCCAGCAAAATTAAATAAAATAAAAAGAAAATAGGTAGTGCATATTAAAGATGAAAAAATAGATGTGGATGGAAAGCCCCTTGTTGCTAGGGACAAGCCTCAATCTGGTCTGAGCTTCTTAGCAGCCAGAACAAAAAGAGAGACTGGATAGCTCTCACTGCAAGAGAGGAGAAGAGAAACAGTTCCTTAAGGAAAGCAAAGCTTTCCCTAGTATTTCACTTTCACTGGAGGATTCATTTAGGGGACACTGAGTATGAAGGTCTTTAATGACAAGATAGTCAAAGTTCCTAGAAGAGTTTCATGTGGCTCCTCTGGATGAAAGTGAGGGTCTATGACCACCATGTGCCTCCGTGGAAGAAAGTCTGTGTGTGTAGAAGGGAGAAAACATGATGAGGTACTTAATAACCAATTTCTACATCTGGAAAATGGATCACAGTCTTTCTCTGGCTACCTCAAAAGTGTCACATAAACTCACTTTAGAAGCTGAACAGGCTCTAGAAATACTATTTGTTATTATTAGAGCTGGATGGGTTCAGAGTGGTCAACTGATTTGCCTGAGGTCACACACCAAATATGTACTACAGTCTTTGAATCTGATACTTCATCTCTAAAATGGAAGCCAAAGTAGGTAGATTACAAAGATTAGGGGAGATGAGGGATATTGATGTTGTCTCTTCATGAGACCAAGTGGCCATGTGAAAACTCCAGTATGGAGCCAGTCTGTGCCTCCAGGGGGATGTGGGAAGAGGGAAGGAAGTGCTAGGTGATTGGTGAGAGTGGCCTGGGGAAATGAGTCCCCCTTCTCCCTGCTCTGCCTGATCCAGCCTATCTCCTGAGCTGTGGCTTCCCTCCCCGGCCGGCCCATGGGGATGTGAGCGTGACAGACCTGCACCCTGGGGGCACTGCCACCTTCCACTGTGATTCCGGCTACCAGCTGCAGGGTGAGGAGACCCTTATCTGCCTCAATGGCACCCGGCCAGCCTGGAGTGCTGAACCCCCCAGCTGCATGGGTGAGTCTCCCCCACGATAAGTGGGGCCTATCCTGGGAGCCCCATTGGGAGGGTACTCTCTTAGGAGTCTCCATCTTTGGGGAACATCCATCTTGAAGTGGTTTCTGCCTAGAAGAGTCCCTATCCTGGTGTCTCCATCTGGAACTCTTTACACTGAACGTCTCTATCCTTTGAGAATCTGCATCCTTGGGGGTCTCTATCTGGGGATGTCCCACCTAGGGGGTTTCCATTTGGGGAGTCACCATTCTGGATGCCTCTTCTTTTAGAGACTCCTCATCCTCAAGGACACCATTCTTGAGGTCCATATCTAGCGGGTCTCTATCCTGGAGACCCCATCTTGAAGACTTTCCATTTGAGGGCTTCAATTTGGGGATCCCTGTAACTCCACATGCAAGGGTTTCCACATCTGGGAAGAGTTCATATTAGCAGAATTTCCATCCTAGGGGGTGTCCATTCTGGGGTTTTCCTATTTTAGGGCTGGTTCCCCACCTGAGTGGTGGCCTGGAAATGTCCTATCCTCTGCTGTGAGCCTGTGGGGCAGAGACCACCGTGAGGCCAGGTCCCAACCAAAGGTGTGGATGTAACAGCTCTGAAGACAGGAGGACAAGTCACCTTAAAATATCCCCCACCTCTACCCACAGCATCCTGTGGTGGCACCATCCACAATGCTACACTGGGCCGCATCGTGTCTCCTGAGCCTGGGGGAGCGGCAGGACCCAACCTCACCTGCCGCTGGGTCATTGAAGCAGCTGAGGGACGCCGGCTTCATCTGCACTTCGAGAGGGTCTCACTGGATGAGGACAATGACCGGTGAGGATCTGCGCCTTGAGTCAGAGGTCCCCACCTCTGGGAAATAGGGAGGCTGCAGTGGGGAGTCAGACAGATCTGGGGTGGATCCCAGTTAAAATTTGTGTCAAACACAGATTAGTCCTTCCCCTTCTTAGGCAGTATAGCTGTGTCAACTTAGATGAATCACTAAACTTCTCTGTGCCTCAGTTTCCTCTCCTGTAGAGTGGCGATAATAGGACCTCCTTCTGAAGGTTTCTGTGAGGATCAATGTTAAGATACATGAAATACTTAGAAGGGTGCCTGGCCCACAGTGAGCACTGTCAATGCGTTTGTCATCATCATCATCATCGGTACCCTCTCTTGTCTAACTGCTATCTCGGCTCTGCCACGAGTTGCTATGTGATGTTGGGCAGGTTATTTACTCTTTCTGGGCTTCACTGTCCTCATCTATAAAGTAAGGAATAATAAGTAGTACTGACTCAAGGGCTCTTGTGAAAATTAAATGAGATAAAATGTGTAAAGGCTTAGAATACTTGGCATATAGCTGACATGTTTGAAAACAAAAGCTGTGAAAATGAGTTAGGAGAGCTTCTTTGGGGAAACTGAGCTCCTGGCCACCCTTCTGTCCATCCCAGGCTGATGGTGCGCTCAGGGGGCAGTCCCCTCTCCCCAGTCATCTATGATTCGGATATGGATGATGTCCCAGAGCGGGGTCTCATCAGTGACGCCCAGTCCCTGTATGTGGAGCTGCTTTCAGAGACACCTGCCAATCCCCTGCTGCTAAGCCTCAGATTTGAAGGTAACCACCCTCCCCTCGGGGCCCCAACTCCTGCACTCTCCCCTCTTCCTGATGGCCAAGTAGAGTCACAAGCACAATACAACTGTCCCTGTTCATCTCTGTTGTTGGATCCCTGGAACTTAACTTGCCTTCCCACCCCAAAACTGTAAGAATCCCCTCTGCTTGTATGGACCCCTTCTAATTCCTGAAGTGCCTTTTTCTATTTGAGTTTCATGTATGGCTGGATCTAGATACTCAGCCAAGAGTCCAGTTACCTTAATCTCTCAGGTCTTTCCTCTGTGTTGGCTTCATTGCCCATCAGGCTCTCAGTATGTGGTGGACCTAGCAGTTCCAACTGATACATCACCAACTTAGTAAGTCGATCAGGAAGAGAAAGTGTAGTACTTTCTCACCAGAAATGCCAAGAAGGGCTCTCATTTCCCTGGCTTAGGTCATGTGCCTACGCCTGAGCCAATCACTGACGCTAGGGGCAGGTGATGTTAGGATCCACATCACATGACCATCCAGAGTTCACCCCAACTGGACCTCATAGACTGGAAATGGGCGAGGCATGTGTCCAAAAATGAAAATAGGAGTGCTGTCAACAGAAGAAGGGGGACTGGATGCTGGACAGGTAGAAGCAAAGAGATCAGCAACCATGGGAGAAGAGGCGTTTGAGTTTGGTCTTACAGGATAGAGAGAATTTTAAAACTCTCATATCCTACTAAACTAAAATTTAAAACTCTCATACCTGGCCTACTAGCCAGGCACTGAGATAGAGACTTTAAAAGAGGGAGATTAGGGCACCTAGGTGGCTCAGTCAGTTAAGGGTTGGACTCTGTTTCTGTTCTGGCCAGATCTTATGGTTCATGAGATGGAGCATTGAGTGGGGTTCTGTGCTGACAGCGTGGAGCCTGCTTGGGATTCTCTCTCTCCCTCCCTCTGCCTTTCCTCCACTTGCTCTCTCTTTCTCTATCAAAATAAATAAATAAACCTAAAAAAAAAAACAAAAGAGGGAGATTAAGGATGAGCATCTCAGGTGAAAGGAACAGTGAGAGCAGCAGTAAAGAGGCATAGAAACCCCTAGTATGTTTGGGAAACGGGGGATTTCAGTGTGACTGGAGCAGAAGATTTGTGCAAACAGTAGCAGGAGAAAGATACAGAAAATGAAATGCTCAGAAATGGGAGGGGCTGGTTTCCGGTATGGGTCAAGAGAGAAATGGAATTGGCACTGGGCCCTGATGGGTGCATAGGATTTGGACGTGACACCTCATCAGGTTAAGTTAACAGTAAACTACAACAGTGGATCTGAAAAACAAATTGCATGTTATCTTTGAAAATGTGAAAAGAATCCCAGGTTTGAGGCCTGCCTTCCTAGTTGTGGGCCATTGCTGCTCCGTGTGCCTCAGATTCCTCTTCACATATAGTTTTGCAGCTAAGATATGATCACGTGCAAAAACTAAAATGCTCTCCAAATGTTCATTTTTGCTGACTTAGTCCAAAGTCAAAATTGAGTAGCTTCTGCATTCACTGCATTTTTGGATTCTAGCCACAGCATGGATGATTAGGGGTAGTCAGAATCTAACTGTTATTTTTGAGGACAGAACACACGTACATGAGTCAGTTCTCCAAAGGTACCCTTTCCCCTCACTCCTCTGCAGTTTCCAAAACCAAGTGTCTCTAGCTGGGAATCAAGCAATGTGAGTTTGAGACCTGGTTCTGCCACTACCCTAGTGTCTGACACTGGGGCAAGTGACTTTTTGTCCTTGGACCTCAGTTTCCTCCACTGTAGAATGGGAGCTGGGATTTGACTAGCCTAGCGGTTTTTCTCCAGAGGCCAGGAAGGTAACATAAATATGTGAATGAGAAGTGTTGGGGTTTGGGGGAGACTGGAGAGTGAAAGCTAAGCCCAAAGGCATTCCGTTGTAAAGAGCCCACCAAATGGCCAAACGACACTTGAATTCAGCCTAAGTCTCCCCAGTCTGAGACCCCTGAGGCCTATCCTAATGCTTAATTTCTGTGACTGACTCCTCTCTAGCCTTTGAAGAAGATCGCTGTTTCGCCCCCTTCCTGGCACATGGCAATGTCACCACCACAGACCCTGAGTACCGCCCAGGGGCACTGGCCACCTTCTCGTGCCTCCCAGGATATGCCCTAGAGCCCCCTGGCCCCCCAAATGCCATCGAATGTGTGGATCCCACAGAACCCCACTGGAACGACACAGAGCCAGCCTGCAAGGGTGAGCCCTCCACATCCCCAGGGGGTCCTTCAGTGTACAGACTCCCCCCGAGCTGGGAATCTTAGGAAGGCCATTCAGGGAGGAGACTTGCCTATCCAAACCTAGTGAACCCAGGCCTTGGGTAAATCCCTGTCCCTTTCAGAGATAGTTTTCTTAGCGAAATAACTGGTGGGTTTGTTACAAATTTAGGGGTCACGACCTAAATGCCTTGAAGAGCTAGGACTAGAGCTAAGTCATGGGTTGGGGGTAATGCATAGGGTAGAGCGTGGGCAGGGTTAATTGAGAGCAGGGCTGGGATTGGGCACAACCAGGTGCATCGAGAAACAGGTGTCTAATAGATAACAAGAAACCTGCGAGGTGGTCTAGTGCACGCAGTTGGGAGCGGTGAGGTCTGTGGTGAACGGGAGACCCCCTGCCCACCTGGGTTCTGAATCTGACCCCCCTTACACCCTAGCCATGTGTGGAGGGGAGCTGTCAGAGGCAGCTGGTGTGGTCCTGTCTCCTGACTGGCCCCAGAGCTACAGCCCCGGCCAGGACTGCGTGTGGGGCCTACATGTCCAAGAAGAGAAGCGCATCTTGCTCCAAGTGGAGATGTACGTTTGGGTGCTGCAGGGGGTGCGTTGGGCGTGGGTCGGTGAAGTGTGGTATGAGGACAGCCCAGCCTGTGTCCTGAGCCTCGCCGGCTCGCACATCTACACGAGATCTGGTGAATATACCATCCGATGAAAGAGGCGACTAAGGGTTCAGGGTGGGGGTGTGGGTTGTTGGGTAGACGTAGGTACGAATTATTAGCCAGGCGATTTTGGACAAGGCAATGGGGTAACTCAGTCTTCTTGGGGGCGGGTATAGTGAACAGGGGGCTCTGGCCTGGTGTCTCCCACTCTTTGGCTATTTCTGAGGCCGCCCCTGGAGCAATTTCCAGGGACCCAGGCCCAAGCTATTGTATCCTCACCAGCACACAGGGTGGGTGTGGGTGTGGGGAGAATCCAGTGAGGTGATTTGGTGTGAGGTGGTCACGTGACGAACAGAACCCGAAGTGGGCATGCAGATACTCAGGCGGGGCCTGCAGTTGGGCCGCTGGTATATGAACATGGCCTGTGACTGGTCAGGGCAGGGCTTGTGCGAGACTGTGCATCACCGGGTGATGGAGGAGGGACCAGAGAGTGCGAGTTCGTAAAGGAGTTGGGATGGGAATGGGAAAGCAGGAACTGGGAAGAGCCACAGAACAAGTGGAACCAGGAGCGGCTAGCACAGAGGAGAAGCCCAACATTGATCAAAAGGCGGGGCCGGGCCTGGGATGGGAGAATGTGGGCAGGGCTGGAGAGTAGGTAGGGTTATTAATGAACTGAGTTAAGGATTGAGCAGAATCAGATAGGAGGGGCTGATCATAACCCAGCCCCCATATCTGGCCCCACTCCCCGCAGCCTGAATGTGCGCGAAGGGGACATGCTGACACTGTTCGACGGAGACGGTCCCAGCGCCCGAGTCCTGGCCCAGCTGCGGGGACCTCAACCGCGCCGCCGCCTCCTCTCCTCTGGGCCCGACCTCACGCTGCAGTTCCAGGCACCGCCAGGGCCCCCAAACCCGGGCCTGGGGCAGGGTTTCGTGTTGCATTTCAAAGGTACTGAAGTCTAGGGTCCTGAAATGGGCAGGGGTCCGGCAAGCCAGAGATCTCGGGAGAAGCGCGAGATCCCCGAGGCTGGAAAAGTGCCCCGAGTCACTCGCAGGGCAGCCTCCAAACTCGCTGTCTCTCCCCTGCAGAGGTCCCGAGGAACGACACGTGCCCTGAGCTGCCACCTCCGGAGTGGGGCTGGAGGACGGCCTCCCACGGGGACCTGATCCGGGGCACGGTGCTTACTTACCAGTGCGAGCCTGGCTACGAGCTCCTCGGCTCAGACATTCTCACCTGCCAGTGGGACCTGTCCTGGAGCGCAGCGCCACCCGCCTGCCAAAAGAGTGAGCTCGGGCCCCGCCCACATCTCTCATGGCTCCGCCCCTCCCCATCCGGGTTTCACTGCTCAGCCTGGGCGCCGCCCGACCTTTCTGCATCCCGCTTGTGTCCCTTTTTGTCCCCGCTCCTATCCCGGCGAAGTTTCATCCCTTCGCTCTGGATCTTGCTCAGGCTCCGTCCCCTTACCCATTCCTCCGATCCTCGGTGTCCCAAAACTTTCCCCTCTGGACCCACTCTCACCTCCGGTCTGCATCCCTCATGTGCATTTGTTCTGGGCTCTGACCCCGCGTGCCCTGGGTCCAGCCTCAGCTTTACACGGCCCCGCCCCACCGCCTACTGGCCCCGCCTCTGCGGAGGTCGAGTTCCATCCCTCCCGGGCCATCCCTGTCAGCTCTGGCTCCACTCCTTTTGTTCTAGACCCTCCTCCAGTCTCTCAGTCCCTAACCCTTGACCTTACGGGGAGTCACTTTACTAGGGCCTAGGCTGATCAGAGAATTTGGTTTATTTTAATGCAGTCGTTGAAGCCCCATGCAGGGTTAGGGTTATGCAGAGGGTCCGGGGTCCCTCCCGACCCAGTCCAGAAGGGGGACAGACACTTGACTCAGAATATTACAGAGTGGTAACTGCAGGGTGATTTGGGGCAAAGTGCTTAACGTCTCTGAGCCTTGGCTGCCTCATCGGTGAAATAGGAATAGGGGCTGTGAAGAGCAAATGAAGTTCTTCGCACAGTAGTGTCAACAGTAAGTAGTAGCTGCTACAAATATGAAGGGCTGGGGGAAGGTGGGGTTTCATTGTTCCAGGGATGGGACAGGAGATTTCACAGAAGAGGTGCCATTTAAAAGAGCTGGGAGTGTGTATCTCTTAGAATAGCAGAAAGGGGTGGCATCCTGTCATTTTCTTCAAATTTTGGGAAGCCGGCCACAAAGACATGGGATTGGAGGTCTTCCACTTGGCCCTTGGGGGCAATGGTGGGACTGATGAGGTTAAGTTCAGGAAGGCAGATTTGGGCTGCACACAGGGAAAACTTTCTGGATGACACAGCTCCCCATCCCTGGGAGGATTCACAGGATGTCCAGTCTGAAACCCAGACAGGACAGGACAGGGACAGGAAGGGATGGAGGCAGGGCGCAGAGGGGATAGGGCCTGGCCAAGGCAGCACACTGAGCCTGAAGCTGATCTGAGACTCAAGTGTCCAAATCTCAGCCCAG
The DNA here is from genome assembly GCA_028646485.1 of Cryptoprocta ferox. Lineage (NCBI taxonomy): Eukaryota > Metazoa > Chordata > Mammalia > Carnivora > Eupleridae > Cryptoprocta > Cryptoprocta ferox. The sequence goes on from CM053564.1 coordinate 21,332,951, forward strand.
GGCTATGCGGCTGTGACCTGGCTGAGTGACTATGGACCAGTTATATGACCGCCTTGAATCCTGGGAGATGTGTTGACCTTTCGGGACCATCAGGGTGTAGGATACTGTGGATATAAAACATTTAGCAGGGGGCCTTGTGCAGGTCTAAGTACAAGAAATGGCTGTGACAGGCACCAGCAGGGCCGGCTGTAGGAGCACACAGGGGCTGGGAACGACGGTAATGAGCAAGAGGGCTCCAAAGAGGACAGCTGCTGGGGCGCCTGGGTGGCTCAGTCGGTTAAACGTCCAACTTCAGCTCAGGTCATGATCTCACAGTTCGTGAGGTCGAGCCCCACATTGGGCTCTCTGCTGTCAGCACAGAGCCCGCTTCGGATCCTCTGTTTCTCTCTCTCTCTCTCTCTCTCTCTCTCTCTCTGCTCCTCCCCACTTGTGCTCCCTCTCTCCCCCTCCCCCTGCCATTCTCTCTTTCTCTCTCAACAATAAATAAATCTTAAACAGGGCAGCTGGTGTCCCGCCCAAGATCCACCATGCTGGACTGGCATAGCAGGTCTGCTCTGGTATGGTGGTACATATTTCAAATTTCACCCTAGGATGAGGGCCTGGGTTGCCTCCGCCACTTTTTTCTGGAAGAAGCCTGAAACCTCAAACACACTGGGGTTTATGTTTTTCCAACTTCTGATCTCTTCATTCAGAAGAAATAGTGGGAGAGGGGGGCTTGCTTAGAGGGAAGACGGCCCAAGGCTCAGCCCTAAGCTCTCTGGGAGATCCTTTAAGGGCTGAGTTCCCCCTGACCTTGCCCTCCTGCCAACAGTCATGACTTGTGCCGACCCTGGTGAGATCACCAACGGGCACCGTACCACCTCGGATGCTGGCTTCCCTGTTGGCTCCCACGTCCAGTACCGCTGTCTGCCCGGGTACAGCCTGGAGGGGGCGGCTGTGCTCACCTGCTACAGCCGGGACACAGGCACACCCAAATGGAGCGACCGGGTCCCCAAGTGTGCCTGTGAGTCTGGGGACACCCTGGGAAGGGTGGCTGGGTGGCCTGCTCAGCAGCGAGCTGGCCTGTGACTGTCGTGTGCCCTGCAGTGAAGTATGAGCCGTGCCTGAACCCAGGGGTGCCAGAGAATGGCTATCAGACGTTGTATAAACATCACTACCAGGCGGGCGAGTCTCTGCGCTTCTTCTGCTACGAGGGCTTTGAGCTCATCGGCGAGGTCACCATCACCTGTGTGCCCGGCCACCCCTCACAGTGGACCAGCCAGCCCCCACTCTGCAAAGGTGCCTGGGCAGACAGGGCCGGAGGGGGCGCAGCAGTGTCTGGGGAGTGACAGGGCTGGGAAAGTCAGGAAGCAAATTTGAGACCAATGAGCTCCCCATTCACCTCCTGTGGGCTCTGATCCTCATGGGTACGAGAGAATTGTCCCAAGGGATGTAGCAGAGGGGGCTTTGGTTTGGAAGTCCTGTGCCTTCTGGATAAGTCTCAGTTTCCCTATTTTTGACAAACTCCATAGACCTGATTAATTTAGAGTGCCCAAGAACCCTGAACTTGTCGGGGTCTGGAGAAGGACGAAGGCCCTGCCCTGACTTCTCCTGCCACGCCCCCACCAAGGGAAGAATAAAGTTTAGGTTGAGCAGAGGGCAGAGAGAACCAGGCTGTCCAGCCCAGCCCCACTGGGCTCCCGGCCTCTACCCAGCCTCCTTCCCTCCCTGGCTCAGACCCCGTCCCCTCCCCCTCCTCTCCCTGCAGTGGCCTATGAGGAGCTCCTGGACAACCGAAAACTGGAAGGTCAGTGAGGGCACAGTTGGAGAACCAGGCCTGGCCGAGTCGGGAGGGCAAGGCAGAGGCCGGGGGCAGGAGGCCAGGCTCCGGAGGGGTGAGGCCCAGGCTTCAAGGCCCAGGGCAGGAGGCTGGGAGAGCCCAGGGCTGGGCCCAACCCCAGCTCACTGGCCTCTCCTCTCCCCAGTGACCCAGACCACAGACCCATCGCGTCAGCTGGAGGGTGGGAACCTCGCGTTGGCGATCCTGCTGCCCCTAGGCTTGGTCATTGTCCTCGGCAGTGGCGTTTACATATACTACACCAAGTAAGTACCCTACTCGGGCAGCTTCAAGCCAGGGCAGACGTTCTGCCTGCCTGGCACAGAAGCCTGGGTGAGGGGGGGTAGGGGGCTCACCTCTCGATAAGCCCCTCTATTTCCTCCCTTTCCCAGGCTACAGGGAAAATCCCTCTTCGGCTTCTCGGGCTCCCATTCCTACAGCCCCATCACTGTGGAGTCAGACTTCAGCAATCCACTGTATGAAGCTGGGGTGAGCCCTTCCCCTGCCCCTGGAGTGCCACATCTCTCAGCTCCCCCAGGACTCCATAACCTTCTCTCAAAGTCTCTGTAATACCTGTCTTGGGAATTTCAAACTCAGCTGCCTACAAAGGCCACGCCAATGAACAAAGCAAGTCAGGTGTGAACAATAGAGGGTGGGGAGGACTGTGGCTAAATGGAGACCTTGTGCCCCAACCGGTAACCTTAGTGGAGACTCAGGCGCAATTGCCAGATCTCCCAATTGTTCAGGACGATCCAGAAACTCTGATTTGTATGTGATTTTAAGATACTATAAGAGAAACCAAACATCGATGGGCCGTTCCCACCCCATGGCTCCCAAACCTGAGGATCAGTGTTATTTTAAAAAAGCCTACAGTCATTCCCCTTCCTTGTGGATGCCTCCTCTCACTTTGTTCCCTCCCTCAGCCCCCTCCCACTCCAGCAACTGATCCCACCTCTCTGTCTCCAGGATACACGGGAGTATGAAGTTTCCATCTGAACCCCAAGACTAAGGCTGCAGGACCCAGGATGCCCCTCCCCTCCCCCTCCTGGGCAGGGAGGAGTACAGGACCTTGCCTCTGGCTCCCTTCCTCCCAGATGTGTAAATAGTCTCCTGGTCCCAGAGGGGGTTTTGATGGCCCTGGGGACCCTACAGTAAATAAACCAGCATCCTGCCGCCCAAGCCTCCTCTTCTCAGTTGCCAAACAAGGGGCCTGCCTCTCCTCTCTGGCCCTACTGGCTTTTGGACCCTGGGAGGGGAACTCGGCCCCCCTGCAACTCCTGGGACTCCTCCAGCCCAGGGTACCCCCACCCCCATGCCTCCCCCACCAAAGGACTGCCTGAGAGCTCTGCTGTTCCCTTGGCCATGAAGCCTCTTCCCAGACGCTCTGGCCCCAGGCCTAACCCCTGGGCTCTGGAGGGTCACAGGAAGAGGGATGTAGGGGGGAAGCAGGGACAAGGCCCCTACCCACTTCATGCCATCTCCCAACCCACGATCTCCCCGCCTTTGCTTATGGATTTTTGTTTTTGAGCAATAAACAGAAAACCACCATTTGTAACTGGGCTGGTGGGGTGTGGGAAGGTGGGTCACAGATGCTGGACACAGTGAGGGTGGCCTATCTGGAGAGAGGCCTGGGGAAAGGGGAACAATTTGGAAAAAAGATGGAGTTCCAAGACTGGGCACAGGGCAATGTCAAGGGGGCTGGCTAGGGGTCAAAAAGCCTGGCTTTCGGCTTACCCTCCATGGAGGCTGAGCACCCCTCTGGGCCTCGGCAGTCTCTCTGCCGGGGCTTGGTGCTTCTAGGCTCTTATAGCCAGGAGATGGTGGAGAGTAGGCAGGAGGCAAACAGCTCTCGATTTGTTTCATGACTATTTTACCTAAAATGCAAGCTCCTTTTGAGAATTTTTGTATCCAAGTATACCATTCTTTTGTCCCCTCATCTGCTGTTTCAACTACTAAGTAATGGTAAAATTTGTAGCATTTCACAAAGAATGAGCTTGTTTTTTTTTTTACACTGTGGGGTTCCTTTCCCAGCATATCCACTTTTGAACATTATAAGGAATTTATAGCTCATTTGTCTAAAGAGTCTCCAAATTAACTGAATTTCACTTCATTCTAATTTTATACTTAAATATAATTAAACGCTTTGAGGACACTCAAAAGGACACTGAAATACTCAAAAGGAGGTTGAATTTTAGAACAGGATGCAAACGATCTTGATAATAATAGCCTGTGTTTCTGGGCGTTTATTCTGTGCCAGGCATTGGGCTAAGCACTTTGTATGCATTACATTTTTCACCCCTACGAGGACCCTGTAAGACAGGGACAATTATTCCCATTTTTCAGACAAGAAAACCGAGGCTCGGAGATGTGAATGGATGTCCTCATGAGGGTCCAATAAGTGACCAGACCAGATTTATTAAGTTTCTGTTTGTTTGTTTGTTTGTTTATTTATTTATTTAGATGCAGAAATAGCACGAATGGGAGAAGGGCAGAGAGAGAATCTCAAGCAGGCTGCATGCTGGCAGCACAGAGCCTGGTGTAGGGCTCCCTCTCAGGAAACTGTGAGATCATGACCTGAGCCAAACCCAAGAGTCCGACGCTTAACCGACTGAGCCCCCCAGGTGCCCCCAGACTCAGATTCAAATGCAAAGTTTGCAAAGCTGGCCGTATTCCCTTCTGGCTAGTAATGGGTGTAACACGTTCCCCTAGGCGTGAGGCCCCAGAGCGCAGAGCGGAGGCCTCAGCACTGCCATTAGTGGAAGAGGTGGCTCCTCAGAAGGGTGGATCCTCTCAGATGCCAGAGGCTTAGACCTGAAGGTGCTGGAGTTTGGCTAGGAGGCTGGGTTTGGAACCATGAGCTCATCTCTGCCAACAGGTTGATTGATAACAGTTGGCTAACTGCCCATTTTAAAGCCATTCCAGTAATAATGGACTATTCTGTTCCACCAATGTGCCCACACAAGGAGGAGCAGGAGGAGGGGGAGGGGAGAGGAAGGAAGGGAGGAAGGAAGCAAGGAAGGAAGGGAAGGAGGGAAGGAGACAGGACCACCCTCTCATATCCCCACCCCAGAGAAGCCACTCCAGAGCACGACCTGGGTTGGGAGGAGGGAAGGACCTCTGTCTCTTTATTAAAGCCTTTGATTTCTGGTGATGTTCTTGCCAGTTGAGGGTGGAGAAGTGTGTGATGGTTCCTGAACACCTAGGAGGCTTCGAGGGTGATGCTGCTCATGACCGGAAGTCCCCAGCAAAGTGAAGTGTTAATGACTTGTGAAAGAGGAGCTCTGATGTATGTTCTAGAAGGACAGAACAGGGCAGGCCTTGAGAGGCCAAAAGCAGCACCAAAGAGGGCTGGGGTCATCCTCCAGATGGTAAGCTGCTAGGCAGAGTTCTCTAGAAAAGCAAAAGAGCCTTCTGATTCTTTGGACCCAAAGCTCATGTCTTCTTATCCTTCTATCCTTCACCTATCCATCCAACCCCTATACCCCACTCACCTATTTATCCATCCACTATTCCCCATTTATCCATTCATCCATCTATCCGCCCACCATCTGTCCATCCATCCATCCACATATTTATCTATCCACACATCGACCCATCATTCTCCATCAACCTTTCTACTCATCTGTCTGCTCATCCACCTATCCCTCATTCATCCATCCACCCACTCATCTCTCTTCCACCTAATCACTCAGACCCCATTTAAACTTCTCAAAAGCAGGGACTCTATCTTGCTCACTTCTAGACTCCAGCCCCTACAGCAGTGCTGGCACATAGTAAGTGTCCAATAAACATTCAGTGAATTTACCTATCCATTTATCCATTCATCCATTCGCCTACACTCTCCATCCACTCACCCATTCCCCCACTCAACATTTTGATCACCTACAACGACCTATATTTCAGGAGGCAATTGAAAAATCTGTAGGTTTCCATGTTCTTTCTTGAGGAAGGAAAAGTCTATTGGGACCATGGCGTACTGCCCGGGGGATAAGAGGATATCAGCTCAGGATGAAATTCTCAATCAAGTACCATTTAGGAAGAAGCAGGAAACCACTGTACAGGCAGGTAGGGCCCTTACAGAGCATCTTGTCCAAGGTTTGCATTTGACACATGGGGAGGAAGGAAGCAACTTGCACAAGGCTAACTATCAGGTTGATAGCAAATTAGCTATTAAGACTCAGGGTGTTTCTGCTACTTCAAGCTGCTTCTAACATCAAGCCTAATTGGGAGAGCTCAAATGTCCCAACAGCACTAGAAAGCCAGCTCCTTGAGAATAAGACCAGTGGATTGTTCCTGGCTCCCTTGTGCCTCTGGTCTTGGTCATGAACATTTGAAGTAGCAGCCCCAGAGAAATGACTATCCCTAAGACCTGGTGGACTGGGCACAAACTAGACCCTCAGTAAACATTTGCTGTCAGTTCTTTTTCATGACCCCCTGTCTCCTCCTCCACCAACTCCTTACACGGAGAGACTCTTCAGGGCTCCGCCCTCAGGGTCCTCTTCTTTTTTACTCTGCATAACCCCTACCTCTGGGGGCAACCACACATCCTTCAACTGCCAACCCCCTCCTAAATCCAATTTCTATCACCAGCCCAGATGTCTCCAGTGAGTTTTGAAGCCATATTTCCAACTATCTACACAATATTTCCACGTGGAGTGGAATCTGTCCAAAGGTGGGAGCATGGGTGCCATATTCCAGGAAGAATGAGAAGGCTGGCCTCACTGGAACAGGGGCAAACAAGGAAACAGTTATAGGCAATGAGGTCAGAGAGACAAGGGGGTGGGGGAGGAGAGAGATCATGTAGGGCCTTGTAAGCCACTGAAGGGCTTTGGCTTTTACTCTGAAATGGGGAACTGATCGGAGCAGAAGCATGATGTCATCAGACTTAAGTCAGAAACCTGGGGCAGTCATCTGATTTCCTCTTTTATTTTTTCCCCTACCACTTCTAATCAATTACCAAACTCAGTCTTCCTGGTCTTTATTTCTCATATCTGCTCCTCTTCTCATCTATACTATCACTGTGAGAATTCAAGACCTAATCATCACAGGCTCAGTCTCTTGGCATAATTCCTAACTGGCCTCCACCTCCGATCTTCCCTTTCCAGCTCATTCTCCCCACTGACCACCAGAGTGACTGATCTAAAACTGCAGCCTCCCTTGCTCAAATCTCTTCAGTGACTCCTGATCTTAATAAGGCACACATAAGGTCTCTGAGTAGTCCTTGGCTACCCTGCCTGCATACTCCAGCAGGTAAATTCTCACCCTCTCCCCTGCCCTAAGCATCCACACACCCCCATTCACTCTCCTGAGACTCACCTTTGTGTCTTCACTCATGCAAGCCCCACCACTTGGAATACCCTGACCAACCCATTTTTTTTTTTTTCCCTAGAAGATTCTTTCTTTAGGTGTTACCCCCTCCAGGAAGCTCCATGATTCCTTTCCTGAGGCTGGGATAAGGGCTCTTCTCGATGTTTCCCCTTCTATAACAGGCACTTATACATATTACGTTGTAATTGACCGTCTACTTGACTGGTCCCACACTATACTGTGAACTCTTCAGGGGCAGAGACTGTATCATTCATTTCTGGGTCCCAAACTCCTGAAATAGGGACTTGCATATCCTGTGAACTCTACATGTTGGGTTAGTACTGAATGGCCTTGTCATTCATGGACTCAGTACAATACCTTGTCACGAGGAGATGGCAGCAGGTGTGCCTTGGTACGGGTACGGTTTCTGTCAGAACTAGAGATGGCAGACGGAAAGGGGAGGACGGAGGAGTCTGAATTTGAGGATCAGATCAGAAGAGCATTGGACTTCATGGTTTCAAAATCCCCCTATCCTGCTAGGATGTTGTCAATCCCTCACTCTCTCCCCTCCAGGCTCCTCATCCTTCTCCCAGGACAAAGGGCATCTCCCTTGAAGCCTCACTCACCGGGTGTCGGTGCCTTGGGTCTTGAAGAACACTGGAAGTAGAAGCCCCAGTCAGAGAAATTACTACCCCCATAGCCAGAAAGAGATGTGGCTAGGGAGGAAGGTGCTGAGGTGGTTCCTGGCCAGCAGTGGGGAGTGGGTACTGGGTGAGTTGTGGGGGGGAGCACTGAGCAGTCCAAGGGCAGGCTGTGAGATGGAGGAGACAGGCACGGCTTGCTGGAGAGCTCAGCTGTGGATGGGAGGGGTCCGGGATTGGAACTAGGGGGATGGTAGGGTCTCTGGACACAGTGGTCCTGGAGGTGGGGTCACCGTGTTTGGATATCTGAGTCCCTCGGTCTTGTGTCTGTTTTCCCTTGGTGGGCACAGGGTTCATGTTGTAGCCAGCGATAAACAAGGCCTCATCAGTAAGTTCTGTGCTGACCCGGGTCAGGAATTCCTCAGAACGGGATAATGAAACCTGCAAAAGGGGAAATCAGGGAGACTCAGCCTGGGAGTCCCCACTGGGAGTCCTGGGTCCGGGGGCTCCCGGGCTGGGGGTTCTGGGTCTAAGGAGTCTGGTACTGGAGGGCTGAGTCTTGAGATTTGGCAGGGGGACTGGGGAGTGGGGGGGGGGGAGTGTCTTTGAGGACCTGAGGGCCTAGTGCTGGGGGCTGAGGGGTGAGGCTGCCTCTCAAGGCTGGAGACTCTAACCCCTGGCCTAGGAGCTCTCCACTTCTTCTCACCCCCATGCTCGCTGGATCTCCACCCAAGGAGGTTGCAGCCTGGGACATCCTGCTGCCCTTTTGCTCCTCATTCCTGGTAGGTGTGGACGCCATCCTCCTGGGAACAGGTGGAGCCAGTGTTAGGCTGGGAAACCAGCCCACTTTCCCCAGACCCATCCCACCACCATTCCTTGGGGCCAGATTTAAATAAGGCTTTTAGGTGAACCATCCTGCTGTCTCAGCTCTCATCCTGGGCGGGGAGGGGGGAAGGTCCTTGCCTTCTTGCCTTAAATCTTCCGGGGGGGGGGGGGGACTGGGTTGGAACGCTCACAACAATCCTCTCCCCACCCCGACTTCTCCCAGGGACACTCTCCTTCCTCCCACCCAAGGCCTTTCCCAAAACAAGACAGCTGACTTGTAGCCCCAGACCTGGCAGAAGAGTTGAAATCTTGGGCAGAGGAACAGGGAAGGCCAAGGAGCTCCTAGTTAGGTCTCAGGGGACGGGGAGTAGAACTGGGGAGGAAGGTTGGAAAGAGGGGGGGCCGGGGTGGTGCAGCTACCCGTTGCTATAAAAAACTTGGTATCTGCGGACGTTCCGCAGCCCCGTTGCTAGGATATTAGGGATTCTAGAACCAAAGGCGGGAGCCGGGGAGGGGGAGGGCATTTTCCTAGGATGTCGCATTCGCTCCCCTGGTCTCCACTCCACCTCCTTCTGGGTCCCTCCTTGGGGATGCTGAGCCCAGCTCCAGAAGTCCGAGAAACTGGGAGATCACACGCGGTGCTTGGGACCTCCTACCTCCTACCACTAGGGGCACGCCAGAAGCAACCCCGCCCTCGGCCGCCTTCCAACCTCTCTAGCCGTCCTCTCGCTCCCTGGAGCCTGCGAGAGCAAAGGCGGCCCGAGAGAGGGGCGGGGGAGAAACCATGTGGGCTGTACCAAATAACCTTGTGTCTCGGGGACGCGTAGATCCAGGAGGGCGGAATGTTTTCTCCTTGTCTTCCTCTCCAGGGAGCTATACCCTCCGGAGAGAGAAAAGTAGAAGCCGTTCATGTAGGCCTCCTTTTATTTTGATCTCTCCTTCTCGGTTCCCTCCTCGGCGTCGATCCTTCCCTGCCCCTCTCCTCCCTCTGCGCTTTGGTACGCGCCGATGGAAAGGGGCGGAGGGAGGAAAAGGAAGAGGAAGCGGGCAGGTCTTAAAGGGGCCGCAGCCATTTTTAAGCTTGTATTTATTATTATTATTTCTTCCTCCAATTTTGCTCCGGGGTCCCGCTTTGGTGGCGGGGGCGGGCGGTGGAGGCGCTAGGGCCTGCCCCCCAGGGAGGGCGGCGTGTACGCGCCCCGGCGCACATCTGGGCCGGCCCATGCTCCGGCGGGCTGCGAGCTCTAACACCTGGGGCCGGGCGGGGGCAGCGGGGACCTGCGCGCTGTAGGCGCGGCCGATGCGTCGGGCCGGAGGGTGAGGCCGCGCGCGGCTAGGCTGGGACACAGTTGCCGCCTCCAGATCGGGCCCGGGGCTGCAAGGGGGCCGCCGCGATGCCGGGCGAAAATATCTTCCTGTTTGTGCCTAACCTCATCGGTGAGTGCTGCCCGCGGCTCCGGGCCGAACGGGAGGGCGAGGGACCCCGGGCAGGGTGTCTGACTCCACCCTGTCCGCTCCCGTCCATCCCAAGGTTATGCCCGGATCGTCTTTGCCATCGTTTCTTTCTACTTCATGCCCTGTTGTCCCCTCACGGCCTCCTCCTTCTACTTGCTCAGCGGACTTCTGGACGCTTTCGATGGACACGCTGCTCGAGCCCTTAATCAAGGTGACAGACACCTCTTCCCACCCAGCCTTGAGGCCCAACAACCCTCTGTCCCCTTTTCCTGTTCCTGAGGACCTCAGGGCGGGCCGGTACTCGGAAACCAGAGGGCGTCGATATTCCCGATCTCTCTGTAGAAAGCAGAACAGAATGGCCTGGTTTTGTAGCAGAAGGGATTTTAGCTGGCTCTGGAGAAGAACTCACTGATAGGGTGTGGGGTAAGCAAGACTGGAAGCGGCAGTAGCAGTGCTGGAGGTCTCTCTGAATAAAATCCATTCAACAGGTGTTTGCTGGGGGTCTGCTGTGTGCCAGGCACAAGGAATAGGGGTTCCGGAAGGCATGTTTCGGGGGAGAATGGAGAGGGAAGAAGGATGGATTCTGGAGGGTTGATTTTTTTTTTATTCTGTTCTCCAAACCTACCAGCAAGACTTCCCCTAAGACTTTTAAGTGTGCTTGTCTTGAGTCCCGGACCCTTGGTTCTGGGATTGATGAGTTTTAGACCTGCATGGTGACCTTGCCCCTTGACCTCACACCCCACAGATAGCAGCAACCTGTTTTTCTCCCCAGGCAGTGGGTGGTGACATTTTCAGGCTTCTTTTAGACTCTGCATCAGAATGACACACCAAACCTGGTCCCTGTCATAGATAGATCCACTGCCCCTGATGGCCCCTTCCCACCTGACAGCCCCCATTTTTCAGGGACCCGGTTCGGGGCCATGCTGGACATGCTGACGGACCGCTGCTCCACCATGTGTCTGCTGGTCAACCTGGCCCTGCTGTACCCACGGGCCACCCTTCTCTTCCAGCTCAGCATGAGCTTGGATGTGGCCAGCCACTGGTTGCACCTCCACAGGTCTGCGATTCTGGGGGTGCTGGCCAGCTGAGGACCCTAGAGTGGGGAGGGGTGAGGCTGTAGGGGAGCGTGGCTGGGAAGGCTTCAGGGCTTCCTGGGAGGTCTCCCTTTCAGCTCTCCTTTGTTGAAGGACCCTGGGCAAATCCTCTGTCAGTCAGCGCTTGGCCCTGTTCACAGCTGAATTAAGCAATCCCTAAAATTCTTCTGCCCGGAGAGTCCGAGGATTCCAAATAGATAACAGCTGGGGGCTTTGGCATGCAGCCTTCGAATCCTGACTCTGCTAGGTAATTACCAACTAGGTAATTGTGTGGCTTTGGGCAAGACCCGTGGTCCTCAGCTGTGCCCCATTTCCTCCGTACAGCGGAGACGATCCCACCCCTACGTCGTGGGGGTCGCTGGGAGGATTAGATGGGCGTTAGTGGTCACGAGTGCTCATGGACTCCCCTTGCTCTCTCCCCAAGTTCTGTGGTCCGAGGCAGTGAGAGTCACAAGATGATCGACCTGTCTGGAAATCCCGTGCTTCGCCTCTACTACACCTCCAGAGTGAGCATTTCCTGCCCCTCCCTCAATCGCTCAGCTCAAGCCTGGCCCAGCCCTCCACCAACCTTGGGGGCAAGGAGGGACAAACCAACCCAGGGTTTTCTTGGGTGGGAGGGGAGAGGCCTGTAAACTGAGGCATGAAGGGGAGGGCAGGATTGGTGAGGAGGACTTGTGCAGGCAGCAGATGGGCTGGAGGCACCCCGGCGCACCCAGAGAGGGGGAGCCTGCCCGGGAGGGAAGGAGAGAGAAGCCAGATTGGCCTGTGGAGACCAGTTCTCAAGGAGTCTTACGCCATAAAGTGTGGGCTTTATTCTGGAAGCAGAGGTTGTGTCTGAAAGGATTTTTTTAAAAAAATATTTATTTATTTTTGAGAGAGAGAGAAAGAGCATGAGTGGGGGAGGGGCAGAGAGAGAGAGGGAGACACCGAATCTGAAGCAGGCTCCAGGCTCCGAGCTGTCAGCACAGAGCCCGAGGCGGGGCTCAAACCCACAGACCGCAGGTTCATGTCCTGAGCCGAAGTCGGACGCTTAACCGACTGAGCCACCCAGGTGCCCCTGAAGGGATTTTTAAAGAGAGAAGCAATATGTTGAGATCGCTCTTTCCTCTCACCCCACCCCTGCACTCTCATGTCCCGGGTATGGCCCCCTCCCTTAGCTGGGGGAGGGGCGGCACTCCCCTTGCTGAAGCAGCCGTTCTGCTGTTTGTGCAGCCTGCTCTCTTCACCCTGTGTGCTGGGAATGAGCTCTTCTACTGCCTCCTCTACCTGTTCAATTTCTCCGAGGGACCTTTAGGTAGGAGGCCAGGGGCCGGGCAGCAGCGTGGGAGGGGGTCCTGGCCCGCCCCGGGGTGACAAGGCCTGAAGGCCGCAAGCTCCCAGGCCGCTCCCTCACCTGCATCCCATCTTCTTTGTATCCCCCGTGCTCCCTTCTGCAGTTGGCTCTGTGGGTCTTTTCCGAGTGGGCCTCTGGGTCACCGCCCCTATCGCGGTGCTCAAGTCTCTCATCAGCGTCGTCCACCTGATCACGGCCGCCCGCAACATGGCTGCCCTGGACGCCGCGGACCGTGCCAGGAAGAAGTGACCCCGGAACCTCCAGCCCCTGGCCGCCCACCCGCCCTGGGAGTCTCGCTGGGCCGCGCGACTCCCCTCTCACTCCCGCGAGGTCCCAGGCTCACGTCTTCCTAATGTGTTGTCCGGCCCGCTGGGAAGGGCATCGGCCTCTCTGGTGATGCCACGTTCTCTGAAATCCTGAGGACCAGTCCCACCAGTAGGATTCCCCAGGACCTGGACTTCAAATCAGGAAGGATGCTCGGGAGGCCCCGCCCATGTGGGCAGCGCTCCTAGGGCCAAGAGACCTGAGGACCGGGCACTGTCACGCCTGCTGGCTCAGCCCTGGGGTCTGGCTTGGCCTGAGGCTGCAGAGACACCTGAATGAGGGAGATGGGGTAGGGGCCGGGTTTCTCAAAAGGCAGGGAGTCAGGCCTGTGCCCCTGGCCAGAGGAAGCCTGCGGCGAGGAGAGCAGGGGCCCAGTAGATCTCGTCCCATCCCAGCCTCCCGTGTGTGGTCTATCCCGGCTCTGAAAACCTCCATCATAAAGGGGGAGGAGGGACGTCACTCTCCAGGATTTGGTTTCCTTTGAGATACAGTTGGACCAGGGCCTGGGTTGAGGGGAGCTTGGGGAAGAAGGAAGATCCATCTCGATGCTGTCTCCTAGTTGCTTACCGTCTGGCTCTGTCCTGTCGTTCCACAATGACCTCGGACGGAGGCCCTCCCCGCCACCCAAGCTCATACCCTGTCTCTGCCCACCTGCTTTACTTTCCTGATGACATCGTCACTGGCTGTCTACATTCGTATACCTCATGTTTTCTATCCCCACCAGAATGTAAACTCCCTGAGGGCACAGACTTTTCTTGTTCCTCCTCTATCCCCACCACGAAGATGAACCTGAACCTGGCGTATCATAGCCCCTTAATAAATATTCACGAACAGATCAGTTGGTTTCTCAAGAGTGCGGTCTTTGGATCACCTGTGGATTACTTCTTTAAAATTCAGTTGCTTGGACCCCCATGCCAGACCTTTAGAGTTGGAATCTCCAGGGAAGGGCCCGGAAGTCTGCAATTTTAATACACTCCAGGTGACCGATTCTTCCCCATAACGTTGAGAATCACTGTTCCTTCTTAAACAGTTCTGGGCACTTACTGTAGTTGACATTGTTCTGGGCATCTGGCCCTAATAGCTCCCCCTGCCATTTGAGCTTTCTCTGCTGTCTGGCACCGGCTTGCTTTTTAAGACTATATTGAGCCTACCATATGCTGGGCCCTGTCCACATGTCACTCATTTCATCCTTATAATAGCTTAGCCAGGAGGCCGTCGTGTCCGGGAGAGCTGAAATTTAGCAGATGGGCATTGAGCCTCAACGCCCGCACTAGGCCCAGGGGATTAGGTCAGCCTTCTTGGAGGTCACAGGCCAGCCCAGCGAGAGCGGGGTGCGGTCAGTGGGGGGAGATGGGAGAAGGAAGTGCTGGAGGACGTAGGTGTGGCCGAAGCGGGTAAGTATCTAGAAAGCTGCTAGGGATTGGGGCGGGAAGGGTTAATGGGCAAGAGCAAATAGATGCGCAGCTGAGAAGATGGGGAGGCCAGAGAGCACAACTGAGCAGTTGCGGAAATGGAAACAGATCGATGTGCCTGGAACACTCAGTGCTGCCGGCTGGGGAGCAGGTGAGAGAGGCAGCCCGAGCCAGCAGGGCAGCCCGAGGAGCCCATTGGGCGTTTGGGCTTTGTCCTGAGGGCCACGTGGAGCCACTGAAAGAATCTTTTTTTTTTTTTAATCTTTTAAAATGTTTTATTTATTTTTGAGAGAGAGAGACAGCATGAGCAGGGGAGGGTCAGAGAGCGAGGGAGACACAGAATCCGAAGACAGGCTCCAGGCTCCAAGCCATCAGCACAGAGTCCGACACAGGGCTCAAACCCATGAACCCGTGAGATCATGACCCGAGCCGAAGTCAGACGCTTAACCGACTGAGCCACCCAAGCGCCCACGAAGGAATCTTTCCAAGTAATAGGTAAAATATTCCTGTGGTTAAAATACTAAATTGTTTACATTACCAAAGGGTGACAAAAGTCTGCCACCTCAAGCTCTCTCTTCCCCAGAGGTGACCAGTGTTACTCAGAGCTTAGATGTCGGTCTAAATAAATTCTCCACGTCTGCACACACATTTCCATACTTGTGAACCTCAGCCTGCATACGTGCTGTTCCACTCTCCCCAGCCACCCTCATGCCAGGTGCTTTTTGTGTGTGTCCATTCCCTCCCTTCACCTCACACCTACGCTGTCCTGTACTAAACGATACAACAAGCCTTTTATTGTGCCCATTTTCCAGAGAGTAAACTGAGGCCCTCAGAGGCGTCCAGCTTGCCTGGCCTGGCTCCAGAGCCTGCGCCATTAACATCGGCGGTCTGCTTCATGGCAGCACAGAATTCCATTATTTGTTTCACCAGGTCCTGCTACCGGAAACGATGCTGTGGTAAATCGCACTTGTAGGTTAAACACTGAAGGTTCTAGGCAGGGCCAGGTCTGTACTTGAAGCTGGTACACATTACTGAGCTGCCCCTCCAGTGCTTCAGGTGTCCCCCTGCCTGGCCTGCTCCCAGACAGGAGACCCACCCGCTGTCCATCCTTCGTGAACCAGCTCTCCCCTCCTGAGGGATGTGTCCTCTGAGCACTCACTCAAGACTGTTCCCTCTACCCCGGGCCCTGCCTCCTTGGCTCTTTGACCCTAACCATTTATCGGGACAGCAGGAGTCTCTAACTTACCCGGCAAACCATGGTCTAAAAAAGAGGGAGAGGCGGGCGGGAGGAGTGTGAGTGTCTTCCACTCAAAAGAGTACATGCCTGAGGCCCCAGCGTCAAAGACTCTTGAGTCCCCTCCCCTGGAAGGCCCAGAGATCAGCCTATGCCTTTGGTCCCATGCCCAGAGGCTGGACTGAGCCCAGCAGAGTGGCCTGGAGGAGGCCAGTGGGGAAAGTCTAGGCTGAATTTGATCTAAGGAACATGGTGGAGTCCTATGTTACCACGGTCTGAATGTTTGTGTGCTCGTAAAATTCATGTTGAAACCTAATTCCCGATGTGATGGTGTTTGGAGATGGGGCCTTTAGGAGGTGACCCGGTCTTGAGCCTTCATGAATGGGATTAGGGACTTCATGAAAGAGGCCCCAGAGAGCTCTCTTGCCCTTTCCACCAAGTCAGGACAAAGCGAAAGATGCTGACTATGAAGCAAGAAGAGGATTCTCACCAGAACTTGACCGTGCCAGTGGTACCTTGATCTTGGACTTCCAGCCTCCAGAACTCTGAGAAATGCATGATGGTGGTTTATAAGCTACCTGGACTATGGTATCTGGCAGCCCGAATGGACTAAGACATCATATGTGCAGTAAGAACTCTCTAGATTTCAAGTATATGCTTTCAGACTAAATGAATAACCACCATGCAAGACGTTCCATATGCTCCATTCCACTCCGTGGGCTCAGCCTCCGGGAGGGCATGGCTTGGGCACCATGAATCTGCTCTTCTCTCAGGTAAGCCTATAACAACCTCAAGACGTACAGTGGCTCAATCACAATAGAAGTTTATTTCCAACTCACTGTTAAGTCCTAATCAGGAGCTCCTGACTGGGAAGTAGCTCTCCTGAGGCAAGAGATTTAGGGGCTCTGACTCTTCCCATCTTACGGTTCTGCCATTTTCAACACAGGACTTCCAAGAGCATTATGCCCTTCATTATGTAGAGGGGGGCAGCGGCAGGAGGACAGTCCGATGTTGGTTTTTAAGGGAAGGCAGGGAATTGGCACACACTATTTCTGTTCACCCTCTGTTGGCTACACCTCAGTCATATGGCCTCATATGCAAGGGAGGTTGGGAAATAGAGATTAGGTGTGGTCTTAGGAGGAAGAGAAAATAGATTGGGTATAAACAACATCTTCCCATGCTGAGTGTGATTTCACTCTTTAAAGATGCAGATTTTTCTTTTTAAATTAAAATTTTTTTCCTTTTTAACATTTATTTATTTTTGAGAGACTGAGACTGAGCGTGAGCAGGGGAAGGGGCAGAGAGGGAGACACAGGATCCCAAGCAGGCTCGAGGCTCTGAGCTGTCAGCACATAGCCCCACAAGGGGCTCAAACCCACAGACTGTGAGATCATGACCTGAGCCAAAGTTGGACGCTTAACCAAATGAGCCACCCAAGTGCCCCGGTTTTTTGTTTGTTTATTTGTTTTTTTTTCCCCAATTTTAGAGAGATACAGAGCAGGGGCACTTGGGTGGCTGCCTGTCTCCCTCAGGGGAGAGGGGCAGAGGGAGAGAGAAAATCTGGTGCCGGGCTCCATCCCACAACCCTGGGATCATGACCCAAGCCCAAATCCAGAGACAGACACTCAACAAACTGAGCCACCCAGGCGCCCCGACCCAGACAGATCTTTCTTCTGCAGAGCGTCCTTAAGTCAATTACTTTATGTGGCATTCAAGCAAAGAAAAGCCAATTGCTCTAGCGATGTAGAAAAACAGGCTGTGTTGAACTTCATCAGAGATCACAGTATTTTACGGGCAATTTAAGGGACTTTCAAGGAGAAATTTAGTACCGAAGGGACTGGCTTAGAATCGGGCTCCAGTGTGAGCCGGAGCTCCACTCTATCACCAGCAAAGCCCCTTTTCCTGTCATTGGGGTGGATCTGGCCTCCCTCACCCTACAATCAGTACCCGGCCCGTCTTCACGCGTGCAATTTAAAGAACAGCTTCTTAGCTTCCCAGACGTCCCCGAAGTGGTCAGGATAGGCTACCTTATGCAATGGTAACATCCCCCTCCCCTGATTTCAGTTCCCTAACATGGCAAACGTTCCTTGTTCCCGCTGCAGGGCTAACTGGGGGTCGGCCGTGACTCTGCCTCATGCCACATGCCACTTCTCTCTCGGGGACCCATGCTGACAGAACGGCCTCTGTTTGGAATAGTGCCTGTCACCACGGAAAAGGGAAAGGAGAGGACGGTGATGTCACTTCCCCTTGCATTTCACCGGCCAGAACAAGTCATAGAGCCAAGCCCGAAGGCCATCAGTGAGTCATGGGGAGACACCAAGTTGGAAGGGAGTCCAGAGCTCAGGGGTGAGGTCAGGGATGGAGGACCACATTTGAAGTCTGTGGGATCGAGACGCTCTAAAGCCATGGGACTGGCCAAGGTTGTCACTAAGAACGGGGTTCAGGGCAACCCATGACAGAGACGGAGCGGAGGAAGTGGAGCTGGCCAGGGAAACAGGAGTGGCCCCTGAGGTGGAGAGGAAAGTGGAAGAGGGATGGTCACTGTCCCAAATGACGGGAGAGGCTGAACAAGGAGAACCTAACCGTGGGGTCTAGCGACAGGGATGTCACTGGTGACGCCGATAAGAGCAGTTTCCATGAAGGAAGCGGTGGAGACAGCCGCTAATTGGAG
>CM053564.1:21351162-21536732 GCA_028646485.1 Cryptoprocta ferox
GTCAGAGGCCCTAGGTCTCCCTTGAGATGTGCTGCCAGGAGTTGAAAATGAGATCAGTCAGCATGTGGGCTGTGCCGCCCCCAGCAACACGCAGCTGGGCAGGGACGGGCAGAGAGGGCGGTGGATGGTTTAAGAAGGGACGGGGGCTAAGTACCACAGGAGACCGGGAGAGGTGGAGCCAAGGAGGGGGGATTCTAGTGAGTGAATTACCCAGATGAGCAAAGCGTGGGTGTCAGTGTTGAGATGGCCAAGGTCACTGAAGGAATGGTTTTTGGAAGGTGAGGGTGAGGCAGCAGGGGTCGGTTGCAGAGGTGAGGTGGTTATCAGTAAGGGCAAGTTCGAGGGCCGGCCGTGGGAGCCGGCCGCCGAGGGGTAGGAACATACCCACCGAGGACGGCCTCGCCGGCTGTCCCCCTCCCCAGAGCCCCTTGGCCATACGCTGTGCTAATGTAGCCCGGAGAGCTCTTCATCTGGTACCTGGCACGTGTTAAGTGCATGACTCTCTCCAGGGAAGATGTAGGACAGTTCCTAGGAAGCCGGGCTGGAGGGGCCGGTGCACTAGGCCGTCCCGGCACCTCTGAGCCCGGGCCCACCCAGGCAGCCCCCCGGCCTCAAGCTCACACTTGAGCGGAGCCGCCGGCCGCACAAATGCACCTCAGCTCGGAAAGAGACCAGGCTCGTGGGGTCAGGCCTCCGTGCGGGAAGAGGAAGGCATCCGCCCTGTTCAGGAGGGCAATTGCTGGCCTCTTTCACAGAGGCGATCAGAGAAGTTGCCTTCCCCAGTCACACAGAAAGTAAACCCAAGCTTCTCTCTCCTCTCCACCCCCGGGATCTTTCTTTTTACTTATCAACCTAGTGCCCACGGCTCTACCTGGGCAAAGGGCTGGGGCACCAGGCAGCCTTTGCCGTGCGCCCAAATCCGGTCATGCCTGGATCCTTCCCCCCAGAAAGAGCTCTGCACTGGTTGTGGGGGGTGGGGGGAGGGAACTCCTCCCTCGAAGCTCGAGAAGAGCCCATAGAAGTCCGGAAAGGCACTCCAGTTCCTGTAGCCCCTGGGCAGGATCCTGACATCCCATCTGAGAGGGACAAGTGCAGGGGCCTGCCGGTTATGCGGTGCGACCAGGAGGTGGCGCCAGAGAGGGTCTCCCAAGAGCTGGGGGCGGGGGAGGGGATGCAGGGGTGGAGGCACCTGCAGCCAGAGGGCTAGATTCCAACACCCGCCCAGCCTGCAGGGCTCCTGGAGAAATTAGCAGTGAGAAGGGATGTTGCTAGGGCAGGAGCCATCCCGGAGAGGCCGCCGAGGCAGGCCCCATTCTCTCCCCTGTGGTATCCTCTCCCCGACCTGGGGTCTAAGATAACTGACCGCCCAAGACAGGCCACTAGTAAGACTTTGGGGTCACATTCCCATCAGGTTCTGTTCCCTGCCTCAGTTTCCTCTCCACCACACAGGCGAGGATAGCCTCTAGTAGCTACCTTGAGATTTCAGGGGTATCCACAATGCTCCCCTGTGACAGAGATGTGAGGCCCAAGGTTTAAATGCCCAGGGATGTTTTATTTGTCGGTACAGTACGGAGCTAAGGGACAATATGGTTGCCTCCAAGAGTTTGAGGGTCAGGAGGGGACCGGAGAAGCAAGCCCTCTGGGGGGCTGGGCATGCTGGCTGCCTTTTTGGCTGAGGCCTGGGACTCCGAGCCTAGGCCCAGGAGCCCCAAGGCTGTGTTGAAGAGGTTGATGGGCGTGGAGCCGTCGGTGATGAGGGTTGACTTCAGGCCCAGGCTCTGGAGCAGTTTCACCTGGAGGAGCAAGAGGAAGCAAGAGCATGGAGTCAGGCCGTGTTCCTTCTCTTGTCTCCTCGGCCACCACCCGCATTTATCTGACTCTGAAGCTGTCACCAAGCCATCCTCCTAGGATTAGTCGGAGATAATCATCGAGGTATAGAGGGGGCGCCTGAGGGTTTCACCGGGGCTTAGAAGGCTCGAAAGACCCGGCGCCCCTGTAGCTGGTCTCCAGAAGCTCACCGTTCCGGCCTCGGTTGCGGCCATTCGGTCCTTTCTGTTCCTTAAACGCACTGAGTTCTGTTCTCCGTGGGTCCTTGCACGGGGACCCTCTCCCAGGGAGCTCTCGTCAACTCTATGCCGCCCTCAAGTGTCCCCTCCGCTGAGGGACTCTCCCTAAACCAACCAGCGTCACGTGGCTCGACTTCCTTCAAAGCACTTGCCACAGACTGGGGTCCCCTCTGGTGACCCTCCACCCCAGGGGCTGTGGCTCCCTGCTGAAGCTAGCGCAGCGCCTGGCAGAGGACACCGTGTGCCAGAGCTGCGAGGACACAGGATACAGGGACACTTCCATCTCCTCGCCTCTCTGTCCCCAGCATCATCTTTCCAGATCCGTCTCCCCCAGCTCTGCCTTCTTGGTTTCAGGTATGGTCCCAACACACGTGCGCGCGCGCGCACACACGCACACACACCCTCCCCACTCTCACCTGCACACACATGCACACACACCCCTGCCCCCTCCCCACTCTCACCTGCATCTCTGGCCCAGCCACAGCAAGGTCCCTGATGGTGCTGGGGCCCAGGGCCTCGGTCATCTGTTTGAACTTCTTCACCTCCACCTCCGCCAGCTGCTGGGCCTTGCTCACCTCCAGCTCCAGCTGGGCCCGGGCATAGACCAGCTCTAGCTCTCGCACTTTCCGTACCCGCTGGAGCTCAGCCTCCTGGGAGGGGGGAGAACGCAGCATTCTTTCGATGGCATGGCCCCTGGGAACTGTCCCAGCAAGTCACCCTGGCCAGCAAGGCAGAGGGAACAGAGGCCAACGGGAGGGAACGGTAAACTGATAGTTAGGTGGGACTCCTGGCCAGGCTGCCTTTTGGCTAGTGACCAGTGGGAGGCCTTAATCCAGGCCTTGGTTCCCTCATCTGTAAAATGGGAAGAGTATCTACCACCTGAAGGGGATGTCAGGCATTAAATAAGCCGTGTAAGACACGTGTAACCTTTGTGCAAAGCTGGCCAACACCTGAGTGCACATTACATGGCAGACAGAGGTCCTAATGCCCGGAGGGGCAAGTTATTAAGTGAATAGACACAGGGCAAAGGACTTTATAAACCACGATGTATTTACATAGGGCTTTACAGTGGGATACCTATTGGCTCCTACCCCTCTTCAGGGCTGCAGCGATGGGCCTCTTCTCGACCACCCCACCTCCCCCCAGGCATCACCCCCACTCACCGTCTCAATGGCCAAGGCCTCCGCTTTCAGCTTGGCCTGCAGCACGGAGCCTTCTCCCTCGATGCGCAGGGCCTCGGTGCGGGACTCCGCCTCAGCCTTGGCGGTCCCCGTGCTCTCCACGGCAGTGCTGGGGGGGCGGCGGGGGTCAGGGGACACCAAGAGGAAGCCCGGCCCTGCCCTCCTCCACCCTCACTTCTGCACAACAGACGTCATAGGTGCCCCAGTCCCTCCACCAGCTGCTTTTCTGAGACCCGGCCTCCTCCTCTGGTTCTCAACCCACCTCAGAGCCTCCAGCTCCAGGAGTTCCCTGCGAGCCTTCTCCGCTTCAGATTGGTCCAAGATCTTCTGCCTCTCCAGCCGGCCGCGGGCTTCCTGCTCAAGTCTCTGAGCCTCGTGCCTGGATGGGAGAGGGGACCGGGAAGATGCTGGCCACCTTCCAAGATGCGAGCCAGGTCTCCAGTCGGAGCTCCGAGGGCAGGGACCGCCAGTCTGTTGGGTGCCCATGGGAAGCACTCAGCGTGTCAAGGGAAGAATGCTGTGCGCGCTGGAAGCCGGGCACGATTGCAGGGGAAGGAATCGCAAGGAAGGATCCCCGGGGAAGGAACACACTTGTGACCCGAGGCCCCTGCTTCCACACAACCCGCCCTCCAGTCGGAGAAACAAAGGGACGTGCTTGATTTCGGACGATGACAAGTTCCCTGAAAGTGGGTGATGGGCCGCCAAGCGGAGAGGGCGCTGCTTCAGTTGGGGCAGAAAGAACGGGACTCTGGAAGGAGGTGAGCTTCGGGCTGAGGCCAGAGGAGGAGCCTGTCTGAAGGGGACGCTAGGGGACGAGCGTTCTGGCCAGAGGGAACAGCCAGCGCAGAGGGCCTGGAGGCGGGAGCCCCGCTGTGCATCCGAGGGGCTGAAAGGAGCTGTGGGATCGGAGCACGTGAGCCTGGGAGAGGCTGGAAGGGGAGGCGGGCGAGGCAGGCCTGGACCCCTGGTGCCTGGAAGGGCCACAGAACGAGTTGGCGTTCTAGCACAAGCAAGGTGAGAAGCCACAGGAGCGGGATGGTACCTAGTCGTACTCTAAGTGGGTCATGCTATCTGCTAGGGGTGATAGCATGCCAACCGTGGGGGGGGGGCACCTTGTTACCTAGGTCCCGGCAGTGGGCCGAGATAGGGACCCTGGAGAGGTCTGGCCCACCGTGGACAGCGGGGAGCCCCCCCGCCCCCCGGGCCTCACTTCGCAGCTGCCTCCTGGGAGTTGGTGGTGATCTCAATGGCCAGCTGGACGCTGCGCTGTAGGGCGTCCCGGGTCCTCTGGTCCACGGGCTCCACTGACTGCACGTCCACGCTGCTGACCACCAGTCCGTTTTGGGGGAACAGGGCCCGGTCCCGGGGCTGGGGCAGGGCCCTGCCGTCGGGCCCCTTGGCTTCTAAGGTCTCGAAGCCAAAGACAGCAGTGCGAATAATGCGGGCAGAATTCTTATGGAAGTCGTCGAAGGTGACGGAGGCCACGGCCCCCCGCACCCGGGACGCGATGGCCTTGCAGGCGTCGCCCACGAAGTCAGGCACTGAGAAGAGCTTGGCTGTCTCTTGTGGGTCCTTCCGGTCACTCAACTCAAAGTGCCTGTGAACAGAGAGGCCCAGAACAGGGAAGCCATCTTCCTCCGGGAAACAGCAACTCATCTTTGAAAATGACTCTGACACCCACCCTCCGTGACTGGCCAGGGTACCCCATGACCGAGAATGAGGATGAGTGCCCACCATGGGCCCAGGTGAGGTCCCATTTCATTCTCCCAGCCACTCTATGAGGTGGGGATGAGCATTTATCCCCTTTTACAGAGGAGGAAGGAGAGGCCCAGAGAGGTTAAGTGACGGGCCCCAAGTCACATCATATGTGGCAAGCCAGAAAGTTGAACTTGAGCTGCGTGGCTCCAGGATCTATGCTCTTAGCTACAACGATGCAGTGCCCTCCAGAGATGGCAGCACCCCGTCTGCCCCCGTCATGGTCCTGGCCACTCGGCCCAGAGGTGGGTGTGGTGGGGCACAGCTGTTGTATGGGACTCCCCTCCCCCAACTCCAGTCGCTGCCAGTTGAGCTCTAACTAGGTGCAGGGCACCGCTCCAATTCTCACTGCATCCCTTCAACAGCCCTGTGAGGGTGACGTTGTCACTCTCATTTTATAGACTGGGAAACGCAGGAAAGCACTGAGTCACTTGCCCAGGTCCACGGCTAGCAGACCAGCTGCCCACTCTCGCTGGGTGTGTCCAGCTGACATTTTTTATAACCTTGGCAGTCACGTGGTTGGCTGAACACATGCTGAGTTTGGCTGGGGAGTGTCCTGCTCCCAGGAGGGGAGTCTGCATCTTCCTGCATCACCCCCGCCCCTTGGGCATCAGACAGGGTTTGCTTCTTGACCAGGGCGCGGAGGGCGACATCCCGCCCCCACCGTGTGAGCCCAGCTCCGAGGGATGCCTGGCTCCCCCTCCCGGCTCCCCCTGGGGGGCCACCAGCACCCTTGCGGATCCCTCCCCACCCCTCACCAGTTGTAGGCTAGCTGCAGCTGCAGCCTGGCATGGTCTGCTGTTTCGATGGTGATGACATCGGTGAAGAAGTCAGGCCCGAGCAGCAGGCAGAGTGCACGGCGGGCGTGGGGACGCTTGGGCCTCCCGGCCGAGAGGGACAACACGGTGAACTGCTCTTCGGGACCCAGCGACACCAGCTCGGGCCCGAAGACCACCCTGCAGAGGGAGCCGGGAGTCAGACCCACGGAGAACTCCTCCCGCCTCATCCCCCTCGCCCCCTGCGGCCCTTCCCACCTCACCCCCCCTCCCCAGTAGCCTCCCCAACTGCCCCCCTGCCCCACCCCGGGGCCAGCCCCTCACCGAGCTCTCTTCTCTCTGTAGTCATACACCTGCACGGCCGCGTTGTGAGGGACCCGGTAGCTAACCACGCGGGTCTTGTTCCGGAGAGGGGAGGGCTGGGGGGTCTTGGGCGTCTCCTTCACACCCCTGTCCGCCAGTGGGTCCTGCCCCTTGTTCAACAGCTCCTCCACCCCAGGAGGCAGCTCTTTCTCCCACAGGACTTCGTCCTGGGTCAGCATGTAGGTGCTTCCAATCACAGCTCGTACCTTGACGGAGGAGAACAGGGAGGGACGTCACCTGGGAAAGGAAAAGGGGGAAGGACCCAGCCAGCAGCCCGGGGGAGGGGGGGGTACGTAGTATGGCACTGTGTTCACACATGGTCTCTGGGATGAGGCTGCATTCAGACGCGCCGTCTGCTAACTCAGTCGTCTTAGGCGCACCCCTGCTTCAGTTCCTCATCCGCCCCTGGTTGAGGACTGAATGACATCTCAGATGTCTAGTGCTGAGAACATGGCATGTGGCAAGGGCTTGATATTATTTCTTCTGGAATTTTCCTTCTTGGGGCGGTGTGGAGGGCATCCTAGGGACAGATGCCCTCCATCCTAGGAAATAGGTAACATTCACCAACACTTCCTAGGATTCTGGGCTCTCCTTCCAGGTTGGATTCTTAGAGAAAGAGGTCGGAGATGGGGTCCTAGGTCAAACCAAGGTCAAGGCTTCAGATTACGGGGGCAAAGAGGAAAAATTCCACCTGGATAAGGGAATGGGGGAGGAACTGGGTTCTTGCTGTTCCCAGGCCACTCCCCGGTTAGACCTTTATGCCGGGGGCCAGTTCTGCGCATCCTAAAACCCGGCTCACCTTCTCCCTTGCGGGTTTCTCGAATTTGAAGTTAGCTATTCACAACAAAGGGGAGGTAAATTCTCCACAGAATGCCCTCATCCCTACCAGCTGGCCAGCTCAGATGCCACCACCAAGGCTGTCGAAGTCTCCTCCCCCATCACCACCACGCCCCAGTCCCCATCAGCCCTAAGCGGGCCACCCCCATGGCCACACAACAGGAAGGGCGCCCATCCTTCAGCCATTACCCTTCCGGTCTTGATGTCCTGCACGTAGATGCCCTCATTCTCGTCGAGAGGGATGGCCTGACGCTCTTCCACCACCTCTACCTTGGCAGAGGGCACGTACTCCAGGGGTCCGCGGATGAGCCACTGGTCCCCAGCCTGGTGGGAGACCTTCTCCTCCTCTTCTCCCTCCTCCAGGTGCTGCAGGGCCCTCAGAAGTAGCCCCTGCTGCTCTGACAGCACATACACATCCTGGATGCCTCGCTCCAGTCTCTCTCCAGGCTGGAGGAAAAAAGACTTCTCGCCCTAGCGGAGAGACGTGGGGTTAGAAGCGGTCACCACCCAGGGTCGTGGCTGCCTCTGATAGCACCTCTTCTGGTTCCTGTGGCCGCAGGCTTGTGATGAGGACAGGAGCCCAAGAACACCCTCCCCACATTGCCGTTGTAATACAGTGAAGTATTATCTGGACCACGAGGCTCAAATGCCCTCAGATCTCGTCTGGTCAAACCTGCCCTTGATAAATCCTGTAAACTGTCAGGACCTGGACCCTCACAAGCTCAACAGTTAAGAATAAACCTCTTGGAGGGGCGCCTGGGTGGCTCAGTCGGTTAAGCATCCGACTTCGGCTCAGGTCATGATCTCACGGTTCCTGGGTTTGAGCCCTGCGTCGGGCTCTGTGCTGACGGCTCGGAGCCTGGAGCCTGCTTCGGATTCTGTGTCTCCCTCTCTTTCTCTGTCTCCCTCTCTCTCTGCCCCTCCCCAGCTTGCTCTCTGCCTGTCTCTCAAAATACATACATTAAAAAAAAAATTAAAAACAAATAAACCTCTTGGAGTGCCTGGGTGGCTCTGTCACTTGAGCATCCAAACATTTTTTTTTTAATGGTTATTCATTTTTGAGAGACCGAACACGAGCGGGGGAGGGGCAGAGAGAGAAAGGAAAACAGAATCCGAAGCAGGCTCCAGGCTCTGAGCTGTCAGCACAGAGCCTGATGCAGGGCTCGAACTCACGAACCGTGAGATCATGACCTGAGCCAAAGTCGGATGCGGATCCAACTGAGCCACCCAGGCGCCCCTTAAGCATCCAACTCTTGGTTTGGGGTCAGATCGTGATCTCACAGTTTGGGAGTTTGAGCCCCGCATCTGAAGCTGGTTGGGATTCTCTCTCCCCTGCCTCCTCTGCCCCTCCCACACACTCTCTTCCTCAAAAACAAACATTAAAAATAATAATAAAGGCTCAAAAAAATAAGAATGAACCTCTTGTTTCTCTTCATTTCTCCCATGCCTGTTTCCTTGGGACGGTGTCGTCTGGGCATTGGCAAACTCAGTTGTTGGGCCAAATGAATCTGCTTCTTTTTTTAACTGTATATTTGAGATATAATCTATATACCATAAAATTTTTCGATTTTAAGTCCACAATTCAGTCGCTTTGGCATATCCACAGAGTTGTCCAATCATCTGTATGATCTAATCCCAGGGCCTTTTCATCACCCTGAAAAACCCTGTACTTAATAGCAGTTATTCTCCGTCCATCCCTACCCCCTGTAACCACGAATCTATTTTCTATCACTATGGATTTACCTATTTGGGACATTTTGTATAAATGGAACCATATAGGGGCATGTAGGTGCCTCAGTCAGTTGAGCATCCAACTCTTGATTTTGGCTCAGGCCATGATCTCACGGTCGTGGGATCAAGTCCCGCATCGGGCCCTGCACTGAGCGTGGAACCTGCTTGGGACTCTCTCCCTCCTCTCTGCCTCCCCCCCCCGCCAATTTTAAAAAGTAAAATAAATGGAATGAAACAATATGTGGTCTTATTTCCGTTTATAGCTGAAGGATATTCCATTGTGTGGATACGCCACGATTTGTGATCCGTTCATCCACTGCTAGACATTTGGGCTGTTTCTGGAAGCAAAATGTTCCAGGAACACAGAGGCACTTGTTCATTTACAAGCCGTCCATGCTTTCGCTCTGACAGTACAGTTGAATGTGCTCGCAAAGCCCAACGTATGTACGATCTGGCCCTTTACAGAGAAGTGTGCCAATCCCTGGGAGTCCCGTGTATAGTTAAGAGAGGGTGAGGGGGTGGGTGGGGAGAAGAGGTAAACCCAGAGGTTTGTTTTAACGTAAGACGACAAGGTTTCCAGAACAGCAGGCACGGACAGGACTGGGAGGTGCTCCCAGAAGAAACCGTGTGGAAATTGAGGTTTGAGGTTGGGAGCCGCCAGGGAGATCAGTGGGACCATGTCTTAAAAGACAGAACTAGTCGTGCAAAGACACAGGGGGAGCCAGAACAAGCTTGGTGCTTCTAGAACGCTTACCTGGGGTGGGAGGAGGGAAGGGAGAGGTCCCAGGCCCTGCTGCCACTCAAGGGCATTCACCCTCCCAGAGCAGACCTCGGGGTGAGCTGGAGGCACTCACCTTGACCACACGCTTCTGCCCCAGCTGGTTCTTGCCATCCAGTCCGACCGGGTCGAGAATCACACAGTAGTTTTGGGGGCCCAAGGTGGTGATGGGCACAACTCCCAGCACCTCCTCGTAGACATCTGGCACATGGGCCTCCGTGTCCTGCACGGTCACCAGCCACTCCTCCCCGGTGCGGCGGGTCACTCCCCTCAAGTCTCGGAAGTTCTGCCGAGCCCGCAGGTGCAGGGCCGTCTGTAGGGACAAGAGGTCATGGCTTTTGGGGAAACCAATCTCCAATTTCCTCAGGGGACCTGGGAGCCCTCCTGGCCACTAAGTGCTCCCAGGCTTGAACGCCAGTCTCTACCAACCCAGGAGGACCTGTTAACCCTCTCAGAGGAGGAAACTCCTCCAGTATCGGACCTCTGCATTTTTCTTTTAGTAGCCCCAGAAATACTCCTTTTCTTTCACGTTCACATCCTCTGCCACTATCCCCTGCCACTCAGAGGGATCCCTACCCCAGGGTCCCTTAACTCCCGCAGAACACAGACCTTTTCTGTGAGGATCACAGCGTCCACCAAATCCAGAACCTCCTCAAACACTCCTGGGAGATACGCCCCCACGGAGCGCACCAGCCATTCTTCTCCTGGGCAAGGTACGGGGGGGGGGGGCAGACGCCATGTCAACATGACAACAGGGCCAGGGGAGAGCCCACACGGAGGTGGGCAGCAGTGGGCAGCCCCCAAAAGCTTCTAAGATATCCCAAGGAAGCACTTCTTCCCAGGCTGCAAGTGGCCATTCCCACCCCTGCGGGCAGAGCACCCTGTCCACCCCCATCGGCACCCCTTAACCCCACCTGTCACCCTCTCCTTGCCGTCCCGGTCCCAGCACTCCTTGCGGGCCCTCAGCCGCAGGGCCTGGTTCTGCCTGATGACTGTGGCCTGGATGATCTCTAAGACCTCCACCTCCTTCCGGGGGATATATGTGCCTGGGGAGGGAAGAAGAGGTTGGAGATGAGCAGGTGTCAGAGCTATAACGGAAAGGCCAGGAGCCTCTGGGCCAGTTCCTCCGGCCAACGGAAGGAACTTACCAGGTCCTTCAAATAGCCACTCATCTCCTGCCACCACCTTCTCTCCATTCTTATCCTCAAAATCCAGCAACGCCTTAAGATGGAGGGCAGTGTTGGGCATAACCACCAGCAGTGGGGTGATGTCCTAACAAGGGAAGAAGGGAGGTCATGGGACATTCAGTACTGTGACCCCAGGAGTCACGCCCAATACCTTGGAGGTCAGAGTCCGCAGCATCCCCAAAAGCCACCAAGTGAAATGTACACAGTAAGGGGTCGTCCCAAAGCCTGAAGAACTAAAACAGCTGACCGAGTAAGAGGAAGCTACTACCAACGAGCCAAGAACACATGATCCTGTGCAGGAAGTATTCAAAAGTGGTTCTGAAATTAGAAATCTAGGCTGGGAAAGTGGGGAACACCTCAAGGTCTAGGGTGCCCGGGGATGTGCAGGAAGAAAGTGGGAAGCCTGGACAGCTGTAACGGGGACGCTTTGGCAAGTGGCTTTGTTGTCAGGGTGGCTTCACAGTCACAAGATAGTCACTGCACTGCAGCCATCATGTCTCCTTCCATCAGGAAGGGGGACCCGGCAACAGTATCCAAACCTTTTAGAAGTTTGTAGAAATGTTTTTAAGAGTAGGACTTCACTTGGTCTTTGATCTGAGGGAGGCAGGAAAGGACGGAAAGAGGCTCACAGAGGCTAGAAGAGACAGGCCCAAGGTCACACAACTAGTGAGGAACAGGATCAGGACTCGAACCTCAGTCTTTGGTGAAGCTTAGCTGTCTGCCGCTCCTTTCTCTGACCAGAGCGGCCTGGCTCAGAAAGGTCGAGCAACTCTACTTTCCCTGCTGACCACACACTGACACACTGGGTTGGAGGCAGGCAAGCCCTTCCTTGTGCATGTTCAATGGGCACAGCACCTGGCTGATTGCAGTAGGGGCGGGCTACACACACACACACACACACACACACACACACACACACCTGTCTTCCTGGATTGGAAGACACACACACACCTGTCTTCCTGGATCGGAAGTCCCAGCAGGTGAGAAGACAGATACAGACCCCCGTCTTCAAGCACACCGTGGACAGTGTCAAGGGAGACAGGTTGCAAAAACCTAGAGCAAGTTAGGAAAAGCCCTCCGGAAGTGGCATTTGAGCTGGGGCTCAAGGGAAGAGCCGGCTTTTGATACAAAGGTGCAGGAAGAGGAGAAGGTGAACATTCTGGAAGGAGTGTGTGGGTTTTTCATCCCCCACATCTACTCCTCTATCATCATTTCCTACCTGTTCTACCGAAAGCTACGTCTGCCTTTATCGCTGCTGTTCCCCTTGTCTAAGCCACCAACGTCTCTCACCTGGACAATGGAAAGATCTTCCTAATTTGTCTCCTGGCTGCCACACTGTCTCCTTCCAGTCTGTCCCCCACACCGCTGCAGACTTCCTCTCAGGTGACTGGGTACCCAGTAGTATTGTGACAGAAGATTGGGAATGCGGGAGAAGAACAGATTTGCAGGGAAGGGAAAGCGTCAGGTCTGGATGTCCAGTAGTAAGTGGCTGTGGGACATCCAGGAGAAAGCCTCCTAACAGGCAGCTCCCAACGACAGTACAGGGTGGGTGTCTCCAACATAGCCGACGTGGTCAAGGCCACGAGAGCATGAGAAGGCACATAGGAGGTTCAGGACAGAATCTGAAGGCAGAGGGGGCAGGGGAGGGGAACAAGACATCTAAGAAGATGGAAAGAGACATCCACAGAGTGAAACAGGAAGGCAAGTTTTAGAGGGGATGGGGTGGAGGCAAAAAAAAAAAAAAAAAAGCTTGTCTATTTTCCAAGTGTTTATTTTGAGAGCGAGAGAGAGCTAGCAGGGGAGGGGCAGAGATAGAGGGAGACAGAGAATCCCAAGGAGGCTCTGTACCATTAGCGCAGAGCCCCGTGTGGGGCTTGAACGAACGAACCAGAAGATCATGAGCTGAGCCAAAATCGAAAGTCAGACACTCAACCAACTGAACCACTCAGGTGCCCCAAAAAGACAAGTTTTAATAAGAGGGCAGGTCAACAATGGTTGTGGCCGAGAAGACCCATGAGACACAATGTCCACCCAGGTTAGGGAGTAGGAGTTGGAGGTCTTGGGGCTTTGTGAAAGCAAGTTCAGTGGAGGAGGGGGTGGTGGTGGGGGCCAGATGCAGGGGCTTGGGGGGAATGGGGCAGAAGACATCAAGCAGTTATCAAAGAGTAAGTATGAAAGGAAAGCAGCAGCAGTCAAGCGTTAGACATTGGCTTTATATATAGGGCCCTCATAAAAGTTCATACTTTTAAATTTCATGTGCATATCCTGTAACTCAGAAATTCTTAATAGTTTCTACTCTTAAAAAACAGCAAACGCTATATGTGCCTGGCCGGCTTAAGTTGGTAGAACATGGAACTCTTGATCTCAGGGTTGTAAGTTTGAGCCCCAGGTTGGGTGCAGAAATTACTTAAAAATAAAATCTTGAGGGGCGCTTGGGTGGCTCAGTTGGTTAAGCGTCCGACTTTGGCTCAGATCACGATCTCATGGTTTGTGGGTTCAAGCCCCACATTGGGCTCTGTGCTGACAGCTCAGAGCCTGGGGCCTGCTTCGGCTTCTGTGTATCCGTCTCTCTCTGCCCCTCCTCTGCTCACTCTCTGTCTCTCAAGAATGAATAAATGTTAAAAAAATTTTTTTAATTAAAAAAATAAAATTTTGAAAAAAATTTAAAAAATTTTTTAATGTTTATTCATTTGAGAGACAGAGAGAGACAGAGCACGAGCAGGGGTGGGGCAGAGAAAAGAGGGAGACACAGAATCTGAAGCAGGCTCCAGGCTCTGAGCTGTCAGCACAGAGCCCGATGCAGGGCTTGAACCCATGAACTGTGAGATCATGAGCTGAGCCGAAGTCAGATGCTTAAGCGACTGAGCAAAAATGTTTTTAAAAGCACACAAAAAAAACAGCAAATAGGAACATGCACAAGGCCACACAGACAAGGATATTCATTGCAACACTGTTTTTCTTTATAAATTGGAAACACCATAAACAATACTCAACAGGAAAATGGCTGAGCTTTTATATATCCATATCGTATGGAATTACATAGAACAAACAAGACTTATGTAACAACATGCAGTTCATTCAAAATACACTGGCACGTGACAATGTGATAGCTTTATGCAAATAGGTTATAGTCAATATGATTTTTTTTACACATACTTATGTTGATGCATAAACATATCTGGAAGCCTAGACCCTGAACGGATGACTGTAGATGACTCTGGGGAACGGCAAGCAGAGACTGGTAATGGAAGTCACGAAGGACCTTACAGCCTTCTGAATGCATTCTTTAGAATGAATAACTTCCACAAGTAAGCCTTTAAGGGCAGAGAAAGATGGAAGAGACAGGACATGCTTATTGGCCAAGAGAAAGGCATCAGTAGTGGAGAAATTAAAGACAGGAAAGAGAAGCTCTAGGTGGCGGAACAAGGTTCAGTGTTGGACTTCGGCTCAGGTCATGCCCTCACGTTCAGGAGTTCGAGCCCTGCATCGGGTTCCATGCTGATGGTGCGGAACCTGCTTGGGACTCTCTCTCCCTCTCTCGAAATAAATAAGCTTAAAAAAAAAAAAGATAGAAATATATAAGCTTACCCAAGGAGGTGAAAGACCCGTACCCTGAAAACTGTAAGACACTGATGAAAGAAATTAAAGGAGACACAAATGGAAAGATAGTTCATACTCATGGATTAGAAGAACAAATATTGTTAAAATGTCCACACTGGCCAAAGCAATCTATGGATTTAATGAAATGCCTATCAAAATACCAACAGCCTTTTTCAGAGAACTAGAAAAAACCTAAAATCTGTACGGAACCACAAAAGACCAAGAATAACCAAAGCAATCCTGAGTAAGAAAAAGCTGAAGGTAGCACAATTCCAGATTTCTAGTTCTGTTACAAAGCTGTAGTGATCACAACAATATGGTACTGGGGCAAAAATAAACATAGATCAATGGAACAGAATAGAAAGCCCAGAAATAAAGCCACAATTATATGGTCAATTAATCTTCGGCAAGAGTACGCAATGGGAAAAAGTCTTTTCAACAAATGGTGCTGGGAAAACTGGACAGCTACATGCAAAAAAAAAAAAAAAATGGGGGGTGATGGTCTTGGTGGAGGTCACTTGTGGGGAAGAGCACTGGGTGTTATATGGAAACCAACCTGGCAATAAACTATAAAGTTAAAAAAAAAAAGCCACTGGCCCACTTTCTTACACCATACCCAAAAATTAACTCAAAAGGGGTTAAGGACCTAAATTGTGAGGTGTGAAACCATAAAAATCCCAGGAGAGAGCACAGGCAGTAATATCTCTGACATTGGCGATAGCAACATTTTTGTAGCTATTGTCTCCTAAGCAAGAGAAAAAAAAAGCAAAAATAATCTATTGGGACTACATCAAAATAAAAAGCTTCGGCACAGCAAAGGAAATAACCAACAAAACTAAGACAACCTGCAGAAAGGGAGAAGACATCCAATAAAGGGTTAGCGTATCCAAACTATATAAA
Organism: Cryptoprocta ferox; assembly: GCA_028646485.1. Taxonomy (NCBI): domain Eukaryota; kingdom Metazoa; phylum Chordata; class Mammalia; order Carnivora; family Eupleridae; genus Cryptoprocta; species Cryptoprocta ferox. Next base: position 21,366,337 of record CM053564.1, read on the forward strand.
GAACTTACACAACTCAACATCAAAAAATAATCTAATTAAAAATGGAGAGAAGACATGAATAGACACTTCTCCAAAGACATCCAGATGGCCAATAGATACACCAAAAGATGATCAATAGGACTCATTATCAGGGAAATGCAAATCGAAACCGCTAGAAGAGATCACCTCCCATCTGTCAGAATGTCTAAAATCAAAAACACAGGAAACCGTAAGTGTTGGCGAGGGCATGGAGACAAAGGAATCCTTGTGCACTGTTGGTGGGAATGCAAACCGGTGCAGCCACTGTGGAAAACAGTATGGAGGTAGATCTAAAAATAGATCTACCCTACAATCCAGTAATCACACTACTGGGTATTTACCCAAAGAATATGAAAACACTTATTTGAAAGGATACATGCACTCCTTTGTTTATTGCAGCATTATTTACAATAGCCAAATTGTGGGAGCCCAAGTGCCCATCCATAGAGGAATGGATAAAGAAGATGCGGCGTACATATACAATGGAAGATGACTCAGCCATAACAATAATGAAATCCTGCCATTTGCAACAACACGGATGGAGCTAGAGAGTATAATGGTAAGTGAAGTAAGAGAAAGATATACCATATGATTTCACTTGTACGTGGAATTTAAGAAACAAATGAATAAGGGAGGGGGAGACAAACCAAGAAACAGACTCTTAACTCTAGAGAACAGACTGATGGTTACTAGAGGGGAGAGGAGGGGGCTGGGTGAACTAGGTGAAGGGGGTAAACAGTACACTTGTCCTGAGAAGCACTGAATAATATATGGCACTGTTGAATCACTGTATTGCACACCCGAGACTAATAGAATACTGTATGTTAATTATATTGGGATTAAAATAAAATTAAAAAAAAAGAGACAGAAGGATAAGCCAGGTTCCTGGGTCTGCCTGATGGAGGCTCCAACAGGTAGAAAGGAGAGGAGCACAGATATAAGGTAAGGAAAGGGGATAGAGACCCAGATCCCCCCAGATGGCCTGGCCTTCTAAGTATGTGGCAAAGTTGTTCAAGAGTGGCTCAGTTAAGCATCTTACTGTTGATTTCGGCTCAGGTCATGATCTCATGGCTCATGGGTTTGAGCTCCGAGTCGGGCTCAGCGCTTGGGATTCCCTCTCTCCTTCTCTTTCTACCCCTTCCCCACTCATGTGTGCTCTCTCTCAAAATAAATAAACTTTAAAATGCTACTTAAAGGGGCACCTGGGTGGCTCAGTCAGTTGAATGTCTAACTTTGGCTCAGATTACGATCTCACCGTTTGAGAGTTCAAGCCCCACATTGGGCTGTCAGCACAAGGCCGGCTTTGGAAGCTCGCTCGCTCGCTCGCTCCCTCCCTCTCTCTCTCTCTCTCTCTCTCTCTCTCTCTCTGCTCCTCCCTAACTCGTGCGCACGTACGTGCACTCTCTCTCAAAGTAAACATTAAAAAAATTTAAAGTGTTACTAAGAAAAGAGGCTAGAAAATAGGAAGAGCGGAAAATGATAATATTTAGAGGCGTGCAGAGAAAAGCGGAGAGAAAGCTGGTGGGGAAGGAAGGGAACCACTGAACAGAGCTGGCCTGGGAATGAGCCATGTGACCCATCAGCTACTTGTAATGCTGTCATCTTCGTGGTTCTGTTCCCATGGCCAGGAAGCCCCTCCTGGGTATGAGGACAGAAAGGACAGGTTGGGTCACAGCAATCTAGGGCTGGCTTTTGCCACAGGTCCTGCACATAACAGAGTGTTAAGATGACAACCTCCAGTTGGTGTAGGAAAGACACCAGGACGAGAATCTGAGGGACAGAAGACAGAAGGAAAAGCCCTGAGGGGCCATGACAACCGAGGAGGCTGGGGTTGAATTTCCGAGGTGGGGGAGAGGGAAGAACAACCAGGTCCAGAGCCGACTGGCGCTGGGAGAGGCTGGAGCAGAACAGAAGAGGCGAGGGTCAGAGCTGAGGTCAAGAAGGCCGAGTCGTTGACAAGGTCATCACAAGGATGTTAGTGAGGCTCCCATGAGTCAGAAGTAGGGGACGGGGAGGGAGGCCAGAGGCAGGCGCCATCTCAGTGGGGACCGGAAGGGAAGAGGTATGGGCAGAGAGGGTGGACAAGGAAGTCTCCATGGCATTGGACTCCAAGGAGGGAGAGGCCCTGGCCCTCCTGGCCTGGAGGATGTGGGGTTTGAAAGAATGAGCTGCTGTGGGCTGGGGAACCTAGGGAGCCTTAAACACTGGTGCCCCATGACCTCCCCCCTCCACACCACTCCCCACCCAGAGAGGGACTGAGCTGATCTGAGGTAGGACCTGAGTATAGAGGATTTTTAGCTTTTGAGTTTCAGACTTACATAGAAGTTGCAAGAATAGGACAAAGAATTCCCGGAGGCGTCGCGCTCAGATTCCTCAAGGGTTAACATTCTAATTACTCTTCCTCACTTTCCATCCCTGCACGCACACACTTCCCTCCCAAAATGGCTGCCACTTAAGGGGGCAGGAAGGCCTCGGAGCTCCCTGGGTCATGCCACGAGGCTTCGGGGAGCCAGAGGCACTGGTAAGTAGGGGAGTCAGGAGTAACATGGCAAGGAGGTGAAGGTAGAACAGTCAGGGAAATAAAGGTGGATGCCCACTTGCTCGGGCCCAGGGCCTGAGGGCAACGCGCACAAGGGCCCGGCCACGAGCACAGGCCTGTGATGCTTTCCTGCGGAACGGTCACCGGCACCTGAGCCCGAACCCCTCTCGTCCACCTTTGCGATCACTGGCCACCAGGGCCTGGCGCCATTTGAGTGAATGAAATGCTCACACTTGGCAAAATAGTTTGGCACCAGTATGGTGGGGAGCTTCTAACAGGCTCCAGAGCCTGGAAGGTCGGGTGGGGAGATGGGCTGACAGCCCTCGAAGGAGGGGCGGCTCTGCTGTGGGCATGCAAGGAAGAAGGGAGGAAGCAGTGATTTTGTCCTTGGTGAGAACCAATAAATGTTGCCCCCACCCCCTCCCACAGCCCCAGTTTGTTTTCCCTCCAGAAGGCAGTACAAAGCCCTAGGACAAGGTGGCAGAACAGACAGAATGATTATAGAGGAAGCAAGCCAGGTACCTTTTCCAGCACCTCCCCTGGGTACAGGGGGAAAGGGTCCTGGGCCAGCCGGATCTCTAGGTCAGCATGGCGGAGCCGTACTTGCCCTGTGACATCAAATAGCACCAAGCCCTGGGGATCCCGGGCCACTGGGTTGGCCACTGTGCAGTAGTGGCGTGGGGGGATAGTCACCATGCGCATGGGGGCAAACAGGACCCTGTAGGAGGATGAGAGGCAGTGTGAGGACCCAGGGGACCCTGTTCCCACTTCTGAAGGGGACAGCGAATGGGAGCGAAAGCATCACCCAACCCAGGGCCAAACGTGCCTGGGAATAGGAAGGAGACAGAGGATTACGCCAGCAAGACTAACAGGCACCCCATGGCCCAGTCCCAACACCAACCTCTCATTGTCCTGCCGGATGTAAGTCTTCGGGCCGACCTCCACTCGGGACACGTTGCTGTTCTGGTCCAGCACATGGATGTAGTGGTATGGGGGGATGCGAATGATGGACTCTTCGGTTGCCATGGTGACTCCTGAGCCCAGGGCAGCAGGGGGACAGACAGATGGGGAGAAGAGAGAGCAAGATGAGCAGAGGAGGCCTGGCACAGGTCGGCATGAGCCGGACGACTGGCTGGGGGTGGGGGAGTGGGACTTTCCTCCTCCAGCTCACATTATTTCACCCTTTCTGGTCCCATGCTGGCCACTTCCTTTCTTCTCCCGACCCAGGGCACACAGCCCATCCAGACCTCATCCCTGCTGAGAACGGAGAACTACTTGACGCACCTGCAGAAGCCCAGGGTGTTCTCTGCCTATTCCTTTCCCTCCCCAAGCTGTCTGCAGCACCAGAAGAGGCTTGAGATGAAAACTCTGGAGGTGCTGGAGGTGGTCCTCACCAGCACAGCGGGGAGCGGTGGCTGAGTAGCTCCCTGGCTCCTCCAGACACAGGCTCCTTTATTTCAGGGGATCCCGAGGACACAACTGTATTGATTGCAATGGTAGCCCACAGCCTAAGAATATTTACATCATCTTTGTTGGCCCCCCCCGCCCCCCTCCCCATTTTAAGTAATCTGGGATGAACTGTTCAGACATGGGCCACCTCTCGAGGGATCCCTGGCAGAACTGGTGCTCCCATAGAATCAGCTGGATTAGAAAGCCCCAAAATTAGTCCTTTCCTCCCCAGTTCTCTCTGGTCTGTGGTCATTCTTGGTTTCCTGCTGTTGTGGGTAGGGGTGGGTGGGAAGGGAACAAGTACATATCTCACCCGCCCCCATCCTACTACCTGCTTCTGAATCCTGGGTGGTTCAGGAATATCATGCCTCCTGCCTAAACCCCCGTCCCTGCCCCCAGCAGGCCTTGGACTTCGGACGATATATCCCTTAGAGTCACAGAAAGAGAACCAAGTTTACTAGGCAACTCAAAGCCCTGCCCTCTGAGACTTTGGTCAGATAGTTTTGAAGCCACCAGCAGGAGAGGAGGGACACTTCATCTACTCCACCATTCAACTAACTTCTAACCAGAGACGCGGAAGTGAGGATGGAGTGGGTTGGCACAGGAGAAATAGGCAGAAGCCACAAAATTACAGAAGCCAGGGAAAGGCGCAAGAGTTCTACCTAACCTACGCAATCTGTAAAATTTTTATTTATTAATTTTTGTGTTTAGCAATTGTGAGTTTCCACAAACTCCTGATTCCTGCTTCTCTTGAAGAATTAGGAACTACACCCTACATTCCCACCTAGCGAAACTGGCTAGGGCCAAGTCACAGCTGCTGCCTATAGATGGGACACAAGCTCTCCCGCCTACCACAGTCCCCACGTCTTGTCCCTGTTGTCTTCTACCTGGGCCACCGCACTCACATCGCCTGCCTGGCTCCTACTTAAAACTCTCTCACTCGGCATCATCCAACAGAATCTCCTGTAATGATGGACATATTCTAAATCTGGGCTCTTTGGACTGGTCACAGGTGGTTACTGAATACTTGCAATGTGACCAGTGTAACTTGAGTCCTCAGTTACTAAATATTAAATTTCCGGGGCGCCTGGGTGGTTCAGTTGGTTGAGCGTCCGGCTTCCGCTCAGGTCATGATCTCGCGGTTTGTGGGTTCGAGCCCCGCATCAGGCTCTGTGCTAACAGCTAGCTCAGAGCCTGGAGCCTGTCTTCAGAATCTGTCTCCCTCTCTCTCTGACCCTTCCCTGCTCACGCTGTCTTTGTCTCTGTCTCTCTCTCTCTCAAAAATAAAAATAAAACATTAAATTTCCATTAAGGTGGCCAAATAAGGCTGTTTGATCCCACACTACCATGTGGCTCTAAGTAGCTGAGACCCAGGTAGGGACTATGGATCATTCGAGGCCACGCAGCCCGTCAGTGGTACTATTGGGATGAGAATCCCGATGGAATGCTTGGACCTGTGGTGGCAGCATGGGACAGTGATTAGGGGCACGGATTCAGCCAGACTGCCCCGTCTTACAGTTCTGATTCCCTGCCTTGTACGGTTTCCTTATTGTCTTCTCTCATTTTGAAAGGTTACAGTTTTGACTTGCTTTCCTGGGACACTTTCCACACCAAAGGAATATTCTTCTGCTCTCTATCTTGCAACTTTGTATGGGACTTGACCTTGATACTTTTTTTGTTGCCCCGGTCTCTGTGAAGTTAATTTCCCTGAACTTGGAGGAGTGGCTTTTCTAACGTCAGAGCTCCCTCTTCTGTTGTTTTCAGGTAGTGTTTGAAAATATGGGGGCTGCCTTTCTGCTTTCCTTGATCCCTTCTCCTCCCCACTCTTATAGTGACCTTCTCGTTCCTGCTTCTGGTTCCTTTCTCTCTACTGCCCAGTCCCGCTCAGCCATGCTTCCAAAGTGGCTTCCTAAGGAAGGGCCTGAAGAGCCCCCAGGAGCCAGGGCCGCCTGCAGCCCTTACTGGATGGGGTAACCTCAGCCGAGTCCGTTGCCCTCCCTGATACCCGTTTCCCGGCCAGGGAACTGTGAATAGATAGGGCATCTACCCGAGTTATGAAGCCTGAGGTCATCATCAAGTACTTGGAACAGAGCCCAGCTCTTCGGAGGCACTATGTTACTTACTGCTGAGGCAGGAATAGCTAGAGGCCCAGCTCCCTTAAACAGTTTGGGGACGTGGCCTAGCACCAGAGGCCCACCTGGCCTCAACCCCCCTCTCGGACCGGTCAGAAAGGCGGCAAGTCTTGTGATACCCCAGCTGTGGGGCTAGAATCTGAACAGCAAAGAAGGGGCATCTGAAGGCCAAGGGAAGCCTTTTCCAGCTGCTCCCTTGCCAGGTTCTCTGCAGGGTGGAAGCCTGGCCAGGAAGCCAGATGGGGGAGAGGAAGGGCTAGGCTAGAAGCGGAGGTGTGGACAGGGCTCCGTGAGGCCCCACCCCCCCAGGGAAGATCTGAACTCTAGAAGACCATGCAGGGCTGGGAAGCAGGCCCCAGGAAGAGCCTCCAATGACTCCTTTTTGGACAATCCCCCACTCCCTATGGCTGCGGCCTCTCCACCATCTGTCATCCCAGCTGGGCCCAGTCAGGGGGGCTGAGAGCCTCGCCCAGCTCAGTGACTCAGCTGAGAGTCATCCTTAGAGCTGATCTGGCTGGGCCTCTGCCTCTTTCCAAAGCCAAGCCCTTGTTTTAGTACTAGGACCCTGTCTCATCCCCTCCCCACCCCCAACTACTATGCCCTAAAGCTGTGCCTTCCACCTAGACCACCTGCTGTTCACCCAAGAACAGACTCTGTGCTTTTCCTCTCGCTCTCTGTAAAAAGGAGCCTCCATCTAAGCCCTCTCCAGGGAGCCAACTCAGGTAGCGTGTTTGTGACAAGTCCCAGATTTACACTTTTGTGGTTTACCAGATGACATGTATAGTCAGAACACTGTCTTTCCAATAAAGCAGGCCCCTCAAAAAACAATGCTTAAGGATGATGTTGACCTTTGGAAGGTCCTGCCCAGACCTTGAGTTTGGCCCCAGCACCCCAAATCCACCCGTCCCTCCCTTCAGTGCCTGCTGCCAGGATCTACCCCCTAGTCTGCTGGAGCATCTGGGTGCACGCCCAGCTTGGTCTGATCACACTTCCCCCAGATGTCATGAGGCTCCTGCAGGAGTCAGTCAGCTGTTGCCCAAAGTCTCAGACCCTGGGCCACACCCATGAAGAAAGGAGGGGTAATGGACGGAAGGGCAGAGGACAAAACTGTAGGCAGAAGCTGTGTTCAAGTCCTAGTTAAGAGGCAGCTCTTGACCAGCATCTTGGCTCAGAAGTAAACTTAATGAGCCTCTCTGGTCACTACCTGTCAGAGATCTTCAGGGTCAACTGCGAGCACCTGGCACAGTGACTCAAACAGATGTCCGAGTGACCAGCTTTACGGTGTACTGGTCTGCAGTAACATCGGCATCACCTGAGGCTTGTTAGTAAGGGGGCTTCTCAGGCCCCACTCAAGAGCTGCTCAATCAGCCCGCGTTTTAACCAGATCCCTCGTGATTTGGGTGCCTGCTAAAGTACTAGCACCTCCGCCACTCTCGGTCCTGGCTGTACTTGAGAGTCACCTGGAGGTCTCTGAAAACCACTGATCCCTGGGGATTTTGACATCAGTGGCCTGAGGTGGGGTGCAGGCATTGCTAGATTTAAAATCTCTCGCACGGACTCTAATACACAGCAAAGACTGAGCTCGGTCAATCTTGGGCCACTTGCTAGCTCCCAGCCTTAGTGTCCTAGACTGAGAAAGGAGGGACTATTTCCTGGGCCTAAAGAAATTAGTGACCACAGGATGTCTCTAGGGCACCAGAGCTCAAAGGGTGGCTGGGAGGAGGGAGGATAAAGCTCAGATGACAGACTGCTCCTCAAGGGCAGGCCATTTCCTTCTCCAGCCCTACCCACTGCCAGGTCCAAGGAGCCCCCAAGCCAACACAAGGCCCCCTGCCCCAAGCAGGCCTGAAGTCGGAGGGGAGGTCAGTGACTCAGCCTGTCACCATCGTCCCTATCAAGCTCAGGTTTAGGAAAACATACAGGATGTTCAGCATAAACAGGGGCTCATCTTTGCAGTTTCCCTGTGCGAACATTCTGGTCTTCAGAGAATCCAAGAGCCACATTCCTCAGGGACTGCACAGAGACTGTTTATTTACCAGCTTCCCACTTTAGGGGACATTGTTTCCTACGTCTTAGGAACTTTCCTTCCTAGGAAAGTCTTATCTGAGCTCCAGCTCAACTACTTTGGGGAAGGAGGAGCAGCTTGGTGGCCTCACTGGGGACAGAACAGTTCTGCCAGCTCAGGGTGCTCCTTGCCCGATCTTCACCCTCCCTCCAGGAGGCTGCCAATTAATGCCACTCACTGCAGGTGCAGATTGCCCAGTTGAGAAGTGACCCAGGAGCCAGGCTTCAGAACCCCTGATCTAGATCAATGTTTTCTAAACTCGTTCCATCATAGGAACCGGCTGAGTGTTGCTCCTGTTTATGCTGATTCCCAGGCCTCATCCAGCCCCACTGCACCGAAGTTTCCAGGAGACTCTAGGATGTGGATTTTGGCAATAGCCCCTTCCCACCGCCCATAACAGCTCCCACTTATTAAGAACTTAAACTGTGCCAGGCATTGTGTTAAGTGCCTTTGATTCATTCATTTAATCCTCACAAGAACCTCAACTGGATAAGGATATCGCTCAGCATCACACAATGATCAGAGGATGAGAGCCAGAACCCAGGCTAGTATCGCTTCTGCAGAGCTCCCAAACCAGGAAACACAGAATGAGAACTTAGGACCCGGGTGGGGCTGATTATTCTCTAGGAGGCTGTCGAGGGCACTTCACAGTGCATTTTCTGCAAGGGAAGGGGAGACCTGGGAAGACTGCCTCCATCCAGGCCTGAGTTACAATGGAGCCCTCAGGCTGTCCCTGGGCCATCCACTCAGGGTGGCGGCTTTATCAGCTCACCCATTATCAGCTCACTGTGGCTGAGAGCAGCCCCACCCAGGAAGCTTCACCTGGGGTCAGGCTGGGTGCTCTGTTTGCCAAGGGCACAAACAGGGAGGAGTTTCCAGGGAGCCCACTGACTGGCACCCCATGTAACAACCAGCTGTTTCCCCCCTCACGACCCAGGGGACCACCTAGGCGGGGAGCAGACAACACAGGGGACATATGGCTCGATTACCATCCTCCACCCTTCCCATACTTCACTCCTGAGAGCCAGCTCTAAGATCCCCATAATCACAGGCTGGCGGGTCCAAATGAGTTTCCGGTTTCTTAATTTCACACCCCTCCCCCACACGGAAAGAGAAAAACCGAGAGAGCCTTGCTCAGCAACCCCCAAACCTTCTAGAAGTCAAGCCTACCTTGAGATCGCTTAGCTAACCACTTCCCAAATGGTGTGATGGTGTGCTAGGATCACGACTGGCATAGCCTTAAGTGAGGCTGTAAGAAATCCTCAACATTTGGCAGAGATGAAGGATTTGGGGGGGGGGGAGTGTGCGTTGGTGGGGGGATCACCTTCTAAAAGCTCAGGACAGGCCAGAGCCGAGGTCCCTAAGGATGAGGAAGCAGAGGCCTGCAGCAGAGACCCAGAAGAGAAGTGTGAATGGGCCCAATCTGCCTCTGCCCTAACTTCTGATGTGGGAGCCTGAAGTCAAGAGGCCTGCGATTTTGGGGGGTGGGGGAGTGTTGGCCAGGTAACAAGCTGATCTACCTTTACCTTCAAAAGACAAAAAAAAAAAAAAAAAAAAAAAAAAAAAAATCCAACAAGGAAAGCAAAACTTCCCACGGCCAAGCCTCTACCCACCTTCTTCCTCCTCTGCTTCAGAGACGTCTTACCTGCCTCGGCAGAAGCAAGGCCCTAAGAAGGCAGGACGGGGCTAGATGAGCCTTGAGGGACACAAGGTCCCACTACTGGTTTGGGGCTTTGGGACCGGTATGAAATACACCCAGAAGAGTGCCGCTTGCCCCAGATCCCTCAGATGGGGAAACTCCCAGGCCTAGGGATCACTTCCCGGCAGGGCAGGCTCTCGGGGGTGGGGCCTGGCCATTTAAAGGGCCCTCGCAGCTGGTTCTCTCTCTCTCCTCTGGGCGGCTCTACTGCAGCTGAAGGCACTGCAGCCTCTCGGCTCTCTCATCCCACCTCAGAGCCCGCTGGCGGCGCTGGAGTGAGACCCAGAAGGGTCCGAGGGGCAGGTGCTGAGTTCACCTCTGCCCCACGTGGCTTTCATTTCCCAATCTGGCTGAACACGTTTCCGCCGCCCTACAACTGTCTGGGCTCCTGCTAGAGCCCACCCCCTAAGAGAAGATAACTTTGTGGTTTTTATTTTAGATTCAGAAAATTCAGTCCCGGTTCTCCAAAGAGATGTTCAACAGAAAACAAATACACACACGTCCTCCTTCCGGCAAGGTGCGGTGTTAGGAGCTTGGGAGTCTCTCTCCTCTTCCCCAGCGCCCTGGGTTAGGGAAGGAGGGCCCAGGTCCCAGGTCCCGCCCTTAGGATACACCCTACATCCTAAAGGCGGCAGCAGTGGCAGTCAGTATTTCCGCTGCCGGGGGAAGAGAGTACTCCCTGAGGACCGGAGTGGGGGGCTGGTGGGGCTGGGGTCCTCTGAGTCCAGGCTGAAGAGGTCCCTGCCAGTGCGAAGGATCTGCTCCTCCAGTTTCTTGTGTCGCTTCATGTCTGAGAGGACCTTGTCCAGGCGAGCCTCCCGTTTCTGGCTCCGGGCGGAGCTCCCTAGAGAAAAGGAAGGTAAGAAATGTGGACAGAAGACGGTGTGCACCAGACCTGCCTGGATGTTCCTAATTAATTACTTGGGGGGGCTCATTAAACACACAGACTTCCAGGCCCCTGTCAAAGAGGTTCTGAGATTTAGGGCTGGGCCTCAGATGGGGTAAGCAGTGAAGGTCTGAGCCATGAGAAGGGGCCAGTAATGTGAAGACCAAGGAAGGGTCTCCAGGCAGGGGAAGAGCAAGTGCAAAGGCCCCAGGGCAGGAGCCAGGTGGTCTGTTCAAAGAAGAGTACAGAAAGCTGGAGGCAAGACTAAAAGGTGTGCCCCAAGAATCGACTTATAGGCCATGACGAGGGGCTTGGGTCTCTTAGTTTAAGTGGAAATGTCCTTGGAAGCTTTGGGAGCCCGGGGAGTGGCAGAGTTGGGGGAGAGTCAGGGGGGCTGCAGTGTCTGGATTCTCTCTTGACATGCTCTCTCCCCCAGTGATGGAATCCTTTGGAGGATTTTAAACAGAGTAGTGACATGATTTATATTTTCATAGGATCATTCTAGTTGCTGAGAATGGAAGCAGGGAGACGAGTTAGAAGCCGCTGCAAATATCCGGGCAAGAGAGAATGGCTTGGATGAGGGTGTCGTATTGGAGGTGGAAGAGTCGCAGATGAACTTGGATATGTGGAGGCAGAGCTAACAGAACTTGCTGCTGGCTTGAATGTTGGGGTAAGAGAAAGAGAAATCAAGAACGGCTCTAGGGGTGAATTCCAGGAAGGCACCTGGGGTGTGAAATTGGGTCAGATTAGGAGATTTACAGTAGTAGAAGAATGAGGATCTAGATAATAATGAATGACCAGGCCCTGAACTTCTAGGGAGACAGAGATAAAAGAAATGGGACGCATTACAGAATTATTCCGTGAAAAGTTTCGTAAAGGAAGACAGGAGATCTAGCCAAACTGGAAGGAGGGCACCACTGGGCGAAATGTTCGCTCCTGCAGCTACAAGTTGTGTAGCAACCAAGGCACCAAGCACAGGCCTCTTCTAGGGAGTCACTTTTTAGGTCAGTGGGAGTAGAGGCTCTTCACTCCCCCGCCCCCCACTTTGTCTGTACCTGGGGTGCGTCTCCGGTCAATCAGGGAGTCCTTTGGTGTCATTGGCTCATCATCAAAGTCAAATTCTGTAGGCATGTGCGGTCTGGAACAGGTGGACAGAGAGTGAAGGGTGAGGGTGGTCTCCCCAAATGCCCCAGCCTGCGGGCCCTTCCCCCCACCTTCCATCCCAACACTTTCCATGCTCCAGGGTCCCACCCTCCCCTCCCAATTTCCCCCTGGCATCAAAGGAAGCAAGCCCCAGGAACAGGGTGTAAGGGGTGTGCCCTCACTTTTCCTCTTCCTCCTCTTTGGGCTCAGGCTCCTCATCGGATCTCTCCTCTTCACTCTGGGCCTCAGGCGTGGGTGGCCGGCGGGGCAGGATCTCCGCCCGAAGCTCCAGGGTACCGTGGGCAGCCAGAAGTTCATAGAGCCGCTGGATTTCGGAGGGAGGAGGCATCCAGGCCTGCCCATCCGCGGGCAGCTCCACCTCCTCATCACTGCAGGGCACGCACCAGTCTTCGGATTCTCCCTTGGCAGGCTCTTCCCCTTCAACACTGGGGGCTTCCCCCTGCACCTCCTCAGCCCCGGACCCCTCATGTTCGGTCTCCTCCCGGCCTCCTTCCCCCTCTTCTTCGGCTTTATTGGCCGAAGCAGAGGGGCCACCGGTATCCTCCACGGCCAGAGCTTGGAGGCCAGAGGTCACTTCCCCTTCTTCAGACAGAGGCGCCGCCGTGGTGGCCGAAATGTCTCCATGACCCCGAACAAGGGACATAGGCTACTAGGGGAGGGGCCTTGCGATGATAGGAGACGCAGGAGTCCTAAACCGAGGGGGCGGGGGGCTCTCCGGTCCCCCTCCCCCAAGGGATTGGGCTGCCCAGGAGGAGTTTAGGGATTGCCTCTCCAACCAATCAGGCTCCAACAGCGGTCCCTGCGACGAGACCGCCGGTTCCCAGGAGGGGGCGCCCAGTCCCCTCCGAGGACCCCGCCCCACGGATCCAGATGCGGTACTCCAAGATTCCCAGGGATCACCGGAACCACTTTCTGGGCCGGAGAGGGGCGGAGCCGCTCTTCACGCCTTCACACCGCCCCTCTCCACACCTGGATCCGGCGCCCTCTCCCTACACCCCGCAGTTCCGCCACCTCAGCCTCCGTACGCACCTGGAGCTAAGACCCGCCTCCCGGGCTGCGCAGGGTCACAGTACGCAGGCGCACAGAGATGGCGCGGAAGGCTCCGCTCTAGCCAAAGCTACTCGGAAAAGGAAAGCAAGGGGAAGATTGCACATGCGCAGGTAGGCTCGGGCACAATTGGCTTCGGCCCACAGTAAAGATGGCCACCGGGTCGTCGCATGCGCACACCACCCAGTAGGTTCTGCCCGAAAGGGGGCAGTACCACGGGCCCCGGCGGCGGTGGACAGACGTAAGGACCAACTGAGGCTTAGAGGCGAGTCTCATGCAGTCTCTGTTTATTGGTGTCTCAGACTCATGCAGCATCCGGCATACAAAGAGGGAGAATCTGTTTAATGTATCTTTTTTTTTAAGATTTTTAATGTTCCCCCCCACGCTTTTTTTTTTTTTTTTTTTTTTTTTTTTTAAGAAAACAAACCCCGCCAACTCCAAACAGCGTCATAGCTAGATCCCCGCCTCCCTAGCGGACTGTCGCGTGCAACAAACCTCTCTCGTCCTCTTGGAAAATAATTATAGAGCTTCCCGCCCCTCACTCGCTCCCTGCATCTGGGAGCTTTGGTTCTATTTCGGGGTTCTTTTCGCTGCAAAGCACTTCGAATGACCCCAGCCCCGACGCCTTTAAGAAACTCGCTGACCGGGTTAAAAAGCCCAGGTGGGGCAGGTCGATTCGGGCTGATCCGAGAGGGTCAACAGCCACGCCCCTTCCTCCTCCCAGGTGCGTGTTCAGAACAGAGCTAGCAACCGTGCACGACACCCTGCACAAGTCCCCAGACAAGGCCTGGCTTGCCAGCTCTGCGACCCAGAGGCGCCCCGGGGGCGTCAGGACCTGAGTGGTCCCAGCAGAAAACAGTCGGAACCCAGGCTGGGGAGCCGTCCCCTGACACCGCTCCCCTCCCCCAGCCTGATCTACGTGCTGGAGTTTTTGCAGAGAAACCGGTGGCAGGAGGGAGGAGGAAAGGATCCTGAGGGGAGGAAGGGATGCGGAGGGGAGATGAGGCAGGAAGAGGGTAGAGGGTGTGAAGGGGGAAGGAGATGATAAAGGGGAGAAGGAAGAAAGGGACGGGGGAATATGCCAAGACGGTGAAAACTGAAAGGGGGACACTGGGGCTGAGGTGCAGGGAATTCGGGAAGTTGGGAGGAGTGCAGGGAGGCTGAGAGCAGAGAGAGTTTGTGAGACATACAGGGAGATTTCCAGAAGTGCAGGGAGGTTTCCAGAAGTGCAGGGATAGGGAGGCCAAGAGGCTGGAGGGGGTGCAGGCAGAAGTGCAGGGAGGTTGGAAACAGTGCAGGAAGAAGAGAGGCCTACGGTTGGCACAGGAGCCTGGCAGGATGCAGGAGCAGGAAAGAAGCTGTAAACAAGGCCGCTCAGGCTCCCTTGGTCCCTATGGGTGCGGGCCTGGGCCATCGATTGGGCTCCCCCCAGGGGAGGATGGGCCCAAGGCAGCTCCCAACAGGAAGAAAAACCTTGGAATGTGGGGCAGAGCCCCTCACTTATACACTGTGGGAGAGGAGAGGGAGGGACAGAGACAGTGGGGGGGGGGGGGAAGGGGAGACAAAAAGAGACAAAGGAGAAGTAGGGAGGACAGACAGGAGAGAGCAGGGGTAGGGGTTAGTAAAGCTGCCCTTGCCAACCCTTCCACTCCTCCCCGCCTGTCCCAGACCCCCACTCACCGCCTAAGTTGATGACGCAGGAGGCGATGATGATGAGGACCCCCCCTACCAGCGCCACGATGCTTAAGAGCTTTGCCACGCGGCCCAGACGCTGGGCCCCATCCACGTCCCCCTGCTGCAGGCTGTTCCGGGACTGGGGTTAGGGTGAGGGGTGGGGCACCGTGGCCCGGGGTCAGGAGAAGGCAGCCCAGCAGGGATCAGGTGAAAGAGTTGTCCAGAGGAGAGACAGGCAGGCCCCGTGGACAGTGGTTAAAGGAGGAAAGAGGGTTGGAGAGGCAGGGGGAGGAGGGCACAGGTCAGCAAGGCTGTGTGAAACAGGTCTTGACATCCCTCCCACCTGAAGGGGTAGGGCAATGGTGGCTCAGAAGGTAAAGTCCTTAGGGAGAGGCCAGGAAAAGCCCCGTAATTGGGAAGTGAGATCCATGCAGAGAGGAGAGGGAAGACAAGGCTACTCCTGGGGTTCTGTCCAGGTGCTGGCAGGAAGCTGGGAGCCACAGC
Organism: Cryptoprocta ferox; assembly: GCA_028646485.1. NCBI lineage: Eukaryota > Metazoa > Chordata > Mammalia > Carnivora > Eupleridae > Cryptoprocta > Cryptoprocta ferox. Next base: position 21,381,514 of record CM053564.1, read on the forward strand.
AGGCCTGGGCCAGGGTCCCGTGGGGCTCACCATGACAGCATAAGCGAAGGCCACGATGTTGACAGGCCACATGGGGCAGAAGCAGGACAGGATGGCGAGGATGATGTAGTCCCGAGGTTTCTGGGTGCCTTCACCCCCCTCCACCCCGGACCCTGCCAGCTGGGAGCTGGGGTGGCGGCTCAGGCTACCTCTGGGAGATCCTGGATGCCCACTGTGGGCCCTTCCTAGTCGATCCTCCTCAACCAGCTGCTGCAGCACGCGAGGAGGAGCCCCATTGGCAGGGTGGGTTTTGGTTGAGGGTGGTGAGTGAGGCTGAGGGGCTGGGCCCTCTTCCCCATCGCCAGCTTGCAGGGGAACCACTGCCCCATTTTCTTGCTTTTCCCCTACACTCTCAGTCAGGACCTCGGGGGTGGGGTCCTCCTGGGTAGGGGGCTCTGGCTGAAGAGCTGACTTGGGGGCGGGCTGGGAACCTGGCTGGCAGTCTGGCTGAGGGTCTGACTGGGGGTCCAGCTGGGGAGCAGACTCTGAGGTTGGCTCAGGTGGGGCTGCAGACCCCAGATCAGACCCCTGGTCTGCAGTGGCCTCTTTATTTGCTTCTGGTTTGGGTGCTGGCTCTTGGCATGCTTCTTCGGGGCTGGGGTTGGCATTTGATTCCCCTCCTGGACTTGAGCTGAGGTCTCTGGCCTGGGCTGTTTCTGGGGCCCCAGTTAGGGTCCCTGTGGTTTCTGGAGCCAGTCCAGCTTTGGTTTCTGAGTCCACAGGGGCCCCAGTGTTGTCTGGGCCGGGCTGCAGGGCCTCTGGCTCATCTGGGACCCCAGCGGGGACCTGGAGAGGGCCAGTTTCGGCTTCAGAATGGCCAGGCCCTTCTCCTTGGGTTTGGGGACCCTCTTCTATCCCCTTCATCTCTGAGACCTCAGAGCTGCTGGCTGCCATCTTGAGAGGGGAGAGAGGAGAGGACCTCAATGGAGAGGATGGAGCAGCGGAGACAGCAGCAATCCTGGAAGAGGAGGAGACAGGTTTGGTGTGAGGAGGAAAGCGGTGGCTGTCAGCACTGCAGCCCGAGAGGGCTATGCTCCTGTCTCAGGGCCAGCCTTGGGCTGTCTCTGGGGAGAGGAAGAAAAGTTGGGGTTTCCTTTGCCTTAGGGTGGGACATCCCTGGGGAGGGCCGCTCTGCTCAAAGTCTTCTGCTTGGAGAGCCCTGGGAAGATCAACCCTTTTGTAAACAGGACCCTCCCCATGGGCTCTTCCTGGGTCCACCCGTTAAGAGCCAGACTCTCAGATCCTAGCAGATGCCCCAGCACCCCGAAATCAACAAGCTGTGCAGACGCTCTAACACTCCGACAGGCAGACAGGCACACCGGGCAGAGGACCGATACTCACAGTCCACTCCCTCTGCATCCTCCCTCCCCTCCTCCCTGGGTGCCCCGCCGGTGCAGTTTTCTCACTGCGCGTCTGGGGTGCAGACGCCCCCCGCCCCTCCCTGGGGGACCTGGGCATTTCCTCCGAGCCCCTTCACAGCCCCTCTCGCAGGGATTCCCTCAACCCCCGGGGAGCCGCCGCCGCCGCCTCCCATCGGGGTGGCGCGCCCAGCACCGCCAGCCAGTGCGCCTGGCGCCCGCATTCCGGTGCAGCCCTCCCGGCGTCCGCCGTCTGTCCGCGCACTCCTACCCGCAGCCTCTGTCCATCCCCGTCTCACCTCGACGCCGGCTTCTAGACTGCTCCCGCTGCCGCTGCCACCGCCGCCCCGTTGCAGCAGCCGCAGCCCGGGAGGGAGCGAGTCAGCGAGCGAGGGAGGGAGGCGGCGGGTCTCCCCTCCCCTCTGCTCGTCCCCTCCTCTCGCTCCTCTCAGGTCCCCTCCCCTACGCTCCGCTGCCGCCGCGCACCGCCCCCGCCCCTCGCCTGCCTCCCGCCCCTCCCGGCCAGCCCCAGGGAGCCACGCGTGCCAGGCCCCGCGTTACCCGGGCAACCGGCCGGGTAACCACTCGCGCCCCCTCCCTACCCCTTCCCACGCGCGCCTCCTGGGGGCGCCCCCTTCCCAAGCCCCGGGCCCCTCCCGCCAACGGTCACCGGGGGTCCTGGCCGAGGCAGGGGGCTGGGGGAAACCGAGAGGGGTCTGCGAGGAGACAGGACCTGTGAGACAGGCGGGACCCGGTGGTGGCACCCCAACAAGCAGGAAGAGGCGAAGGGAGATGAGGCAAAACTTAGGGAGGCTGCTCAGGAGGAGCAGGGTGGGGTTTTAAGAGAGGGGAGGCTGCAGTACAGGAAGCCCCTCTACCCCCGAGGAAGCAGCAGCAGAAATGGGCGCTGGAAGGCTCCAGGGTCCCCGGAGCAGGACTCAAAAGGGAATTCCAGGGCAGAGGCTGCAGGGACAGTCTGGAGCAGGAGGGGGCTGGGGCCGCGGAGCCCGCAAACGCGGAACGGACCACGCCTAGAGAGAAGGGGACAGGTGGGGAGAAGTGCAGTTTCTCTTCTCCCCCTCACTGCTCCCGCTCCCAGGGCTGGCTTCCCCGGCCTTCCTGCGACTCTGCCACTCAGCGTCACCGCTCAGGGCCTAAGGGTGTGCAGGTATTCGGCGGGGGTCTCAGCAGCAGGCAATGGGTGTGGGTAGGGGAGAGCCGCATTTCTGCCTGGTAACTGTTTGGGTTTCCAACCCGGGCATCTTCAAGCCTCCAGTGGCTAATTCTGGGTCTGCCCAGATTGGGTATTCCCCGGAGACCCGGGAGTCCTGGAGCCTGGGCCCCACCCTGAATCTGGGCTGCGGCCACTGGTGCTGCCTCTGGCGAGGGAGGAGCCAGAGCCCCAGAGCCACGCTGGGTAGAGCAAGGCTGGGACTGACACCTTGGGGGTGGGGACAAGAGGGCTCGGTGAAAGCCATTCATCCAAGGCAGAGTCAGAGACAGGTTTTTATTTAAAATTTATTGTAATGGGGTCCGCGCAAAAGGAGGGGATGAAGGGTGGGGAACATGCAGGGGACACAGGAACACGATGACATGGCCAGGGCCACAGCTTCTGTCTTGGGGGAGAGGGATGAAAAGAAAAGGCCAGGGCTGGAGCTGGGGTGGAAGAGGGACGGGGGAGACACTGTGACTGCATTCCCCCCACCCCCAGGAAGCACCTCTAGTCCCTGGATCCCCCCGTTTACCCTGGCACCCTAAAATTCCATCTCTTGTCCTGCCTCTGGCCCTACTGGCTCCTTCTTTTGCTCCCCTTGACTTGTTTTCCCCTGACAGACTCTAAGTAGGACGATGCTTAGGGCCTGACCCTAAACAACCCCACCATACGAAGGTACTACCGTGGTCTTCCCTGCTTCTGCCCCTTCTCCAATCTCACCTTTCCCCCTCTGGGACAGAATCTTTTGATTCCCCTCCTTCCTCTCCTCCCTCCCCCTGAAAAAAAAAAAAAAAAAAAGCACCAACTCCCCAGGGAGGGGCAGCAGACAGTAGTGGGGGGTGGGGGGAGACAGAAGGAGGAGAGCAAGGACCATCAAGGAGAAGGCTCACAGATCCCTGGAAGGGCAGGGCAGGGGGGGTTACAGAGAGGAGAAGGGGTGAGGGCAGTGGCCGCTCCCGTCCTCTGCCACCCCTGCCCACTGTCCAGAAGGCTTCAACACAACTGAGGGGACAGGTGTGCGTGGGGGGGTCAGGTCTGACAGGGAGAAGAGAGGAGCAGGAGAAACAAATCGTTAAAACCTAGCGAATTCCCCTAAGAAACATCTCTTCCTCCTTTCCTTCCGGAGGCTCCTCAGTTGGTGGGGAAGAAGTGAGGAGTTGGGAAGAGAGAGGGGAAGAGGAGACGGCACCAAGGGCCTTTCCTCCACTTTCCACTCTCCCCGCCACCAACTTGGAGCTCACCAGGGCTGAGTGGGAAGTGGCTGAGAGCTCACGGGCACCCCCTCGGCCCCCGAGAGGGAGCCCACAGCTGTGGGGGGGGCTGCCACTGCTGCCGCCGCCGCCGCCGCCGCTGCTGCCGCCGCCGCCGCCATAGGACAGACCTCACCGGTACCTGCACAGCGAGAAACACCAGGAGATCACAGTGCAATCCGAATGGCAAGAGCCTTGCCCCCTTGCCCCAGACTCATGCCAAGACTCCCTCCCCTGGGACACAGCCGTTGCTCACTTCCTGTTTGGTCCCCAGAGGTCTCCACTTGTATCCTTACCCAGTTCTCCTGAAGGGCCTTCCCTGTCCCCAGAAGTCTCCCTAACTTCGCTGACGGATGGGCGTCCCTGGCCTTCATGAGATCCCCTATTGGGCCCTTTGAGCCCCCTCGTCCCACGCAACCCATCCCACCCCCCCCAGCCATGCCCCACGCCTTGCCTGGTGGGTGCGGGGGTCCCCCTCAGCAGGTGGGCTGTGGCTGGGGGGCGTCTCCCGGGACAGGGGGGGCGGCCCCCCCCAGATGGGTCTGCATGTGGCCGGCCAGCTGGGCAGGGGTCTTGCAGTGCACGCTGCACAGCTTGCACAGGATGCGGTCAGCCCGCGGGGCCTGGAGCCCGTGGTCCTTCACCGCGTGGATGCGCAGGTATGCTGCTGTGGTGAAGCCTATTGGGGGGGGGGTGGATTGGGATGGGGGATGGGGGGTCAGCCAGGTGGAGACCCCAGAGACGGGGCTGTTCTCCTAGGCTGGGGACGCCCTGCTCAGATGGCCCTGTCCTCCTCCCACCGTATCCTTGGTAGCCTGGGGCCAACTACTCTGTTGGGGCTGGTAGGGGGACATTCCCTCCCTAAGTTTGGGGCCTGGCCGGGTGGTGTCAGCTTCTTAGGCTTGGTACCCACAGAACCTATTCTCCGTGGCTGGGGGGACGTCTCCCGGGGTGACAGGGCACTGACTCCTAGCCGCTTGAAGAGCTGACCCTCAGCAGAGACGGCTGTGTCCCCTCCCTCCAGGGCCCCATACAGTCTCGGGCCCGATGACTCCGAGAATACGTGACTGTTTAAAAGCAGCTTTTTCTGCTACTGGGGCAGGGCACGAGCGTGTTAAACCCGTGCCAACGCGCTCCACTTGCCCCAGGAGCCGAAGAAACCCTGCCTTCCAACCCTTGGGAACGGACTCTTGACCACTCCTTCCTCAGAGGAGCGAGTCCCGCTCCCACCCTCCCTCCCCTCCCCGTGGAGACTGACTCTTCCTGGTAGGTCATCTCCTCTTAAAGCTTAAGGAGGTTCGGTCCCCCCCATGTTGCTCCGTTTGCTTCCTAAAGGGCTCTAGATGCCATGAGCTCTTGACTACGACACCTTTAACCCACGTCTGTGGAAGGGCCTCTGGCTTTGTCCCCACCCTTTATCCCTGGCCCTCCCAGCATCCCTCAGCATGTACCTTTGTTGCAGAGCTCACAGACATGGTGAGGGCCCTGGCTGTGCACCTTCATGTGGTCCGAAATATAAGCCGAGCTCAGCATCTTGCCACACACGTGACATGGCACCTTCTCCTCGTGTCGTACTGTGTGCGCCCGCAGTCGATCCTTCGTAGCAAAAGCTGCCTCACATTTCTGGGGAGGGGGGAGGCGCGTGGGGGGGTGTCAGGAGAGTTAAAGCTTCGGGGAGTGGGGAGAGGGGGGCAAGAGGTTAAAGGAATCAGAGCCTTGGGGATCTTTGATCTGTAGGAAATGGGAGTGAGATGACAAGGCCTTGAAGGAGGGATGAGAACATGGAGTGAAAAAGCAAAAAGAAGAGAGAGAAAAAGGGGGTCTGAGAGGCTGAGCTCAGACAGCTACAATGAGGATCAAAATCATGAAAACCGGGACAGGAGGAGGCGGGCTTCCTACCTCACATTTGAAGGGCCGTTCTGTCGAGTGCACTTGTCTGACGTGACTGTTGAGGTGATCCGGCCTGGGAACACGTTGGGGTTGGGGGTTAGGGGCCTGGGGAGCCGACGTGCTCCCACGTCTACCCAGCTTGCTGGCACTAGCGGCCTTTCCGAAGCGCCCTGCGTTCTTCGCCCAAGCCCAAGCCCAAGCCGAAGGCTCCGCAGGGCCGGCGCGGCGGGAAGCCCCTCCCCCTGACGCAGGGCGCGCTGGTCCTCCTCCCACGCGAGGCTCTCTTGCAAGCGGAGGACCCACCTCCTCGGCTAAGTACCACCCCCCGCTCCCTGGTAACCAGGAGAGGCTTTCCTCCCTCCTCCCGGGGAGTGGCTCCCCGGTGCCCGTCCTCAGAAACCTCCTCCCTCCCCGCCAGCCAAGGCCAGGCCACCTCCGTAGCCGTCCCTCCCTCCCCACCCGCCCAGCGGGCGGCCGAGGCCCCGTGCACACCGGGAGAAGCTCTTGCCACAGTGGGAGCAGTTGTAGGGCTTGTGCACAGCGCCGTCATGTGAGCGCACGTGGTAGCTCATGCGGTCCTTGCGCTTGAAGCGCTGCTGGCACACCGGGCACTGGTAGGGCTTCTCGTCCGAGTGCGACAGCTTGTGTCGGTTCAGGTGGTAGACGTCGCGGAAGGCCTTGCCGCACATCTCACAGGCGTGGTTCTTCCGGATGCGCTTTCCCGACGCGGTCGTGGTCACCACGCCACCCGCGGCCACGGCGGCCGCTCCGCCGCCCGCACCCGCTTCTCCCCCTCCCCCGCCGGCTCCGCTCAGCTGGGGCACGCTCAGGAGGCTCAGGGGCACCATGGTGGGCATCTTCATAGCACCCGAGGGGACCCGGCCGGCCTTGGCTCCCGTGTGGATGGCCTCGTGCCTCCGGAGGTTGTAGCCGTTCTTGAACTCCTTGGCGCACAGGGCGCAGATGTAGGGCCCCTTGCTCTTTGTTTTCTTCTCCAAGGCAGATGCGACCGGGGCCACGGCGACCGTCGAGGTTGGGGCTACGACGGCGGTGGCCGCGGCTGCGGCGATGGTGGCGGCAGAGACAGGGGGCGCGGCCTCGGCAGCGGGCGCCGACACCGGCGGGGGCGGCGGCGGGGGCGCCGGCGGCTGCTTCAGAGCCGCTGTGTCCACTGTGGAGGCGGCGGCCGGGGCCGGGGGCGCAGCAGCGACGGCGGCGGCGGCGGCAGCAGCTGCGGCGGCGGCCGCGGCGGCGGCAGACTCCTGGGCGGCGGCGAGAACCGGGAGCAAGTCCACCTGGAGGGGCTCGGCCGCCGGGGGCTGGGGCGTGGGTGGGGGCGCCGGCGCGGCCTGCGAAGACAAGGCGCCGTGTGGGCCGCGGCCGCGGGTCGGCGCCCTCCCGGCCCGGCCCGCCACGGCCGGCCCCTACTCACCTGGAATGGACTCTGGGCGCAGCCCTGGGAGGCAAAGAAGCGGGACTGGAGCTCAGCCCCGACCTGCAGGGGGTTCTGGGCGTGACCCTGAGGTGGCGGGAAGGAGTTCATGAGGCCGCCCACCCCCCGGGAGTCCAGGCCCAGCACGGGGAAGGGGGGGGCCAGCAGCGTGCAAGGGAACACGGGGAACATGGCCTCGGCCACGGCGGGGCCCCCGGGGCTCAGCGGGGGCCGGGGGCGCGGGCCGCGCGGGGCCCGGGCTCGGGGCGCCGCCCCCGGCCGGCCGGGCAGGGCCGCGCCGAACGCATGGCCCGCGGGCCGCCCCGCCGCCCGCGCACCCCGGCCGGCGGGAGGGAGGGAAGGAGGGCGCCTGGCGGGCCGCGGAGCGCGGCGGCGACGGCGGCGGCGACGCCCCCTGGGTGGGGGCGGGAGGCCCCGCGGGGCCGGGGGCCGGGGGCGGGGGGCGGGGGCCCGGGCGGCGGCGGCGGCGGCGGCGGCGGCGGCGGCGGCGGTTGGAGCCTGGCGGGGCGGGGTGGGGGGAGCGAGGGAGCAGCCTCGGCCCCCGCCGCGCGCGCGCCCAGCCGGCGCCTCGGGGAGGGCGGGGGAGGGCGCGAGGGAGGGAGGGGGACAGCTGCGCGCGCACCGGGCGCGCGGAGGGGGGGTGGGACGGGAGGGAGGGCGGGCGGGAGGGGGTGTGGGAAGGGGGGGTGTGGGGGGCGGGGGGAGGGGGTTGTTACCTGGAAGATGAAGCTGCTCCAGTTGCCGGGATCCATGGCGGAGGGAGGGAGGGAGGTGGCTCGAGCTCACCCTGGGGCGGGAGGAGGAGGAGGCGGCGGTGGGGGAGGGGGAACCCAGGGAGGAGGCGCGCGGGGCGGGCGGGAGGGGAGAAGGAGGAGGAGGGTGGGGGGAGCGGAGCACACTGCGCGCGGGGAGGGCGGGCGGGGGGCGCGAGGACACACAAGAGGCTGGAGCGGGCGCGAGCGCGAGCGCGCGCGAGGCCAGCGGGAGGGGGGAGGTACGAGAGGGGACTCTTGGCGGGAGGAGGGATGGGGGAGCCACCCAGCAGCCCGAGTCGCCCCAAGCGCGAGACCCCTGAGACGGCCGCTGATTGGCTGACGATGGCGCAGGTGGTGGGCGCGCGGGAGACAGGGCGGCTTCTCTCTTCCCCCCCCTTCAAAGATTCCACCCCCCTCCTCCCTCCGCCAGCGGCCGTTATTTCGCGCGCACGCGCATAAAACCGCTGTCGTTGCTGAGCGGGAGAACAGGGGAGCGCGCGCCGGGGGTACGGATGGGGCGGGGCTAAACTGGAAGCGCGCGCCCGCCTAACGGTCGTCGTTCTGGGGCTTTCGCGCTAGTTTTTTGTTTCCTTTCGGCCACCGTCCTTCCCCTCTCCCCATTCCAGCGGTTTATTTACAATGCTGCCCCGCTTCTTTCCTGCCTGGCCTTCCCAAAGATGGCGCCCAGAGAAGTTAAGCGGCAGAGCTTGTGGCTCGTCCCAAGGGCAATTCTACCCCCTGGCCCCACCCCCGTAGTCCCAAGAATCAGGCTGAAGCACCGGAATAAAAACTGTATTTACACGACACGCGGTTATATGAGAATTAAAAAAAAAAAAAGGCAAAAGGAGAAAAGGAGCCTGTAGTCAGGAGGGGTCGCAGCGATGACGCGCGGCAAGACCCAAGATGTTCGCCTGCAACACAGGAGGGAAGGGGAGAGGAGCATTAGAGCTGGGGGCGGGGCACAGGCCAGGGAGAGGAGGGGGCCTGGCTGTGGGCTCACCTTCAGGAATGACTCCATCTGTTTCCCGGATATGCCCTCCACACGTTCCAGGTCCTCCACCTGGCAGGACAGCAGCGATGGGAAGGGGCGGGGGGGGGGGGGTGCCGCGCTTCTCCCCTGCCACCCACCCATTCCAGGCCGCCCTCTCGGGTCCTTTACCTGGCTGAAGGGGCCGTGGAGCTCCCTCCAGCCCACGATGAGCTGGGCCTTCTTTTGGCCAATGCGCTGCAGGCTGCGCAGATCCCGGGCTGAGCCTTCGTTCAGCAAATTTAATATTTTTTGGCGCCCATGGGCCAGTAGCTCTGGGTTGATTTGTAGCTCCCAGCAGTCCTCAGCCTTCTCCTCTGGCTCTGAGGCATCCAGGGACTCCAGCTATGAGGCAGGGGGAGGTGAGTGACAGAAACAGAGTTTGCTATTCAGCCCGTGGCAGCAAACTGGTTTAGACTCCTCTGCCAAGGATAGGAACCTAACAGCAGCTACTTCCCTGCCCTCCCTAGTCTCTCTTTCCCTCCAGTGTCTGTCCAAAAACCCTTCAATCCGGTCACCCTCCGAGCGGATTCTCATTTTATCTGACTTGTGAAAGAGTGGTGACTGTTGCTGTGAAGATAAATGAGTTAATGAATGTAAAGCACATAGTAAGCTCTTAAATCTGCCTCATCTCCAAAAATAAGCTCTTTCACTCTAGGAAAGAATAGAGCAGCTACCCAATAAATGACACCCATGCCCCCAACGTGTCATCTCAAGTTTTTAGGTAATTCTTCCAGTGTTGTTTCATTTTTTGAATGCCTAGGTCATGTCTCTCTAGGTGGGCTCTTAAGTTTTTAGAGAGTGGGACTCAGGCTACACAGCATACCTAGCAAGTAGCTACTTACTGAGGGTGAGAGTCATCAGGAAGAAAGGGAAGTAACAGGTGTTGGACACCCTCTCCACTCCGTCCTCAATGCCCTGTGAGGTATCTCCATATTCAGAGGGTAAATAACTTGTAAATTGCTGATACTGTTTTGACCCCTTGGCCAGTGCTCTTTCCACTAGAGCTTACTACCCACCCTTTTCCGCTCTAAGTGTAGCTTAAGCCTCCAGCTGCTCTCACCTTTCTCTTCCGGCCTTTCTTCTTCAGGATATGGATCTCAGCATTTGGGGATGCTGCCTGCTCCTGAACTGAAGGCAAGATTGTGAACGAAAATCATGGCAGAGGCTACCATTTCTCACCCTCCCTGGTGGCGACTTGGTTCTCCCATTTCTGATTCCCTGGGTCGGTCCCCTCCATCCCAAGTTAACCTCTTCTGTTGTTATTTCCACGTGACCTTACTTGTATTGGAAAGTAGTCTGTTGTTAGTGCGTGGTAACATACTAAATGCCTGAGAACTGAACACCCAAGCTCTGTTTCAGACTGTCCTTACCCCTTCCTGGGGTTGCAACGTAGCGGGAGCACACAAATGACATGATGAAAGCTGCTCCAAATACCTCTTCTCTTTCCAAGCTCGGTTATCTGGCCCTCCTGGTCCCCACAGCCAAACTTACTCAGTTGTAGGGGCATCACCACAGCCTTTTTGAGGGGCTTAGCTACTGTGACTGTGCGGCGTGCAAGTGGTCGGAGCATTGCAGGAGAGGAGTTTTCTTTATCCTTTGGGTCCACAGCCTCCTGGGCCAAAACCTTGGCTTCCAGTTCTTTTTGCTTCATCTTAAGCCTCTATTGGAAAGGATCAAGAAGACATGTGACCTAGAACCAACTTTCGGGCAGCTTGAAAGGCAGTGGATTAGGAAAATGAGTACAGGGCTCTGAGGCCGTAGCCGGCAGGGCAAGGACCAAGGAGAGAAGCTACCAGGAGACAACTGGAGCCCACTATAATGAAGGGCTTTCTAATGATCAGGGATGCTCAGAAGTGGAATGGGCCCCTTGGTGGAACTTAATTTAAGCTGGTGTTAGGGAATGACGTTATCTTACATTTGTTCCTTTTACCTGGATTTCCCACCCCCTCACCTCACAGCTGATCAATTATTTTCAAAGTCCAGCCATGTTAAGGACATTCAAGCAGAAGCTGAAGAACAGGGATTCCCCGTGTTAGGTAAAAACTGGATGCTGGCCCAGCCTTTCGGTGTCCTTCCCTATTTAAAGCTCCTCAGATTGCTTCTCAAGGCCAATAGGAATCCCAGCCCCCACCTCCCCAACACTTACCTCAATCTCCAAATCCTTCTCTTCCATGGTCTTCATGAGCACCATCTGCTCTCGCCTCGGGGTGTTCAGCCCATGGGATCCTTGGCTCCCCTGGGAGCCCAACAGACGGTCCAAGCTGAGGAGGCGCTCCAGCACAGCTGGGTCCATGCTACTTAGCTTCTGTAAGGGACTAAGCAGACAAAGGTCACTCCGCACCTACCTCTTCTCGCCCTCTCCACAGCAGCAGGATTCCCTTCATTATGCCTTAAGTTGGCGTATTCTGTGATTCCAGATTCTGCTATTAAGTTGTTGGGCAACACTGAGCAAGTCATCCAGACTCTCTGGGTGCAGGATCTTCATCAGGTGAATGGGGATCAATCACTACTTGCCCAGGTAACCCCTCTAACCTCTCACGGATGCCAGGAGATCCGATGAGAACAAGTATTTAATGAACACCGGAGTTGTAAGTGTTCAGGCTCTAAGACACTGCCCTGCCATATAGGCACTCACAGTCTAATGGGAAAGAAGAGACTGTGATAAGGTGACAGCAAGGGCTGTGTGGCGGTTTACGTGGAGGAGTAGTTGGGGAAAGATTCACAGAGGAAGTCATCTTCATGCAGGGCTTTGAAAGCCACTGCAGACCTCAAATGCCAAGCATTCTTCCCATGGGCAGTAGGAAAGGCATAATCAAGCCAGTCCTGACTTAATCCAAGCATGATAATGCCTAACATTTCTGGAATTTTTTCCCTCACAATTATCATTCAAAAGTCAATTTGATACCACCTTTCCCATAAAACCCAGCCTGATTGTGTATCTTCTTTCCTGTCCTGTGACCTAGCTCCTCAAGGACAGGGACTGCTCTGTTCTTTGTGCACAAGAGCCTAGGAAGAGCAGGGTGGGAAAATATGGGCAAGTACTAGAAGTCATTTCTTCCTTCTTGGCTCTCACAGAAGCAGCTCTTCCTTATTGCACGCTGTACTACCTACCCTCCCTCATATACTGATGTTCTAGTCTTCTTTCCTTTAGACTCTGAGGTCAAGGTCTGACTAGGTGATGTGCCCCATCTCTGAGCTTACCCAGGGTGCCTATCTGGCAGAGGCTTTGCCTGTTCACATGTGCAGGGGTGTACATTTCTCTGAGTTTGTGCCCATAGGACAGGGGACTGCTGACAAATAGCTTGAGAAACACAAAATTGAGATAGGGTTCTAAGCAAGCAAGCAAGCAAGCAAGCACCTTTTTCTATATGCCATCCATCCTCAACTATAGTAACCTCCCCAGGGCAGAGTATGTACTAATCCTTGACCTCCTCAGGTCACCCCCGTTCACTAGTCTTCAGACTTACAGTTTAGAGAGACTTTACTGGGGTTGGGTAGAAACTGGGCAAAGGTAAAACTGCAACTGGCTCCCTAGAATTATTAGGGGGGGGCCAGGTGGCCAGACACAGAAAACTAGGCAAGACCACTAAATACCAGTGACCTAAGGATTGGTGCATAATGGGCCATGAGGTGGGGGCCATCAGGACACACAGCAGGGACTCAGCGACTCTGGACTGAGGTTAGAAGCAAAGTTAGATAGCAGCTGGCTCCTTATAGAGTCCTGGAGACACTGGACTAGATCTAACGCATAGTCTGAGAGGTCTGAGGGAGACATGGCTCTTTATCTCTTCCTTGTCTCTTTGCTTTGCACTTTTCCTCTAGACCTGAAAGACCGGATCCAGATTACTCCTTGAACCAGAAATAGCTGCTCCCAAATGGGAGGTTTTGCTGACTGCCTGAAGGGGTTGGAAAATGGAAAGAGAGGGGCTAGGAACTCAAGGAGGCTTCCTTCAGGCCCCCGGCAGCAGCGTCAAGGATACAGATTGATCTTAGCACTTCCGTGAATTCAGTAGAGTAGGATTTGGGGTGAATACAATGAGGTACAAGTTCATAGGCTGAACCCACTACTGCCCTGCACCCATCCCAGACACAAGAGAACAGGGAATATACCCAAGACCCCTCCCACTTTGCTCACCTGAGTTTCTGAGAGGCAGAGGCCAGAGCTGCTGTGGGCTCAGGACTCCCAATCTCCTCTTCCTCAGGGCCCCGGGCTCTCTTTGCCTCTGATGGGCCTAGCAGTTCTTTCTGAGACAATTTAACGGGTGCCAAGACTAGGAAAGATGGTGGGGGGAGGGTCAGCCTCTGTGCTGATGGTTGGCAGAGTCAGCAAACTCCCCAGCTGTCCAGATCTGGCTTTTCCACTCTTGCCAACCCCAGTTCCTCACCTCGAAGCTGCAGACTCTCATTGGTAAAAGGCCGGTTGATCACTTCCTTGGACCTGGCAGCGAAGTTGAGCGCAGAGACTGTATCTAGGTAGAAGCGTCTCTCGGGGGCAATGTTGGCAATGAGGATGCTGTGGGCTGAGCCACCCAGGGAATCCTGAGGGATGGGGATTGGGCAGGATAGGCAGATCAGAAGCCTCGCATTTGCATTCCCTTTTTTTTTTTTTTTAAATGTTTGTTTATTTTGAGATAAAGAGAGCGCAAGCAGGGCAGGGGCAGAGAGAGAGGGAGAGAGAGAATCCCAAGCAGGCTCTGTTGTTGTCAGCGGGGCTCAATCCCAGGAACTGTGAGATCAAGAGTTGGAGGCTCAAACAACTGAGCCACCCAGGCACGCCCCCATTTTCATTCCTTGACTGCTGTCCCCCACCCTCCTAGCACACCTGAGAACCTCCTTCTCCAGCCCCTTTTCACCCTGAAGTGGGTGGCCTGACCTGCAACAGGCGAGTGAGCTTGCTGTCCCGGTAAGGCACACGAGGGAGGCCCTGGTTCAGTGCATCCACCACCTTGCCCAGTACAAAGAGGGAAGAATTGATAGCTCCGCTTTCCTTCAATCGCAGACCCTTGTTACCCGTACGCCGGTTGTCCTCTGAGCCAGCCAAGTCAATCAGGTAGAGTTTACCCTCCCGCTGGCGGAATGGGGCCAGACGTTCCCGCTGATCCACCTGGGGTTAAGAGCAAGGGCCCCCAACTTAGTTCAGGTTCTAGGGGCTTCCAGGGTCCACACCCTGTCAACAGGCCTCACCTTAACCAGGAGCACAGCGTGACTGCGGGAGGAGCGCTGGTTGAGCCGCGTGGCTCCTACAGTCCGGTTTCTACTGGCTGGCAGGAAGTGCCGCTCAAAATCAGCAAAGCTAGTGATGGGCTTCTGCGTGAGGCCCGGAATCAGGATGTTTCCTCGACAATCTTCTCGGATCACCAGGTCTCCTGTCGCAGGGTTCAAGAGGTCTAATACCTGTTGGAAGTGTGAGAGGTAGGGCCAGTTCTGCACACACAGGCTGCTTTCTTCCCGGGCATCAGTCTCCTTTTTTTCTGCTGGGCTGTCAGAGCTGTACCATCTGCTACCTCAACCTCTGTTTTTCTAGGTCTTGCCTTCTTGCTGGAGTAGAGCTTCATGCTTAAGAACTGGATCTTATTTTGACTTTTGTCTCTTTCCTCCCCAGCCACAGTTGGGGGCGGGGGGCCTCACCTTTTCCTGGTAGATCTCTAAGTAGGACATCGTGACAGAGAGAGCCCATGGCCGGCCCTCGCCACCCTCCTCCCTTGTGAGCTGCAGGAGGTCCACGAGAGCCCGGGGAATCACTCCAGGTTGCTCTGGGCTGCCCAGCATTGTGTGCGTCTTCCCTAGGGACAGAGTGGAGATTGCTGTGAGATCTTCCTCCCCTCTCTGAAGCCCTTTCTGACCCATGGCTGTTCCCTATCTGGCTCCCTCACCTGCCCCTGTGGGCCCATACGCAAGCACGCTGGCATTCTGCCCTTCCAGCAAGTGCCTCAGGATGGGCTGCACTGATCCCGCATAGATGTCCTGCTGCGAGCTCCTCTCTCCATAGAAGGCATCAAACCTGCAGGCAGGAGACATAGACGGAATCAGTGGAGGGTTCCATTCTCATCCAGACTTAGAGGGTAATACTAGCCATGGATTTAGAAGAGTCTCTATCCCTTTTCATGCATAAAGACCTTAGAAAGCACCCACTGAACACCTGCCCTGTTCCTGGCCCTGTACCAGTGTTAGAAATACAGAGATGAATCTGATGCCCTGATCTTGGGAGTTCTGTAGTCTGGTGGGATAGAAAGATACCCATAGTTTGTTGTGATTCAGGAAATAAAGAAGAGGACACACTAGAAAGAGTAAGTGATTCTGCCTGAGCAAAGAGGATTTTGCCAAGGAGAAAAGAGAAAGATATTCCACATATCAAAAATAACACACAGAGGTGTCTGGGTGGCTCAGTCAGTTAAGTGTCCGACTTAAAAAAAAAATTTTTTTTAATGTTTATTTTTTTATTTTTGAGAGACGGAGACAGAGTGTGAGTGGGGTAGGGGGTAGAGAGAGAGAGAGAGAGGGAGGGAGACACAGAATCGGAAGCAGGCTCCAGGCTCTGAGCTGTCAGCACAGAGCCCAATGCAGGGCCTGAACCCACGAACCATGAGATCATGACCTGAGCCAAAGTGGGACTCCTAACCAACTGAGCCGCTCAGGCGCCCCAGTGTCCGACTCTTGATTTCGGCTTATGTTATGATCTTCACAGTCAGGAGATCTGACAGCAAGGGAGCCTGCTTGGGATTCTCTCTCTCTCTCTCTCTCTCTCTCTCTCTCTCTCTCCTCTCTCTGACCCTTCCCCACTCGCATTTTCTCTATCAAAATAAACATTAACAAAACTTAAAAAAAATAGCACAGAGAAGGTATGGTGTGAGAGGGCAGGGCTTCCTGATCTTTTCCCCAACACAAGAGATCTAGGAAGCAGTAATTGTACATCATAATGGAGCAGATGCTGCTTCTGACTAGAAGAGACTCCATTCACCTGCAGTCTATTCTCTATACTCTGGTAGAGAAGCCATGGCTGAGGCCACAGCAGAGATTAGTGTTTTAAGTGGAGTGTAACCTGTGCTGGGGGGAATGAGGCTGGAAAGAAACAAGTCAAATTGCCAAGGGCCTAGAATGAGGTTGTCAAACTTCTTCTGTAAAGAACTGGATAATAAATATTTTAGGCTCGGTGAGCCATATGATTCCTTTTGCAGCTGTTCACCTCGGTCATTATAGTCAGAAAGCAGCCGTAGACAGTATGCAAATAAACAAGTGTGGTTCTGTTCCAATACACCTTTTATTATAAAAAAAAAAAAAAAAAAAAGACTCCTGGTCAGATTTGACCTGCAGGCCATAGTTTGCCACCTCCTAGCCTAGAATGATAGGCCAAAGAGTCTCAAGTTTCCACCTCTAGTGGGGCTTTTGTTTTTTTAATTTTTAATGTTTATTTTTGAGAGAGAGGGAGAGAGGGAGGGAGAGGCAGAGAGAGAGGGAGAGAAAGAGAGGGAGACACAGAATCCGAAGCAGGCTCCAGGCTCTGAGCTGTCAGCACAGAACCCGATGCGGGGCTCAAACTCACGAACGGCGAGATCATGACCTGAGCTGAAGTCAGACGCTCAACCGACTGAGACACCCAGGCGCCCCTCCAGTGGGGTTTTAAAGTAGCTGCCCTTGTGAGTTCTGTCCCCAAATCTGGATGGTCTTCTGTCTCACACCACTCAGCTGCAGCCTAGGCTGGCTGGCTGGCTGGTCTATGTTCCTCTCACCCTCCCCACACCTCCCCAATTCTAGCTGGGGCTCCCCCCAGTCACCTTTGCTCCTCCTTCCCCACTTTGTGCCCATTTCCCCCATGAGACTGTGAACAGTAATAGAAGTCTGGTTCAGCCTCCAATCGTTCCCCAAGTATCCTACAGCAGACTGGTCACAAGTGGGCACCTATGAACATTTCTGAAACACCAAATGAAGCTGTGCTAAGGAAGGTGGAAGGATCCTAAAAAGGCACATCTGAGAAACTGTCTGGGCAAGTGATAACGTGAGCTAGGAGAGAGGAGAGGGACAGGAGGGAAGAGAGGGCTGAACCTTACTGGTATTTGAGAGTCTCCTGGTGGTTCCTCCAGTTGGCAATCTCTAGTGAACAGCTGTCCAGGCCCCGCACACAAGGGGGATCACCTGCTCCAGCTGTCCCATCCACAAATGGTCGCAGCCTCACGGCCACCCTTACTCGAGCTGGAGGCGGGCGCCGGCCGGCCCCCACCTTGCTTAGCCGACAGCGACCAGCTCCTAGAGGAGAGAAGGGAAGTTTTCAGGCATGAAATACAGGGGTAGCCAGGAAGCTGAAGGGGCCGGCTTTGCTGAGAGGTAACGAGTCTTGCGGGAAGAGATATTTGATGTGGCTGAGCTCTGATGGACAAATAGCGGCTTGCCCAGCATTCCAGGCAGAAGGAATGGCATGTGCAAAAGCATGGTGGTGTGAAAGCATGGCCCCCTGGAGAACTGGTGAGGCGGGCCTCTATGTTCTGTTAGTGAGGATGAGCAGGGAAGGGCAGGATGGAAGACAAAGAAGAATCAGATACATGGTCTCTGGAGGAGTATGGTCAGGGGTTGTAAGAAAGAGATTTTACATACATACAGGTCAGGGATTGCAAACCATATCACGTACTTAGCAAACATTAACATTTATTAGGCACTGTCTACATGCCAGGCACACTTTAATCTTCATGGTGTCCCTGAGGTAGGTTCTCTTAGTGCCGTTTTACCAATGAAAAGGCTTATGGAGGTGCAGCAGCTTTTCTGAGCACCTCAGGATTTTATACCTGGGGCCGCGTGGCCATCGCATCTTGTTTCATAGCCTACATTTTGTCTTTTTGCTCCTCAAAAGAAGAATAAGCAGAGCCTGAAAACAAAACAAAACCCCAGCATCTTAAGTAGACTGAGACCCACATAACCTTGACAGAGAGGCAGGGAAGATCGACTGGAAGCTGCTAAGGTGGTGGGGACATCACAGGAGGGCCAGGGGCCACAGGTCATTTCGGGGAAACTCTTTCCACCCTGGCTGTGCTGTGGGTGTCTCCAAACTTGGCCCCAGTTCCTTCCTTGCTCTACAAATAAATTCAGTGGGGAGCAGACGGTCAAGTTTACACAAATAATCTGGAAGCTCTTGTTACAATGCAGAGTTCACTTCAGTCCCTGGAAGGATGCCTGAAATTCTGCATTTCTAACAAACTGCCAGATGATGTGGATGCGGGTGGTAGGACATGCTTCGGATTGCCAAGGTGTAGACCACCAATTTACAGGGTTGTTGTGAGGATTAGAAGAGTTGACATTTGTCCCCCACCCAAAACCAGTCAACGAACTGCCTGACTCTTCTGTGCTTCTATTTCTTACCTGAGGTTTACCACATATACTTACCTGTACATGTGTGTTACACACATAAAACTGTTAATGATGGTTTTCTCTTGTTGGGGATTATGTGAGTTTCTTTGTTACCCAATTCTGGGATTATGTGAGTTTCTTTTGTTACTCAGTTCTGGGATGCTCTAATGTTTGCATTAAAAAAAATAATAATAAATAAATAAATAGCACTGTGGATGGACACCTTTGGATGGGATAAGGTTGAGAGGCAGCCCAGTCCCTTTCTGCCCCAGCTCAGTTTGCAAAAGGCATTAACATGCAATCCTTCTCTGTTGTAAGCTTTCTGTTTAGGTTGCTTCCAATAATTAAATTTAAGTTGTTAAAAAAAAAAAAAAGATTATAAATATTTTTATCAGAAAACACAAGATAAAACTTTTTTTTAAAACAGCCTGTTTTTGAGGGGGCCACCTGGGTGGCTCATTGTTGTCCGACTCTTGATCTCAGCTCAGTCCCTGATCTCAGGGTCCTAAGTTCAAGCCCCATGATGGGCTCCGCGCTAGGCATGAAGCCTACTTAAAAAAAAAAAAAAAAAAAAAACCCTGTTCAGGGTGCCTGGCTGGCTCAGTCAGTAGAGCAAGTGACTCTTGATCCTGGGGTGCTGAGTTTGTGCCCCACGCTGGGTGTGGGTAGAGACTACTTAAAAAAAAATTAACAACAAAGAGCCTCCTTATTTTCGTGAGGATTGAATGAGCTGAAAAATACCTTATGAGGAGGGCATTTCTCTATTTTATGTTGGAGGATACCACGCGGTACCTCACAGCTAACAGCAGAATTCTAACCTAGATCTCTTCGCCTCCAAAAATCTGCTTTCAGGGAGGATGCCATAGTGCCTATTATTGGGAAAGTTCTTGGCATCTCTGACTCTCTCCCTTTTGCTAGTGGTAGCAGCTTGTTGTCAGGGCCATAGGCCTCAGAGAAGGCAAGAAGCTGGTATGTGTGGCCAACACAGAAAGAGTAAGATGAAAAGGTGGACAGGCTACCCCTGCTGAGAATCTTACACATAAGCCATGCCCATAAGTGGATGGCCTACAAAACCTGCGCTTCTGCTCCCTCATCGGACAAAGCCAGTGATACCACTTCTCACTCTATGGTTTACAAGGCACTTGGGCATCTAGTTTTCGCTTGATCCTCCTGAATCCTGAAAGTCCGTAGCAAGTCAAGAGAAACCTGCATATGCACCCATGCAGATGAGAAAATTAAGGTGCAGAGAGGTTCACTGACTTGTCAGAAATGCATGCAGGGGCTTCTTCTTGCCTAGTTTTCCCAGGGTTTGGGGGAGAACAGAGAAAGTTGGCAGATACAGACACATTTAAGGAAGTTTAAGGGGAAGGGGAAGTCTGTGGTGATGTACTTGGGTCAGACAGAGCTGAATTTCAATTCTAGCTCTAACACTTGTTAGCTTGTGACCTTGGGCAAGGGACTTAACATCCAGGTGCTGTGGTTTTCTTTGTCTATAAAATGGGGTGGGGTGGGTCTTGGGGAGGCTTAATGAATTAAAAGAATTAAAAGAAGTAACATGTAAAATACCAACACAGTAACCAGCACACAGTAAGTAGGTTCATTATTCAAGGTAGGATGGCCTGGGTTCAAATCCCAGGGCTGCCACTTACAAGTAAAGGGGTACATGATGGTCTATTCCTGTGCCTCAGTTTCCACACTTGTAAAATGGGAATAAATATAAATACGTACTAGCTGGGTTGTTAAGGCAATAAACAAGGTAATTCATGTGAAAGTGCTCAGAATCACATTTGGTACATTGGTAAAAGCCTTAGTGTTTTATTTTATACTCATCTTTCATTGTCCAAATGTGGAAACCTTAGCATAGAGAGGTTGGCTAACATGCCTGTGGTCAACAGCTACCTAATGACAGAGCTTCAAATGAAAGTCTAACTCTGAAGTTCATTATATGAGTCTCCAGACCTTCTTGGCGCCTCATCTTTGTATCCCCATGGGTCTTGGAGTCTGCGACAAGTTCCACCCTAACTAGCAGCTGTGTGAGCTTGGGAAGCCTTCTTCACCTTTTCAAGCCTCAGTTTCTCTTTATAAAATAACAGCATCATAAGATTGTGAGAAGTCAAAGAAAGAATGTACATACAATGTTTAGCACAGTGGGGGGCAGCAGGTGCTCAGTAAATATCAGCTATTGTTATTATTACACTCTTTACTTATTTAGTCTTGCTATCAGCACTCCTCCAGGCAGCAATTCACTTCTGCCCTCACCATTCACCAGGGTCACTAATGACCTCCCTACTGCTAAATGCAGTGGACATGCCTGGTCCCCATCCCATCCAATAAGATCTGACACCCTCGATCTGCTTTCCTTTGAGAAATATACTTTCCCCTAGTTTTCATGCCGGAGAGTTGAGGTGAACAGCTCTCTGGTCACTCCTTCTAAGTTTCTGCCAATCTGAAATGTTTTTCCCAGGCTCCTTCTATCCTTTTTGTAGGCCAAGGTCACTCAACTTTGGCCCTAACATTTTGGGCTGCATAATTCTTTGTAGTGGGGCTGTCCTGTGCACTGTAGGATGTCTAGCACATACATGCTAAACACACATGCCAGTAGCATTCCGCGCAACCCCCCCCCCCCACTTACACGGTTCTAAAGTACTTCAAAACCCACTTTTCCTAAACTGAACCCTTCCCCATCTCTCCCTTGCCACCTGGTCCTCCTTCTATGCTCCCTAATGTAAATGAGTGGAACCAAACCCAAAGACAGGAGTCTTCCTTAATGCCAGCTTCTCTCTCACCTTCTACATCAGTTATTCAAGAACATCTGTCAATTCTGCCTTTTTAGAGGAGTCCACTTCTCTCTATCCCCACTGTACAATCTTTGCCAAGGCAACCATCATCTCAACAGTTTCCCGCATTGGTCCTCCAGTTTCACTCCCCTCCAGTCGCTCTCTTTCCACTTCCTCCCTTCCTTGCACTGTAAGCTCTCAGCCACAATGACCTTCCTTCGGGTTCCTACAACATGCCCCGTTCTCCCATACCTTTGGGCCCTTGCACATGCTATCCTCTCTCCCTGGAATATCTTCTTTCTCACCACCACTCTCCCATGTGACTGAGGTAAATACACCTTACTTCCTCTTAAAAAAAAAAAAAACCTTCCTTTGTAAAATTACTGCCCTACTAAGTTCTATCCATGGCTCTCTGGCTCCTCCATCCAAGCACTCGTCACACTCCACTGTATCTGCAGATCTGTCCTTCTGCTCCATCTAACTGTGAACTCAGTGCCAAGTCTTGCTCTGATCACCTTTATATCCCCAGTGCCTGGCACAGAGTAGTGCTCAAGGAGTATTTGATGAACAAATTAAGTTTTGGTGAATGAACATGAAGCATCGGCTTGTTTTGTTTCCTGTTTTCTTTATAAAAGTGGCTCACTGCCATTCCTGTCCCAAAGCTCACAGTCCAAGGGAGAAGGAAAGGAGAGGCCCATGTATACAACTGCTTATAGTACAAAAGTCTATCTATCCCTTTCATCATAAAAGCAACTTTAAGGTTGGGCAAGGCTAGCACTTATTTCTTCTAATTTCCTCCCTTCCACAATTCCCCAGTTTCATTTGGTTTAACTCTTATTGATGAGGAAACTGAGCCAAAGACAGCGTCGCTGGCCTCTTTATACAGCATAAATAAATTGGTGGTCTTTTCATCCAGCCAAGGCCTGGGAAACTCCTATCCAACCTTTGAAACCCACTTCAAATATCACTTCCTTCATCAGGTCCTCCCAGAATATCCAAGGGTTTACTTACTTCAGATTCTGCACTCTCTATAGCAGTTTATACATAGCGCTCACTGCTTTTCATGATAGCATATATTTACATACATGATTAGCTACTGAACCAGATTATAAGCTCACCTGGGGAAGGGTCAATATTCATTCAAGCATTTTTACCATCTCTACTATGTACCAGACACAGTGTGTGTCCAAAAAGTGAGGGGAGGGAGGCTGTGCTCCGAAAGCAGGAATATCATGTGCTTGGGCATAATGGTTAAGAGCAGAGGCTTTTAGAGCAGGGCTGCCAGAGTGAAAATTCAGACCCCAATATTTACGAGTCGTGTTACCTTCGAGCAAGCTACTTAACCCATCTATGCCTCAGTTTCCTCATCCGTAGAACGGGGACAGTAACAGCCAACCACCTCATAGTATTGTGTAGCAATTAAATGATTCATCACCACAAAGTGCTTGTGACTGTGCCTGGCACCTAGCAAGGGCTCAACATGTGTTTGACATTCGGCTAGATAGCTTTCTTTCTCCCTGGGGCCTGACAAGCAGCAGGGGACTCAAATCAAAGACTACGGGCCATAATCAATGACCAGAATTCAGTGGAGAGGAAGAGCGCAGAGACCTGTGTAAACAAATATTCACATACAAGATTCGTGATGTCCCAACGGCCTTTCCAACCGGCTAGAGCGGAAGGAAACAGTCCCTTAGTTCCCTTATCTGTGACCTGGGCACATCTTTTGCCGTCAGCTCACACGCAGCCGCCGCCTCGGCCTGCCCTCCAGCATCTCCCAGGGATCTCCGCTCACCCAAACAGCACGTCAGACACAGAACCCTCCCCCGCAAAATGCGCATCCAGCTCCTTTCGTTCTGTCCCTGCGGTCAGCGTCAGCTACCCTTCGCTCGCTTACTCACGTCATCTCCCGAGATGGGGTCACTGTCCCCATTCTACAAAGAAACTGAAGCGCGCAGAGGAAAAGGGCGCTGGGCTCAAACAAAGCTCCGGTATCGGAACCGGGAGTCTTAACACGGTCCACTGACCCGCACGGAGAGCTGGAAACAAGTGAGAAGGAAAGAGCGAGGTGGGCTGACCAGCTCGGGACTCCCATCTTCCGCTCCCCGCCCCCGCGCCATTTCGGCCTCTCCCCGACAACCCGCGGAACCCGGACCGTCCGAACCGCGGACTCCGGCACATTACTCCACCAGGCTCCAGACTTCGGCGCCCCGGCCAGGCCGCGCTCGCCTACCTGAGACCGCCGCCGCCATCTCGCGTCGCCTCAGCTGCGCGGTACCCCCCGCGTCCATTCCGCTCCCTCCGTTGGCCCGCCTCTCCCATTCGAATTTCCCGGTGCCCCGCCCCCTGTCCTGGCCTCCACCAATCACGGCTACTCGCTGCCGGAAGCCCCTGCCGGCGGTTCGCAACGATCCTGCCCTCTAGGGCTCGCCTCAGGGGTCCTGCGGGAAAAGGTTTTCACCGGCGGAGGACGCATGCGCGCGGGACGGCTACCGAGCTGTGGACACCCGGACGCGCGCTCTGGCTTGAACTCTGGCGCCGGAGGCTTGGGCGGTGGTGGCTGTCGGAGGAGCTGCCGAGCGCCGCTGGGCACTGGACTCTCTGTACCGTCTGGCTTTCGGGTTTCGAGGCCTAGATTTGCGTAAGTGCAGACTTTTCGGCTCGTGTTTCCCCTTCAACCGCGAATTTGGGTACGAATCAAGCAGACAAGTGATCGAAGGCACTTAATCGATTTACCCCCAAATTTCCCTGAATCGAATACAATTTTCGCTATTTTAGTGGCAGAAGAGGTGATTATATGAAAAAGGGAGACGTGCGTGGAAACGGGTTATTCAAAGTGAGTTTCACTTTCTGCAGTTTCTTGCCTTGGCTTGTTTCGCGTCCTGTGGGGCGGAGGTCGTTTTGTGGGTTCTCGGACTTGAACTTAGTGCCAGTCGACGGTACTTTACCGTCTGGTCACCTCTGTAGGTCTGGACCACACTGTGTGGATTGTAGACAGTCACGTTGCACTCCCCTCTTGCTGAGCCCAAATCACCATGCAGGTGACAGGTCTCTTTTGTCAAATCTGCGCGGGGGAGACCAGCTCGAATGTTCCTTGCTTTGTAACTCAGACATCGGAGTGAGCCTTAAAGGCTTGTTCAGTCTGTTACTTAGTCAATTTCATCCAGGTTGGGTTCAACCCAACGTCCTAGGGATTCAGCCATCTGTGAAGGCCCTGTTCTTTCTGGAAGCTTAACCAGGGATGAATGAATGTCCCATCTTTGAGCTCCCGACAGGGCCCTGGTTTAGACATGTCTAGCCTATTAAACAAAACAAATGTTAGACCAGAGGTTCTCATTTTTTTTGGCCTTGGAATCCTTTACATTCTTAAAAAAATGAGGCCTCAGGGACGCCTGGCTGTCTCTGTAGGTAGGTAGAGCCTGCAACACTTGATCTCGGAGTTGTAAATTTCAGCCCCAGGGTGGGTGTAGCAATTACTTAAAAATAATTTTAAAATCTTTTTAAAAATTGAGGGTCCAGAGATCTTTTGTTTATATGGGTTGTGCCTTCATAGTTACTGTATTAGAAATTAAAACAGGGGCGCCTGCGTGGCTCCGCTCCAGCGGTGAAGCTTGCAACTCTTGATTTCAGCTCAGGTCATGATCTCACTTAGTGAGTTTGAGCCTTGAATGGTCCTAACAGTGTGGAGCCTGCTTGGGATTCTCACACTCCCCCCTCTCTCTCTGCTCTTACCCGGCTTGTTCTCTCTCTCTCTCTCAAAATAAATAAACTTAAAAAAAAAAAAGAAATTAAAACAAATTTTAAATATTTATTAATGCACTTAAAAATTGTAGTAACATATCCATAGAGACAAAGTAGATCAGAGATTGGTGAAGGGTTGGTGAATTAGGACTATTGCTATTAGGTATAGAGTTTTTCTTTGGGTGATAGAAATGTTCTGGAATTAGTGTGATAGTTGCACAACACAGTGATTATATTAAAAATCACTGAAGTGTACACTTAAAAATGATAAGTGAATTGTATATCCATTTAAAAATCTGCCCCCAAAATTACAATGGCAAACTCATTACACAGAATATAAATAACATTTTACTTTTAAAATTAACTATTTTTTAAATGTCCATAAGATTTACCATTTAAAGTTTATTTTGAGAGAGAGTGAGTGAGTTGGGGAGGAGCAGAGAGAGAGAGAATCCTAAGCAGGCTCAGTTCGCAGGGCTTGAATTCATGAACCGTGAGATCATGACCCGAGCTGATACCAAGAGTCGTATGCTTAACTGACTGAGCCAGCCAGGCGCCCCGGGGAAAAAAATTTTTTAAAGAAAATTAAGTTCCTACGAGTGTAAATTTTGATAATAAATTAATTTACACGGAAGAAAAAAAGCAAAACTGGGGTTTCCCTGAGGAAGAGGAAATTCCGCCTGTGGACTGCAGCATCCATTCTGCCCAGGAGTTTGCACAGTGCCGGCCTGCCCTACAGATTTCACGCTTCCCTCACCCACCTCCACGGTTGTGGAGCCAGTTCTTTGCAGTAAATCTTTTTACGTATAGGGACAGCGGGCTGGCTCAGTTGGTAGAGCATGCAACTCATGATCTCAGGGTTGTAGGTTCAAGCCCCACATTGAGGGTAGAGATAACTTAAAAATAAGATCTTAGGAGCACCTGGATGGCTGGCTCAGTTGGTATAGTGTCCGACTTCTGCTCAGGTCCTGATCTCACGGTTTGTGAGTTCAAGCCCCAAGTCCGGGCTCTGTGCTGACAGCTCAGAGCCTAAAACCTACTTGGGATTCTGTCTCCCTCTCTCTGCCCCTCCCCCACTCACGTTCCCGCTCTCTCTCTCTTAAAATCAGTAAACATGAAAATTAAAATTTTAAATAAATAAATAAATAAAATAAAATAAAAATTAAAAATAAATAAATAAATAAATAAATAATTTTTTTAAAAAATTAAAAAAATTTTAAATTTAAAAAATGTATATATATAAATGAAAATAAAATCTTAAAGGGGCACCTGGGTAGCTCATTCGGATAAGCGTCTGACTTCAGCTTAGGTTATGACCTTCCAATTCACAAGTTCGAGCCCCTAGTGGGCTCTGTGCTGAAAGCTGGAGCCTGCTTCAGATTCTGTTACCCTCTCTCTCTCTGCTTCTCCTCCACTCACACTGCTGCGCACTCTCTCTCTCTCTCTCTCTCTCTCAAAAATAAAACATTTAAATAAATAAATAAATAAATAAAATATTTTTAAAAATCTCTTTATGTATATGTGTATGTATGTCTCTTGCTGGTTTTCAAGAAGAATCTGACTATACAGCAGGTAACTTTACTTATGCAACCAAACAAGTCAAGGTTGGGTATTGCTTCCCTCAAGTTTTACTCCATACCCACTCCCTCTACAAACTAACCTGTGTACCCTCACTCATCTCTGTTTTCTTCTTTCTTAAAGTTTCCTGCCCCAACATCTACATAAAACATCCTCCCCAATCTCCTGTGAGACCTTGATCCATCAGTTACCTCCTCTTTCCTGAGTCCTCAGCCTCTTCCTCTCTCTGACTCCTTCTTCATTATATAAACATGCTCATGTCTCTCCTGTCCAGGGGGAAACAAAAAGCCTCTCTTTCCTTACATCCCCCCATAACCCTGACTAGCCTGTTTTCTGGCTTTCTGGAGCCAGACTCCTTAGCATAGTCAACTCTTGCTTGCCTGTATTTCCTCGTTTCCCATTCATTCCTTAGCCAGCTGCAGCCTGGTTCCAGCTTCCCCGGATCCACCGGAGCTTTTTGGGGATTATGCATGACCTTGTGATTGCCAAAGCCAAAGAAACTGAAGTCTGTCTTCTTCTTGATTAAGTGGCAGTAACCGTTCCATGAAATTTCTCTCTTGCCTCTGAGTGCATCACTCCATGTCTCCTTTACCTCCCCGGCACTTCCCGTCTCTTTCTCTCTAACTAGTTCCTCTTTGGTGTTCTCCAGTCCTCTGACTCCAGCCTTCTTCTCATTTTATATGCCCATAGTTCTCCCAGGTGATTTCGTCCACATCCATCACTGGAACTCCATTGTCTCTATGCTTATGACTCCTGAATCTAGGCCGTACCTGAAACCTGGATCAAAGGCTTTATTGCTAAATACCCCTCTGTTTAATGTTGGGTTTCCATCAGGATGTGCCACAGATACATCAAAATTCAGCAGATCCTTGGGGTGCCTGGGTGGCTCAGTCAGTTAAGCGTCTGACTCTTGATTTCGACTCAGGTTTGTGAGATCGAGCCTTGGGAAGGGCTCTGCACTGGTGGCACAGAGCCTGCTTGGGATTCTCTCTCTGCCTCTTCACCACTAGTGGGCTTTCTTGCTCTCTTTCTCTCTCTTCCTCCCTATCAAAACAAATAAGCATTTTAAAAAACTACAACAGGTCTAAAAGCTAATTTCTCCTTCTGTAGTCCTCACCTTAGAGAGGATCTCTCTCTTCCCAGTTGCCCATACCACATGTGGTAGTTCTTCTAGAGTCTCCTCTTTCACTCACCTTCATGCATTCATTTATTAAGTTCTTCTGAGTCTCCCCTCCCTCTCTTTTTTCCTCACATTACTGCCTTTGTTCAGACATCCATTATTTCTGACCTAGACCTAGTTTCTTAACTGTTACCTCATCCTACGTCACCTTCAATCCATTCCCCACTTATACCAGAAAAAAATGATTTTCTTATAAATCATATCAATCCCCTGGGCAAAATTTTGGTTCACTGGCTTCCTGTAGCCCATAAAATAAACTTTTAATAGTTTAGCATGACATTCATGGTCCCTGCCTTTCCATGAGGCTTCATCTTTACCTGGTTGAACTTTGCATTTTAATTGTGCAATTGTCATTTTTATATGTTCATATTTCTGCATAGGCTGAGGCCTGAGCCCAGTTCTGTGCCCCTACCGCATGCATGCATGCGTACACACACACACACACACACACACACACCTTCCTTCACCAAGTGTTCCCTTTGACTAGAGGAAAAGAAACAAATCTTCAGTGGACTTTGTATTCCCAAGCACCTAGCAGAGAGTGTTTGATAAACGTATGGTAGCTCAATTTAGCAATTATAGAACTTTATAAGTAAAGAATAATTTTCTTTAAAGAAAATCTTTTACAAAAGCCCAATATGTAGACCACCCAAAAGCCAGGAATCCTTTTACTTCATCCTCTTCTGCTGCAGCTGCCCTGGCCGGTGCCAGCGCCTTCACCGGCTTAGGGTGGGACTCGCTGGTGAGAAGCCTGTCCTGAAGTTGATCAGGTGTCTGATGTGTCAGATTCAGCCGTACAAAGGAACAAAATCCTGACCTGTACTACAACGTGGATGAAATTTGAAAATATGCTAAATGGGAGAAGCCAGACGCAAAAGACCACATTATTGTATGATTCCATCTATGTGAAATGTCCGAAATAGGGAAATCCGTAGACAGAAGTAGATGGGTGGTTATGAGGGGCTGGGAGAGAGGGGTGGTGTGACCGTGTATAGGGATGGGATTTCTTTCTGAGCTGATGACAGTATTCCAGAATTAGCGATGACGGTTGCACAATCTGTGAATGTCCTAAAACCACTGAAATGGCACAGTTTATTTTTTTAATGT
Organism: Cryptoprocta ferox; assembly: GCA_028646485.1. Classification (NCBI taxonomy): domain Eukaryota; kingdom Metazoa; phylum Chordata; class Mammalia; order Carnivora; family Eupleridae; genus Cryptoprocta; species Cryptoprocta ferox. The sequence continues at coordinate 21,410,215 of CM053564.1, forward strand.
TTATTTATTTTTGAGAGAGAGACAGAGACAGAATGAGTAGGGGAAGGGCAGAGGAAGAGGAGACAGAATTCGAACCAGGCTCCAGGCTCCGAGCTGTCAGTACAGAGCCCAACGCAGGCCTCAAACCCACGAACCGTGAGACCATGACCTGAGCCGAAGTCAGACGCTTAACTGACTGAGCCACCCAGACGCCCCTGAAATGGCACACTTTAAAAGGATGAATTTTGGGGCACCCGATGGCTCAGTCAGTTACGTGGCTGACTCTGGATTTCAGCTCAGGTTATGATCTCACAGTGTGTGAGATTGAGCCCTGTTTTAGGCTCCTCACTGAGTGTGGAGTCTGCTTGGGATTCTCTCTCTCTCTCCCTCTCTCTCTGCCCCTCTGCCACTCATGATCTCTCTCAAATAAACTTACATAAATATATAAATAAATAAAAGGGTGAATTTTATGTGTTTTATATCACACACGAAAATTACAGTGACATAATATTCCATTCCATGGACTTGTCTGAGAGAAATAAAGGAATTGCTCTAAAAACAATCTAGGCATGAGTTTGTTTCTATAATGTTAATATTTCTTTCTAAAATTACATGTACATAATTGTTATCTTTGTCTAATTGGGAAGAAATGTGACTCTGTCATTCCCCATGATGTGAATAAATCTTTGGGGAGCAATGAGTGACTTCCACCACCCCCAACTACCACCACCAAAAGGCAAAAACCAAAAACTATGGTAATTTTAGGACTGGGAACTAGAATCACAAGAATTATTTCCAAAGCGACTTAATATCCTTGCTGAATCTATCCAGTGACTCTGTTGCTTCCCCTGAAGGCTAACCAAACCCGAGGTTCTTGGAAGCCCACCATGGAACTCTACCCCTCTCGGAACGCCCTTCTTTGAGGATGGTCTTGGCAGAGTACAAGCTGTTGGGGAGGTGGTGGTTTCCTAGGGGAAAAATCCCAATTCTGAGCGAGCTAAGCGAAGCAGGGAACATCAGTGCTTATGGGCAAAGGTGGGGAGGAACGAGGCTGGGGTAACAGAGTTCTTGACACAAACTTAGGCCAAGCTTCGGGAGTCAGGTGGATTCTGGGAAAGCACAAGGAAAATGGCCCCAGCCACCCAGAGACAGCAAGTGGGTTAGGTCAAGAGAGCCAGGTGCCAGCCTTTTGGTGGGCAGACACTATCTCAAGGTGAGATAAGGGCTAGAGTGGGACATCTGGGGTTTGGGCAATAAAGCCACGGCCAGGCCTCACCCTCAGTCTTAGAACTCCAGTTGGGTAAACAGTCTCGGGAGCTCTCCTTGAAAAGAAGAGTTGGTACAAGCCAGAACCTTATCTCCTCTTGATAAACTGGGAAGAAAAGCCCAAGACTTTTACACCTCTCTCTCTCTCCCTCCCACTCTTCCCCAGAATGATGTCAACAGATAGCCAGAAAGGAGATTGGCACATCCACAGCCAGAATCAGGAGGCGGGTCCGGGATGCACACACCCACATACACACCAGCGTCAGCTATGTCGTTTTATTATTATTATTTTTATTTTTATTTTTATTTTTATTGAACCCTGCAGATGAGGTTAGCGGTAAGGTTTTGACACCCCGGCTGCAGTGCTCGGCCCAGGGAAAGGCTGCAGTTCAGCAACTGCTGCAGTCGCTGGGGTAGACGTCCCAGTGCAGGCCGATGGCATTGATGAGCGAGCCAGCTCTGCCGCTGATGAATCGTAGCACGGTGTTGGGATACAAGGGGACAGCGTTGAAACTCGTGCCTGTGTCTTTCCCAAAAGGCAGGTACCGGCCCTTGTCAGTCACGAAGACCAGCTTCCTCAGGTAGTACTTGTATTTGCCAGACACCTGGATCACTGACTCCCCAGGGTGCAGGAAAATCTCCTCCAGGTCTCCCTGGGTGCCACCCACATAGTCGCTCCACACCTTGCCGTAGCGCACCTGGAGGCTAGGGGCGGGGTGAGGAGGGAGGGAAGACTGACACTGAGCAGGGTGATGGGAATTCAGGACCTCTTGGCCTATAAGCGGAGAGACCTGCAAACTGGTGGCAGGGATGACAGGCCCCCGCCAGTCCCACGGTGTGTGAGGGATGAGAGAGCCGTTGAGATCATACGGAACTTCAAGTCGTTTTCCCGACAGATAGGCTCAGAGAGGAAAAGTAACTTAGCTGGTGCCCCCCCCCCCCCAGACAGTGGTAGAGCTTCAATTTGAAATCTAGGTTTCCGCTGTGCCCCCAAACCCTACATGAAAGAAGCAGATGGATTTTTCTGGAAGGCTTTCATAAGGAGGAGACTTCGCTGCCCCAGGATCAGAAGGATACACATTTTGGGGAGAGGCATCAGCAAAGATGGAGGATGCCTGAGGGGACTTACACCTCAGGAGGGGCCCAACTAGCCAGCTCCAGGCGCCCAAGTGGCTGTGGTACATGAGTCACCCCAGGCCGCGCACCCTGGGGGCTGTAGGGCTGTAGCAGCACCGGCCTCAGGCCCCAGCCCCCTGATAACTTCACATACCATGTTATCCCTAGGATTTGTTGATTGAAACAGCTGTGACCCAAAGTAAGATCAGAGGGGATCCCCAAACCACAGAAACACAAAGACTCTTACCCTACGATGTAGTATCTGTTGACCCGGACACGGATGGCGGTGATGGGGCCCTCCAGCTGGTTACCAGAATGGGAGAATCGCTGGCCTCCACCGCCTCCATACTCTCCATTGTAGGAGGAGGACCTAGCCTGAACTGGAGGGGACAGTAGGCATCAGAAGCAGAGATCTCAAGGGCTCCGAGTCCTCCTCACCATTCTGTACCTCCCACACCTCTGTGCCCACCACCCCAAGCCGGCCTCCGGAAGCCTTGGCCACCGGGAGTGCAGGAAGCTGCCTTCCCGTGACGCTAGTACTAGGCTCCTGGCTTCTCACTTACTGGCATTGGCCGAGGCTGATGCACAGAGAAGGGCAAGAAGAGCAAAGGTCAACATTCTGGGGCTGGAGGGGAAAGAAAGGAGAACGTCAAGGTTTATCCTCTTGACTTGATTTACCGAGGCATCCCTGGGCTAGACCTCCAGCTGAGACTCTGCCCTCTTTGTCCCTCAACTCAGCCCTAACTGACCCAGTCTTGGGCTCAGAAAGGATTGTCCCCAGTCTCTAGTCCAGCTCCTGGCAGATACTATCTTCTGTGTGCTTAACCCCTCTGTCCTCCCTGGTCTGGAGGTAGCCAACCCCCTCCTTCCATCCCGAATCAGAAGATCCATCCTAAGGCTCTGTCTGGACCAACCTGTGTTAAGTCCTGTTCCCTCCTGGCACAAAGTAGGAAAAGAGTTTTCAAAGAAGTGGAGGCCATCTCCAAACCATAGAGATGGTTGAGTTTACAAACTAGGAGTCTGAGCAAAACCTAACTGCACTCTGCCTGTGATACACTGCCCCAGCTTGTGGGACATCTGGGACAGAGTTTCAATTCCTAGCTTCACCCGGTTCTCAAATCAGAAGGAATGGAGCATTTTAGGGGCGCGTCTCTGTGTCACCCAGGGAGTGAAAATGATTATAGACGAGACTGTGCCAATACCAGCATCTGAACAGTTGAGAAACTGCAGAAAGAGTTTGGACCACAGCTCACGATATCAGATTCCAGTTGCCTGGTCTATTTGTCGTAATTCTTTCTCCACTAACACAAATCTGGCCATATTGATCCCCCGAGCATCCCAGGGATCCCCAGTCTTTCCTCTGAGACCCAGATATCTTCACACGTCACTCAGATGCCCCAGGTAGCTGACACCCAGGTCTCCCCTGCCGCTTCATCCAGGCGGGCTGTGTCCAACTCAGCTTGAATTCACCCTTAACTCAGATCCAGCCATCCCTTTTACCCCTTACCCCAGGCCTCTGTCACCCCTCACCTGGCAGTTCCAGGTGCAGAGTAACCCCCCCTGAAACTTACAGATCTTTTATACCAGGTCCAAGCCCTCCCCTTGCTCCTTATCGTGTGAACCTCACCTCCTGAGCAAATATGATCAGCCTCTTATGGTCAATTGTCAAGCAGGGTCTGGAATATCTTATCCTGCCTCTCCCCCCAAGAGTTACAGGTGGCAGGGTGGGGTGCACTCTGGGCCAAGGCCCAGATCTGAAGATGGGCAGAATAAACTTGAGAAAAGGTCACCAAATGAAGGACCAGCAGCTTTGGGTGGACAAATTTACTAATTGCTTCTGGGTGTAGTCTAAGTTTGCCGCGCCCCCCCCCCCATTTGGGTGTTCCGCAGGTGCTCCTAACTGCAGTCTTTCATCTTTCAGGATAAACATTGTCCTCACTGTCCTAATTTGAAACCTAGACTCTCCTGGGAAGGGATTTTGTGCCCAACGCCCTGTAGTTAGGAGTGCCTACTATTTTCCAGACAATTTTTTTCTTTCTCTTCCCTGTTATTTTATATGAAAAAAAAAAAATCCAAACATAGAGAACAATGGAAAGAATGGTACACTCGCATACACACCACATAGATTCTACCATGGTTAATATCTTGCTGTATTTGCTTTTTTTTTTTCTCTCCATCTATAAGTCTTCGATCTGCCAGACTACTCTTAAAAATTTTCTGAGAAGGGTAAAGTGCTTCTGCAAATGGACACTGAACACCTGTAGATCTCCCTCCTGGGAGACAGGCAGTCAGGCCAATGGGCAGTGGGAAGCTGAGGAAGTAAATGTAGATGGGTCCTCCCTTGGGGGAAGTTCTGGTCACAGGGCCCTCCTGGGAGCCACAGCTGAATCTTCCAGGGGTAAAGCCCACACGGGGAAAGAGCTCCATCCCATAGGTCTTATTGAAGTCATAGTTTTCTTCTCTTCAGAGGCTCTTCTCTTCCACCTAAGTCTCTAGGACGGTCTCCTGAGTTCTACTTCTTGACCTTCTAGGACTGGCTCTTGGGCCCTCTTGAGTCGGCGGGTCCTCCCAAGCAGAGAGAAGGGTGGAGCCCAGGGAGGGGCTGGAGTCATCAGCCTTAGTGATTAATGACTAGCAGCTGGACACACAGAGCATCCACCCCTCATAGGCTATCTAGGACTGAGGACTCCTCCCAGGAAAGCCAGGGAGCCTCACCCTAAGGATCCGGAAAGGGGACAGGGCTCTTGGCCTGGAGATTCCGGGAGCAAGGAGGGCAGCCAAGGATGCATTGTCTGATCTCTCTGCTTCAGCTTCAAGTTCGAAACAAGCAAGTCCTGGTGACATACCTTCTCCCTTATTCCAGCTGTTTTGTTCTGTCCCTTGTCCTCTCTGGTTTTCCTTTCTTTCCTACTTCTCTCTTTCCCTTTGTCTTGATCTTTCCCGCTCATCTCCTGCTCTTAAGATTTTTCTTTATATTCGCTCTCTCCATACCTTTTTCCTTCTGCTCTTTTCTCTTTGTCTCTTCTCCTCCCCCAACCTCTCTCTCTAATTCTTTCCTCTTTCTCCTCTCACTTTTGCTGTCTTTCCTCTTCCTTATGAGGAGTATATCCCACAGGATGGAACCAAACACTGGATATCAAAGATGGCAGCTCAGGGGCACCAGGGTGGCTTAGTTGGTTAAGCATCTGACTTCGACTCAGGTCATGATCTCACCGCTCGTGGATTGGAGCCCTGTGTTGGGCTCTGTGCTGACAGCTCAGAGCCTGGATCCTGCTTCAGATTCTGTGTCTCTCTTTCTCTCTGCCCCCTCCCACTTATACTCTGTTTCTGTCTCTCTCTCAAAAATGAATAAAACATTTTATAAAAAAGATGGCAGCTCAGAGAGGTCTGCAGTGAACACCTTAAACACCTTAGGAGAATGCCCTCGTGTTTCCATGCATGACACATTTGGGACCCTCAGAAGAGATGCCCCACATAGGTTGTAATAGGTTCACTCTGATGCACCAGCCACACCTATGCAAAGATGTTTATGCAAAGAGTCAGAGTCTCCCCCATGCCCATAGACTGCCCATGCCCATAGACTGGTCCCTGGGTTCCCCCCAGCAGGCCCTCCATCCCCTCTCCAGAGTGTAAAGAGAGGATTTTATTCCAGGGAAGGGGTCTCAGGGCTCATCCTCTGTGGGTCCCTGAGACCAGCTAGACTATTGTGCTACTAATGTTCGTTTGACACCAGGTCCAGTTCATTTGCTCCTTTTTAACTTGTCCCATTTTTCCCATGTGTCCCCTGGGGGCCTCCCTGCCCGAGTCCTACAGGCAGTGAAGGTTATCCTCCCCCACCCCTGCTTCCCCTGCAGTCCTAAAGCAGTGAAAGTCTGAGCCTCCCCAAGCTTTCTGTTCTGGCAGGGCAGCCTACATTCTCTCATTCTCTAGTTGTCTTCTCTGCCCCTTGGCAAAGAGACTCACTCAGCATATTTCTGGAGCATCTGTGTGTTGGAGCCACCATTCTAGATGCTGGAGAGACAGCCACAGAGGAAGTTAAATCCAGTGCAGGGGCTTTCACTGCAGGGTGGGGCATTGGACAATTGAACGACTATTCCCACAGGCCAGGCCAGGAGGAAATGAAGCAGTGTGAGCCAAGAGAAGGGCTGGGAAAGCTGCTCCTCTGCCTGGGAGCCCCAACCCCACCCCGCCCCCTCCTTGGGTTACATTTGCAAAGACCCCATGGAAAGTGATGGAGAGACTACAGATGTTTGGATGAAGACTGGACCTGGCCAGGGGACGAGTACCCAAACCCTGAGTGGGGAGTGTGTGAAACAGTGTCAGGGGAGGGCAGGGTGGCTGCTGGGAAGTTGGCAGCCAGCGGGAGGGGAGGTCTTTAGGCAGCCAGCGGGCCGATGGAACAGGGCCTGAGAGGCCGTGGTCAGGAGTTTGGATTCCTCCTGATGCTGAGGGGAGCCACTGAGTGGTTGTGCATTTTAAAAGTGGAGAATGGACAGGGGTCGGGATGGGGGGTGAGGGTGAAAGTGGAGCCCAGGGCAGGAGGCAGGACCCCTGTTAGCTCTGGTGCCCCCCAACCCTTGCCTCACGGGTGCCCTGCTCTGCCAGGATCACTACTGCCTCTCTCAGACAAAGCCGCTTAAGTCCTAGTGCAAATTCAGACCCCAGTTGGGAGTATCTCCCCCTTCACTCCCATCACTGATTTTTCAAAACGTATTTCCAAACAATAGCAGATCTGTTTCCTGTTAAGGAAAACAAAAATTCTCTGTCTCCTCATTTACGCCTTGGGTCTCCCTGGTGGTTTCATTTGAACAAAGGGCTTTACCACAAAAGCAAATGTGAACATTGCTTTTCTGTTCACCCTTCATGATTCCGGTGAAGAAAGTAAAGTCTCGAGAGAGAAGTGACCTCACTAAGTTGCAGAGAAGGTCCCTCCACTCCCTGCTGTAGAGGCTGCTTGTAAGGAAACAGACGTGGCTGATGGAAGGTAGGAAGGGCCACAGCAACCCTCTGGCTGAATACAGATGGGCCCGTGGGTGGGGGGGCACCTCAAATTATCCATAGTCCCTATCTGACCAATGAGCTGCTCACAACCAGGCACAGTTGCCAAAAAAAGGGAGAATTCCATATATCCCCATACCTCCTCACCTTCCCCCTTTCAAAAGAGCTTCCACCCACTGCCTAGTCTCAGACAGCCTCTCCTCTGCAGCCCTGCAGTGTATTCCATAAGCTTCTATCTCCTTTGTTCTGCCTCAGGTGAATTCTTTCACAGCCCATGCCACCAGCTTCCATCAGATCTTCACTGATAGAAGATTTGGGGGCCCCCATCCAATGGGGACACCACACCTACTCTCCTGTCCCCAGTGCCCCACATGCCAGCCCCTACACTGGCCGGCTGTTTGCTGCTGCCACTCTGACTGCCTAAATGTTTTCCCCTTCTGCTCACTTGCTCATCTTCTACCCTTAAGACTTTCAGCCCCTACCACCACCACTACTACCCCCTGCATGAACCACCCCCCTGCAGCCCTCTCCTAGGCTTCTATCACAGGGGGTCTCTCCCCAGCCCCTCCACTTCAGACAGAATTCCTTTCTCTGGCCTCCAGCTGTGCTTCCTATCTCCCCAGCAAGGCTCTGATTACCCTGCGCTTTAATTTATCTGTGTACACAAGCCTCCTCTACTAAACCCAAAGCCCATTCTAAGGCGGAAATCCTGTCTTGTCCAACTTTGAAATTCCAGGCTCCTGCTTCCCATCTGGCACAGAGCAGGTGCCCCATTAATGACTGTCACATGCCTAGTCTGTGGCAAGAATTCTATTAAGTGCTCCTCCTTTGTCTCTTCAGGCCAGTGTCTCTCTTCTGGCAGGCTTGAATTTGGGTTTTCTTGTTTCTTATTTCTGAATCTTCTGGCGAAACACTGTTTGGTAGAATACTGTACATAGGACAAATTGTGGGTTGAGGTCCTCCATTCCAACACTCACTAGCTGTGTGAATTTCAAAAAAGTCACTAGGGTGCCTTGGTTGCTGGGTCAGTTAAACTTCCAACTTTGGCTCAGGTCATAATCTCACAGTTCATAGGTTCGAGCCCCATGTCTGGCTCTGTGCTGACAACTCAGAGCCTGGAAACTGCTTCAGATTCTGTTTCTGTCTCTCTCTGCCCCTTCCTCACTTGTGTGCTCACGCTCGCTCTCTCTCTCTCTCAAAAAAATAAATAAATAAGTGTTAAAAAAAAAAGTCACTATTTTTTTTTGTTATGGAACCAGGCTAGATCACTGGAGGAAAAACCAAGTGGCACTTGGAGATCTTGGTGGATCAGAGTTTTATTTTATACCGGCAGGCTCAGAGGAGATCCTTCTCCAGAGATTTGAGTCCCAAGCACAAGTATGGGGGACAATTTATCATCTGTTATTTCTGCATTCTGCATTAGTAGTAATTTGGCTCGCAAGGCAAGCAGGGCAGGAAGAAGAACCCGGAAGAGGAGTCTCTAAGCTAGGAACTAGAGCTTATGTTAGTCCTGTCGGCCATCTTATGGTGCATAACTTACTTATTTTCTTAACACTTTGAGCCTATATGTCTGCATTTGGAACATGAGGGAAAAAAAAAGGTCTCGAGATCAACCAAAACCCTCAAGGAAAGTGTTTTTCAAACTGTGGGTCTTAACTCACTAGTGGACCACAAAATCATTTTGACAGCTCAAGACCAACATATTTTTTAAAGTTTTTTTCTTTTAGTAAGCTCTATACCCAATGTGGGGCTGGAACCCATGACCCCTAGGACAAGAATCTCATGCTCTCCTAACTGAGTCACCCGGGTGCCCCAAGATCAACATTTTTTTTTAATTTGAGAGAGTTGGGAAGAGGGGTCAGGGGAGAGAGAACTTTAAGCAGGCTCCATGCTCAGTGCAGAGCCAGATTAGAGGGGCTCAATCCCACAATCCTGGGGTCATGACCTGAGCCAAAACCAAGACTCCCGGATGCTCAACCAACTGAGTCACCCAGGTGTCCCAAGACCAACGCATTTTAAAAGTGAAATAGAAGAGAAAGTAAGAGCATCACATGTAACAAAGCTAAATGCTATTTCCTGAAATACTGTTTCAGTCAAATACTCTATCCTGCACATACTGGCTCACAATATAAAATGCTCTTTTCTATTGTGAACTGCTGTTTAAAAATCTCCTTGAAAAAAAAACCTCTAACTCTCTCAAAGGGTAAGATTCTTTATATGCCTACATGGTCCAAAACTGCCAGGCCAGAAGTGGGTTGGGACATTGCTAATGTAACAATTAGAGCAGCTCCTGAGACCCAGAATCAGGTATGGAAGTAAATGTTGATAGTCTTTTTTTTTTTTTTACATAGAATTGACATGTAACATTATATTAGTTTCAGGTATTACAACATGATGATTCAACATATGTATATATTGCAGAATGAGTTAATAATTTCTTGAAGTCAGAAACCTATAACAACCTGCAAAGAATTCAGGGAGATAATGTTGAATTAATAAGAGACACGTCTTAAAAATTGTTTTATAATATTTATTCACTTTTGAGAGAGAGAGACAGAGCATGAGCATGAGCATGAGCATGAGCAGGGGAGGCAGAGGGGCAGAGAGAGAGAATCCAAAGGAGACTCCAGGCTCTGAGCAGTCAGCAGAGTGCCCGATGTGGGGCTCGAATTCACTGACCACCAGATCATGACCTGAGACAAAGTCGGATGCTTAACTGACTGAGCCACCTAGGAACCCTGGCAAAAGACATGTCTTAATGCTTGGTTCGCGCCCTTATCCCATGATCCTCTGAACTTCAGTTTGCTCATCTGCAATAGGAGATAATAAGTCTAACCGATTTGTGTCACGCCCCTGGCACAGATCTGGCACACATAATACTGAGTAAACGTTTAGTTTTTTTCTCTCTTCAATTCTCACAAAACGTGGTCTTTCTTTTTCATGTCTTTCAGATAAAGTTGATGAGGGCAGCCCTTGTCTTTCTCACTTGCAGTTAGCTTTATTTTTATGGTTTAGCTTAGTTCAGATCCTGGAGATCTTTGTCAAATGCAGCATACAACCTGAAACAAGAATGTTTTTTATTTTTATTTATTTATTTTTGAGAGAGAGAGAGAGAGAGAGAGAGAGAGAGAGAAGCATGAGTAGACGAAGGGCAGAGAAAGAGAGAGAGAGAGAGAGAAAGAGAGAGAGAGAGAATCAGAAGCAGCATCCTTGCTATCAGCACAGAGTCTGACTTGGGCTTGAATTCACAAACCACGAGATCATGATCTGACCCAAAGTCAGATGCTTAACTGACTGAGTCACCCAGGTGCCCCCCAAAAAGAATTTTTTTAAGCTTATGTATTTTTTTTTTTTTTTTTTTTTTTTTAGTAATCTCCATTCCCAACATGGGGCTTGAACTCCTGATCCTGAAATGAAGAGTCATATGCTTGTCCTACTGAGCCAGCCAAGTTCTCCTTGAAGAAAGAATTTGTGTAAGTTAACGTCACTTGGGAGCCTATTTTTTTAAAATATTTTTATTGTTTATTTACTTTTGAGAGAGAGAGAGAGAGAGAGAGAAAGAAATAAGCAGGGAGGAGCAGAGAGAGAAGATTCCACAGAATCTGAAGCAGTGTTCCAGGCTCTGAGCTGTCAGCCCAGAGCCTGATGCAGGGCTCCAACCCACGGAGCATGAGATCATGATCTGAGCCAATGTCGGACACTTAACCAAATGAGCCACCCAGGTGCCCTGGGAACCTGGTTTTAATTTCCTTTTATTAAGCTATGATTACATGATAACTTTTTTTTTTTAAGCCTCTGTGTGTGGGTGTTGCTGTTTTAAAGATTTTATTGTTAAGTAATCTCTACATCCAAGGTGGGGTTCAACCTCCCAACCCAGAAATCAAGAGTCACATGCTGTATAGACTGAGGCAGCCAGGTGCCCCTGACCTCTAACTTTTTGCCTTCAGCCTCTGCACCTCTTACTGGATGGCCTGATCAATTCCAACTCAATTGCAAAAATTGTTTTGTTTAATTTTTCCTTTGTTTCCTGTATTTGTTTTCCTCCTCATAAAGAGCAATCACTCCCCAGAACATAAAACAATATAACAACATCAAATATTGATAAAACAATATCAAATGGGAATGAGGTGAGGTCACTCCACCGGGACTCGGCCATTCTTGCTTTTTGTCAGGAAGAGTTCAGCTGAAAGTATGAGCAGATTTCATTTCCTTCATATATGACTGAGGCTCAAACAGTCCCCTGCACTTGCTCATGGTGTATTCTGCAAACACAGCAAGTTAGACACCAGGTGGAGTGTTTGAGAAGCGCACAGACGGGGCTCCACTCAGAAGCTGGGTGCCTGGGGCAAGTTATTTCACTTCTCTCTGTTTCTGTTTCCTCATCTGAAAAAACCTGCCTCCTTGGGTTGCTGTGGTTATGATATAGTTAATGGAAGTAAAGTTCCAGAACACTGTCTGATACAAGGCGAGTGCCAAGGAAGTTCTGTTTCTCATCATCTAAGGAGTGACTCCATCCTGTGGAGATAAAATCATAAAATTCCTAATTACCCCTCATGTTTTAGTTGTAACCCTAAATTACATATTCCTAGCGTTCCATACATTTGCCTCGATCTGTTTTTGTTTTTGTTTGTTTTTTGTTTTTTTCCCCCCAATTGAATATGCTGCAGACAAACTAAAGCCTGGTGTGTGTGTGTGCCTGAGGCCAGACTCACTTATTTCAGTGCTTCCTAACTCTGGCCCTCTCATGTCAAGGTTATGAGGATGTCACCTGTCTTCTCTAGTCTCATCACCTTTTCATGTCTACTCATAAAAGAGTAAGGACAAAATGGTCAACTCACCGGAGAACATTGAATCACAGGCCAAGGTAGCTTGAACTGAACGTGATCAAAAGCACTTACTGAGGGCACTGGGGAAATGGAAATGAAGTGTCTTTCCCCAGAGGGGCTCACACCTTCTTGAAGGGCAAACCTTCACTAAATCAAACTAGTCTTCGGAGTGCAGTGAAGGAGCATAGCTGGAGGCACAGGCATTCAGTCAAACCCAGAGGAGGGGATGAGGATCCTGGCTGTGGCCAGGAAGTGTGGTCACAGATGCCGGAATTGCACAGGGAAAATGGAGAAGTGGGCTGAAGTTGACTCTGCTACTTTCCTTCGGCAAATTAAAGTCTCTGCATCTCAGTTTCCTCATTAGAAAAGGAAGGATAAGATCCACCGCAAGGGTTACTTTAGAGGATTAAATGAGACATACAAATGTGGTTAGTCAGGGGCGCCTGGCTGGCTCAGTCAGTGAAGCATCTGACTCTTGATCTCTGGGTTTGTGACTTTGAGCCTCATGTTGGGTATAGAGATTACTTAACAAGGAAAGAAAAGAAAAGAAAAGAAAAAAGAAAAGAAAAGGAGAGGAGAGGAAAGGAAAGGAAAGAAAAGAAAAGGAAAGGAAAGGAAAGGAAAGGAAAGGAAGGAGGAAAGGAAAGGAAAGGAAAGGAAAAAGGGGGTTAGTAAATTGCTAGGCACATAGAAGGCGCATTGGCCAGGAGCAGTAGTGTAGGAGGAATGGAGACATTGGAACAAAGTAGATCGTCACAGGGGACAAAGTAAGTGGAATACATCATCCTTCACTGAGGAAAGAAAGTATCAGGGCAAACAGAGCTCACAGAGACTGGAGGAAACCAGTGAGAATCCCCAGGCCAGCCATGAACAGAGCCAAGAGTGAGCATGGCCAACCTCGCTCTCAGAGGCTGAGAATGAAGAAGGAAGAGCAGAGCTCTGAAGCTCCTGCCTGAAGTCCTCAGCTTTCTGCACGAGAGAGAGAAGGTGTATCCCTTGATGGTAAGAGTTGAGGTTGGGCAACGCTTGTAGGGAAGGGAGAGAGAGAGCCTTGCCCAGATCCACATGACAACATGGCTAAGGGACCAAGTAGAGGTGGGGGCACTACATGTGGTCAGTTGTGTGATTTCCTCCAATGTGGCTCACCAACCTGGTAACAGGACAAAAGGAAAGTAGTTGTATGTGTCCCAGGCAGAAGCTTTATGAAGAAGGTGGCAGAGGACAAGGCTGGCCTTGGTTGGAGTAATAGACCATAAAGTCAAGGTTATAGAGGAAGTGGAGTGAGATCGGGGAGGGCTGGTCGGGAAGGGACTCCAGGATTTGGGTTCCAGGAAAAGAAGTATCAATAGGATGGACCAGCAGGTGGAGTAGGAGAAAAGGGAGGCTCAGAGCCTGGGGAATCTGATGGTCGGTATAGAGCAATCTTGAGTGGTAACAAGATTTAAGGTGGGTCCCTAATGTGAAGGGGCAGATCCTTTATGGTTTTTCAGAGATGAGCAGCAATGCTAGATCACGATGGAAGTGAACAGAAGTTCTGAATGCCTACGTTAAGAGGTGCTTAAAATAAATTATCTAATATTAACCCCCCAAAACCCTTCAAGCTGGGAAATCGTGAAAAAATGGAAATCGAATAGATTGCCAAGGGTCTCAACAGCTGTGGAGCCAGGAATCTCAGATTTAATCCCAGGACTGACTGGTTCCAAAGCCCAGATTCTTTCCTCCTCCCCAGATTTCCCCACACAGGTGCCACTTGGGACCTTTCTAATTCATTCTTATCATTTTTTAAAGTTTATTTATTTAAATAATCTCTAATATGCAACATGGGGCTTGAACTCAAGACACTCAAGACAGAGGAGTTGCATACTCCTCTGACTGAGCCAGCCAGGCAACCCCATTCTTACCATTTTTCACAGCTCTCAGGGTTGGAATCTCTGACTCTTGAGATTCTGAACAGCCAGTAGGTGTGACCCGGCAAGCCCTGAGCAGTGATGAAATGCTTCTAAGCTCAGCCCCGTGTTTACCCCCTGCCTGGCAGCAAGATAAGTCTGGGTGAGGGCTGGGATTCTCAGCAGGGTAGACTCCACTGCAGAGGGGGTGAGGGTGAAGGGAAGAGCAACAGACAGTACCTGGACTTTCCTGTCGAGGCTCTGACTGCGTTTCCTGTGACTGACCTGCTCAGCAAGTCATTCATTCAGCAGGAGGAGGCTGGAGATGGTCACATCTGGGTTCCAATTCAGCTCTGGGACTTGAGTTGTGTGACTTTGGATCACATTGACTAACTTTCTCAGCTGGCCCAGAATTAAAGGGTTTTCTGGGATGTGAAACTTCAAGTGCTAAACCCAAGACAGTCCTGGGCGCCTGGCTGGCTCATCAGTAGACCATGTGGCTCTCAATCTTGGGGTCATGAGTTCAAGCCCCACCTGGGCATAGAGCTTACATTTAAAAATGAATGCGTGCGTAAATAAATAAATAAATAAATAAAACCAGGATGGCCCCAGGCACAATGGGGATGGTTGGTCACCCCAGATGGGCTATTCAATCCTTCTAAGCCTGAGTTTCCAAGTATAAAATGTGGCTATATGCTGTCTGCTTCTCTACTCCTCACTACTTGGGGTTGTGCCTTTCAGAGAACACAAGAGCAGGGAAAACAATTCAATTCCATCTGGTCAGGAGAAGTTGATTGACAGGTTGGCTATATGGTCCTTCATCCACTGAAGCCAAACTTCTGAAGTGCAAAGCAAGTTTTTTTTTTTTTTAATGTCTATTTAGTTTTGAGAGAGACAGAGTGTGAGCAGGGGAGGGGCAGAGAGAGAGGGAGACACAGAATCTGAAGCAGGCTCCAAGCTCTGAGCTGTCAGCACAGAGCCCAACACAGGGCTTGAACTCACGGACAGCAAGATCATGACCTGAGCTGAAGTCAGACGCGTAACTGACTGAGCCACCCAGGCACCCCTGCAAAGCAACTTTTTACTGACATTCTGCTTGGAGCCCTCACCTGTTGGGCTCGTGGTGTGACACGGACCCCTAGTCATGAGCCTCTTTACTTGACCCGCCTCCCCTACTGTTCCCGGCTACTGCCTCTTATGGCCAGGTGAGCGTGGCAAGATCTGAACACACCATGTTCAGCAGGCAGTGGTGAGACAAAGGTTGGGTGTGCGTGGATGCAGGCAGCTTGAAATATAAAACCCAGAACTCTGGTCACAGTATTATTGCATAATAAAAGGGGTCTTTAGGCTTCAGCCAGGATGGGAGGCATGAGCATGGCAGGAACAGAGCAGTCTTCCTGAAGGGTGGTCTTCCCTCATGCCTGCTGTTGGTCAATTCTCCTCTTGCCTGAGGTTGGTGCCCTCCACATGTTGCCCAGGAGCCAGGTGCACAGTGGACTCAACACAGTGCAGGAAGAAGCTGTGGAGCTGTAGTTGCTATGTAGGAGGGTGGGTTTTGAGCAGAAAGTAAGGAGAAGTGGGTGAACTCAGCAGTTGTAAATTTGGCCACCCATACTTCCTCAAAAAGGTGAACATAGTGTTACCATATGACTGAGAGGTCCTACTCCTAGGTATAGACCAAAAAGAAACTGAAAACGTATGTCCACACGAAAACCTATAGATGACTGTTCATAGTAGCATTACTTGGAATAACCAAGACGCGGAAACAATCCACGTGTCCCTAGACTGATGAATGGATAAAAAAATGTAGTATAGCCATACACTAAAATATTCAGCTTTAAAAAAAAAAAAACGAATGAAGTACTGGGGCGCCTGGGTGGCTCGGTCAGTTGAGCATCTGGCTTTTGGTTTCAGCTCAGGTCATGATCTCATGGTTTATGGGATCAAGCTCCATGTTGGGCTCTGTGCTGACAGTACAGAGCCTGCTTGGGATTCTCTCTCTCTTCTCTCTCTGCACCTCCCCCAACAGTCTCTCTCTCAACATAAATAAACATTTAAAAAAATGAGGTACTGATTCATTCAGCATGGATGAACCCTGAAAACGTTATGCTAAGTGAAAGCTGCCAGACACAAAAGGCCGCATGTTACATGATTGCATTTATATGAAATGTCCAGAATAGGCAAATGCATAGACACAGAAAATAAACAGTTGTTGGGGCGCCTGGCTGGCTCAGTCAGTTGAGCCTCCAACTTCAGCTTGGGTCATGATCTCGCAGCTCATGGGTTCGAGACCCACATCCAGCTTTGCGCTGACAGCCTGAAGCCTGCTTTGGATTCTCTGTCTCCCTCTCTCTCTGCCCCTCCCTGCTCTGTCTCTCTCTTTCTCTCTCTCTCAAAAATAAATAAACATTTAAAAATATTAAAAAGAAAACAGAAAGTTGTTGCCAAGGTCTGGAGGAGGAGGGAATGGGGAGTGACCACTAATGGGTACAGGGTTTCTTTTTGGGGTGATGAAAATGTTCTGAAATTAGATAGTGGGGATGGTTGCACAATCTTAGGAATGTATTAAAGCCCACTACATTGTATTGGGTGCACTTCATAGCATGTGAAATATAGCTCAATAGAAATAATAATAAACAAAGTTTGGCCACTCAGTCCTGGTCCTGGTGCCTGTAGAAAGTACAGCAATGGAGTGATGCCTTCAGGATCCTGTTGCTATACTTTGAAATTGGGGTGGGGTGTTAGAAGATGGATGGGTTTGGATGGGGATAGTATTCTGCACCCAGGATACAAGTGGATCCTCCAATTGGATCACCAGTGGCTAACTGCCCATGGAGGTAGTAAAATCTTTGTGATGAGTGGGGCTGTGATGGCCAGGTATGTTGTGGAGGGGATAAAGCTTAACATTTTCTTGAGACCATCCATCTCCACCATAATCAGGCTAAGAACCTGAGTATGGGCAGGCCCATTGATGTAGGAATTGGGAAAAGATGTGGTAGCCCCTTGGGCCCTCCTTTCTCATGGGAACATCTGGTGGGCAGCCATGTATCACAGAGTGCAGGGGAGATGCTGGCTATAGAAAGCCTAGAATGGACCTCAGTGACTTTCCAAGTGGCTTTATGGCAGAGAAATGGGACCCATGTCCCATTCACAAGTGGCCATGTGGGCAAGGCACTCCTACACATACTCAGCTCAACCGATAGCTTCCTTGAGAGAGATCCTTCAGGTCCCTTTATCTTTTTTTATGGCTTTGTTCTACTGTTTTTTTTTTTTTTTGGTTTCAATAGCATTGATTTCTGCTCTAATCTTTATTATTTCCTGTCTTCTGATAGTTTTGGGTTTTATTTGCTGTTCTTTTTCTAGCTCTTTGAGGTGTAATGTTAGGTTTTATATCTGAGAACTTTCTTCCTTCTTTAGGAAGGACTGAATCGCTATATAGTTCCCTCTTATGACTGCCTTTGCTGCATCCCAGAGGTTTTGGGCTATGGTGTTATCATTTTCATTGGCTTCCATGTACTTTTTAATTTTCCTCTTTAACTTCTTGGTTAGCCCATTCATGCTTTAATAGGATGTTCTTTAGTCTCCAAGTATTTGTTATCTTTCCAAATTTTTTGTGTGGTTGATTTCAAGTTTCATAGTGTTGTGGCCTGAAAATATGCATGGTATCATCTCAATTCTTTTGTACTTTTTGAGAAAAAAATGAAAACATCTGAAAATCTGAGAAAATGAATACAATGGAATAGAACTTGAAATGATGAAAGTCAAATAGAATTTGAAAAATTTACAAAAAAGTAAAAAATTTAGTAGAAAAAATAAAGGAAAATATTAATAAAAATTGAAAATCAAAATAAATTTTTTCTCTTTCTGTATTCAAGTAAAAGAAAAGAAAGAAAAAAAGGAAAAAAGAAAATTTAATAGATGGACCAGGAAACAGTCTGAAATATGATTGATTTACATCGTTTTCCCCTTGAAGTCAAACTACGAAGCACTTTATAGTCCGTAAACTAAGCAGGTGGAGAGATTGTGGTGTTCCTGAAGAGCGAGGTTGGCCTAGTTGGGCAGGGCTTAGTGTAACAGCTCGTTCTCCACTAGATGGCCCTGCTTAGCTTACTGGGGTGGATTGTTGTGGGGCCTGTAGGTATGTATGCCCATGCAAGGGCAGGGTGAAAATGGTGTCACCCAGCTACGCAGTCTAGTATCAGAACTCTGTGCTCTCCCCAACCAGGAACTGCGAACCTGTCCTATGTCTCCAGTTTCCATCCACTCCCCACTTTTACACTGTCTGTGACCACGCCATCAGGTTGCCAGGCGGCACCTCCCTCCTGAGTTTTATCTGAGATACGGCTGTGTTTCCTGACCCCTCACTTCTGAGGGACTGTGGCTTTGACCTGCTCAGATCCTCTGGGGGAGGGTCTCACTGAGCAATGGCCGGGTTCCGTCCACACCCAGGAACGTTCGCAGGACCTTCCTGCTGCCGGTGTCCAGAGACTTACGGCTGGGTGCCAGCCTACCCCAGAAAAAGTTCACGAGATCATGTGCAACAGCGTTTCCGGGATTGTGGAAAATCACCCATGGCCCGAAGACCTTCCAGACCCACTCTTCTCCTGGGAATTCACCCTTCCCACCAGAGCACCACTAGGAATTTGAGCTGTGGAGTTTCAGACTCTGCACTCCCCTTGTTTATAGAGTCTTAATGGAATTTAAACCCTCTCCTTTCTCCTTTCTCCCTTTTTATTTAGTTCAGTCCCTACAGCTGTTCCCACTTTTCCACCTTCTCTCCAGCTGCTTTTGTGGGGGTGCTTTTCCCATACTCTCCCCCCATCTGTGTCCTCTCTCCTCAAGCAAAACAACTCCCTGCCCTCCGTCTCCTATCTCCCCAAGTTCACCTCTCTGCACCACGTACCTGCTGAGTTCTGTGGTTCAGGTTGTGCAGATTGTTGTGGTAATACTCAAATCAGTTTTCTAGGTGTGCAGGATGGTTTAGTGTTGATCTGGCTGTATTTCATGTACATGAGACAGAGAAAAAAGTTCCGTGCTGTTCTGCCATCTTGGCTCCTCCTTCCCATCTTTTCTTTTTTAATCCTTTTTTAAGTTTATTTATTTATTAAGAGAAGGAGAGAAAGAGAGAAAGAGAACAAGTGGGGGGGGCAGAGAGAGAGGGAGAGAGAGAGAATTCCAAGAATTCTCTACAGTGTCAGAGAGGAGCCCAATGCAGGGCTCAAACTCACGAACTGTGAGATCATGACCTGATGTTCAACTGACTGAGCCACCCGGGCACCCCAGGTCCCATTATCTTCTGATGGGGACTGTGAGCTTTGGCTGCAGAGAGCTGTTAAGGTAGAGAGGTGGCTAGATTGGACAGGTGGGATCCAAGCAGAAGTGAAGGAAGGAATCCCAAACAGGCTCCACACTGTTGGCATGAAGCCCAGTTTGGGGATCATGAACCGTGAGATCATGACCTGAGCCAAGATCCAAGAGTTGGATGCCTAACCAACTGAGCCACCCAGGCACCCCTCAAAAATATTAAGCTATGTTTTAAATGATAGGAGACACTTAAGAATCAAACATCCAATATTGATTCCAGATCCTGTCGGATCTTCCTGGTTTTAATAATGTTTACCCTTCTAGTGTTTTGTTTGGTTTTGATTAAATTTTAAGTTTAAATTTTATTTTAGTAGGTTCCACACCCAACATGAGGCTTGAACCCACAACCCTGAGGTTAAGAGTCACATGCTCCACCGACTGAGCCAGCCAGGTATCCTTAGTGTTTTGTTTTTTTAAGGAATGACTAATTAAAACAGAATGTACATAATTTTCAGATTTTATTTATTTATTTATGTAGACTTAAAATTTTTATTGTTGTAAATACATGTAACAAAATGTATTATATTAACCTTTTTTTAAACTTTATATATTTTGAGAGAGAGTGTGTGTGTGTGCACGTGCAAGCAAGCAAGCAAGTGGGGGAGGGGCAGAGAGAGAAGGAGAGAGAGAATCCCAAGTAGGCTCCATACTCAGTGTGAAGACTGACTTGGGGCTTGAACCCACGAACCAGAAGATCATGACCTGAGCCGAATCAAGAGTCAGATGCTTAACCGACTGAGCCAACCAGGTGTCCCTTTAACCTTTTTTTTCCCCTTAAGTTTATTTTTTTAGTAATCTCTACACTCAATGTGGGGCTTGAACTCATGACCCCAAGATCAAAAGTCACATGCTATTCCAATCAAGCCAGGCAGGTGCCCCAATCTTAACCATTTTTTTTGTGTCCAGTTCAGTGGTATCAAGTTCAGATTTTATTTTAAGGCTTATGATCTCATCAAATTATAATCACATCGGGTTGGCATATGTCCTAAAGCCAGGAACCTCGGGACTCTCCATTTCCACCAACCCCCATCCCATGCCACATTTTGTGCTCCTTCTGGACCTTTCCTCAAAACCATCAGGACAGAGCAATGTGAGTCAGGCTGCCCTTGGGACTATCTTGTAAGACACTAACATTTCAACATATTTTTGTAGCCTTTCTCATGAAATGACTATCATTTTGCAAAAGCAAATATTCACACCTAGTAAGAATTGTGTTCAGGTCGCTTGCCAGACCAGGAATTTATATCTATGCTTCTCCCATCCCCCCCCCCCCCATATCCATGGGTTGTGTGACTTTTGGCAAACACAGCCTATGTGCAGGGACTGCGTGTCATCTGTCAGCGAGCGAGTCGAACTAGACAATCTTGGAAGGGACCCGAGTGGCTGAACAACACTCCCTCCTCACTCTGTGCTCCCAGGTTCCTCCGAGCCTCACCCCAGGGGAAGGGAGCCGGGATGGCAAATGTTCAGGGTCTTGGAGACAGGCCTGAGCCTGATTTTTTACCCAGATTCTCCCAAGAGGCCTACTCTGTTGTTGCCCAAGCCTCACCTCACAGATGGCTTCCAACCAAAACTGAGACTAAATGGTCTGAAGACAAAGAGATGCGTGTTCAAGAAAGGTATGGGGAAGACTGGTCAAGCAGGAGGGGGGGTGTGGCTAGATGGCAGCGGCAGGTTTGGAGGGGCGCAGGGGCAGGTTTGGAGGGGTGCAGGGGCTGGGCCAGGGCCAGGGCAACCACTCGAGAGCAGGCAGAGCGAGGCGCCTGGGGCCTGGCTACGGGGTGAGACTGAGTTCAACACAACCACTGCCCATTCCGGCCGGCCCCACCTCTCTCCAGGAAACGCCTCCCCACCACATTGACCACATCCCCCCAGGTTGCCTTGGAAACACTCCCCGGGGCAAGAGGATTTGGGGCACTGTTGCCCAGCAACAGGTGGTGCCCGCCTTTCCGGCCCCATCTGAGGCAACTGCCCGGCACCCAGCACAGGGAGGAGTGCTCTGAAGGGAGAGGCAGGAGCCCTGGGGCTGCCCTGACATAAGGTGAGGCGGGCGGGAGGCCGCTGCAGGTGGGGGACCTGGAGGGCAGAGAGAGCGGGTCGAGACAAACAAGGGAGGCACAGTTGGCCAGGGCCAGGGCAGAGGCGGAGAGGAGAGGCGGGGACAGGTGCAGAGGCGGCGCCCGGGACGTGGCAGGACAGCAAGCTCAGTGGAACCTGCAGAGAGCAAGATCAACTCCAAGGAGAGTCGTGAGGGCACAGGAGCACCCAGGTGCCAGCCATCGGTGGGAGGGGGCGCACACGCAGGGTGGGAGTCGAGAAGGGAGGTTCTCGTTTCCGCACCCACCACTTCCTCTGAGGCCCAAGCAAGATGTGGCGGAGCTTAGACAGCAGGAAAGAATCCCTGGGGCCCTTACAGTTTTGTCTGAGGCACTCCCGGGTCTGGGCGGTGGGGGGAAACAGGGCTTCTGGAAGCAGGTTCGGGAGCCTGAGCAGGAGGGGCAGCTGCTGACCCAGGTGGGATGCTGGCTTTTTAGCCTTCCGCCTATCTGTCGCCGACTGGGCCGCCTTTGCTCCTCAGTCTTCCGGGGTCTGTTTCCCAGGCCAGATACGGAGCCCCTCAGGCCTCTGTCTTCTCATTCTTGTTTGGACACACGCTGCCTCTCTCTTCCTGTAGCTTTCTCATGTGCTCCTGACCCCCTGTCTCTTCAGATGCCTTCAACCCCAGAGCAGCCCTCTGGGCACATGGAGGGACTGTCTGAGTCGGAGCTGGTTACATGGCCTCCACTGCCCTGTGGGCCCTGCATCCCCATCATGCTGGCCCTGGCCTCCCTTGCCGCCCTCTTCCTCCTAACCACAGCTGTGTTGGCCGAACGCCTCTTCCGCCGCTCTCTGCACCCAGACCCCAGCTACCATGCACCCACCCTGGTCTGGCGCCCCGGAGGAGAGCTGTGGATCGAGCCCAGGGGCACTCCCCGAGAGCGCTCAGAAGACTGGTATGGCTCTGCGGTCCCCTTGCTGATGGACGGGGCTCCAGATCCTCCCACCCCTGGGGGCACCTTGGAGGCCCGAGCCACAGCCCCACCTGCCCAGACAGCTCCACTCTCCCCTCCCAGCTCCTTGGTCCTCCAGAGCCCACCCAGGGCCCCAGGCCGCAGCACCTTCTGGGGGCCCCAGGCTTTGGAGGAGAGGCCCTGTGCTCCGGGTCTGGTGAGCTGGGCTGAGCCTGAACTGAGGCCAGAGGCCAGCATGTACTTGGGGAGCCCCCAGCCCCGGAGGCAGCGGCTAGGGAGCCCTGATCCTGAGTGGGGTCTCCAGCCACGGGTCACCCTGGAGCAGATCTCAGCTTTCTGGAGGCGTGAAGGTCGGACCAGTGTGGGGTTCTGATTCCCCAGGGCCTGGAGGGCTGGCCTCTCCGAGACACCTAAAGAAGGCCCTACCTCAGAGTGTCTCTCTGAGGCCTTAAGACTCTGAGGCTCCAGCCCAAGAGCCCCAGTTCATACTTGGGCCCACAGGGAAGAAGGCCCCTCCCAAGGCCTTTTACATCTGGATTTCAATTCCCTGGATCTGGGGCTGGGCAGGCACTGTATGGACAGAGCATGTGCTGCAGGGAAGCCCAGAAGTGTCTCTCTGGCTGCCCAGGGCCGAGGCACAGAGAATTGGAGGCGGGGCCGACTAGGGGCCAGAAGCCGCCAAAATCACGTTCTAGATTAAGAAAGATCTCAAGATAACAAACAGGAAGGAAATAGCATCATCACAGAAGCTTCCACCTTCCTTCACTGTGCACCTAAGATGCCGACATCAGAGTGCAGCGGTCCTGTGGATGCCGGAGAACAGACTGAGTGTGGATGACGAGGGTCAGTCCTGCCAGCAGGAGAGGACAGGAAGCCAGCCTCCCAGAGCCACGGCTCATGCCTCCAGGAAAACACAGACAGAGGTCAAGAGCAGGCAAAGGAGCATCTCACTTCATCCAAACTGTAGCTTTGACCCCATCTTGCAACAGGGAACTTGGTCAGCCAAATTGGAGAGGCCCCTCCTTGCCTCCAGCTAGGACCTCGAGTCAGTGGCGATCAGCGGGCAGCGGTCCCATGAAAGCTGACACCTGGCAGCCCTCGGACTCTGACCCTCCAGGGTGAGGGAGGCCGGCCGACGCGATCTGAGTTTGATCCAGTACGAAAAGGAACACTGTCGCAGGGCAGAGCGGCTCCCAGTATGCGGTCTCTGGCCATCCTCCCTCCCAGCTTGCTGGATCAATCCAGACAGACAGATTTGCCCCACGACAGGCTTATTTGTAATGCTCCACCCGGTAGAAGTGGAGCCCAGAGATGTCCTTGATTCTATAGCCATCTGTATCAGCTGGGCTCCCCTCTGGGAGGAGAGCCAGGAGCTGCATTCCCAGGGGTCCGATTTCCCAAACATTCAGCCACGCATGTTAGGATTTTTGCCTTATCACTTTAGCACCTGTACTATTATTTACTTTATATGTTTCTGTAAGGTAATTTACTATTTGTTTAATAAATTTATTTTAAAAGGAACATTTTTTGTATCACTTCTGCAAATGGAAAACAAGTTATCACTTGCCATAAATAGAAAGTAAAACATGAAAATAAATACAAGGTTAAACAAAGATGATATGTTCTAAGTAGACATTGTTCCCCGCTGGAACCATTCATTGACCCAAAGATCTGCTCTTTCTTTTTTTTTTTTTTTAATTAAAATTTTTTTAATGTTTATTTATTTTTGAGAGCAAGACAGAGACAAAGGGTGAGTGGGGGAAGGACAGAGAGAGAGAGAGAGAAAGAGAGAGACACAGAATCCGAAGCAGCCTCCAGGTTCCGAGCTGTCAGCACAGAGCCCGATGCGGGGCTCAAACCCACAAGCCGTGATATCATGACCCGACACAAAGTCAGATGCTTAACTGACTAAGCCACCCAGGCACCCCTCATTTTTTTTAAATGTTTATTTATCTTTGAGAAAGCACAAGCGGGGGTGGGGCAGAGAGAGGGGAACAGAAGATCCAAAGCTGGCTCTGCACTGACAGGCTGACAGCACAAGCCCAAAGTGGGGCTCAAACTAGTGAACCTCGAGATCATGACCTGAGCCAAAGTCAGATGCTCAACCGACTGAGTAACCCTGGCGCCCCATGCTCTTTCTATGTCAAAAGAAAAGAGAACTGATGGGTCAGCAAGTGTTAGGAACGTGTTAGATATTCTAGAACCATCCTGTGACATTCCCCCAGAAGTACTGAGACAGACTGAGAGCCCCCCATGGGGAGCAGCCACCCTGTGCTATTTAATGGCCAGGAACCTCCCAAGTTCACATGCAGGAAATGGTGCTGGGCAGGGACCAATAATCAGCTCTTCCTTCCTGTTTGGGACAGCCTGGACCTCCCGTCTCGCTCTTGGGATGCCAGAAGTCAAAGTAACAGCAGGCACCTTCTCTGAGCCAGGCCCTGGGGTGGAGGAATGAGCCCTTGGCCCAGGCTCTCAAGGAGCTCAGACTCTCCAGTGGCAGGAGCAGGGGTTGAAGGGGGTGCCATAACCCAGGGACACATAACTGATACAAGATAGAGATCAGGGCCCCTGTCCCACCTCGGTAACTCAGGAGCTGGATAAGGATGTCACTTCTCAATGTCGTCATCAGCTGATGGGACTGGGTTGTGGGGACTCTGCCCACGAGGAGCAAACACACAGCCCACCAGGGAAACAAAGCAGACATACAGTGTTCAGAGCTTAGATGTCAGCCTGCCAAGCGCTCGGCAGAGGCAAGGCCGCCACTCTCCATCTGGCTTTGCCACCTACTCCCTCGGAGACTTCAGAAAAGTGATTTTTATGGTACTAGGACTCACCTTCTTTTTCTGCAGAAGAAAGTCGCAAGTTGAACAAGATGCCCTATGGCAACTTCTATAGCTGTGACCTCTAAGGATTCTATAAAATGATAAAGGAGTGGGGCACCTGAGTGGCTCCGAGGGTTAAGTCTGACCTCAGCTCAGGTCATGATCTCGCGGTTCTTGGTTTCGAGCCCTGCATCAGGCTCTCTGCTGTCAGCTCAGTGCCTGTTTCAGATCCTCTGTCTCCCTCTCTCTCTCTGATCCTCCCCCCGCCGTCTGTCTCTCTCTCTCTCAAAAATAAATAAACTTTTTAAAAAAATGAAAGAAGGGTGTGTGCATTTAAAACAATGAAAGAAGGGTGTGTGCATACAGTGATGAGTGTGATCTTCCTGAGGTAGAGCCCAGAGTCCTCTTTACACTCCCAAACCCAGACCAGGGGCCACACACACAGGAGCCCAAAGACAGGGGAACAGATGACTAAGTGGGTGGCTTAACAGAGGCATTAGTTTTACCCTTTTTCCTTTCTGTTTTTTTAAAATTTTTAAAAGTTTATTTTCATTTATTTATTTATTTATTTATTTATTTTGAGAAAGAGAGAGTGTGTGCACAAGCAGGGGAGGGGCAGAGAGAAAGAGAGACAGAATCCCAAGGAGGCTCTGCACCATCAGAGCCTGATTTGGGACTCAAACTCATGAAGTGTGAGATTATGACCTGAGCGGAGATCAAGAGTCTGATGCTTAACCGACTAAGCCACCCAGGAGCCCCACACGCTTTTCTGTTTTAAACCTCTCTGCTGCTTGTTTTTAACATCTTCTAATTACTTTTTCACATTGAGTCCTTCGTTTAAGCCTTTAGGTGCTTAAGATATACTTATTTATGGTCCTTCATTTGATACTTCTGTTGTCTGGAGTTCGAGGGTGCTTACTCTCATCCATGACAGATGGTTTCTTCTTATGCTTTCTAATTTGGGGCTGTGAACTCAGAGTCAGCAGGCCTTTAGCAGTGGGAATCCACGTGACCAGGTTTGAGGGTGTCTTTCTAGAGAGGTTCTGGGTTTGCTCCTGCTAACATGCTTCAAGGGTATTACCAACCCTGGACTAATGTATTTGTTCATTCTGTCAGGGCTTCCATGACCATGCAGATGCTCTAAACTTGAACCCCAAATCCCCGTAAGGGCCAGCCATTGGTAATGGATTCTCAGGAGAGATTTTCTATTGCCATGAGATCTCAGGGTGAGCCAGAGTTCTTTTATACTCTTTGAGCTGATAGAAATGGAAAGATTTTCTTTCTAGTCTACTCTTTTTTTTTAAGTTTATTCCTTTATTTTGAGAGGGAGACTGCAAATGAAGGAGGGGCAGAGAGAGAGAGAGAGAGAGAGAGAGAGAGAGAGAGAATCCCAAGCAAGCTCCTCAATGCCAGCACAGAGCCCTGACTCAGGGCTCGAACCCACAAACTGAGATCACGACCTGAGCCAGAGTCAAATGCTCAACCGACTGAGCCACCCAGCTGCTCCATTTCTAGTCTATTCTTTCACTGAAGGGTATCACCCTCTAAGGGGTTGAGCTTTATATTAGGGTATCAGATTTCAATGCTCCAGGTGAAGCATATCTCCAATGTCTAGGCAGGTGTAAAACCCAAGCCCCTCCATTGCCAAGATCAACACAACCACACGGCCCCCTCACAGCTCTGGTTTTCAATGTCCTCTATGTGGGGGGGGGGGGATTCCCCTTACTTTCTTGAAACCCAGTTGTGCATTTCAAAGCATGTTTACTTGATTTTATGCTGAATTTCTAAATGTTTCAAGGTGGGCATGTGTTTGTCAGGTTATACCATTCCCAATATCACAAGGGCCAGACTTTTCCTCTATAATGAACTTCAAATCTCTTCCACTGTAACCAGCCAACCTAGCCGTGAATTCTCCATCCTTCACCACACGTTGCCTTGCACCTCCTACCCAGCCAGACTTCAGAAAGAGCCGTCTGTCCTAATCATCTGCGTTTTCTCCTCTCCCCAGCACCTGCGCCCTGCTGCAGGCTTCCGCATGCTCCCAGCACTCCAGAGAAGCCGCTTTCACCAAAATCATGGCCTACATATTTTACTGAAAGGGCACTGGGCAGCCTCCTGCAGGCAGCATCAGACATGTTGATTCTTTTCTTGACACATTCTCTTCACTGGGCTTCTGTGACTCTACACATAGCTGATTTCCCTTGCCTCCCTCTGGCCATCCTCTCTGGCCTTTTTGTTGTCGGTGTTCTTCAGAGGTCAGTCCTGGAGTGTTTTTGTTCTCTGACACAGTTTTTCTGGACAATCTCACTCATGACCGGGGCTCTACCTGCTGTCTCATACTTGACAAGCCCTGAGTCTCCACCTCCAATGGCAGCAGATACGGTCCATATTCTATCATTATTCCAAAGTAATAGTAACAGGGGATGAGAAACAAGATGATTAACTGGAAGATTATCTCAGAGCCACTCCACAGCTATCCCTGGGAACAGAGTCAGTATTCATCCCCAAGATAAAACCAGAAAAAAAGAGGGGCCCCTGGGCGGCTCACTTGGTTAATGTCTGACTTCAGCTCGGGTCATGATCTCGCGTTTGTGAGTTCTAGGCCCATTTTGGGCTCTGCACTCTGCACTTTCGAATCCTCTGTCTCCCTCTCTCTCTGCCCCTTCCTCTCTCTTTCTCTCTCAAAAGTAAGTAAACATTAAAACAAAACAAGACAAGACAGAAAAAAAGAAAATGCAGCGGTCACGCATTCACATGGGTCAAGAAGCCAAGCAGGAGACATAGGAGACCAAGTGGACTAAGGGACAGAAGTGGGAAGGGACCACATGCCTGTCTGTAGGATAGAAGTCACTAGGCTCTACTAATCATGTCTGTCTTGATTTTCCAGCAGAAGCCAGAAATCCAGATATTTAGGTAAAATCAAGCAAAACGTTGGCCACTTTAGATAGATAGCTAGATAGAGAGATATAGATGTAGATATAGATATAGATACAGGTCAGAGGTTCTTGTTCCCCTTCCCCCCACCCAGGTGACACTTGGCAATGTCTGAAGACATTTTTGGTTATAACATCTAGGGAGATACTGCTGGTATCTAGTGGATAGAGACCAGAGAGCCTGCTAAATATCCTACAGCACACAGGAAGCTCTCCCACCACCAAGAATTACCTGGGTAAAGTCAATACTGTGAAGGTGGGGAAAACCCTGACTGAAGACCATCTGGGAGCAGGCTGCCACGCCTCACACCACCAAAGGCGGTGTCCAGATAAAAAGCCAAATGAAGCAAGTCTGTGGGCCACGTGTGAGTCATGAACCATCAGCTGGAGATGACTTTTTTAAATTATTTAAATTTTTTTTTACTTTTAAAGAGAAAGAGGAAGAGTACATGAGTGGAGAAGAAGGGCAGAGGAAGAGAGAGAGAATCTTAAGCAGGCTCCATGCTCAGTGCGGAGCCTCACGTGGGTCTCAATCCCATGACCCTGGGATCATGACCTGAGCTGAAATCAAGAGTCAGACACTCAACTGACTGAGCCACCCAGGCACTCCTCTTTTTTTTTTTTTTTATTTTATTTTATTTATCTATTTTTTAATGTTTATTAAATTAAATTTTTTTAATTTTTAAATGTTTATTTATTTTTGAGAGAGAGAGAGAAACAGAGTGTGAGCGGGGGAGGAGCAGAGAGAGAGGGACACACAGAATCCGAAGCAGGCTCCAAGCTGTCAGCACAGAGCCCAACGCGGGGCTTGAACTCGCAAACCACGAGATCATGACCTGAGCCAAAATCAGACGCTCAACTGGTTGAGTCACCCAGGCATCCCTGAATTTTTTTTAATGTTTATTTATTTTTGACAGAGAGAGACAGAATGTGTTCGGCATAGAGGCAGAGAGAGAGGGAGACACAGAATCCGAAGCAGGCTCCAGGTTCTGAACTATCATCACAGAGCCCAAGATGGGGCTCAAACTCACTAACCTTGAGATCATGACCTGAGCTGAGGTCAGATGCTTAACCGACTGAGCCAACCAGGCGCCCTGAGCTCTCTTTTTAAACAAACTTGAATCCATGCCTGGGAAGTCTCCTGAAGTGGGTATGGAGGATCCCTCCTTGTCTTGGCCTTTGGTGGTATGAGGCATGGCAGCCGCTCCCAGATGGTCTTCAGTCAAGGTCCTCCCCACCTTCACCCATTGACTTTGACCCAGATAATTCTTGGTGGTGGGAGACTTTCCTGTATGCTGTAGGATATTTAGCAGGCTCTCTGGTCTCTATCCTTAGATACCAGCCATATCCCCCTAGATGTTACAACCAAAAATGTCTTCAGACATTGCCAAGTGTCACCTGGGTGGGGGAAGGGGAACAAGAATCTCTGATCTAAGCGAAGCATTTTTATCAATTAATGCACCTGCCCACAGAACTTGCAGCCTGTTCAGGATAGGCCTGCTGGGAACTGTGTGGGCCTCCTCTTACTTTCAGTAGCACCTGAAAAGATTAAGATGCAGACAGCCCTGGAGGAAACAAATAAATGAGATAATACTCAGAGGTTTCTAGGAAGACATTGTAATTGGAGACCAAGTAAAAGTTCTGGAAATTACAAATATAATTGCCCAGCTTAAAAAGTTAATTGGGCTGCCTGGGTGGCTCAAAAAGTTAATTGGGCTGCCTGGGTGGCTCAATGGGTTAAACATCTGACTCTTAATCTTGGCTCAGGTCTTGATCTCAGGGTCATGAGTTCAAGCCCCGGTTTGGGCTCCACCCTCGCATGAAGCCTACTTAAATTAAAAAAAAAAAAAAAAAGTTAACCCAAGGAAGGTATGAGATGAAAAAGTTTTTAAAAATTTCTCAGGATATAGAGAAAAATGAGGAAGAAATGGAAAATATGAAGGAAAAGTTAAGAGATGAAGGATCAATCTATTCAATATTCATCTAACAGAAGTTCAAAAAAAGAGCACTGAGAAAATGGAAGAGAGGAAATAATCAAAGATTCTCTTTGATTGAGAAAAAACATGTCGAATTACTTTTAAAAAATACTTAAATTACTTAAAAAAATAAACAGAGAAAACAGGTCTGTAAAATGACCCTCACCTGGCTACACCCTGGATCATCTGAAAGCTCTTGGAAACACACACACCAAGATGCCCGCTTCTCCTCAAGGTTGAGTAACGGACACCAGGTTCACCCTCCCGCCAGAAACCACCACCACCACGCAACAAAACCAGACAAAACACCAGAAACAACGGTTTTCAACACACTGGACACCAAGCAATGAAAGACAGAAACAGATGCATCGCAATCCCAGAGAGAAAGGAAAACAAGCGAGGTTTGTCCTTTGAGGACACCAGGGGGCTGTGCTCAGGACCCTTTCCCATGAGCCAGACTAGCAATGTGACAAGGTGGAGGGCAGAGTGTCCAGGAAGGGTTTGGCTTAGTAGTGGGGGGAATAAGCAACCCTAAGCTGAGCACTGCTGTGCACCTGCCTGACAAATCAGACAGATTACAAAAGGATCTGGCACTCAGCAAGGTAAAATTCACAATGCTGGCCAAGCAGTCACAGATGACCAGGCAGGCAGACAGGCAGGAAACATGACGCAGAATGAGGACAATAACCAATCAACTGAAACCAACCCAGAACGGATACAAGCACATTAGTGTGCTGTGGGATGACCTCAAGTGGTCTAATATGTGAATAACTGGAGTTGAAGGAGAGGAGAGACAGAGGAACAAAGGAACAAGATTTTAAGATCTAAGGGCTGAATAATTTCCAAACTTGATGAAAATTATAAACCCACAGATACAAGAAGCTCAACAAACCTCACACACAAGAATCTACACCGAGGCACACCATGATCCAATTGCCCAATGGGGCACCTGGCTGGCTTAGTCAGTAAAGCACACAACCCTTGGGCTCAGGGTTGTAAGTTCGAGCCCCACATTGAGTGTGGAGATTACTTAAGAAATAAAATCTTTAGGGGTGCCTGGGTGGGTGGCTCAGTTGGTTAAACATCTGACTTCGGCTCAGGTCATGATCTCATAGTTAGTGAGTTCAAGCCCCACATCTAGCTCCATGCTGGTGGCGAGGAGCCTGCTTGGGATGCTCTCTCTCTCCCTCTCCCTCTCTCTCTCTCTGCCCTTTCCCCACTCTCTCTCTCTCTCAAAAATAAATAACCTTTTAAAATAAATAAATAAATAAATTTTAAAGGGGCTCCTGGGTGGCTCAGTTGGTTAAAGATCTGAATCCTGATCTCAGCTCAGGTCTTGATCTTGGGGTCGTGAGTTCAAACATTATGTTGGGCTCCGTGCAGGGCGGGAAGCCTACTTAAAAAAAGAAAAAAAAAAAGGCAAAGCCCAAACTCATGGATCCAGAGAACAGACTGGTGTTTGCCAGAGGTGGGGAGTGGGGGGTGGGCAAAGTGGGTGAAGGGGGTCAAAAGGTACAAACTTACTGTCATAAAATAAATCCTGAGGATGCAATGTACCATGTGGTATGTATAGTTAACAATACTGGAATCTATATTGGAAAGTTGCTAAGAGAGTAGATCTTAAAAGTTCTCCTCACAAGAAAAGAAAATTGTGACTATGTGCGAGGATGGATGTTAACTAGACTTCTTGTGGTAATCATTTTGCAATGTACACAGATATTGAATCATTACATTGTATACTTCAAACTACTTCAAACTGTTATATTTCAGTTACATCTCAATTCAAAAAAAAAGTGAGGGCAAAAAGAGACGTTTTCAGATTTACAAAAGATGAACCCGAAAAGACCCACACCAAATGAAAATGTGAAATGATATCCTTCAAGCAGCAGGAAAATAATCCTAGAAGAAATCAGGATTTACAAAAGGAATGGGGAGCATCAGAAATAGTAGATATAGGGACACCTGGGTGGCTCAGTCGGTTTGGTGTCCAACTCTTGGTTTCAGCTCATGTCATGATCTCACGGCTTGTGAGTTTGAGGCACGCATCAGGCTCCATGCTTACAGCGTGGAGCCTGCCTGAGATTCTCTCTCTCCCTCCTCTGCTCTCTCTCTGTCTCTCAAAATAAATAAACTTAGATATAGGGGCATCTGGCTGGCTCAGTCTGTAGACCATGGGACTCCTGATCTTTGGGTTGTGAGATTAAGCCCCACGTTGGATATTGAGATTATGTAAAAATTTTAAAAATCTAAAAAAAAAATAGTACACACATGGAGATGTATATATATGTATGTATGTATGTATGCATATACATACATATGACTTATTTTCTTATTCTTTAAGTACCTTTCAAGGATAATAGATTTTTTTCAACAAAAAGAATAGTATATTGTGGGAAGTTGAATATATATAAAAGGCAAGAAGGGGAGAAATGGAAGTCTACAACTGTACTGTTTTTATATTATGTATGATGTGGCGTAAAGCCCCTCAAAAGCAGACTAACATAGGTTAAAGATGAATGCTATAAACCCTAAAGTGCGCACGCGCGCACACACAAACACACACACACACACGCAAAGAGTTATAGCTCATAAGACAACAAAGGAGGAAAAAATATATTAAAAAACCTCCAAAAAAAGGCATAAGATGGGACTCCTGGGTGGCTCAGTCAGTTAAGTGTCTGACTTCGGCTTGGGTCATGATCTCGTGGTTCATGAGTTCAAACCCCATGTCAGGCTCTATGCTCGTGAGTTCGAGCTGCGCATCAGGCTCTGTGCTGACAGCTCAGAGCCTGGAGCCTGCTTTGCATTTTGTGTCTCCCTCTCTCTCTGCCCCTCCCCTGCTTGCTGTCAGTCTCTGTCTCTCTTGAAAATAAATAAACATTAAAAAAATTTTTTAAGGCAACAAAAGAGGAAAAAGAGAACAAAGAACAAATTAAAAAAAAAAAACAAGTAGCAAGATGACAGATTCAATTCTAACCATATCAATGATTACATTAAACATCAATAGTCCAGGTTAGATTGGAAAGGAAGAAGTAAAACTATATTTTCACACAATCTTATATATAGAAAATCCTAAGAAATCCACAAAAAATCATTTTAACCAATAAATAATTTTGACATGGTTGTAGGATACATAATCAACACATAATATATATTAGTTCATGAAAAGATGTCCAGCGTCATCAGTCATTAGGGAAATACAAGTCAAAACCGCAACAGGACACCACTTTACACCCACTAGGATGGCTAGAATAAAAAAGACAGATAAAAATAAGTAGTGGTGAGGATGTGGAGAGATTGGAACTCTTGTACATTGCTAGTGGGTACGTAAAACGATGGCAAAACAGCTTTGGAAAGCAGTTGGGCAGTGCCTCAAAAAGCTAAATATTGGGGTGTCTGGGTGGCTCAGTTGGACAAGCATTGGGTACTTGATCTCAGCTCAGGTCTTGATGTCAGGGTTGTGAGTTCAGTCCTCTATGCTGGGCGTGGAGCCTACTTAAAAAAAAAAAAAAAACACGTTAAGCCTGACCCAGAAATTCTCTAGGTGTATATACCCAAGAAACATTCAAAACATAAGTTTACACAAAATCCTGTCCATGAGTCTTTACAGCAACATTATTCATAATAGCCAAAAAAGTGGAAGCAAGACATACGTGCATCAACGATGAATGGATAAACAAAACGTGGTCTACTCACGAAATGAAATATTATTCAGCCACAAAAGGAAATGAATTACTGATGCGTGCTACAATGTGCATGAACCTTGGAAATATGCTAAGTGAAGTCAGTCAGACCCAAAAGGCCAAATACTGTGTGATTCTGTTTATATGAAGAGGAAAATCCATAGAGACAGAAAGTAGAATAAAGGTTGCAGGTGGCTGAGGGGAATGAGGAATGGGTATGGGGTTTTATGGGGGTTCTCTGGGAGATGATTAGGATATTTGGAAATTATATAGTGGGGATGGTTTCACAACTCTATAAATATACTAAAAACCATTGGGTTGGACATTTTGAAAGGGTGAATTTTGTGGTATCAAATTACATCTCAATTTTCAAAAGTTAATACATCAAGAAGAGGGGATTAGATCTGTTATTTAAAGTTGTATGGGGGTCCCGGGTGGCTTAGTCATCTGAGCATCCAATTCTTGGTTTGGGGTCAGATCATTATCTTACGGTTCATGGGTTTGAGCGCTGCGTTGGGCTCTGCACTGACAGCGTGGAGGCTACTTGAAATTCTCTCTCTCTTTCCCCCCTCTTTCCCTGTCCTTCTCCTGCTTGTATGTGCGCACACTCTCTCTTTCTCTAAAAATAAGTAAGTGAACTTCAGAGGCACCTGGATGGCTCAGTCGGCTGGGTGACCAACTCTTGATTTTAGCTCAGATCATGATCTTGCGGTTCGTGGGCTCGAGCCCCACACTGGGCTCTGTGCTGATAGTGGGAGCCTGCTTGGGATTCTCTCTCTCCCTTTCTCTCTCTCTGTCTCTACCACGAGTGCTCTTTCTCTCTCTCAAAATAAATAAATAAACCTAAAAAAAAACCTTTAAAAGAAAAAAAGTTTGGTTATAAGGACAACCAATAGAAAGACTACCAATAAAAATAAAACTAACAGGGGTGCTGGCTGTCTGCGTGGGTAGAGCATGAGACTCTTGATCTTGGGGTTCTGAATTAGAGCCCCACTTTGGGTGCAGAGATAGATAGATAGATAGATTTTTAAAAATAATAAAACTTGGGGCAACTGGGTGTCTCAGTCGTTTAAGCGTCCTACATTAGCTCAGGTCATGATCTCTCATTTCTTGAGTTCGAACCCTCTGTCAGGCTCTGTGCTGACAGCTCAGAGCTTGGAGCCTGCTTTGGATTCTGTGTCTCCCTCTCTCTGCCCCTCCCCTGCTCTTACTTTGTCTTTCCCTCTCTCTCAAAAATAAATAAACATAAAAAATTTTTAATAATAAAACTAATAAAAATAAAGAAAGAAAGTGTGTATAAGCTAAATTCTTTGTCCTTCACACAGGGAGTCCAGTGAGCTTTAAAATCTATAAAGGATCATCTTTACAATTCAAGAGAGCCACCAGAAGAATTAAAAACAATTTCTTAAAAGTGGTTCTCTCCAGGGAGTGCATAGAGATCTTCACTTCTTCATTTTATACCGTGAAAACTGAATTAATTAATGAATGAAAAATAAAGGCAAGGTAAATTAACTGTCGGAAAAGATCCATGAAGCTTTTTTTGGTTCTCTTTTAATTACTGTATGCAGAGCGTCCCTGAATTGTTGCACAGACAGGGCATGGAAACAGTTCTCTTGCACCTTCTCTGTCTTCCCCAATGCACTTTCATTCATTAGAATTAATTAGACTGGAATTTAAAAAATTCAAGTCTTGGTTTAGCCCCTGAAATCATCTGTCAATTTGGGTAGTCACTCTACCACAAATACAAAACTGCATCAAGTACAATCCTTTACCTAAAAATCTGCCAAATCTTAGTAAGTTCCCCTTTCGGCTCATAACATTCAAGAAAACAAAGCAAATCATGCAAAAATAAAAATGACATCATTTTGGTTTTCGGTGAGAGTACAGTTAAGGGACTTTTATTGTTGTTTGTTCATGTAGGAAGAGTGATTTTTATCCAGCCTTTAAGAAACCAGCATTGTCCTTCACATACTGATACATTATTCCAACAGAACTGCTTTCCTTTGGCTAAAAAGCAACCAAATATCAAGAAGCAAGTGGGATAGCTCTTTGTTGGTACCAAGGCTTTGGAATCTCGCAGCTGAATTGCTGGAAGAGAGGAAAACAGGTTACCCAGCAACCTACCAAACTAGAGATATGTTTCAGGATCTCTGCCTCTGATCATTTTCCAGGACTGGTATTCCAGATTCCAGCGATCTAAAGAGCACTGCATGCCTGAAATGAAGAAAGCCCTCATCATCTGGCGTAAATCTGAGGTGTGCAGTGATCAATGGAGACGTTATTCACAGCTCTATGGTCAGATTCCCTTCAGTACTTTGTAGATTGGTTTTACAAGCTGAGCTACTTAGGGCCTCAGAAAGCAGGTCTTAAAATGTTACTGAGTAACTGCCAAAATGGTCTATTACTCAGGAAGTGACTGGAACAAAGTCCAGAGGTACTGAAATATTTATGGAGTTTTACCTACTATATTGTCTTGAAGGGCTAGCGATAAATTAATATATGTGTCCACACCACGTAATACCACAGTGGGATCTTTTAAAGATCCAAAGTTGAATTGCTTTCAGATTCAGTTTGGTTTGCTAATAATGTCTTGCCGTTTTTAGATGCCTCCAGTTTTTAACTGGCCTTGGCACGCTAAAACTCACGCCCCCTGAGTTCACTGACTCTGTCAACCTGGTTTGACCTTTTGACCTCTTGCCTTCCCGGACCCAGACCCCCTAGACGGAATGCCCCAGTTGGACGGTGGAGGGCTGGGAACAGCGACGAGGACATGAACGAGGGGTGGGCAGGTGGGCAAATGGAAGCAGGGTGGATGGGTTGGTGAGTGAATAGGAGCCTGGAGTAGACAGGGCCTTATAAAGTTGCTGAGAGACCTTGAGCAGTTGGATGGAGATCTGGTGAGGGGAGTAAGCTGGAGAAGTGGGTGGAAGAAGGAATTGTGGCACACCTCTCCTCAGCTTTCACCCTTGAGCAGATGCACTGAGTATTCATAGCCCCCTTGGCTGTTATCTTTGGAACCCAAAAGGAAGGCTGAAGCAGAGAAAGGAAGGTGGTGTGATTGCAGTGCCCTCTGGTGGCCAAGAGGGGACTTGACATTTGATATTCTTAGGTACAAATATTTTCATTGTCTATTCTCCCCCTGCCCCACCCCCATAGAATATAAACTCCACAAGGACAGGGATTTTTGTCTGTTTACTGATTGTTGTATATATACTGTCTTGAATAGTGCCTGGTACCTAGTAGGTGTTCAATACATATTTATTGATTGAGTGACGGATTTCAAACCTGCTCCACCACTTTATTGATGTATGACCCTGAGCAGCTCTCTTAACTTCATAAATCTTCAGCTTCCTCATGGGTAAAAGAGAGAAGCTCACACCCACCCCTCATGAGCACTAGGGAAAGAGACCTACCTACCTGAGCTGAGTAAGGGCGCTCAGTCAATGGGTGTTCCCTGCTCACCCACCAGCCAGCGTTGATGATGCATTATACGCTGACCGCAGCAACCGATTTGATGGGCACACTCACCATAATGACCATGGGCCTTACTGGGCATGGGCAGCCTGGGGAAATCATCCAAACCCAATCCCAGGCTGGCCAGGCAAGAAGGAAGTGTACCCGATAGACAGGGTGATATCAGGTGAGGTGTGAGATTTCTCTTCTTCCAATCCTGCCCCCGCCCCTCTTTCCCACTCCCACAGCCACACCCAACTCTTCCTACTGCCCTGAACCATGGGGCTCCATCTGTCCTCTGAGCTTTTGCACATGCGGTTTCCTCTGACTACATTCTCTTCTCTCCAACCGCTTTGCCACAACCCACATTCAAGGCTCCGAGGGGCTGCATCAGCCTCCTCCTGGGCTCCCTGAAGCCACTGTGGCCCCCTCAAACGCATCTTTGTGCAGCGGACTCGGTCTAAACTGCAAATATGCTTATCTCACTTTCCAGCTGATTGTTCTTGGGACAGAGTCCAAGTCCTCTGACCTACCATCTTGTGGTCTGGACCCAGCCCAGCTCCTAGCCATCTTGCTAGGATCTTGTCCTCTTGATCACATCTTCAAATCTTCCACCAAACAATCCAAGCCATTTCCTACCTCTGAGCTTTGCCCTTGCAGTCCCCTCTGCCTGGAAATCCACTCCCTTGCAAGGAAGGCATGTGTTGTTTTTGCCTGCTCAGGATCCATTTCCTTTTCCTCTGGTAATGGAATCCCCTCCCAGCTCTCGGATCTGGAGGTGCCTGTAGGGCTGACCCATTTCTGGCTTCAAGGGTGAGCTTGAGACTCAGCCTGGTAGATTTCTTTTTTCTGCCTTAATTGGGATGTGGTGGGCGCAGCACGCATTCCCCAGTTGGCCGCAGCCCACTCCGCTTCTCCCATGTATTTTATCAGCTTGGGTCCTGGAGGCTTTGAGTTTGAGATTCCTGGTATGGTACACTTCTCCCTTCTGCCTCTGTCAGGCTCTGATTCCCTCCTGGATCCCAAGTGTTTTGCCTTCCCATTCCCAGCGCATCCAGGAATCCTGACTTCCTTATTTTGACACTCAAAAGTGCCCCTGGTTCTATCGGTGTTCAGTTATGCCCCTTCTGGGTCTGGGGAGCTGAGGTTCAGAGATCTAAGTTCCCTGGAGCCGGGAAGTCTGCCTAGCTGAGCATGACTGCTTTCCCTGGAGGAAGGACAGGAGGACCCAGGGGTGGATGTGTGTATTAAAGAGAACAGGTGCAGCCCCAGGTGGCACCACTGGGCTGTGTCCTGTGAGAATGGTCCCTTCAGATCAGGGCATCACCAAAGGCAGCGGCTCACCACTTCTGCCCGGCATCTTTGCTAGATTAATCTCCACTGTGTGCTCTCAGGCTTGCCACAGCAGGCGCTCAGTGCATAATTGGTGTGTGAATGATGGTCTTGGCCTGTCTGGGACTTTCACATCGGAGATGAGCTCGTTGTTTTTTTGATCTGCTCCCTTCCCAGCAAGGGGTCTCCAGCACCGAGGAAGGGGAAAAAGGGTAGGTTACCCCCTTCAAGGCAGACTGGGACCCCCAGACTTCCTCTGGGAAAGGAGTTTTGTGGATGAGCTCTGTTTCTCTCCTCCTGGCAAAGGGCAGAGAAGACAGTAGGTTCTAGGAGGGTGAGGTAGCTCCAGACTAGAGCCTTTCTGGGAAAGTCACCTCAGGGGCCACTTTGCCCTAGAGAGCCCTCGTGTCCTTTCTTCCCAGAGCCACGCCAGAAGAGTTAGAGAGAGGTGAGCCCCAGACTTGAAGTGGGGGTAGAGTGGCCAAACAAGTAAGTCATATCTCAGGTGTGCGTGTGTCTGGGAAACTGGATTTAGATTCTCTGCTTAGACCCCTGAGTCTTGACTTAGCAGGAAAAGAAGTTGACGTCTGAACATGGACCTCCACCTGCCCCATCCCCTACTCCCTCAAACTCTGCTCTGGCCCCAGCTGCTCCATGCCCACCTTCCTTTCCCAGCTAATGATAGATAGCGCTATGGCATGAGGACCTAAAGGGCCCTCGGCACCAAATGACGACGCATGGTGGACTCTTTTGGAAACCTCAAAAGCGATAGTCAGGTTCTCGCCTCCTCCAAGGAGGTGGTAACAGTAGCCAAAAATGAGAGGGAACAGACTTAATAACCAGTGCAACATGAGCATCGACCAGGTGGAATGTTCTAGCTGAATATCAGACCTGACGCCATATATCCTCAAATATAAAATGTCATTGACTATAAAATACACGTTATTACTGGAAAAGAGACTTGTCAATTAAACTATGACCAATGCTTTCTTATCACTTACAAGTTCTTTCTGGTATTTGTTAAAAGAGCTGTCTTGGCCAACATAGATTGTCATCAGGTTTTATCTACAAGCTGCATGCTAGGGCCATGATGGGCTATGTGATTACTGATGCCCAGCTGACAGTGACCACTAAACACCATTGGTTAAAGATGCACTTTGACGTCGGAGAAGAAGTGTGTGAAAAAAAGGCATATCTTGAAGCGATTAACTATGGTAATTTCTAAGAGTTCCTGAACACTTATTATGTGTTAATTACCACCCAAAGAAATCCATAAGGTTGATCAGTTATCAGACCCATTTTACAGAGGAGCAGAGGTGAAATCAGCCCCTCCACCCCACACAGGCAGAGAGCCAGACTTCAGGCCAGGCTAACGCTGAGACAGTCCTGTACTGCAGCCTCCAGGGGCCCAAGAAACCGTGTTATTCCACTGCCAGGGGCACCCTCTTTTGCTTTAGGACCGGTAGGCGCGGCACACTGGAGTGGTCCCTTCAGCAAACAG
This sequence comes from Cryptoprocta ferox, assembly GCA_028646485.1. Classification (NCBI taxonomy): domain Eukaryota; kingdom Metazoa; phylum Chordata; class Mammalia; order Carnivora; family Eupleridae; genus Cryptoprocta; species Cryptoprocta ferox. The sequence continues at coordinate 21,450,361 of CM053564.1, forward strand.
CTTGAGGGAGAAATCGAGGGCCGGGGCAGCCTGGGTCAGCATCCCCAGAGAGATGATGTCAATGTGGGGCCCGCAGAACTGAGGCAGGTTGGCCAAGGTGATGCCCCCGCTGGCCTCCACGCCCACACTCGGGAACTGGGCCTTCAGCGCAGCGGCCGTGGGGTGCAGCTCCTGCAAGACACAAGCAGGGGGGCGGGGGGCGGGTGAGAGCGCGCGACGCGGCCCCTTCCCGGGGAGCAGACCCCACCTCACCTCGGGCCTGAAGTTGTCCAGCAGGACCAGGTCTGCTCCTGCCTCCGCTGCCTCCACGGCCTCCCGCAGACTGCTGACCTCCACCTCCACCTTCAGGGCGAAGTTGGCCACCTGCCGGGCGCCTCGAACCGCCTGGCGAGTTGGGGGACGGGAGGGTGAGAGCGAGGACAGGGGCACCTGGCACGGGGCACAGTGAGCTGGGCCTGGCGTTTGAAGGGTCCCCGGTTGGATAACGAGCTTGGGGTTAATGAGATGACCTGGCATCGGGATGGCTTCTTTCTTCTTTCACCTCGGGGGAACCAGGGGAGGAGTCTAGCACCCCCCAACCCCCCAACCCCCCCCCCCCGGCACTGTTCACGGGGCGCGCGGGGGGGGGGGGGAAGTCCCTGGTAGAGGGGAAGGGCTGTGGCAGGGAGGTCGGAGCGGGGCCGGGGCAGGGGCTCAGCCGGACACGCACCTTTTCCACACCGCCGGCTGCCAGGACGTGGTTGTCCTTCACCATCACCAGCCCTCCCAGGTCGTAGCGGTGGGCGACGGCCCCGCCCACTTGGAGCCCGTACTTCTCCACCAGCCGGAAGCCTGGGGTGGTCTTCCTGGTGCCCGCCACGTGCCCGGTCCAGCCGGCCCCCCGGGCGGCCTCCACCGCCGCGGCCGCAGCGCTGGCAACCCCACTGCAGCGGGCCAGCGTGTTCAGGGCCACCCGCTCCCCCAGCAGCAGGCAGTGGGCGGGGCCCCGGACCTCGGCCACCTTGGCCACGGGCGCCAGCTTGGAGCCCTCGGGGAGGAGCCAGGAGACCTGGCAGTTGACTTGGGCAAAGATGGCATCGAAGAAAGGCCTCCCGGCCAGCACCCCGGGGGACTTGGCCCACAGCGCCGCCTGCGCGGGGGCTGCCCCCGTGACCAAGGCTGCGGGGTTGAGACCTGGGCAGTCCTCTCGGAGCCAGCTGTCTGCCAGGGCCGCCAGAGTGGCAGGGGGCAGCAGCAGCGCCAGGCCTGGGAGGGAAAGACAGAGAACGGGTTACATTTTGGCCGCCTCTCTTGTAGTCAGGCGTGGTTGTCAAAACATTTAATGACCACTGGGGTGCCTGGCTGGCTCAGTCCGGGGAGGCTGTGACTGTTGATCTCCGGGTTTAGAGTTGGAGCCCAGTGTTAGGTAGAGCGATTACTTAAAAATAAAACCTTGTGGGGGGGGGGGAGGGGCTTTTAACAACCAGCTAAATTGGGGACTAGCCAATCAGGACAAAGATGTGGGGGTCCTGGAAGAGGGGCTTGTGGGTGAGACAAAGTTCAGATTAAGCAAATAAAAATACAGGGCACCTAGTTAAGTTTCTGACAAACATCACATTTTTTAAAACAGTTTTAAAAAAAACTGTTTTTGAGAGACAGAGAAAGACAGAGCGTGAGCGGGGGAGGGGCAGAGAGGGAGGGAGACACAGAATCCAGAGCAGGCTCCAGGCTCTGAGCTGTCAGCACAGAGCCCTATGTGGGGCTGGAACCCAAGAACCGTGAGGTCATGGCCTGAGCTGAAGTTGGCCGCTTCACCTGACTGAGCCCCCCTGGCCCCCCCCCCTTTTTCAGTATAAATGTATCCTAAGTGATATGTAGAACATACTTACACTTAAAGTTTATCTGTTGATTACCTAAAATTCAAATTTAACCGAGTGACCTGTATTTGATGTAGCAAACCTAGTGCTAGATCAACAGCTATTTATCAACCGGAAGAGAAGGCACATAAAGTCACCTGCAGCCTTTCCAGTCTGCCTGGCATAGAAGGATTCGTTATGAGTGGAAGCCCCCAGAAGGATGTGTGTGCTCCACAGCACCAAGTGTTTTGCAGCTGGAAGGTCAGCTTTTTACAGATGTGGAGGCTGAGGAGAGGCAAGTCGGCTGAGGTCACACGGCAGGCTGGCAGCAGAGTCAGACCCACCAGGCCTTGTGGTCACGGCCATTTGTCCCTCCACCTGGGATCTCTTGCTTTGAGACTTTCTCCCACGCCTGATGTTTCAACAAACTGTCCTCTCTCTAGAGATGGGGGTGATACAAGGAGGAAAGTGCAGGGGAATATTGGGTTTGAGCCCTTGCTCTCTGAGACACAACTTCGGGAGTGTGGGTGAGTCCTTTCCCTGTAAAACAAGAGTTGTGGACAAGGTGGTACTTCTGGCCAGCGGGTAGCGGCTAACGGGCCCCTAATGTCTGTTGAATGAGTGGGCGACGGCAGAGGCCGAGCTCAGGCACAGTGCGACATCGCCATCTGTCGGCCAGGAGAAGACAAGGACAGAACTTGTTTCCCCTCCAGGGGAGGAGGGAGAAAACTGGATAGCATGTTGGGGGGTTTTGTTTTGCTTCCTCATTTTGCTCCAAGTTGAGCTGAAGACCAGGCATTCCGGTTTCCTCTACTCTTGCAATGAGGTCCTTCTTGGCCAGCCTTTCTCCCCCAAAGCCAGGCACCCAATCTTCATGCCGTGCCCCCTGCCCCCATACCCTCACACTCAACAATTGCACCTGGCCCTCCTTTCCTACACTCTGCCCCAATGGCTTCCATTCATCAGAACCATCTGTGCCCTGGCGGGTGCTGGGAGCAGTCAGTAAAACCAACAAAGACAGAGTTCCCATCTTCACTGTTCACCATCCAGAAAAGGCCAGTGGACATACAGCAGAGATGCGGAAGCATCCACGCCATCCATACCAGGTGCAGTGATGTTTGCTTTTTAAAGTGAATCTGGGGGCGCCTGGGTGGCTCAGTCGGTTGAGCGTCCGACTTCAGCTCAGGTCATGATCTCACGGTTCTTGGGTTCGAGCCCCGCGTCGGGCTCTGTGCTGGCAGGTCAGAGCCTGGAGCCTGCTTCCGATTCTGTGTGTTCCTCTCTCTCTGCCCCTCCCCTGCTCATGATCTGTCTCTCTCTGTCTCGCAAAAATAAATAAATGTTAAAAAAAATTTTTTTTAAAAAGTGAATCTGAATCCATCCCCTCGTGAGTATATAGTAAACAAGCTGAGACACCCCTGCAATGTAATTCTCCTGGGCAACAAAGAAAGGAACCAAGTACTGACACACACAATAGGGACACATTCAAATGTATTATTCTAAGTAAAGAAGCCAGATTCTAAAGCTACATGATATTTGAGTTCATCGACATGACATTCTGGAAAAGGCAAAACCACAGCAAGAGAACAGACGTGGTTTCCTGGGGGTGGGGGAGGGACGGGCCACAAAGGAGCAACCCCCGGGGAGTTTTTGGATGGGACTGAACTATATTTTGTCTCTGAAGGTGGCTACACCACGGATGCGTTTGTCAAGACTCACAGAACTATACACAAAAAAGGGTGAATTTCACTCTCAGTGATTAAGCCTCATTAAACCTGACTTTAAGACAATAAAAAAGTAAATCACTCTCCTGCTTAGAGCTCCACTTTCATTATATCCGTTCTAGCCGACGCTTCTCTCCGTTTTTTCATTTATTCTTTTGACAAGTCCTTATTGAACACCTGCTCTGTGCCAGTTAGTAATTGCTGGGTGACAGGGTGGGCAGCTCTTCCTCTTAGCTTTCAGGCCTTAGCCTACATTGTTCCAAGCTTGTGCCTCTGCCTGCAAGTCCCTTCCCTTCCTCTCACCCCAAACTCCTCCTCCACCTCTACTCCTCTTTCGGGTCTTCTCTTAGCTAGCAGTTCCTCAGCAGGGGGCTCTTGCACACCTCCTAAATCAGGCCACATGCTCGCCTGACTCCTTGTCTATTGTTGTCTCCTCTCTAGGGACAAAAATGTGTCTATCCAGAGAGCTTACTGCTCTATCTCAAGTGTCTAACACACCGAACACACTGAACCATACAAATGTGCTGCTTTTATAGGTCAAAAATGGTCAACTATTGGCGATTTCATATTGTTTAGCTTCATACTAGGTGCTCAATGATATTCATCCAAGCAGAAAGGCTGCACAGTGGGAGGAATCAGAACCCAGACTCTGGGGCCACATGGCCTGGGTTCCGATACTGCCTTGGCCACCTTCAGCGAAGTGATCTTGGGCCAGTGACTGAACATCTCCAGGAACATGACTCAAAGTTGCCTTCTTTGTGACAGGGATAACAAAAATAATCACCTCACAGGGTTGTATGGAAATTAAGTGGGTTAATATTTGCAAAGCCCTCAGGAACTCTGTCTGGCACAAAGCAAATGTGTTTGCCAAAGAATGGCTGAACATTTACCAGGGGTCGTGGGAGCAAAGACGAAGAAATGACTAAGCATCCATGAGAAAGGGGGAGGTGGTTTTAGTGGCCTTGAAGGATGAATAATGTTTTCCAGGCAGAGTTATGAGGTAGGGAGGGGGTAGGGAGACATTTCAGGCTGAAAAAGCAGGTGTTCAAGGCTCAAAAGTAAGAAAATAGAGAAAGTTTGAAAGGGAGGACCTCAGGGGAGAAAAGGGATGGCCAGAGTGAAAAAGGACTGAATTATTTAGCTGAGCAATTTAGACAGATCCTAGGGGGCATTACAGAATTTCAAGCAAGGGAATTTTTTTTTTTAAGATTTTATTTTTCAGTACTCTCTACACCCAGCGTGGGGCTTGAACTCACAACCCTGAGATCAAGAGTCACGTGCTCTAGGGGCACCTGGGTGACTCAGTCGGTTAAGCGTCAGACTTCAGCTAAGGTCATGATCTCCCCATCCATGAGTTCGAGCCCCGGGTTGGGCTCTGGGCTGACAGCTCAGAGCCTGGAGCCTGCTTCCGATTCTGTGTCTCCCTCTCTCTCTGCCCCTCCGCCACTCACACTCTGTCTCTCAAAAATAAATAAACATTAAAAAAAGTTAAAGAGTCACATGCTCTAGCGACTGAGCTAGAGAATTCTAGAATTATAGTTTTGTTCCAGAAGAGTAACTTCAGGCACCAACGGGAGACCGGTTGGGAGGCAAAAGGAGGCTGAAGCGATTGGCCAGACAAAAAGAGACAAAGCCCTGAACTTGGGCAGGAACCATAGGAATAGCAAGCAGGGGCAAATGTGAGAGCTGTAGAATCCACCGGAATTAGCAGCTCATGAGAAGTAGAAGCCTTGGGTTTCTGTCGCGGGTAGTTGAAGACTGACAGAAGGAGCAGTGGAGGAGGATGGGGCAGCAGAAATCAGCAGCCCGCGTGCTTGTGGTGTGCCCGCCATGGGCACCGCGCTTCTCTCCGGCTCTCTGCTCTGAAACCCACCATGGGGAATTATGGGCATTTTACAAGTACAGAAACTGGACGTCCAGGAACTTCCTGCATCGCACCCTGGTGCCACAGCTTATAAATAAGCAGCAGAGCTGGGGGAAAAGAGTGACGTTGGCTTTGCAGATATTAAGGTTGAGCTGCCAGCAGGAAAATGGGCGAGGCCGTGTCCTGGTGGTGGGACCTGGAGTTCGGAGAGACACTGGGTGAGGGATGGGGATTTTGGAGCCACCAGCAGACATGGGTGATGACTGAGCATAGCAACCAGTAAGATCATCGGGTCAGGTAAGAAGAGGAGGCTCTGGGAAGCACCAGTATTTGAGAGAAGCAGCACCAGGAGGGAGTGGGCGTCTAGAGCCAAGGGTTTCAAGAAGTAGGATGTGAGCAGAAGCAAATAGAAGGAAGGCCGCAAATGGGCATAAGACTTAGCAACTGAGAGGCCATTGCCAGGGCAGTCTTAGTGCTGGGTAGTGGGGGCAGAAGCCACATTCTCATGGTCAAGAAGTACATGGGAAAAGAGGAAGTGGTGGGTGGTGGGTGTGACCATGCTTTTTGGCAGAAGCTGAGAGAGTAGGGCCCCACCTGGGGAGCTTTTCAGACTCCCTCCTGCACAGCCCCAGCCCAGACCAACAGAATCAGAATCTTTCTGGGTGGGTCCCAGGCATCCAAGTTTTGGAAGAGCTTCCCCTGTGACTCAGATGCACATAAGGATTAAGAACAAATGCTCCAGGGCACCTGGCTGGCTCAGTCAGTAGAACAAGTGACTCCAGATCTTGGGGTCATGAGTTTGAGCCCCACGTTGGGTGTAGAGATTATTAAAAAAAAAAGAATGTATGCTCACTTGTGCTCACACAAGTCCACACATCCTGCCTTCGTTTATATGAAATGTCCAGAAAAAGCAAATCAAAGAGACAGATATCAGAATAGTGGTTGTCCGGGGTTGGGAATGAACTCTAAATGGCATGGGGTTGTTCTGGAGTGATGGAAATGATCGATGGGGATGGCTGAGCAATTTGGCAAATGTACTAAATTCACTTAGACAAAACAACCAAGAAACAATGTGCTGCCAAAGGGCAGGGGTGCCTGGGTGGCTCAGTCAGTTAAGCACCTGACTCTTAAGCATCTGACTCTTGATCTCAGGGTCTTGGTCTCAGGGTCGTGAGTTCAAGCCCCACACTGGGCTCCATGCTGGCTGGGGAGCCTACCTTAAAAAAAAAAAAAAAAAAGGCAGAAACCACCTTGCATCCCAGTGAACTCTGGACACTGAAAATCAGGAGGAAGGCAACCAGATACTGGCATTCCTGACAGAAGAGCACACCACCACCCAGCAATACTCTTGCCCAAAGAGCTAACCCAGAGTAAGATCAGACTTCTTGATGCAACCACCAATTTACAAGAAAACCAGAGGACAGAGGAACATGTTAAACTCTACCATGGGAATACAGCCAGCAAAATTCAGACCATAGGAAACTCTACCAGAGGACAATCTAATTTTTTCAACAAATACATTGCAAGAAAAATAAAAGATTAAAAGAACCTTAAAACAGGGGTGCCTGGCTGGCTCAGTCAGTAAGGCATGCAACTCTTGATCTCGGGGTTGTGAGTTTGAGCCTTATGTTGGGCGTAGAGATGACTTAAAAATAATATCTATAGGGGCACCTGTGTGGCTCAGTCGGTTAAGTGTCTGACTCTTGGTTTTGGCTCAGGTCATGATCGAGCCCCAAGTGGGGCTCTGTACTGACAGTGTGGAGCCTGCTTGGAATTCTCTCTCCTCTCTCTCTCTCTCTCTCTGCTCCTCCCCCTGCTCACGTGCTAGCAAGCAAAAATCTCTCAAAATAAACATTTTTTTTAAATCTCTTCTTTTTTTTGGAGACAGAGAATGAGCGGGGAGGGGCAGAGAGAGAGAGAGGGAGACACAGAATCCGAAGCAGGCTCCAGGCTCTGAGCTGTCAGCACAGAGCCCGTTGCGGGGCTTGAACCCACGAATATGAGATCATGACCTGAGCCAAAATTAGAGACTTAACCGAAAATAAACATTTTTAAAAGATAAAATAAAATATTAAAAAGGTTTTTTAAAGAATCTTAAAACACATACTAATCAATTGCAACATATGGATCTTATTTGTATCCTAACTCAAACAGAGTGAAACCAGATTATTGAGACAATTGAAAATTCGGACACTGACTGCATATTTGATAGCATTAAGGACTTTTTTTTTTTAAGTTTCTTTGTTTTGAGACAAAGCGAGAGAGAGCACGAGCTGGGGAGAGGGGCAGAGAGAGAGGGACAGAGAATCCCAAGTGGGACTCGACCCCACAAACCAGGAGATCATGAACTGAGCTGAAATTGAGAGTGTGACACTTAACCAACTGAGCCACCCAGGTGCCCCACATTAAGGAAAAAAAAATTGTTTTTAATTTCGTTGTAAAGAAAAGTTAGTTGTGATAATTGTATTGTGGTTGTAAAAAAAGAAACGTCCTTATCTTTTTTAGAAAACACATGTCAAGATGTTCATGTATAAAAAGATTTGAGATCCAGTTTTACTTTAAGGTAATCCTGAAAGTAGAAGTGGTGTGGATGGAGCCGGGCTGGCCAAAAGTTGGTGGTTGTTGAGACTTGCATGGTGGGTACATGAGGGTTCATCATATTTTTCTGTTTACTTTTGTATATGTTTGAATTCTTTATAATGAAAAAAGTTAAGAAGGAAGGAAGGAAGGAAGGAAAAAAGAGAGAAGGAAGGAAAAAAAGAAAAAGAGAGAAAGGGGAGACAGAACCCTCATTTGACATAGGGTCAAGGAAAGCTGTGAGTTGTTTTATTTTGTTTTGTTTTTAAGTAGGCTTCACGCCCAGCGCGGAGCCCAATGTCAGACTTGATTGAACTCACAAACTCAAGATCAAGACTTGAGTTGAGATCAAGAATTGGATGCTTAACCAACTGAGCCACCCAGGCACCCCAAGGAAAGTTTTCTTAGGATGAGTAAGGCAGTCCTGCTCAACCTTGGCTGCTCGATGGAATTATCGGGGGGGGGGGGGGCTCTGCAAAATGCTGGTGCCTTGGCCACCTCCCCGCCACCCTGAGATTCTAACTGGTCTGCAGTGTGGTAGCATGATTCCAATTTGTAGCAGAGCTGAGAGCTTCAGAAGTGTAGGAAGAGAATCATCACTACCATCCGTCAATACCTACCATATGCTAGGCACTTGCCCCGTTGCCACCGGCCTGGCACATTGTCACAAGTCCCACCCCCAGGTCCTCAAGCTAGAGCTCATTCATATTTACAGAAGGAGATCTGAGACTCAGCAATGTAAAGGAAACCACCTACAGAGCGGAGCCAGGAAATGATAAAGCTAGACGATGACCAGTGTGGACCCGGGCCTTCCCTCTCCAGGCCGGGTACTTTGGGAACCCCACAAAGCCTCCCCCAGCAGGGGTTACTCTCTTGGAGACTTTGAGGTCCACTGTTCGGCTTCTGTATCGCTGAGTCAGAATGTTACCTGCTCTGTGTTCCGTGTTCCCTTTGTGAAAAATAAACAAATACCTCTGGGTTGCTTCAGGCCACCCCCTCACCAGGCATTTCCCACAAAAGGGATTCCTGAGGGAAACAGCTGTTACTGAAAGGAACATCAGTACTGTTTTTGCAACTGCCTGGGAGACCTTGGCCTAGAAACTACCAGAGAGGGGGCAGCTGTAACACCCTGTCCCACCTTCTACCCTTGCAGTTGTCATATGTAAAAGTTCTCTCAAGATGCCTGGACTTCAGAGATTATAATTTTATCCTGTGGGATGTAACTTAGATCTCTCCATTGGTTGTTCAGAGTTTTATTAAATTGAAATCCCGGGGCACCTGGGTGGCTCAGTCGGTTAAGTGTCTGACTCTGGCTCAGGTCATGATCTCGCGGTTCCGTGAGTTCGAGCCCCACATCGGGCTCTCTGCTCTCAACTTGGAGGCTGCCTAGGATCCTCTGTCTCCTTCACTCTGCCCTTCCCCACTCATGCATGGGCGCGCTCTCTCTCTCTCTCCCTCTCTCTAAAAAATAAAAAATATTAAATTTTTTTTTTTTAAATTGGCATCCTTGTTTCTGAGGGGATGCAAAGGATCTTGGACTATTTCTTGCCTGCACTTACTTCCTGGCTCCTTTCCTTCCTTCTTTCCGTCCTTTCTTCCTTCCTTAAGTTTTATTTATCTAAGGGATCTCTACACCCAACATGGGGCTCGAACTCACGACAGGAGTTGTGCACTCTTCCAACTGAGCAGCCAGGCACCCCTCTTGCACTTTTTTCTTTACAAATAATGTAAAACGATACTGATAAAGTGATGACCCTGGCAGAATATATGGAGATTTCCCCCCTTGAGCACTTTTGCTGTGATGGTGGACTGATTCTTACTGGGCTTCTATGTGGCCCTAACTGGATGGTGGCTTCTGGCCGTGAGGGACTAGGCCAAAATGAGAACTTCCACACCTTCCTCTTTCCTTCTGTCATTTAACTTGCTGCGGTCTGTGACCAACGAGCACAAAGGGAGGCTCTGCGAACACACCTAAGATGAGTGTAACAAGCGTGTTCTTACTTTTGTGTGTGACGATGTGGCCTGTGCCGGCAGCTATGGGGGGTGGCATGTGTTCCACCTAAAACCAAGTCAGGGGGCTCCTGGGTGGCTCAGTCAGTTAAGCATCGAACTCTTGATTTTGGCTCAGGTCGTGATCTCACAGTTTGTGGGTTCAAGCCCTGGGTTGGGCTCTGCACTGACAGTACGGAGCCTGTTTGAGATTCTCTGTCTCTCCTTATCTCTCTGCCCCCTCCCCTGCTCTGTCTCTAAAAATAAATAAATATTATTTAAAAAATGTCAGGACAGGGGTGTCTAGCTGGCTCAGTCGGTAGAGAACACGACTCTTTTATTTTTTTAAGGTTTATTTATTTTTGAGAGTCAGAGAGAGACAGAATGCTAGCGGGAGAGGGGCAGAGAGAGGGAGGCACAGAATCTAGAAGCAGGCTCCAAGCTCCGAGCTGTCAGCACAGAGCCTGACGCAGGGATCGAACCCACAGACTGCGAGATCATGACCTGAGCCGAAGGCGGACTGACTCAGCCCAACTGACTGAGCCACCCAGGCGCCCCGAGAACATGACTCTGGATCTCGGGGTTGTGAGTTGGAGCGCCATGTCGGGGGTAGAAATTACTTAAAAAATAAAATAAAATAAGAGCTAACACTTTCAAAGTGCTTCTGAAGCGCTGTGCCAAGCATTATATATATACCTACATACATATAAATACACATATATATACATATGCAATCCTCATAACAACCCTTTAAGATAGGTCCCATTATTTCCCCCATTTTACAGTTGAGGAAACTGAGGCACTGAAAGGGCAAGTAACACCCAAAATTCACAAAGTTCACACAGCTGGGAAGTGGGGAGTCAGGATGATAAACTGAGGCAGGATGGCTCCAGAGTCCCCTCAGTTACCCCCACTCACCACACACTGCCATAATCTAGCACTAAATTATAGTTTTTAATTGCCATATGTTTATTACGTCAACAGTCAGAGTTCTGCAAACCACGCCCACAGGTCCAGGGCTCTTCTGCTGTAGTAGGAACATCCTGGATTGGGGTATCAGAAACACCTGGGTCTGGGGGTGCCTGGGTCTGGCTCAGTCAGTTAACCATCAACTCTTGGTTTCGGTTCAGGTCATGATCTCATGGTTCCTGAGATCAAGCCCCGAGTTGGATTCCACACTGACAGTGTGGCGCCTGCTTGGGATTTTTTCTCTCCCTCCGTCTCCCTCCCTCTCCCCAATGTGTGTGTGTGTGTGTGTATGCGCGTGCACACGTACTCTCTCTGTCTCTCAAAATAAAGAAATAAACAAACAACCAAAAAAGGAAACACCTGGGTTGGAACCTTACTCCACCATCTACACACTGAGCGACCTTAGGCAATTTGCTAACCTCTCTGAGAGTCAGTTTCATGCAGAAATCGAAGACCTGCCCACAAGACATGTCCCTGACAAAGGACCTCCTGTCCCCCCCCTTCCCCCTGGAAGAGGAGAAGAGGAAGCACAAGAAGAAGCGCCTGCACAGAGCCCCAACTCCTCCTTCATGGACGTGACGTGCCCAGGGTGCTACAAAATCACCACCGACTTCAGCCATGCACAGATGGTAGTGTTGCGTGTTGGCTGCTCCACTGTCCTCTGCCAGCCTACAGCAGGACAAGCAGGGCTTACAGAAGGACGTTCTTTCAGACAGAAGCAGCACTAAAAGCCCCTGAATCAAGATGAGTGGGAAACTATCCCAACAAACAGATTTGGGATAAAAAAGGAAAGAAAGAAGGAAGAGAAAAGAGAAGAACTCACAGGGCTTCAGTGAGGAGGGGGTAAGGCGACTGACAAAGAGTGCCCTGAGCTGAAGCTTGGCCAGATGGCTCTGAACCCAGGTGTGTGACCCTGGCAGCTTCATTCTTCCATCTATTTATTTGTTGATCCATTTGGCTAACGCCAGATGGAGACAGAGGCTGGTGAGCACAGCAGTTTCTAGCAGTTCTTTTCTTATCCTCTTCTTTCCCTAGAAGAGGGAAATGACCTCCAAATAGGGCCAAGTGGGACCACCCACCACACAAGTGGGAAAACGATCTACAGAAGTTCAGAGCCATCAAAGAGTAGGGGGCTGAACCACAGGAAGGGGCCAGACGGAGCAGGCCTTGAATGACAGAAAAGAGTTTGGGTTTTGTTCAATAAGCATCAGGAAAATTACTTAAATCTTTTGATCAGAAGTCACTTTGACATTTAAATATTTAAATTGTGCCTAGAGTTCTTGAAAGATGCAAGATGGGAGGCTGTTGCAATAGCCTGGGCAAGGAACAGTGAGCTGGGGACCTGTAGGTGAGGGCATCTCCTCCAAGGCTGTAAGAGAAAGAGCACAGCACCAGCACCCTGTGCCCAGACTGGCCCCCTCCGGCCCCACCCTGCTCACACCTTGACCATGTCTGATGTCTTCACCTTTTCTCACCAACCTGACACCTGCTTCTGCCCCAATTCTGTCCTCGCTCCCCCTTCCCCCTACGCCCCAGCTTTTGCTTCACCCCTTTGATTTGTCTGCTTCAAAGGGGTGAAGCAATTCCCACAGGGCATTGATCAGCGCCAACCCTTCTGACTCGGCCCAGAGTTCCACCAACATCACATGAGTGAAGGCAGTGAAACAAAGGAAGCCTCCACCAGGCTGCTCCCCCAGAGGGAGGTGGGAACAGAAAAAGAAGAGGTTCAGGTGACACTCCGGTGAAGGCAAGTCCATAGGATGTGGCAACTGCCTGGATGTTGGGGTGCAAGGGAGAATGGGCGAAGATGACCCTGGGGCTTCTGGTCCAAGTAGGAGGATGGTGCGGCAGGGACAGAACGGAGCTGATGTCGGGGGAGGTCTTGGAGTCTGACATGCCAGGGAGATGTCCAGATGCAGATGGACCCACAAGACTTCCAAAGATGGAACTGGGACCTGGGGAAGGCTCAGAGCTGGCGAGACAGACGTGGGGAATCAACACTACCACCGGCATAACTACACCGAGTGATTTCTGCGTAGCAGGCACTTGGTGAGTATTATTTCATTTAATCCAAACCACAACCCAAGTGAAGGCAATGTTTTCACTTCATCAATGAGGAAACTGAGGCACAGTGAGGTGAAGGGCTCTGTCCGAGGCCACACAGTTAGCAGGTGGCAGCGATAGGACTTGAACCCAGGCTCTGATTCTGAGGTCCTTTCTAAGACAAAAGCTGGCTTGGACTCCCAAAAGCTGGTTCCACAGCCAAGCCAGAAGTGCCAGGTATGGGGGGCCGGCAGATGACCCAGACCAGGGGAGGCAGGTCAGAGCTGGGGAAGAAACAGCCCAGGGAGGGGAAAGGGGGGAAAAAAAAAGGCAGAGAGCTCAGGAAGGGGCCTCCTGTCTTCCAGGCACTGGCCAGATACCTTCCATGAGTCTGTCATTTGTGAGCTGGGAACTATTATTGTCATCCTACAGATGCAAGGAAATGAGGATCTGAGAAGTCAGGTGACTTGCCCAAGGTCACATACCCCGTTCCTGGTGAAGCCCAGATTCAAACAGGAGCCTTTTGACCCCAGAGCTTGGCCCCTAACGTTGTGCACAGGGCCTCCTTACTGACAGCATCCCGCCCCCAGGCAGAGTCACTGAGCTCCAAACCCTTCCCCCACTGGCTGGCTGCACAAAGGACTTTGCCTCCCCTCCTCCCAGCCTGCTACGTAGGGGCAAAGTCCAGAGCTGCTCCCCAGACACGGCCTCCTCCAGACCACCCCGACCTTTCCTATCCTGGGGCTCTGGCCCCTTTCTGCCCCTTTCTTCCCCAGAACTCGTTGGGGTTCATAGAAAGAGAAAGAAGGGTGAGAAGTGGACTTCTGGGGACAGAAGAAGAGCTTGGGGTTCAGAGAGGTTGGAGGGCGATGGGGGAGGGCAGAGAGTAGTTGGGAGGGAGGAGAAGAGGGGGCAGGCACGGCTGAGGGGGGTAAGGGAGTGAGATTTGTTGAGATGGGGAGGGAGGCAGGAGAGGGGACATGGTGAGGCAGGGACAGGGAAGAGAGGCCCGGGAGCCCCCTTTACCTTCAGGGTCCATGACCGCTTGGAGCTGCAGGGCCTGCTCGTCCACTGCTCAGATCCCGCTTCTTGGAGGCCCAGAGGGGGTGGGGCTACCAGAGGAAGGAGGAAGGGGCTGGTCCAGCCAGCGCTTCCCAAGTTCTCTGGCGCTCCCTCCTGCCCTCTCCCAGGACCCCTCGGGCTATACACACCTTCTCCTCCCACTTCCCACTGGACTGGAAGAGCTCTTGCTTGTGTAACTCAGAAATCCTCTCCTCTCGGAGCCAGACACCCTGTTCCCTCCCCACACCCAGCCTTCCCCAGGCTGTGAGGGTGCTGGTGACAGCTGGAAAGCTTCTTTGATGGGTGCGCTGGGAAAATCCTGGGCTTGAGTCCTAGGTTCAGATCCTAATTCCCTCCTCATTCCCAATACCTTTTCCTTTTTTTGCCCCTCAGTTTCCTTAGCTGTAAAATGGGATCATTCCTCCCCGGTGCGTTCAACTGATAACCCAGTGAGAAAACTCTGCAGGTGACACAGAGTACAAAATCAACCCTTCCCTTCCTTGCCCTCCCCTTCCCAAGGTCTGTTTTTCACCTCGAATCTTGCTTGCCTCACTCTAGTCCAGGCCTCCTAACTATTTTCTCCTAGATGCCATTTTTATTCCTGCTTCTCTTTTAAAGGCTCTTTGCTGTCTCCTGCAAGTCCTTCATCCTACGTCCAACCCTCTCACTTCGGTGTTCTCTAGGTGCGTGGGACTTTTCCTCCTCAGCACACAGCTAAACTACATTTCCCAGCCTCCTTTGCACCGAGGCCACTACATGACTGAATTCTGGCCAGTGGAGAATGAGCAAAAGTGATACCCCCCTCCCTTCCAGACCCGGCCCTTGAAATTCTTCCCTTGATGCTGACCTCTCTCTCCCCCCTGGGAGTGACAGGGTCACAAAATGGAAGGAACCTGGGTCCCTGAATGACCTTACGGAAGGTCACCTTCCAATGCCAGTCCTGAAATGTGACATAAGCAAGGAAGAAAACGTCTCTGGAGTTACACTCGAGATTTGGGGGCTGTTCGTTCGCCTGCCCTAACACCGCAGCTCCCTCTTCATGTTGCACAGTGAATGGCATAGTTTATGCATTTATCCATCTATGCCGTTATTTAAATTGTTATCTAAAGTCAGATGACTCTCAGGGTGCCTGGCTGGTCCCGTCGATAGAGCATGTGACACTTAATCTCGGGGTTGTGAGAGCAAGCCCCACGTTGGGTGTAGAGATTACTTAAAAATAAAATCTTAGGGGCACCTTCATGGCTCAGTCAGTTGAGAGTCTGACTCTTGATATTGGCTCAAGCTGTGATCTCGTAGTCATGGGATCGAGCCCTGTATTGGGCTCTGCGTTGACGGCATGGAGCCTGCTTGGGATTCTCTCTCTTCCTTTCCATCTGTACCCCTCGCCGACTCTCAAAATGAATAAACATTTTAAAAAATTAAAAAATAAAAATTTTTAAAATATATATAAGATATATGTATATAATAAAATATTGAAGGGCACTTGGGTGGCTCAGTCAATTAAGCATCTGACTTCGGCTCAGGTCATGATCTCACGGTTTGTAAGTTCGAGCCCTGCATCAGGCTCTGTGCTGACAGCCTCCCTCTCTCTCTGGCCCTCCCCACTTGCGCTCTGTCTCTGTCTCTCTCAAAAATAAACATTAATAAATAAATAAATAAATAAATAAAATATTGAAATGACTCTCAAATCTCTCTCCAGCTCTGACTTCCCTCCCAAGTTCTAAAAAATGAATTCATTGTGTTCTCCCCCAAAACTGCTCATTTTTCTGCATTTCTACATAATGTTATCCACATCTCCTCCACCTCCCAAGATAGAAACCTTGAACCCTAACCTCATTCTTTCTCCATCACCCAATAGCCAATTGGTTCTAAAACCTGATTTTTCAGTGTATTTCACACCTGAGCTATTTTTCCCCCTTAGGCCAGACCCCCATTATATCCAACTGGAACTAGAATAATGCTCTCACTTTGGGCTGCACTCCCTTCAGGCCATCCTCCTGGATGCCAGGTTCACTCAAAAGACAGATCCAAGCTTGCCACAGGTTTACTTAAAATCATCATTTGGGGCGCCTGGGTGGCTCGGTCGGTTGAGCGTCTGGCTTCGGCTCAGGTCATGATCTCGCGGTTCGTGGGGTCAGGTCCCGCATCGGGTTCTGTGCTGACAGCTAGCTCAGAGCCTGGAGCCTGTCTTCAGATTCTGTGTCTCCCCCCACCCCCCCATGACCCTCCCCTGCTCACAGTCTCTCTCTGTCTCAAAAATAAACATTAAAAAAATATTTAAAAAAAATAAATCATCATTTGTTCATTCACGAATTCGTTTATCCCTCCATTCAGTAAACGCATATTAGGTAGCAACTGTGTGCCGGGCTCTGGACTCTGGAATCACAAAGATGACGCGTGGACTTGGAGGGGCTCCACCCTGATGGGTGAGGGACACCTCCACAGCCCAGATGCCATGCGGTCACACGAGGTGCTGTGGAAGAAATACTGTGTCTGTTGGGGATGAAAGCAGCAAGGGCAGCTTCACAAAGGCAGTGACATTTGAGCTGAATCTTGACGGTTGAGGAGTTTGGCGAGAAATCAAGATGTGTGTGTCATGGGGCAGGCTGGGGGTGGGCTGGCTTCAGGCAGAGCACGTGCAAACCTAAGAGTGAGTATGTGGCTCTCTTCATGGCCACCCCTCGTGGGATGGATCTGGCCCATAGTCCAGCGGGGCTATCCAGATGCCGCAAGCTGGCCAGGCAGGTACTGAGCACCCTAGGAAAGTGAGGGACACAGGCACCCATTTGCAGCTCACTGTCCCCAGCGAGTAGATTGTCTTCAAAGTACCCTGGGTTTCCTTTGTCTAACACCTCTCCCCCGAACCTCCTGAGGGCACAACAGCCACTCACTGTGTAGGATACCCGTGTAGAGTTTGAAAGTTTTCTCTCTACTTGTGGCTGGGGCCTGCTCCTGCGAATACTTTGGGAATCTTAGAATCTTCTGATTATATTCCTCTCTGGCCTTGTGAACATTCCAGGCTTAATCTGCCTCTTGGCACAGTCACTGAGCTTGGGGCTCAGGGCTGGGGTCTTTTCCCATTCCCTCAGCCCAAGGGCTTGGAAGACTCAGAACCGACAAGTGTCACCTCTGTCTGCATCCCGCCCTTCACAGGTTCCGGCTGCCGAACTCAACATGGTCCAGGGTCAGAAATAGGGATGCAGAGGATGTTTAGGTGTAAATATCCATTTTCAGAAATGAAATGTCCTGAGAATCATGCATGGAGGCCCTTTTTCCTGTCTGCAAAAATGAACTGCATTAATAGATTTCTCAAGACTTTCTCTATCTAAATCTTCTTACCATCTGGAATTTTCATTTGGTATGACACGGCTTTACTTCTAACCATAATCTTAATGTGCACTTTTGAGAATAAAATGGAAATGTATTTGAAAATATAAGACCAGGAGCGCCTGGGTGGCTCAGTTCAGTTAGGCGTCCGACTGTTAATTTTGGCCCAGGTCGTGCTCTCATGGTTCGTGAGATCGAGTCCCACATCGGCTTCTGCACTCACAGCATGGAGCTTACTTGGGACTCTCTCTCTCTCTCTCTCTCTCCCTCTCTCTCTCTGCCCCTCCCCGGCTCATGCTCGTGCATACTCTCTCTCTCAAAATAAATAAACTTTAAAAATTTAAAGAAAAAAGAAAATATAAGATGAAGTATAGTACACCGTGTGTACGTGTGTGTGTGCGCGCGCGCGTGAGTCCTGTTATTAAGGAACTAGAATGTGCTGGTAATTGACTTTTTACTGTCTGGACAAAATTAATATTTTTAACATTTTGAACTATACCCTCATGCACACATCAAAAGAAACACATGGCATATTCGGGGACCTACAAGGAAGTTGATGAGGCTGGAGGGCATAGAGTGTTTGCAGTAAGGGCTGACCAGTCAGGGCCAGACCTCGAAGGGGTCTTATCTTCATGCTAAGGCTCTGTCTTGACCTCATTGGGAGAGAATCCAGACCCTTGTAGAAGGGTCACTGGGACCATCATGGGCAGAGGGTAGAAGTGGTTATGGTCAAGAAACCCAAAGAGAACTCTGGGCAGGACCCAGGCCAGGTGTGTTGGAGACTGGGGGAAGGAACAGCGTGGAAGAAGAGTCAGGGGAACTTGGCACCCAAGAGACAAAGACAGGAGGGAGTGAGGTTTGATGATGATTCTGAGAGGCCCCGGAAGAGTCTAGAACAGACTTAGGTTTGGCGACCTCCCCACTGCTTTCAAAACTGAATTCAAACTCCCTAGTCCTTCTCAGCGGGGCTCCAACCTGCCCTTCTAGCTTCACCTCCGTGAACCAGGCACCCCAGCCCCTGAGCGAACACCTTCCTGGTAATATTTTTTTCTAATCCTAAAAGTGATAGGTATTTATTATATAAAACTGGGAAAATCCAGAAAAGTAGACACAAAATAAAAATCATTCCTAAATCGATCACCTGACGGAGAACCACAACAAACATTTGGGCTATTTCCTTCAAGTCTTTTTTTTCCACAAACGTCCGTGTTTTTGCATTTTCATTACACACCTAGATTCAGACGCGTTTACAGATTAGTAACTAGCTCTTTGGTCCCAGGGGACGTTATATTATAGACATTTTATTGCATAGT
The DNA here is from genome assembly GCA_028646485.1 of Cryptoprocta ferox. Taxonomy (NCBI): domain Eukaryota; kingdom Metazoa; phylum Chordata; class Mammalia; order Carnivora; family Eupleridae; genus Cryptoprocta; species Cryptoprocta ferox. Next base: position 21,469,064 of record CM053564.1, read on the forward strand.
TTTGGAGAACATGGTTTTTTGGCAACTATGACAAGTAGAATAAGCCATTTACAAATAATTTTGTCCTTAATATGTTTGGCCCTTTCATTACCACACTTTGTTTCTTTTGTTTCTCTCCCCATCCCATCCCCCCCACCCCCCAGCTCACCCCTACCTGACTCCCTTTTGGTCTTCTAGTATCTGCTGCACCCATTCCAATGCGAGTCATTAAACTAGTCACGTGGTCCTTACGGTGTCTTTGTGCTTGCTGCCCCCTCTGCTGAGAGGGCCTTTCCCCCCCTTTTCGACTTGGCAAACACCTTCTCAGTCCCCCAAATCTCATGCATGCCCAACAGCCACCTGGAGCTCAGCCAACAAGCCCCTGAGGGAAGTGGCTCTTGTCAGGAGGCTCCTGCCCTCCCCCAGCAGCGTGTCACTCCTTTCTTTTGGTGCGCTCCTAAAATTTTGTTTGGACCTCTATTTGAACACTTTTCACATATTGTGTTGTTTTCTGGGCTGTGAGAGCCCTGTTGGGTGCCTTACCCATCCCACCTCGTTTCCTACAGGATCGGCCCAGGGCCCAGGACCCAGAACCCAGTAATAGTTCAGAAAAATGATTGCATGTGTCTATTAAGAAGGGGTGGAGCTGATGGCCTCGGAGTTCAGCGACAGTCTTTTCCAAACCTGAAATTGGGGCGCTTGGTGTGACAAATCTAAGACAATAGTTGTGGTATGTCTCGGGGACTTTGGAGACTAAGGCTGGTCCAAACAGTGCACTGTGAGAAGTAGGAAAAGGCACCTGGTGGTGGCGGCGGTAGCAGCATGACTGGTGAAGGCTGCATTCGTCCCAGCTCAGCCTGGCCCCAGACCAAGCACAGGTGGCACAAACCATGGTGGCCGAGTGGATCCGTGACCACTTTCTACCCCATCTTCTGTGGCAACTTTTCTGCCCCTTCTCTCCCTTCTCCTTCCCGAGCCACAGGAGCAGACACACCCCTGAACTGTTCCCCTCCCCTCAAGGTCAGGCCACAGGCAGTCACACACTTGACCTTCCCAAGGGCCTCTCTTTCTATAGGTCAACCTGTCTCCTCTCAGCCACTGCACCCTCTGACTCAACAACTTCCTCTTTGCAAATTTCCTCTTTGTCCTGGGGAAATACCAACTGCCTCCGGTGCCTGTCGCCCCTTGGGCTCTGGCCTGGGGTGGGGTCTTCCCCCCTCACCCCCCATCCCCCGCCCCTAACCATCCCTCCCAAAGCCACAGGGGAAGTTCCCGGTTCTATGGGCCTGTCAGTCTCACGGATTCCCCTCAGAGAAGGGAAGGAGTTCGCCCCCAGTGGCAGAGGAGATACAGACACGTTGAACGAGGGGCGCCTGGGTAGCTCAGTTGGATGAGTGTTCTCGACTCTTGATTTTGGCTCACGTCATGATCTCATACTTCGTGGGTTTGAGCCCTGCACTGGGCTGGTGCTGACAGTGCAGAGCCTGCTTGGGATTCTCTCTTTCTCCCTCTGTCTCTGCCCCTCCCACATGCTCTCTCTTTCCCTCAGAATAAATACACTTTAAAATAAATAAATAGGGACACCTGGGTGGCTCGGTTGGTCCGACTCTTGATTTCAACTCAGGTCATGATCTCACAGTTTCGTGAGTTCAAGCCCCATGTTGGGCACTGTGCTGATCATGAGGAGCTTGCTTGGGATTCTCTCTCTTTCTCTCTCTCTCTCTCTGCCCCTCTCCGTCTCACACTGTCTCTCTCTCTCTCAACTAACTAAATAAATAAAATTTAAAAATCTACATTAAATGGGTAACAGCAACACTCTCCCCAACCCACTTCACCTCTCCTCTCTCCTGCCTTGAGAGCGATCGAGCTGGAGTAGGGGAGGCTCTGAGCACGGGAAACAGCAGCTGAGCTGAAAAACCACACTCAGGTCACACACGCAGTCTATCAAGCCCCACACTCTTTATTGTGCTCCAGACACAGCTAAATCTTCTGCCGCCTTCACCCCACCTGAACAAAGATGAGGATACAGATGTTTTCAGGGGCTCCTCATGTTGGCATCTCCTGCCCCCTCCTCCCGCCAGCCCTACTCACCACCACCTACACCAACATGGCCAAGGCCTCGCCTCTTGCACCCAAACTGCACCCGTGACAGGACCCATGCAGGTGCCGGGGTTTCTGAGGACCCCACCTGCCCTGGGGAGGAAAAGAAGCTGCAGCCTCAGTCCACAGGTGGGGGGAGTGTAGGCCAGGGGCCAGCCTAGGATCTGAGAGCCCAGCTAGGTGACGCCACCCAGTCCCTGCTCCAGTGGCCCCAGCACAGAGCGCTGCGCAGTGTTAAAGGAGGTTCGTGGGCCGAGCCAGTAAGACTGTCCCAATCAATCTATGAGGCCAAAAGTACTTTCTAGAGTAATCCTCAGTGGGAGTCTGCTGGGTTGTCATGTCCATCTTGCTTCCTAGACTCCGGTGTCCCTGGGGAGTCCCCTGAGGAACGCATAGGTCAAGGAAGTTTGGCATTACGGAGACTCAGCAGCTGATTTCAAGGACAAAAACGTGGAGAAGAGGGCGATGAGAAGTCGGGATTGATGAGGAGAGTTTGTTGGTTCAATCTGAAAGCATCCCGGGGGGGCGGGGGGTGCTGGCTGGGAGACCTGGGGTTGAGAAGCCGGATGACGGTTCAGTACGAACACACTGAGGGAGGCCCCAGAGGATGCTGCATGACAAGGACGCTAGAGGTGATGATACGAGAGAAGGTGATGAAGGCTGGGAATCATCCTGACCTGCGCTCTTGTTTCTCACAAGCTCTGAGGGGCCTCCACATCTCCGGCCTCTGGCCCCTCGGAGGCGGAGGCGGAGGCGGGGGCCTCCACAGCCTCATCCTTGTTGCCCACCAGCGGCTCCTCCTCCCCCTTCAGGATGGGGTCCGGCCTCAGCTCCTCCAGCTCCAAGGAGCTCCGTTGTGACTTGCGTCTATCGAAGAAGGTGGTGAGTGTGGGCTGCCGGCCGGACCCTTCCCCCCCAGAGACCCCAGGGCCCTTCCCGCCCCCGGCCCCTCCTGCTCCTGCTGTCAGGGCCTCCTCATCCGACACCTGGGCCGGCCCGGCCCAGGCATCTACCACTCCATTGCGCTTTCCTCCCCTGCTTAGTATTAGGGCCCCTGTCTTCCTCTTTTGCCGCCGGCGCCACAACGCGAGTAGGATCACGAGGAGCACAACCACCACCAAGGCCACAAGCACAGCCACGAGCAGGGTGTTTTTTGTCCCTGAATCTAATGGGGGATCCCCACTGCTTGTGTTTGTGAAGGCCTCTGGGGTAGAAATGGGGGATATTTCTACCCAGGAGATGGTGGGGACACTGGGCCCCTTGGGAATTGCCGGAAAGCCAGTTGACGTGGTGAGAGGGGTTACACTGGCTGCATCAGACGTTTCCAGAGAGCCGGTCGCCGTGGTGGTGGAGGGCTCCCTGGTTCCATCAGACGTTTCCAGAGAGCCGGTCGCCATGGTGGTGGAGGGCTCCCTGGTTCCATCAGACGTTTCCAGAGAGCCGGTCGCCATGGTGGTGGAGGGCTCCCTGGTTCCATCAGACGTTTCCAGAGAGCCGGTCACCATGGTGGTGGAGGGCTCCCTGGTTCCATCAGACGTTTCCAGAAAGCCAGTCGCCATGGTGGCAGGAGGTGCGCTGCTTACAACAGAGGTCTCCAGAAAGCCAGTTACCATGGTTCTATCAGCCACAACGTGGAGTTCCAGAGAGTCTTTTGGTGATTTGGCATCAATTTCCAAGTTTGATGACTGCTTGGTGGCAACTTCCCCGGAGACTGATGGCTCAGGTACATGGAGGTCACCGCTGGCAGCAGGGGAAGTCCCGGGAAGGGCCCCTTCATTGGCCGTATAGGAAGCTGAAGAAGGTGGGGAGATCTGGTGCCCGGTGCCATCGCTCTCTTCAGGGACCCCTGCTGCTGAAGGATCGGGGGTCACTATGCTGAGGTCTGGGGCCTCCGAGAAAGTTCGGGCCAAAGAATCAGAGGCTCCTCTGGAGGCAGACATCATCAAAGTGGGTGTGATGTCCACAAGCCCTGAGTCCATCTCTTGGGTCCAGATGCCCCCAAAGTAGAGGAGAAGCAGGATCATTTCCATGGCAACAGACATGAGCAGGACTGGAGACCTGAGGGTGAGGAAGTTGAAGAAACACCAACGCATAAAGCACTGAGGGGGAGAACCTGGCTGGGCCCTCCTCCCCATCTGCCCACTTCCCTGCTAACTGCCAGGCCCAACTTGTGGTTTAACGGCTTTTTCCACCCTTGCTTTTACTATTATCAGAAATAACAAGGGAACAGATGCTGGCGGCTCTGCCATCAGCTCTACCCTACAGGCCCCGTCAGGCCCTGGTTGCTCGCGTGCCAGCAATGGCCAGCCCCCTGGCCCTCCCTGACCCTATTCAGCCCCAGTGGCTGCTGATCTTTTCCCATCATCTACCTGGCCCTTTTCGAACCACGGCCCATTCCCAGGTCCACGAAGTCTCCCACCCCACCAGGCCGCGCCCCATACCAGCTCACTTGATGAGGGCACAGGGTTGGGACCAGACCACTCCAACTCCTCCTGAAGCTGGGGCAGGACTGGGCAGATGGGCCCCAGGGGGAAAGGAAGTGGCCCTGACTCCACCCACCCCACCCCAGCATCCTGCCCCACCCGCCCTGCTCCCACAGCTGCTGTGCGATGACACTCCATCACTTGCTCTTGCTGGGCTCTGAGATGATGCCAGGGGCTCTGGGGTCTTGGCTGAGGCAAGTGGGGTTGTGGCGGGTGGTGGGTCTGGAATGGGGACTTCGCTGAGAACTGGGACGGCAAGGGGCGAGGCTGGGCTAGAGATAAGGGTCAGAGCCAGGGTGATGCAAAGTCGTGCTTGAGAACAAGGGGTGCAGAGGAGGACGTGAGAGGGGAGGGTGGCTTCCTTTGCATTTGTGGTTCCCAAGTCGTTAGGCCCAAACTCAGGGTAGCACCCTTTCCTGCCCCGAGAGCTCCCTGGAACTACCAAGGCAAAAAGAAGACTCGACTCTGGTTGGGGACCACGAAAGCATTTGCAGCCTGTGTACAATCCCTTGTGGGCTCTTGATGACGTCTCAAGAAGCTGGAGGGCCACCACGATGATCTCCCAGTTGTGGGGTGCTTAACTAGACCAAGGTGGTTACTAAGCACTCATACATCATGATTTTATTGGGGGGGGAAACTAATAAAGATGTGGGAATCTATATGGAAAACAGTCTGGAAAAATATCTACGGAGGCATTATCCAAATTTCTTTGGATAAGTATGAGTAGGGGGTTCTTTATTCTCTTCTTTGGACAGTTGCTGTTTTCTGAATTTCCTCCAATTGTTTTTTTCCCCTCCTACTCCTTCTTCTTTTTGTGTGTATATACACATATTTTTTCACTTCTTTTATTTATTTGTTTGTTTGTTTCTCTCTTCTAATTTGTAAGCTTTGACTTTCTGCATGAGTCTGGTTTTGTTTTTTGCCTTTCTTTTTTTTTTTTTTTTTTTTTTTTAAATCAATAGCAGAAGCACCTGGGTGGCTCAGTCGACTAAGCATCTGACTGGCCCAGGTCATGACCTCATGGTTCATGAGTTCAAGCCCCACATCAGGTGCTGACAACTCAGAGCCTGGAGCCTGCTTTGGATTCTGTGTCTCCCTCACCTTCTGCCCCTCTCCCACTCATACTCTGTCTCTTTCTGTCTCAAAAATAAATAAATATTTTAAACAATCAAAACCAAGTTTTTATTTATTTTTATTTTTTTGAAGGAAAGCATGCATGAGCAGGGTAGACAGGCAGAGGGAGAGAGAATCCCAAGAAGACTCCACTTTCAGCGCGGAGCCCTACGTGGAGCTCAATTCAATGACCCTGGGACCTGACCCAAAATCAAGAGTCAGACCTTCAACTGACTAAGCCACCCAGGTGACCCCAAACCAATTTCTATATTGTAAAAGTAATAGTATATGTACGTACCCCACTCACAAGCTAACGAGTTCATCTGATGCAGATACATGAGACACCTGGGTCCCAGATGGGGGAATCCATTACTCACAGCAGAGCAAGCAGGAGCGTAAGGTTTGCATCAGTTCCCCTCGCCCCCAAGTCCCGAAGGGTGACACACAGGGGCTTGCTCTGCAGCTACAGAACACTGAGCTTGGGGCATTTCCCTCTGTTTGAGCAGGTGGTAAGCAAGTCTTCTCTTCAGGGAGACATTACAGTGTCCCTCTGTTACTCAGCCCGAGAACAGCCCTGAGAAATGGCCTGGATACAGAGCAGCTGGGACCTGTGTTCTTGGGATGCGAGCAGGAGTGTGCGGGGATGCTCAGGACCCTCGAGGATTGCCTCTCCCAACAATCAGGAGAGTGGAAGGAGGAAAAGCTTCAAAGCCTGCCAGTGGATAAACATTCATAGCAAAGTTGTGCGTTACGTCCGCACTTACGCAAGCATATACGCATGTGTTTCATTATATAACGTTTTATTGTACATATTGTTCTGCACTTAACTGAATGGAAGAAAGAAGGAAAGAAGAAAGAGAAAAAAGAAGAAAAAGAAACCGTTCCATTGTCGGACATTTAGGTTATTTTAACATTTTACTATGGCAAACAGAAAAGTACAAATAATTGGCTGAAAAGTAATTGGAGGTTAAATTTTTTTAAGTTGATTTATTTATTTTGAGAGAGAGAGGACATAGCAAGGGAGGGGCAGGGAAAGAGGGAGAGAATCCCAAGCACACTCCGCACGGTCAGGGCAGAACCTGACACAGGGCTCAAACTCACAAACCGTGAGATCATGACCTGAGCCGAAACCAAGAGTCAGTCGCTTAACTGACAGAACCACCCAGGCGCCCAGGTCAAAAAATTTTTTTAATTCTAAAAAGTCAACCAAGGGGCGCCTGGGTGGCTCAGTCGGTTAAGCGTCCGGTTTCGGCTCAGGTCATGATCTCACGGTTCGTGGGTTCGAGCCCCGTGTCGGGCTCTGTGTGGAGCTAGCTCAGAGCCTGGAGCCTGCTTCGGATTCTGTGTCTCCCTCTCTCTCTGACCCTCCCCGACTCATGCTCTGTTTCTCTCTGTCTCAATAAAAAAAAATAAGAAAAGAAAAAAAAGAAAAGTCAACCAAAATATTTGTAAGACTACACAGAGATCCCCAATTTCCCAATCTTTAAAAAACTTACAGAAGCAAAATGCATTTTTGACAAAATGTCATTTCAACCAAATTGCTGCTGACAAAGTTGTATGTTCCCCAGGCTCTATGTGGGGCCCCAATTCTGGGGAGAGAAGAGAGAACCAGGATGGGTCCGGGCTCTAGCCTGAAGCTCTGAAAAAACAAAAACCTATCTGCACAGACTGTAGACCCTGTGGTGGAGGTAGAGATCATGAAAATGTGAAAAAGACATCACAGAAGAGAAATACTTAGAAAACTCTGGTAGCAGCAGTTTGCCAGGTACAGAACCAAAGGTTCTCTGTGCATGGTTCCACCTGCTCCTTACAACAAGCCCATTTTACAGGTGAGAAGGCCAAGTACAGAGATTAAGTAACCTGTCCTAGAACGGGCCAGGCTCAGTGCAAAGCACTTCACATTTACATAGTATTTACTCTTCACAACAACCCTGTGAGATACATGTCATCGCCCTAATTCTACAGGTGAAGAAACTAAGAAACAAAACAGTTTAGAGACTTGTCACGGCTCAGACAACCAGCAAGTGCTAGAGATGAGCTTCAAAACCAGGTTGGTCTAAGGACCCAAGGCCAAGGATAAGGACCACCAGGGAAAACCAGGGTCGGAAATTTAATTACCGTGCTACATTTAAAGACATGTTTGGGTATAAATGATTCAAATAGTAGAATACATGCTAAAATAAGGGCTAGATTCAGCCTTAGGCAGTGTCTAGGAAGACTTCAGAGAAGTGATGTCTTCAAAAGCTGAAGGGAATGGGGACTCCACTCCTTCCTTTATGCCCTACATCTAATCTGTCTGTACATTCTGCTATCTCTACCTTCAAAATGGGGCCAGCACCCGAAACCCAGATCTTGGCTTCTAAATACCACTCTCCTTGGAAAGGAACCAGGGCTCCTAGGATAACAGCTGATTCCACAGCCAGGACAGGGAAAGTACAAAGTGAGCCTGGAATGTCTTGTTGCATCAGGAAGTAAGGAAACGCTCAAAGAATGATAGGAATGTGTCAAAAGGACAAGGAACTAGCTTTAAGGAGTTTCCCTGGGGCCAAAGCAGAGACGTTTTGCTCTGCTTTGAAAATTTGCATTTTCACAATGAATAATTGTAGTGATCGATTAATGCACTGAATAAAGAAAGAACCCATGAGTTCATATGGCTGCTGAAAATATTAGAAAGAGTGAAGATGGAAGGGAGAGACATGGGAGAGAGGAGGGAGAATGGAGAAAGTTCTTTTCCAGTAAGAAAGCTAACTTCACTGTAGAAGGAATGTAGAGTTTTAAAATGACCAATTTACAGCTACCATATAATTGATTCAAGTCAGAATGAACTGTTGAGTAAAATTGGGGCAGGAGGGGTGCATATATGATATTTTTACAGGCTTAAAATATCTCCCCTCAAGATATACATGTATTACGAAGGAAAATTAGCAACTTCACGGTGGAGAAATCTAGTAGACATCATCTTAACCAAGTGATCACACTTTTTTTTTTTAAAGATTTTATTTTTAAGTAATCTCTACACCCAAGGCGGGGCTGAAACTCACAACAGCAAGATCAAGAGTCGCATGCTCCACTGACTGAGCCAGCCAGGTGCTCCAATCAAGTGATCAAACTTAACTTCACCAGTCATGGGGCAAACCTACATCAGGAGACTTCAGGTATGTTACACTGAGAAGGACACAAAATCACATCTGTGACAGTCCCAGCAACAATGCAGAATCTGATTGTTAAATATCAGGCAAGGGGCGCCTGTCTAGCTCAGTCAGTTGAGCGTTCAACTCTTGATTTAGGTTCAGGTCATGATCCCAGGGTCATGAGACAGAGCCCCACGCCCATGATCCCAGGGTCATGAGACAGAGCCCCACACCCAGCTCCACTCTGAGTATGGAGCCTGATTGGAATCCTCAATCTCCCTCCCTCTGCCCCTCTCCCCTGCTCATGCTCTCTCTCTCAAATTATATATATATATATATATATATATATATATATATATGGCAAATCCAAATGGAGGGACATTTTATAAAGTAACAGGCCTGTACTCTTCAAAAATGTCAGCATCGGGAAGGACAAAGCCTGAGATATTCTTTCAGATCTTAAAAGAGTGAAGAGATGTGACAACAAAATGTATTATGGACTGAACCCCGGATTCAGGGGGAAAAGTTGCTATCAAAGACATGAGAATAGTTGGCAAATTTGAATGCAGACTGTAGAGTAGACAATAGTATTGAATTCACATTAACTTTCCTGAACTTGATAAGAACATTCTGGTTGTGACAGAGAATGTCCTGGTTTGCAGAAAAGACATCGTTGAAGCACATAGGAGTGAAAGTGCACGATGCGGAAACTTCCTTTTAAATGATTCCACACAAACAGCAGTAATAACAATAAAAGTAATAATGTAGGGATAAAAATGAAGCATATTGTCAAAATGCTCACAGATAGTGGAGAAGCTCGTGGGTTGGTGAGTGTGTGGAGATTCGTGGAGAGTCGCGTGCTCCCAGAAGGCACGAAGCTCCACCCCTTCCCACACTGATGCCCTATGCATCTCTTCCATGGGGCTATTCCTGACTTGCAGTATTCTCATGTATTTTAACATTTTCCTAAGCCATCATTTCCCTCATTTGTTTAACACCTGCCCTGAAATTTGAGAAGACTCAACTATGAAATAAAAAAGCAAGAAAGAATGTCCTCCAAATTCTCTACTCAGTTATTCACAAGAGGAAGAAGTCTTTTTTTTTTTTAATGTTTATTTTATTTTTGAGAGAGAGAAAGAGAGAGAGACAGAGCAAAAGCAGGGGAGGGGAGGAAGAGAGGAATGGGGAGGGGAAGGGGAAGGGGGAGGAAGACACAGAATCAGAAGCAGGCTCCAGGCTCTGAGCTGTCAACACAGAGCTCGATGCAGGGCTTGAACCCACAAACCAGGAGATCTTGACCTGAGCTGAAGTCAGACACACCAACTGAGCCACCCATGTGCCCCTGAAGAAGTCTTTTAATTAGTGGCCATTCACAAAAACACTGAATGGGTTCATCACACTTCCCCAAAGTCAAGACCAAAAAAGACCCAGAGGAGGCTTCTGAGAACTACAAAGTTTTTATGATGTATCCAGATACCAAACTGAAAATGTAATTCCACCACCCATTTATTATTTGCTTAGGCATACAGCAGGGGGGACATGTTTTTTGTTTTTAAAGTTTGCTTATTTATTTTGAGAGAGAGAGAGAGAGTGTGTGTATGTGCTTGGGGCTTGATCTCAGGTACAGTGAGATCATGCCCTGAGCCAAAATCAAGAGTCAGAAGCCTGGGTGGTTCAGTCAGTTAAGGATCTGACTCTTGGTTTCAGCTCAGGTCATGCTCTCACGGTTCATGAGTTCAAGCCTGCTTGAGGTTCTCTCTCTCTGCCCCTCCCCTCCCTGTTCTCTCTCTCTCTCTCAAAATAAATAAACTTAAAAAAAAAAGTCAGACACTTAACCCACTGAACCACCCAGGCACCCCTAGGATTTTTATTTTTAAGGAATCTTTTCACCGAATGTGGAACTCAAACCTACGACCCCGAGATCAAGAGTTGCACACTCCACCTAGCCAGGTGCCCCCAAAATTTTCAAAATAAAACAACATGGAAAGATCCAGAGTCTGACTACCCTCCTCGCCTTCACTACTACCTCCTGGCCCAAGCCCTTCCTTTTCCCACCTGGAACATGCACCAGTCTCCCTTCCTGTGACCTCATCCTCCTTTGGGCTCTTTCCAACAGAGCAGCCAGAGGGTCCTAGATCACACATCCTTCCCTCTCCTGCCCTCATTTCCCCTGCTCCAGCCACCAAGGCCTCCATTTTGTTTCTGAAGAATGTAAGCCTTGGGACCTTGGTGCTGTCATGGCCCCACCTGGAAGGCTTTTCATCCAGATATCTAGATGGCTCCCTTTTTCATAAATTGGATTTTTTGTTTGTTTGTTTTCTTGTTATTGTTGTTTGGTTGTTTTTTTTAAATTCTTTCTCACAAGTGTTTGCTCAATTGTTACCTTCTGGCTCTGTCTGACCACCCTATTCAAATTGTACCCACCCCCTGGTCTTCGTTCCCCATTTCTGCCCCCCACACCTTTCTCTCCACCACACTTCTCATCTTCTCACCTTCTCATATGCTGTATCTTTTACTTTCCTATCATGTTTGTCTGTCTGTCCCTACTGGAATGTGAGCTCCGTGACAGTGCAGGTGTGTCTGTCTGCTGCTGTGTCAGCAGCCCCTGGAAAGTACTTTGTACACAGTAGGCGCTCGGGTGATACAAAGCTGAGAGAAAGAGAGGGTGTCATGCAGGGTGGCACAGGGTGAGGTTGGGGAGGGGGGCTGCAGGCATCGGAAGGGCCTGGATCTGTGACTGCCCCCACCCAGCTCGCAGACATCCAGGAGGTCATCCCAGGTCGTCAGAGGTTTTTGGGCTTCCAAGTGACAGGAGCAACTTGTGTTCTATGAAGATAATCTCTTCCCTCCCAGCCCCCTTCCTCAACAAGGTTTGGACTTGCAGCTCTGACTTTATGCTGGGCTGTGAGGGGCCGTTTCCAGACAGACACCACAGCAGAGAGGAGCTGGCATGAGAGAGACTGCCCCTCCCTGCTCCTAAGCCAGACGCCAGGGGAGCTACAGAGGAGCAGACGGGACACTGGCACTGCGCTGTGTCGCCTCCTCTGTGTGTGGCCTAGGGTCGGTGATTTCATCCGTCTGCCTCAGTTTCTTCATCTATAAAATAGGGATAATAACCTTTTATAATTGCACCAAAACCCATAAAATACCTAGGAATAAACCTAACCAAAGAGGTGAAAAAGCTATACATTTAAAACTATAGAAAGCTTATGAAAGAAATTAAAGAAGAAACAAAAAAAATGGAAAAATATTCCATACTCCTGGATTGGAAAACAAATATTGTTAAAATGTCGATACTATCCAAAGCAATCTACATATTCAGTGCAATCCCTATCAAAATAACACCAGCATTCTTCACAGAGCGAGAACAAGCAATCCCAAAATTTGTACAGAACCAGAAAAAACCCTGAGTAGCCAAAGCAACCCTGAAAAAGAAAACCAAAGCTGGAGGCATCACAATCTTGGACTTCAAGATGTATTACAAAGCTGTAATCATCAAGACAGTATGGTACTGGCACAAAAAACAGACACTCAGATCAATGGAACAGAATAGAGAACCCAGAAATGGACCCACAAACATATGGCCAACTAATCTTTGACCAAGCAGGAAAGAATATCCAATGGGATAAAGATAGTCTTCAGCAAATGATGCTGGGAAAACTGGACAGCAACATGCAGAAGAATTAACCTGGACCACTTTTTTACACCATACCCAAAAATAAACTCAAAATGGATGAAAGACCTAAACATAAGACAAGAAACCATCAAAATCCTAGAGGAGAAAGCAGGCAAAAATGTCTTTCACCTCGGCCGCAGCCACTTCTTACTCAACATGAAAACAAAAGCAAAAATGAAGTATTGGGACCTCATCAAGATAAAAAACTTCTGCACAGCGGAGGAAACAATCAGCAAAACTAAAAGGCAACCAACAGAATGGGAGAAGATATTTGCAAATGGCATATCAGATAAAGGGTTAGTATCCAAAATCTACAAAGAACTTATCAAACTCAGGGCACCTGGGTGGCTCAGTCAGTTAAGTGTCTGACTTCGGCTCAGGTCATGATCTCACAGGTGTGGGTTCGAGCCCCGCGTTGGGCTCTGTGCTGACATCTCAGAGCCCGGAGCCTTCTTCAGATTCTGTGTCTTCCTCTCTCTGCCCTTCCCCCACTCACACTCTGTCACTCTCTCAAAAATAAAAGAAAAACATTAAAAAAAGAACTTATCAAACTCAACACCCAAAACACAAATAATCCAGTGAAGAAATGGGCAAAAGACATAAATAGACACTTTTCAGAAGAAAACATCCAGATGGCTAAAAGACACATGAAAAAAAATGCTCAACATCACTCTTCATCAGGGAAATACAAATAGAAACCACAATGAGATACCACCTCACACCAATCAGAATGGCTAAAACTAACAACTCAGGCAACAACCGATGTTGGCGAGGATGTGGGAGAAACAGGATTGCTTTTGCACTGCTGGTGGGAATGCAAACTGGTGCAGCCACTCTGGAAAACAGTGTGGAGGTTCCTCAAAAAATTAAAAATAAAACTACTCAACAACCCAGCAATTGCACTATTAGGTTTTTATCCAAGGGATACAGGTGTGCTGTTTCAAAGGGGCACATGCACCCCAATGTTCATAGCAGCACTATTGACAATAGGCAAAGAATGGAAAGAGCCCAAATGTCCATCGCTGGATGAATGGATAAAGAAGATGTGGAATATATATACTATGGAGTATTACTCGGCAATCAAAAAGCATGAAATCTTGCCATTTGCAAGTATGTGGATGAAACTAGATGGTATTATGCTAAGCGAAATTAGTCAGAGAAAGACAAATATCATACGACTTTACTCATATGTGGAATTTAAGATACAAAACAGATGAACATAAGGGAAGGGAAGCAAAAATAATATAAAAACAAGGAGGGGGACAAAACATAAGAGATTCTTAAATATGGAGAAAAAACTGAGGGTCGCTGGAGGGGGTGCGGGTGGGGGCATGGGCTAAATGGGCAAGGGGCGTTAGGGGAGGACACTTGTTGGGCTGAGCAGTGGGTGTTATATGTAGAATGAATCGCTGGAATCTACTCCTGAAGTAATAAAAAAACAAATAAAAAAATAAAATACGGATAATAATATTTTTAAAAGTTCTTGAGGGGATTAAATTAGATAGTGTGGGGCCCTTGGAAAGAACATAATACATAATAGCTGATGCAATAAGAAACGAGTTAAGTCCCATTCTGATCTTCCGGGTCAGACTCCAAGGGTACAGGATTTGGGCTTGCTTTGGGGCCGGAGCCCTTTCTTCCCATCTATCATCCTGCCCAAAAACAGGACAGGCAGGCATCCCTTGTCCTCCAAGGAATTTCCATTTAGCCAGAGAGATGTTTATGTAGTAATTTATTCACTGAACACAACTGCTTTTTAAATTTTTATACAAGGGGTGCCTGGGTTGTTCAGTTGTTTAAGGGTCTGACTTTGGCTCAGGTCATGATCTCGAGCTTGGTGAGTTTGAGCCCCACATCAGGCTCTGTGCTGAAGGCTCAGAGCCTGGAGTTTGTTTCAGATTCTGTGTCTCCCTCTCACTCTGCCCCTCCCCTGCTTGTGCTCTGTCTCTCTCCCTCTCTCAAAAATGAATAAACATTAAATTTTTTTAAAATTTTTATCCAAGTAATGATATTATAAGTACAGAGGATTTATCATGAATGGCAATTCTCTTGGGGCGCCTGGCTGGCTCAGTCGGTTAAGCGTCCGACTTCGGCTCAGGTCGTGATCTCACAGTCTGTGGGTTCGAGCCCCGCGTCGGGCTCTGTGCTGACAGCTCGGAGCCTGGGGCCTGCTTCAGATTCTGTGTCTCCCTCTCTCTCTGCCCCTCCCCCACTCGTGCTCTGTTTCTGTCTGTCTCAATAATAAATAAACATTAAAAAAAATTTTTTAATAAATGGCAATTCTCCTCCCCTTTCCTTCCCAAGTCATGGTCCTGGAAAAAAAATTTTTTTTAAATGCTTTTAACTTATTCTAGTCTCAGTTCTTCTGATGGGTCCATGTCCCTAAACAGCATGCTAATTCAACTATTTCTTAATGTATCCACTTTGCCTGCCATAATCTATGGGCTTCCAGCTCAGTAGATGAACATTTGACCCACTGGCCCTGTCTCACTTCCCAGGTCTGCTACATCCTTCTTTTTAGGCCCTCTGTAACTATCACTAAAGTTGCTATTTGTTAATTTAAATAACAGCCAGCTGTGGTCATTGGGGGTCTCAGTTAAACTCAGCGGCACAGTGGTTCAGGGAATCAGACTTCCTGAGCCACACCCAGGCTCCGCCATTGACTGAGTGTCAGACTCTGGGCAACGGATGCGGCCTTCCTGTGTCTGAGGTTGTTCGTTCACCAGAAGAGGTTAATAGCAGCACCATCTTCCAGATAGCCTTGTCCTGAGGATTAAATGAGCAAGGAGGGTGCTCGGAACCGTGCCCTCGCCACTAAATGCAATGTACGTATTGGCTGTAATAAATCCTCCATTGGTATTTTGTGGCTTCCCTTCCCTTAGCTGACTTCTGCCCAGTTTCTGTTATGCATACATTTACTTTGATAATGCTCTGGGTAGGGGCCCCTGGGTGGCTTCGTCAGTTGAGCATCCGACTCTTGATTTCAGCGCAGGTCATGATCCCATAGTCATGGGATTGAGCCCCACGGTGGGCTCCACGGTGGAGCCTGCTTAAGATTCTCTCTCTCCCTCTGCCCCTCTTCCTCTTTCTCTCTTTCTGAAATTAAAAAAAAAATGTATTTCTAAGGCTCTGTGGAGATCACACTTGCATTCTCTTCTTTGCATTGTCTAGAGCTATACTGTCCCATAAAGCAGTCACTGGCGACAGGGGGCTATTTGCCTTTAGATCAATTAAAATTAAATAAGATTTAAAATTCATGTCCTGCATTGCAACTAACCGACTACATTTCGCATACTTAAAAACCACATGTAGCTAGTGGTTACCTGTCAGATAACACCTCGGCAAGAGTATTTGCCTCCTCTCGGTGGAATATTTGCCTCCTCTCACTTGTTCGTCTAGAATTTGAGTCTAACAGTGAAACACTATCAATTGTCTTTCCTTTTAAAGATTATATCATTTTGGTCAGTGCCCAACCAACACTTTACTATGATTATCTCCCCTTAATTATACATCTTTTAATTTTTCCTAGAGTTTCTAATTGCTTCTCATAATTCCCTGCTCCAACAGGCCTACCTGCCCCCTGCCCCTCCCTATTGCTTCATCCTAGAACCGATGGTTATTGCTCTCCCAGATGGGGTCCCCTATTTCCTGCACCCCACATCCTCCTCTTTCTAGGCTTATCCCCTCATTTTTGCTGCAGCATATCCGCAAGTCCTTCCTAATAAAGAGACCTTCCTAAGAAGAAGGTAAGCTTTCTGATTAATCTTTCACCTAAATAGATCTTTATTTTATTCTTACGCTTGCTTGATCTAGAATGCTAGGCTAGGGGCACCTGGGTGGCTCAGTCGGTTACAAATGCTAGGCTAAAAATTATTTCCTTAGAAGCTAGAAGCCTTATCTTATTTTCTTCTAGGATCTGGATACTTGATTTTGCTGATGAATAGTTTGATGCTAATCCAAGAGTTTTTCTCAGAAAAAGGGGAGGGGACTTGAAAATTCAGCCTCTGAGTTAGAAAGCCTTACTCTAGTACCCAAAGCCACAATTAGTGTTTTATTAGCTTACTCTGAATGATGAAAGGACTTTAAAGAAGCCCTGCAAGGTGGAAAGAAAGCACCAAAATGAAACAGCAACCATTCTGCCCCCCTCCTTCCTAACAGAACCCCAGTTTGTTCAGAGGCTGAACCACTCTCCATGCACATCAGGGGTACTGACCCCTCCTTCAGCTCTGGAAGAAAGTCTGGTTAGAGGCGCCTGAATGGTTCAGTTAGTAGACTGTGCAACTCTTGATCTCAGGGTTACAAGTTTGAGCCCCATGTTGGGTATAGACACTACTTAAAAAGAAATAAATCAACTCATTAAGATTTTTAATTTTTTAATGTTTTTTTTTTCGAGAGAGAGAGCATGAATGGGGGAAGGGCATAGAGAGAGGGAGACACAGAATTCGAAGCAGGTTCCAAGCTCTGAGATGTTAGCACAGAGCCTGATGCAGGGCTCGAACTCACAAACCATAATAAGATCATGGCCTGAGCTGAAGTCGGACACTTAACTGACTGAGCCACCCAGCCACCCCTAATTAAGATTTAAAAAAAGAAGGTCTGATTAATCTACAGGAACTACCCTCACTTTTGTCCATGATTGGAAAGGAAAATGTGACTCAATTCTAGCCCACTAAGATGAAAGAAGGGAAGCTTCTTGGGAAGTTCTTCCTTCCTTTCTTTTTTTAACTTTTTAAAAAATGTTTGTTTATTTATTTTGAGAGAGACAAAGAGGGGATCCCAAGCAGGCTCCACACTGTCAGTGCACAGAGCCCAACACAGGGCTTGATCCCACAAATAGTGAGATCATGACCTGAGCTGAAACCAAGAGTTGGACGCTTCACAGACTGAGGCACCCACGTGCCCCAGAAAGTTCTTCCTTGCTTTTAAAAGAAAACCAGGGCACTGACTTCTCTCTCTCATTAGACATGATTAAGGACACATCCAACAACTCTGAAAGGAACTAAACCTAAGATGATGAGTGTTGTGAGTGGCAGGGCAGGGAGACAAAGAGCATGGGGTCCCTGAGGCATTGTAAGAGGTGGATCGGTGGGCCCTGAATACCACCTGTCCCCTTCCGTGCTCTTCCTGGGAATTGGATCTTTAGTAGTTTAGAGCATCATAAGTATGTAAACAAAATGAAAAATAATCTTTGAGGAAACAGAAGTTATATAGAAAGAAAGAAAGAAAGAAAGAAAGAAAGAAAGAAAGAAAGAAAGAAAGAAAAAGAAAGATCCGATATTCTTGGAGAATTTTGAGAAGATATTGCTTCCTTAAAATAAGAACAAGATGCTATTAAAAATAAATAATTAGAGTACAAGACTGAATTCTTAGAAATTAAAACTGTGAGGGGAGCCTGTGTGGCTCAGTTGGTTAGGCATCTGATTTTGGCTCAGATCATGATCTCGTGGTCTGTGAGTTCGAGCCCCACATTGGGCTTTGTGCTGACAGCTCAGAACATGAAGCCTCCTTTGGATTCTGTGTCTCCCTTTCTCTCTGCCTCTCCCCCGCTTGCACTCTGTCTCTTTCTCTCAAAAATAAATAAACATTAAAAAATTTTTAAAGAAATTAAAACTGTGATACTGAATAATGAAAGTATTAGAATATAAAATCAAGAAGGGCGCCTGACTGGCTCACTCAGTAGAGTATGTGATTGTTGATCTTGGTTGTGAGTTCAAGCTCCACATTGGCTGTAGAGATTACTTAAAAATAAAAACTCTTAAAAATAAATAAATAAATAAATAAATAAAATACAATCAAGAAACTATCCTAGGGGCTCCTGGGTGGTTTGGTCTGTTGAGTATCGGATTCTTGATTTCTGCTCAAGTCATGATCCCAGGGTCGTGGGATCGAGCCCCACATCAGGCCCCACACTGAACATGGACCCTGCTTAAGATTCTCTCTCTCTCTCTCTCTCTCTCTCCCCCTCCCCCCACTCACACTCTCACTCTCTCACTCCCTAAAATTAAAAAATATATATATAAAAACAGAAACTATCCCAGAAAATAGAAGCCCCCAAAAGTGGAAGGTAGGGGAGAAGATATGAGAGACAGCATGTAAGAACACATTATCTCAGGTAAATCTACCTGCTCTAATAAAGAGATCTAGTAATGTAGCCAAAAGAACAAAGTAGATTATTTCTCTTTAATGAAACAAGTCCAAGGTAAGTGGTGGTGGTTGGTGACACGGCTCTGTACCTTGCATCATTCAGGGACCTGACTCCTTCCTAGTCATTTTTCTGCCATCCACTGTTGCAAAGATAAATCTGCTGTCTTGATGAAAGAGAATATGGAGGAGACATGCTTTTCCCACCTTCTTAATCTTATGCCCAGAAATCTTAAACATCGGGGCGCCTGGGTGGCTCAGTCGATTGAGCATCTGACTTCGGCTCAAGTCACAACCTCACAGTTCATGAATTCGAGCCCCACATCAGGCTCTGTCAGGCTCTGTGCTGACAGCTCAGAGCCTGGAGCCTGCTTCTGATTCTGCATATATCTCTCTCTCTACCCCTCCCTTGCCCATGCTCTGTCGCTCTCGCTCTCTCTCTCTCTCTGAAATAAATAAACATTAAAATTTTTTAAATAAATGGAAAAACAGCCCATGCTCATGGATTGGAAGAATTAATATTGTTAAAATGTCCATACTACCCAAAGCAATCAACAGATTCAATAATCACATTGAAAAAAATTCCAATGGCCTTTTTCACAGAAATAGAAAAAAGAATCCTAAACTTTGTATGGCCACAAAAGACCCCAAATAGCTCAAGTGACCTTGAGATAGAAGAACAAAGCTGGAGGTATTGCATCATGCTTCCTGATTTCAAACGAAGTTGTAGTAATCAGAATTATATGATATTGGCATAAAAACAGACATATAGACCAGCTGAACAGAATAGAGAGCCTAGAAGTAAACCCATACACATATGCTTAATTCACTTATGACAAAGAAGCCAGAATATGCAGATGAGGAAAGAATAGTCTCTTCAATAAATGGTATTGGGAAAACTGGACGGCCACATTAAAAAGAAAAAAAAATGGGGCACCCAGGTGGTTCAGTCAGTTGAGCATCCAACTCTTGATTTCAGCTCAGATCCTGATTCCAGGGTCATGGGATTAAGCCCCATGTCAGGCTCTTCACTGAGCATGGAGTCTGCTTAAGATTCCCTCTCTCTTGGGGTACCTGAGTAGCTCAGTTGGTTGAGCATCTGAGTGTTGATTTCAGCTCAGATCATGATCTCAGGGTTAGTGAGATTGAGCCCCATGTCCGGCTCTGTGCTGACAGTGTGGAGCCTCCTTGGGATTCTCTCTTTGCCTCTCTCTCTGCCCCTTCCCCACTCATGCATGCAAGTGGACTTGCTCTTTTCTCTCTCTCTCTCTCTCTCTCTCTCTCAAAATAAGTAAATAAACATTAAAAAAAATTCTCTCTCTCCCTCTCTGCCCCCCTTCACAAGCTCTCTTTCTCTCTCTAAAATAAAAATGAAAGAAAGAAAATAGACCCTGATCTTATACCATACACAAAAATCAACTCAAGGGGCACGTGGGTGGCTGAGTTGGTTAAGCTTCCGACTTTTGCTCAGGTCACAGATCTCATGGCTCAGCTCATGGGTTTGAGCCCTGCATCAGGTTGTCTGTTATAGGCACAGAGCCTGCTTTGGATCCTCTGTCCCTTCTCTCTCTGACCTGCTCTCTCTCTGTCCCTCCTCTCTCTCTTGCTCTCAAAAATAAATAAACATTTTTAAAAATTAAAAATAACAAAATAAAGAACTCATACAACTCAATAGCAAAAACAAAACAAAAACAATTCAATTAAAAATGAACAGAGGAGGAGCACCTGGCTGGCTCAGTTGGTAGAGCATGTGACTCTTGATCTCAGGGTCATGAGTTCGAGCCCCACATTGGGTATGGAGCCTATTTTAAAAAATGGACAGAGGATCTGAATAGACATTTTTCCAAAGAACAAGTACAGATGGCCAACAGATTCATGAAAAAGTGTCCAACATCACTAATCGTCAAGGAAATACAAGTCAAACCCACAATGAGATATCACCTTGCACCTGTTAGAATGGCTATAATAAAAAACAAGACAAAACAAAACACCAAGAATTAACAAGTGTTGGTAAGGGTGTGAAAAAAAGAGAACACTTGTGTGCCATTGGTGAGAATGTAAATCGGTGAAGCCACTATGGAAAACAGTATGGAGATTTCTCAAAAACCTAAAAACAGAATTACCATGTGATTCACCAATTCTTCTTCTGGGTATTTATCTGAAGGAAATGAAGACACTAATTTTAAAAGACATCTGCAGTGCCATGTTTTTTGGCTCATTATTTACAATAGGCAAGACATGGAACCAACCTAAGTGTCTGTCCATCAATGGATGAGTGGGGAAAAAAGTACTATATGTATCACACACACACACACACACACACACACACACACACACCACTGGAATATTATTTAGCCATAAAACAGAAGGAAATCTTAAAATCTGTGGCAACATGCTTGGGCCTTGAGGGCATTATGCTAAGTGATATAAGTCAGACAGAGGAAGACAAATCTCTATGGTCTCACTTATAGGTGGACTCTAAAACAAAACAAAACAATGAATTCATTGATACAGAGAACAGATGGGTGGTTGCCAGAGGTGGGGAGAGGAGGGAGCAGACTTGTGGTGGTTTCACAATATATACAATGATTGATACATTATATTGATACAAATTATGCTGTACACCTCAAACTAATATAATGTTGTATGTCAAATTTGTTTCAATTAAAAAAAAAGAATAGATGATGAGGTTAATGAGAGAAAAAAATCTGAGCCTAATAAAGGGCTAATAAAGGGACCAATATCACATTTGACTAGCAGCTTCCTGGGGCTAACCCAGGAAGGGACAATTTACATGATGAGATGGCTTAAGCAAAAAGGGGTAAACACAGTAGTTAGTTCCTCAGAGGAGTCCAGTGTTTTCCTGGTACTCACTTCTAAAATTAGTTTTCTGGGTGCCTGAGTGGCTCAGTTGGTTGAGTGTCAAACTCTTGACTTTGGCTCAGGTCACAGTCTCACGATTTGTGGCTTTGAGCCCCATATCAGGCTCTGTGCTGACAGCATGAAGCCTGCTTGGGATTCTCTCCCTTTTTCTGCCCCTCTCCCACTCTCACTCGCTCTCTCTTTCTGAAATTAATTAATTAATTAAAAAATAAAAATAGTTTTCATGTGAGAATATACTTCATGCCAGTTGATGTCATGGTTGTAATGTCCAATGGACACTGCACCAGTCATGACTAAGGGCCTGGGTCTTGGAGTCAGACAAACTAGCTCAAAGACTACTCCACCAGTCAAAACTTTGTAATGAACTAAATAAAGTGCCACTTACGTGTCTTCCTGGAGGTAACCTTCTCCTGAGGTGAGACAGACTCTAGAAAAATCCATACTGTTAGGTATTATAGAGGAACATAAAGCATTAAAGGGGTGATAGGAATCACTTCTATAGGAAAACCTCTCTGGGAGGGTGACATCTAAGTAGAGACCTGTGGGCAGTGGGGGCCCCACCCATGTGATCCCTGGGGAAGGGAATTCTAGGGGAGGGCAATGCCAAGTCAAAGACCTTTTTTAAAAAAAATATAGTTTATTGTCAAGTTAGTTTCCATATAACACCCAGTGCTCCTCCCAACAAGTGCCCTCCTCCATGCCCATCACCCATTTTCCCCTCACTCCCACCCCCATCAACCCTCAGTTTGTTCTCAGTATTTAAGAGTCTCTTGTGGTTTGCCTACCTCCCTCTCCTTAACTATTTTTTCCCTTTCCCTTCCCCTATGGTCCTCTGTTAAGTTTCTCCTGTTCCATATATGAGTGAAAACATATGGTATCTGTCTTTGTCTGACTTATTTCACTTAGCATAATACCCTCAAGTCCCATCCAGTTGCTACAAATGGCCATATTTCATTCTTTCTCACTGCCATGTAGTATTCCATTGTATACATAAACCACATCTTCTTGATCCATTCATCATTTGATGGACATTTAGGCTCTTTCCATGATTTGGCTATTGTCGAAAGTGCCACTGTGAACATTGGGGTACATGTGCCCCTGTGCATCAGCACTCCTGTATCCCTTGGGTAAATCCCCAGCAGTGCTATTGCTGGGTCATAGGGGAGTTCTATTATTAATTTTTTGAGGAACCTCCACACTGTTTTCCAGAGCGGCTGCACCAGTTTGCATTCCCACCAACAGTGTAGGAGGGTGCCCATTTCTCCACGTCCTCACCAGCATCTATAGTCTCCTGATTTGTTCATTTTAGCCACTCTGACTGGCATGAGGTGGTATCTCAGTGTGGTTTTGATTTGTATTTCCCTGATGATGAGTGACGTTGAGCATCGTTTCATGTGTCTGTTGGCCATCTGAATGTCGTCTTTCGAGCAGTGTCTGTTCATGTCTTCTCAAAGGCCTTTTTAAAAACTAGGTCATGCTTGGTGTCTTCTGAGAACCTAGAGGAGGCCAGTGTGGCTTGAGGAGGGCACACCACAGATCAAGGGTAGGAGGGGGAGATCAGAGAGAAAACAAGGCTATACATATCCTGTGAGGTGATCTCTTTTTCTTTTAAGTTTATTTATTTATTTTGAGGAGAGAGAGAGAGAGAGAGAGAGAGTGAGCATGCACACAGGCATAAGCAGGGGAGAAGCAGAGAGAGAATCCCAAGTAGGCTCTGCACCAACACTAGGCTCGAACTCATGAAACATGAGATGAAACCCAGAGCCTGCCACTCAACAGACTGAGCCAAGCAGGCGCCCCCTGTGAGGTGAACTTAAGGACTTTTGCTCTGAGTCAAAGAAGAGCTGTTGACGGGCTCCATCTTTGAAAAGGTCTCCTCTGGCTACTACAGGATGTGGGGTCGGGAGGACTGTGGGAGCAGGGGGCCAGTGAGGAGGCTCCTGCACTGGTCAGGAGAGAGACTGCCAGGTCCAAACCAGGATGATGGGGGATGTGGAGATAAATAAGTGGTCATTGCCGAACATCTTTTGAGGTAGAAGCAACAGGGCTATTTTTAACATAATGGGTGTGGAGGTGCAAGAGAGCCGATCAAGGACAGCACCAGGGTTTTTTGGCCTGAAAAACTGTAGGAATGGAATTGCATTTTCTGATATGGGAAGCCTAGGGTGGAGCAGGTTTGGAGGAGAAGATAAAAAGTTTATCCGGGAACATGTTAAGTTTGAGAAGCCCATTAGATACCCAGGTGGGGGTATCAAGTAAGCAGTTCCAAAGCTCATAGAAGAGGCCTACGTTGAAGACGTAAATTTAATGAACATCAGCATTTGCATGGTGTTTAAAGCCATGAGTCTGGACGAGTTCACCTTAAAAGTGAGTGTGGATTAAGAGAAGGCCCAGCATTGACATGTGAGATGGGTACTGCTCCAATTACAGAGAGGATCATAGGAGCTCAGAGAACTCAAGTGATTGCCTAAGGACACACAGCTTGTGAGGGGTAGAAGCTTTGGGGCTTGTTGCTCTAGGCTGGTTGTCATGTACCTCCCACCCCCGAGATCCATCCTCTGCTCTGTTCCACGCCTCCAGGTTCTTTGGCGCTCTAGCTTCAACTTGGGTTTGGCTAACAGTAGGATGGGCTGGAGATCAGAGGGAGAGGCAGAGCAAAGACAGGACATTTCTTCCCTGCTTCCTTCCTAATCTGAGTCACATCTCTGGCACTGGCTTCATCACCAACCCATGTCTAGCATCTGTCAGGTGGCCTCCTGTGATATTGGGACTTACAATAAGAAATACATATTAAAAAAAAAGGAATATATATTTAGTCTCTGTCCCCATTTCTGGCACAAAGCTCCCCAAACCACACACACACACACACACACACACACACACACACACACATGCACACACTGGAATTAGTGATCAGGATTTTACCCCCTCCAGCTTTCATGATTTCCTCCCCTTCCCAGACAGCCCTGGGGATAGTAGCAGCTCTCCATTGTGGCTAATCCCCGAGTGCTTCCACATTCCTTGTAGGTTCTTCTAACTATCCCCACCTCTACATAGAGTCCTAATATTAGAGCCTCTAGAACTGTCTTGCCCAATATGATAACCTCTAGCCACATGTGAGTATTTGAATTCAAAGGACCTAAAATTAAACACAATTTAGAAGGTGCTTCCTCCATTGCACTAGCCACATTTCAAGTGTTCAAGAGCCAATGTGGCTAGTGGCTACCATTTTGCTGAGTACAGATATAGACACTGCAGTCATTACAGAAGGTACCATTGGATGGCACTGCTCTAAAACCATAGGAATTGGAATTGGATTCTGTCTCCTTCTGGGACTGACTGGTACATGCCTCACGTCTGTTAAAACCAAGGCATTTTTATCCAGTTTACATATTTGCAAATCCAGTTTCAACTGTCATTGACCCTCAACCATTCTAACAGCTATTCAAGACATAATGTTTAACCCTCATACACTGCAGAAGGGAACCTGTAATGGTGCAGCTGCTCAAAATGGTAAAACGTGCTTCCACATATGGTCATAACCATATATGACCCAAAAATTCCACTCCTAGCCATGCCCCCATGAGAACTGAAAGCATAGAAACTTATACACATATGAAAACTTGCCCACAAAGCAGCATTATTTATCACTGCAAAAAAGTGGAAACAATCTACGTGGCCATCAACTTATGAATGAATAAACAAAATGTAGTGGTGCCATACAATGGGACATTATTCAGCTTTAAAAGGGATGAGGGGCGCCTAGGTGGCTCAGTCAGTTAAGTGCTCCACTCTTGATCTCTGTTTGGGTCTCTATCTCAGGGTCATGAGTTCAAGTCTTGAGTTGGGCTCTGCAATGGGCATGAAGTCTACTTACAAATAAATAAATTAAATAAATAAATAAATAAACTATAAAAGGAATGAAACACTGATACCTGCTACAGCATGTATAAACCATGAGAACATTATGACAAGTGAAAGAAGGCAGGCACAAAGGACCACATATTGTATAATTCATTCATTTGAAATGTCCCAAAAAGGCAAATCCATAAAAACAGGAGTAGACCGGTGGTTGCCGGGGACTGGAGAGGTAGGAGAGAAATGGGGTGCAGGGTTTCTTTTTGCAGGGATGGAAATGCTCTAAAATTATTGTGGTGATGGCTGAACAACTCTGTGAATGTATAAAATAATCATCGATTGTACACCTTAAATGTGTGAATTATATGGTATGTGACTTTAGCTCCATAAAGTAAATATAAGAAACAGGCACAATGTCTAAAAGCAATGAAGTAAAAACCAGTATCTTATTAGAAAACATGGAGGTGTGGGGCCCCTGGCTAACTCAGTCTGTGGAGCATGCAACTCTTGATCTCAAGGTTGTGAGTTCAAGCTCCACGTTGGGTATAGAGATTACTGAAAAAAATAAAATCTTAAACAAACAAACAAACAAACAAACATGGAGGTAAATACCAGTAGAAACAGCTCAAGAGTTTCAAGTAGTTGTACAGGAGGGAGATTGGTGGGGCAGAGTGCAAAGAATTGCTTTTTTTCAAAATAAGCCTTGAAAAGCTATTTGAATTCTTAAAACTATATGTATTATTATTTTGACAGAAAAACAAACATTTTATTTTATTTTATTTTTAGAGAGAGAGTGAGCACTCAAGCAGGGTGAGGGGCAGACGGAGGAGAGAGAGAATCTCAAGCAGGCTCCACACTCAGTGCAGAGCCTAACCTGGGGCTCAATCCCACAACCCTGGAATCATGACCTGAGCTGAAATCAAGAGTCAGATGCTCAACCAACTGAGCCACCCAGGTGCCTCAAAAACCATAATTTTAAAATAAAACAAGACTTTTAAAAAGAGGAGTTTGCTGCCGAAAACAACTCCTTTAAGGAGTTAGTTCAGAAAACAGTTTGGAGGTTACTCAAAAAATTAAAAATAGAATTACCATATGATCCAGTAATTGCACTTTTTGGTATTTACCCAAAGAAAATGAGGACAGTAATTGAAAAAGACATATGTACCCCTATGTTTACTGCAGTATAATTTACAATAGCCAAGATATGTAAGTAACCCAAATGTCTATCGATAGATGAATGGATAAAGAAGATATATATATATCTTGCTGCCAATGGCAAGATTTCATTTCTTTTTAACCATAAGAAAGAATGAAATCTTGTCATTAGCAGCAAGATGGATGGATCTGGAGGGTATTATGCTAAGAGAAATTAGTCGGTCAGAGAAAGACAAATGCCACGATTTGTTTCACTTTGGAATTTAAGAAACAAAACAAATGGGCCTGAGTGGCTCAGTCGGCGGAGCATCTGACTTTGGCTCAGGTCAGGATCCCACGGTTCATGGGTTCGAGCCCTGTGTCGGCTCTGTACTGATGGCTCAGAACCTGGAGCCTGCCTTGAATTCTGTGTGTGTGTCTCTCTCTCTGTCCCTCCTCTGTTCATGCTCTGTCTCTCTCTGAAAAAAACAAATAAATAAAACATTTTTTAAAAGATTAAAAAAAAAAAAAACAAAGCAAATGAACAAAGAAAAAAAGAGACAAACAGAGAAACAGACTCTTAACAATAGAGAACAAACAGATGGTTACCAGAGGGGAGGTGGGTGGGGGATGGGTGAAATAGGTGAAGGGGATTAAGAGTGCACGTACTGCTATGAGCCCCTAATTATGTATAGAATTGTTGAAGCACTATATTGTACATCTGAAACTAATATAATGCTGTATGTTCATTATACTTGAATTAAAAAATAGAAGAGCTTAGCTCATATCAACACCCCCCTCCCCCCGTCGCTGCCGCCACCGCCACGTTAAGAGATCTATGTACCCAGGACAGTGGTTTTCACATAAATAACTTAGGGTGAGTCAGTAACCTGCCTTGTTTCCACTGAGGGACAAAACCATGCTCCATGAGCCTAAGAAAAGGTCAAATAAGTCCTCATGGGACAGGGCAGAAGGGCAGGATGTGGGAGGGCTCCGTGGGAGAGCCTGAAGTGGGTGTTCCAGAGAGGGAAAGAAGCCTGAACACAACAGAGGCAGAAAGGGGCCAGGGCTGGCTGGGCTGGAGTATGGCATAAAGAAGGGGTATAAAGAAGAACAGGAAACAGGCTGAGCTCAGAGCTCATGGCATTTGGAACAGGAAGAGGCTTGTTGAGATCCCTTGTATCCCAAATCTCAATGTGTCATGGTCCCTTCGACCCCAGTCCTCAATTCCCTCCTTGGGGCTACTGACACTGTGGGGCCTTAAGCAAGTGTGGTCTCCACCTCAAACCACCCTTCCAAGCTCTTTTCAAAGAATTTTTTTTTAATGTTTACTTATTTTTGAGAGAGAGAGCATGAGCAGAGGAGAGGGAGAGAGTCTGAAGCAGGTTCTGTGCTCACAGCAGACAGCCTGATGTGGGGCTTGAACCCACAAACTGTGAGATCATAATCCAAGCTGAAGTCAGACCCTTAACCAACTGAGCCACCCAGGAGCCGTCCAAGAATACTTACAGAGCACCCACTGCATGTGCCAGGCACAGCACCCAGTGCTGAGGACACACGGGCCCCCAGTTCTCATGGAACTTACTGCAGCCATCGATAAGGTTATGAAGGAGGAACAAGGACCTATGGGCCACAAGACAGAAACCTCTACTCAAATCTGGAGGTCCATAAAGTCTTCCTAGGGGCACCTGGCTGTCTCAGTCGGTGGAGCGTGTGGCTCTTGATCTCGGGTTATGAGTTCAAGCCCCACCTTGGGTGTAGAGATTGCTTAAGAAATAATAATAATAAAATCTTTTTTAAAAAAGGAAGAAAGAAAGGCTCCCTAGAGGAAGAGATGCCTATGCTGTTGCCTGAAGGTTAAATAGTAGAAGTTATCCAGGCAGAGAGAAGAGGGAAGAGAAGTCAAGAAGGTGAGAAGAGCTTTAGTAGAAGCCTGGAGGCAACAAAGAGCCTCTGATGTGGAAGGAGCTCAACGTGGCCGAAGTGTGGGGGCTTGGGAAGTGGTGAGAGAAGTAAACACAGGTCTGGAGACCCTTGTTGGAAAAGGTGAGAGCAAACCTGCCAGGCGTCCTGTTCTAATGCAGGGTCCACACACAATCTTGTCAGTAATGACACCCCAGGCAGCATAATGCTGGTGCCTTCCCGCCTACTGCCCATGCTAGGACTTGCATAGCCCAGAGTCTTCCTGACATCCCCACAGGAATCAAGTTCATTTGGCATACACTGGTGTTGTTAAGACATGAAATAGTTCTGTGAAGAGCTCCTGGCCCAAGACATCCCTCCAGTATTCCCCATGCCAGTCACTCTGGTGTTTTGGGAAACTCCAGAAAGTCTGACTTTCCAGGCACTGACAGGTTTACACCTGGAGAACAATAGTATACCTCATCCCATAATATCATGTAAGTAGCATGTATATCATGAATATACCTCGTATATAAAACTTAGCCTAGGGTTGCCTGGGTGGCTCAGTTGGTTAAGTGTCCAACTCTTGATTTTGGCTCAGGTCATGATCTCAAGGCTCGTGAGTTCGAGTCCCACGTCAGGCTCTGTGCTGACAGCGTGAAGCCTGCTTGGGATCCTCATTCACTCCCTTGATCTCTGCCCCTCCCCAGCTCAAGCTCCCTCTCAAAATAAATAAATAAGCATTTAAATAAATAAATAAATAAGTAAAACTCAGCCTAGAGTCTAAGTGCACATCATGAGTGTTTAATAAATTTGGAAGTTTGGACATCTCCAGTGGGCTCCAGGTAGATGTCACATGTCCAGCCTCCTCATGGATCCCAGAGCAGCTGGTAGCAAGAGGTTCACAGGAAGCCCATGGCTGTGACATTGACAACCAGGTTCTTTCTGCCTCTCGCCTGCACTGCTCATGAACACAGAGAGTAGTGCCCTCTGCTGACCTCCCTGGAAGACTTTGGGTGCATTCGTGGGAAACCAGAGGCTGCTCACTGTCTCTACTGCCACTAATATGGGGGCTCAAGTTGAGGTTGGGGCACAGCATTGTGTAATCAAAACGCCCCACTGGGGCTTCTGATCAGAATGAAGTAACAGGTGCCAGGTATACCTTAAACAAGAAAAAAGAACTTTCAGTCACTGGAACAGTAAGCAGTGCACGTTGGAAAGCCCTACAGCACAAGAAGAGGGGACACAAATGGACTCCAGCAGTCTCCCTGAAGTGAGGAAACAGCGTTCTACAGGGAGGATCCACAGGCCCGAGAGAGGAGAGGAGAGGACTCTAGACACCAGCAGTGCTTTGTTGCCACACGCCTTCATCTGAGTACTGAGCAGAGTAAACAATCCCCAGGGCTCGCACACGGTGGAAATAGTTCATGTGAAAAGACCACCAGCCAATGTGAAAAGACCACCAAATGCACAGACATCTAGTAGAGGACTCAGAAGGGCATAACTTCACCAGTGGCGCCAAGTTAACCCCAGGCTGAAGGCTATTCTGGTCCCACGTAACATATAAAGGTAAGCCTCGAAAGGCTCAAAGTGTTTCCAAGGCATTCAGACCCTCCAAACTTCTTGACCAACGGGGAGACCTATTTTCCAGAACAAAGTTCAAAGTATTTAAAAAAGGAGATTTCCACCGATGGCTGAGTGAGGAGGTCAGCAAGTCCTCTCCCCAAAAGCACCTATAAAGCTGCACAAGAAAAACAAAACAGCCACTTCTCTGAGATCCGCCAGAGGCATACTACAATCTGAGAAACGCGCTCAACTTTGAGTTTGAACAGAGGGAGTCGGTGGCATTCTCGATTGGGGCTTCTCTCTCTCTCTCTCTCTCTCTCTCTCTCCATTTCCAGCTCGGGAGGTGCAGAAGTTCTGCCCAGGTGGGGACGGGCCTTGAGGACCGGCAGCTTCACTGCTGAAGGGGGTTTATTTGATTGGGACACGTGGATGATGCTTGTGTCCAGGGATGTTGCCACCAGCTCAGTGGCAAGCGAGTGGGGAGAGCAAGGGCTCTATTAGCCTAAGCGTGTGGTTGTGGTTGAAGGGAGCATATTCCTACCTAAGGCTGTGTGCATTTGCAGAAGAGAGAGCCCACATCACCCGTACATTCTCGGCTAAAACCCTCGGGCTGCATACACAGAGAAGTCCCGGAGGGGTTCAGGGGAAAGCAAAGCTGTGGTCAACTTGAAAACAGCCTGAACTTGGTATTCTCCTACCCACCCATAGATCCCCTGGCAGAGGACAGAATTCTCACTGGCTCAGTGTGACTGAGTACAGCCTCTGTCCAACAATTAGCTGACCATTAAGCTACACGGACAGGGGTATTGCTAGGAATCTAAGCTTAAAAATAAAAGCAAGAATTATTTTTTAAAACTTTAATGTTTATCTATTTTTGAGAGAGAGAGAGAGAGAGAGAGAGAGAGAGACCATGAGCCGGGGGGTGGAGGGGCAGAGAGAGGGAGACACAGAATCCGAAGCAGGCTTCAGGCTCTGAGCTGTCAGCACAGAGCCCTATGTGGAGCTCGAACTCACGAACTGCGAGATCATGACCTGAGCTGAAGTCGGACGCTTAACGGACTGAGCCAGCCAGGTACCCCAAAGCAAGAATTATTTTAAATGGGGCAGAGACATCAGTGAACATCCACCATGGGTGAGGCAGATTTCACAGATCAAGCAGAAGCAAATTATTAAAAAAAAAACAAAAAACAAAAAAAAAACAATGATAGCACCAACCTGTAGGGGGCATCAGAATCCAGTCTAAACTCTGGGAAAACAAGTAGACCCTGCCTTTGAATGTCCCCAAGATGTTGCATTTAGCAGACAAAGACTTTGAAACAGCTATTATAAATATGGTCAAAGAACTAAAATAAAAAAAAGGAAAGTGTGACAACAAAATAGATCATCTTGATAAGAGGACAGAAATTGTATGTTTTATTGTTTTCTTAATGTTTATTTACTTTGACAGAGAGAAAAAGGGAAGCAGTGAGTGGAGGAGGGGCAGAGAGAGAGAGAGAATCCCAAGCAGGCTTCATGCTGTCAGCACAGAGCCTGACACGGGGCTCGAACTCATGAACCATGAGATCATGATCTGGGCAGAAATCAAGAGTCTGTCCTTAACCAATTGAGCCACCCAGGCACACCAAAATTATGTTTTTAAATTTATTTTTATGTTTTAAGTTTATTTATTTATTTGAGAGTGAGAGAAAGTGCAAGTCAGATAGGGGCAGAGAGAGAATCCCAAGCAGGCTCTGCCAGTCAGTGCAGAGCCTGATGCGGGGCTCGAACCCATGACCCGTCAGATCATGACCTGAGCTAAAGTCAGATGCTTAACTAATTGAGCCACCCAAGCAACCCCTGAGCTGCCATCTTTGATATCCAGGTCTGGACTGGGACATGAGCGATCTTTCTCATTCGATCTGTGATCTCCTCCATGACTTTTTCCTCACCATCCACCTGTAGGCAGCATTGCTTGGGTTAAATTTTCCACAAACACCTTCCTCGGAAGCAAGCAGGGAATCTAAGGGCAGGCAACGTTGATAGATGGCCTCGCGCGTTCTGGTTTGCTGCTCGGCGAGTAAGTTAAGAGCTCTGGCAGCTTCATTGGTTATAATTTCCACAACCGCTTGCAGTCTGATTATGTGGTTTAGCATGTAAATGGGGGTGCGGTAGCCCCAATACCCATCCTCTGCCCAGGTGGCAGGGCCATAATATTGGATTATACGGTTGGGAGGCCGCTCATCATCTTTCCATTTGCCAACTTGCAAGGCGCGCCGCTTTCTTTGAGACTCTCTATCCCCGTACATTGAACTCCCAGATGTGCTCCCCTTGCAAATGGGAGCAGGAGGAAAGATGGGCGGGTGGATAGTCCCCAGCACACATGACCCTGACCAGCCACTGACCGGCCTGAAGGAAGTACTGTATAGGCTGTTCTCCCACATATCCAGTATGATGAGTGGGGCTAACCTTGGCACTAACCCTTGAGTGACCCTTGACACTAACCTTGGGGTTAGTGATTTGTGTCCGGCTGATCAAGGCCCTCCCGCCTCCTGGTAGGATCGGACTTCTAAACAGTCTTCAGTTGGGGAGTATTGGGGTCAAAGCAAGTGTATTGACTCCCCCATTGGCAGATGGGATAGGTGGTCTTATTGTGCATGCAGGTGCCCAGGGTCTTTCCCTGGCATGAGAAATGGGTATGATACAGTAAGATCCACGAGACTCCCAGGCCTGTACTGGTGATGTGAATACATGGGTCACATGGCAAGAGATCTAGGTTTACAAACGGGGTCCTGATTAAAAGCAGCCGATACCAATAAAACATCCTACCCACAAGAGGAAAGTGAGTGCTAACAGCAACCTCTCGCCACATTTCCAGCTGGCTGGGGCGACCTCCGACCTCCGCCACTCTGATAGCAAGAAGTAGGGCAAAAATTACCATAACAGTGAGAGACCAGGGGTGGCAGTGCATCCCAGTAAGAAGGCAGATATAGAAAACAAGGACAGTCTATTTATTTCACCGGACCGGTGATTCCTCAAGCTTCTGCCGTGCGTAGATTAGTCAGCTTCCAGAGTGACTAACGCAGGGCTGCAGTCTCCCAGAGTCTCTGGCGTTGCAGATCGCTTCTTCCATATGGTCATCTTGCACGGCGTGGATGGATCCGGAACACACTCCCAGTCCCAGGATGCCGGCTTCACTCAAAGGAGTGAGCATCTGTGGTCAGACTCACAGGCAATCGCTCTTTAACCCATCAATGTAGGGTGATTAGAGTCCAGAGCCAGCATCTGCTGCCTTAGGGTTAGATTGCCTATGTCAGTTTTTTAAAAATTTTAATGTTTATTTATTCTTGAGAGAGACAGAGCATGAACAGGGGAGGGGCAGAGAGAGAGGGAGACATAGAATCCAAACAAGGCTCCAGGTTCTGAGCTGTCAGCGTGGAGACGGACGCGTGGCTCAAACTCCTGAGTGGTGAGATTATGACCTGAGCCAAAGTTGGACGCTCAACTGACTGAGCCACCCAGGCGCCCCAAGATTGCCTATCTCATTTAAATCCCCCCTATGCCCTTGATTATTGGGGGAGGGTGCCCATAAAGGATTTCATAAGGGGAAGCCCTCTTTGCTTATTGGGGTGGCACCTGATTCTCAGCAAGGCTATTGGCAACACCTGGTCCCAGTGCAGGTGGGTATCTTGGCACAGTTTACTTAATTGTAGCTTCAGGGTTCGGTTCCTTCGTTCCACCTTCCCGGAGCTCTGGGGTCGGTGTGCCGAATATGACTTCCAGGTGAGCTTTAGCCCTTTGCCACCAGCTGCAGCACCTCAGCCACGAATGCTGGCCCATTATCTGAACCCGTAGTGGCAGGGACCCCAAATCATGGGATAATTTCTTTTAGAAGAAGTCGGGCCACTCCATGCGCCTTTTCTCTTCGAGTAGGGAAACCTTTCACCCGGCCTGAGAAAGTACACACAAAGACCATCAGACATTTATAACCCCGAGCCGGGGGATTTCAGTGAAGGCCACCATCTCATTTTCAAATGGGGCTCCCCTGACATTCTGCACCCCAGAGCTGGCATTGAGTCCCTGACACGGGTTATTCCGGGCGCAGGTCTCACATCGCTCACATACCGCCTGGGGCCATGCTGGAGAGTCCAGGGATGTAGAAATATCCGCTTAACATCGTCTCAAGGGCTGTCCGGCCAATGTGAGTTTCCTGATGGAACTGCTTCACAAAGGCTGGTGCCAGGGTCTCAGGAATTGCTACTCGGCCACCTTCAAATTCTCCCCATCCACCTGGGAGGTAGTTTCCGTTTTCAGTCTTAAACCAAGTACTTTCATGGTGCAAGTAATCAGGGTCCCATTCTGCCAGAGGGTTAGGGAACATTGCAGCAGTTAAAGCCCTTGATCTTGTTGCTCCTTTGGAAGCTGCTAGCTTTGCCTCTTAGTCTGCCTTATGGTTTCCCCGTGCAGCCATGGTGTCTCCCCTTTGATGTCCCCCACAATGCATGACTGCCACACTTTTAGGGGCCCGCACAGCATCTAAGAGTTCAAGGATTTCCTTACCATATTTTATGTCCTTTCTTCCTGAGTTTATTAGACCCTCCTCTTTGCATAAGGCCTCATGTGCGTGGAGGGTGGTGAAGGCGTATTTAGAGTCTGTGTATATATTAACACGCACCCCTGCCGCCAGTTGGAGGGCTCGGGTTGGAGCAATTAGCTCTGCCTTCTGTGCCAAAGTCCCCTTCGGCAGGGGCTCTGCTTCAATGACAGAGTTCAGGGTCACTACGGAATAACCCGCAAGACGCTCTCCCGTCTTTACAAACTGCTATGGTCAGTGAAATATTCAGTGTTAGGGTCTTTGAGGGGCTGGTCCCTCAAGTTTGGTTGGCTGGAGAACACTTCATCCATGACTTCAATGCAGTCATGGTCTGGCTGGCCTGGCCCGACAGGCAGTAGAGTTGCAGGGTTCGGGGTCTGCACTACTTCTAGATGAATGCGTGGGTTCTCACCTAGCATTCCCTGATATCTGACCATCCCGGCGTTGGTGAGCCAGTATTGTTCCTTGTATTCCATTAATGTCAGTACCGAATGTGGCACCCGGACTGTCAATTCCTGTCCCATAGTTAACTTGTCAGCCTCAGACACTAAAAGGGCTGTGGCTGATAGTGCCCGTAGGCAGGGGGGTCAGCCTTGGGCCAGAGTCAAGTTGTTTGGAGAGATATGCCACCGGGCGATGCCATGATCCCAACATCTGAGTCAGGACTCCCACTGCAATACCGGTGCGCTCATGGACGTACAGAAAGAAAGGCTTGGTCGTGTCTGGGAGCCCTAAACCAGGCGCATGAGTAAGGGCTCGCTTTATTTCCTCAAAGGCCTTTTGCTGTACTGACTCCCACATCAGGGGTTCCCTCTCTCCCCCCTTTGTAGCCTGCTAGAGGGGTTTTGCCAGGACTGAAAAGTTAGGTATCCAGATCCTACACAAACCTGAGGCCCCGAGAAACTCCTGAACCTGGCGTCCAGTTGTTGGGGCCGGGATCGAGCAAATGGCCTACTTCCTCTCTGGGCCAAGTTGACGCTGCCTCGAGACAGGTCGAAGCCAAGATATTTAACCTTCTCCTGGCAGAGTTGGGCCTTTTTCCTCGAGATCTTCTAACTGGTTTTACATAGGAGGATAAGTCCCTTCCACGAAGCCCTCCTGGGACCTCCCAGCTAGTAGAAAGTCATCCACGTACTGAAGCAGGACACAGCCATATTGATCCTCTGGGAAGACTTTTAAGTCAGAGGCGAATGCAGTATGGTGACAATTACCTGGTTTACTGCTCACAGGTCCTGAACCGGCTGGTAGTCGTCTGTGTCAGGCTTTTGGACAGGCAAGAAGGGCGTGTTCCAAGGCGACTGGCATGGCCGGAGGACCCCATACTTTAAGTCTCTCCAAGTGTTTTTGGATCCCAACCTGTGCCTTGAGAGGGAAGAAGTATTGTCTCTGGTGGGTGGGCTCTGCCCCGGGCTTCAGTTCCACAACCACAGGGGGTATGTTTTGTGCCAGTCCTGGTGGGCTGTCCCACACCCTTGGGACCTTAAAGGGAAGCTCAGGCACTGGTTGTGGTTTCTCCTTGAGACTATAGAGACGCTACTTCTCCCCTTGGGGAATTGTGAGAGTCATAATCTTTGCTTCTGGTGTCTGTAGGGTCAGAGCAGCCTGTCCCCAAGAATTGAAAGTTTTCTGGGCTGCAGCTTTCCCAATAGGTCATGGCCCATCGGAGCCACAGGGCAGTCAGGGAGGTACAGAAATTCAGGGATGACTTCCTGGCCGCCTAAATTGCATCACTGAGGCACCAGGAAGGGACGGCGTGTCTGACTGCCTGTGGCCCCCACAATGGTGGCTTGTCTCTGTGAGAGGGGGCCCACGGGTCAGGTCACTACTGAGTATTCTGCTCTGTACCTACAATAAAGTCAATGGGTCGGCCCCCCACATTCAATCGAACCATGGGCTCCTGGGGGCCTAACAAAATAGAGCCTGGTCTGTCTTAGTCCTCCTCATAGTCCTCCATGGCAGCTAGCCCCACAAAATTGTCTTTGGGGGCCCCATGAGACCGTGGGGCCGGTTAGTACCGGCCCTGGACCCCATGGCCTCTTTTTTTCTGCCTTGGGCCTTGCTGAGAATTGTCCATTCGCTGGGGGCACTCACTTTTCCAGAAGAAAGCACAGACTCCAGCCTATTTTTGATCTAGGGCGAGACCCTCCTCCTCGCCGCTCCCCATTCTGGCCTTGGCTCTTTCCCTGCGGGGCACTCTTCTGGGGGCGTTCTGATCGATCCACCAAGGGGGCAGCTAAGAAGTCTGCCTGTTTTTACATCTTTTGGCGTTCTTCCTTCTGTGCCACATGGTCACGGTTAACGAACACCTGGGTTAATGAACTGACTGGTATTCATGCCAGTGAAATCTAGTTTCTGCAGCTTATGCTGAATGTCCCCCCAGGCCTGACCTACGAAAGCCACATTAATCATCCGCTGGTTAGCAGGTGCTTCTGGATCAAAGGGAGTGTGGAGACGAAATGCCTCACAGTGTCTCTCATAAAATTGGCTCGGGCTTTCTTTGGGTCCCTGGAGCACTTCTGATGTTTTACTCATATTTATGGCCTTCCCCCCGCCTTTCTTTATGCCATTTAGAAGGGCTTCTTGATATTGTTCAGTCCTTGCAAATCCTCCACCAATACGTGAGTCATTTGGGTCCCCTTTGCGGTCCTCCCAGGGAAGTGAGCCTGAGCGTAGGCTAGTGTCCCAGCCGGGGCATTTTCCTCTAACCATTTTAGGGCTGCCTGAGTAATTCGGCAACGCTCCTCTGTATTGAAGAGGGTCAGAAGAAGTTGGCGGCAGTCCGTCCAGGTAGGTTTGTGGGTTTGAATTATGAACTGCATTAGGTCAATCATAGCATGGGGTTTCTCCGAATAGGAGGGGGTATAGTGCTTCCAATTTAGGAGATCCGCAGTGGTAAAGGATGGGCACATAAAAACATGTTGGCCTCCTTGGATTTGGCCTTCGTGATCATAATAGATGGGTCCCCTGGTTTCCCTCAGTGGCATCTCTAGGGCTCCCTGGTGTGGCTGCAGGGAGGGGCTGCCTCTGCAGGCCTGATTCTCTAGTCCCCCTTCAGGAGGGATATGCGGGGTTAAAACTGGCATTCTGGGGGAGTCAGTCACATTCAGGGAGGCCCATGGTACTAGGGGTGGTGAGGCCTCGGGGCTGGGGGCAGATTCTGATGAGGTTTCTGCAGTTAGGGCTGCTGGGGGCACAGGTGGCAGTGAGGCGCACAGTGGGACATATGGTGGTGGGGTTTCTTCAGCTTCTCCCGACAGTTTGGGCTTTTTAGTTTCCAGACAGTATTTGGAGGAACCCGTAATGCGAGCCTTTATAACGTTACAGCTCTCTTCAATACAGACTTTTAGCCACGGCAGCCGGGGTAGGACCAGGCCTTGCCAACAGTCAATGTAAGGAAATTACACTGAGTCCCCTGCAATGACCCTGAACACTCGGCCAACTAGCTCCTTATCAAGGGAGCCCTCGGAGGGCCAGCCCACCCCAAATGATGGTCAATCAATTTCACAGAATGTCCACAGCTTTTCGGGAGTGAATTTCACACCATAATTTCCTGAATATCCCTTTTTGAAATCTCTCCACATACACTCCAGAGAAGTCGGTTTACTCTGCTTTCCACCCATTTCCTCCCCCTAGCAGACGACTTTCACGCACATGAGGGGGGGGTGGGAAGGAAGCAGGGGGACTAGTTTGGAGAGGATGCACACTCGCTTTGTCCGTTTCCGGCCGCTCTCCTCTCGGAGATATTTCAGGCGTCTCTTAGCATTGGTGGGTTCAGTTTCAATCCCTGACCCGGATCAGACTCCCGAGGAAGTCTGACGCCACCTTAAGCCTTATGAGGTCGCCACGGAACCGCGGATCGGGACTCAACACTCTATTCGGCCCTTGGGCAGGTCGGAACCTTCCCGTTGTCTGTCTCATTCACGCACATTCACACAACGACTCCAACCCATCGCCCTACATTCAGCACCTCAGAGTTGCAGCTTCATTCCTTGTCCCTTGTGGAACTACTAGGCCAACTCTGGGAGGTGATCAGGCTCCTCTTCTGCCTCTTAGGGGCAAGTCTGCCAAAACGAACCCAGGTTCTTACCAGTCCGATCGGCGGTGCTCCTTAAGCTGGTTCCTGGGCCTCAAGGGTTCCGATAGCGCACACAGGGCCCTCGCCCCTGCGCGCCGGGAGAGGCTAGTCCCCTACGGATCAAGTGATCCGCTGGCACCAGTCGAGGTCACTTCTCCCAGTGGCGCTCTGAAGCTCATACCCTGGCGGCAAAGGAGGTGAAAATGCACTGTCTCTGCGAATCCCGGACGCAAGCCCCCAAGCAATGTAGCAGGATTCTCGCACAGAGAGTCGTGACACCGAGGCTTTTTAATTTCCAGGAAGCAACTTTATTCCTGTCGGCACCACTCAGTTGGGTTCATACCTGAAGAACTGAGCACCGAATGTCACGTGGCATAGTTTTTTATACATTTTCTATTTCTTTGTCTCCCATATATGGTAACACACACAAACATGTAGTCTGATAAAGTCGTCTCAGTTTACAAGGTCATGAGGGATGGTGTCATGTAGGCGCATTAACCACGTTACCCTGACGTTTTCTCTCCCTTTTTTCTCTCTCCTTAGGGAGGGGACCCTACCACAGGTTAAGCGTCTAACTCTTGATTTCAGCTCAGGCCATGACCTTGGGGTTCCGTGGGTTCAAGCCCCGCATCAGGTTCTGTGCACACAGTTCGAAAACCTGCTTGGGATTCTCTCTCTCTCTCTTTTCCTCTCTTTCTGCCTCTCCCTCTGTCTCTCTCTGCCTCTCTGTCTCTCTCTCTCAAAATAAAAATAAATAAGCGTAATTTTTAAAAAGTGTCCAATTCTTGAGGTTGCCTCAGGTCATGAACCAGTGGTTCATGAGATGGAGCCTTGAGGCAGGCTCTGCATTTACACCATGAAGCCTGCTTAGGATTCTCTCTCTCCCTGTCTCTGCCCCTCCCCAGGTCATTCTCTCTCTCTCTCTCTCTCTCTCTCTCTCTCAAAAAACTAAAATTAAAAATTCACTAAAAGGAAAAAAAATCCACTAGAGGGGCACCCGGCTGACTCAGTCTGTGGAGAGTGTGACTCTTGATTTCAGGGTTGTAAGTTCGAGCGCCACGTTGGATGCAGAGATTACTCAAAAATAAAAATCTTTAAAAAAATCACTAGAGGGGATCAACAACAGATTTGAGATGACAGACAGGTGACAGAGTCAATGTCCATGAAGAAGGATCAATAGAAACTATCCAATCTGAAGAACACAGAGGGGAGAAAGTCAAGAAAAAAATGACTCTTTACTTTCAGAGATCTATGA
Source organism: Cryptoprocta ferox (assembly GCA_028646485.1). Classification (NCBI taxonomy): domain Eukaryota; kingdom Metazoa; phylum Chordata; class Mammalia; order Carnivora; family Eupleridae; genus Cryptoprocta; species Cryptoprocta ferox. Next base: position 21,508,930 of record CM053564.1, read on the forward strand.
AACAACACCAGGTGTACGAACATACATAATAGGAGTCCCAGCAGGAAAGGAAAAGAGAGGAAAAGAACAGAAATATTTGAAGAAACAATTGCAGAGCTTCAAGTTGAGTCCCACCAGAGTCCGTCCACATACTGGGATGGTAGCGCACCCCATTTTCATGGGAAGAGAAGCTCCTGAGCTTGGGACACTTCCAGCCCCCACCCTATGCACTTCTTCATCTGGCTGTTCATGTGGGCATCTGCATCCTTTATCATATCCTTTGTAATAAGGTGGTAAACATAAATTAACACTCTGGAGCATCTGGGTGGCTCAGTGCATTAAGTGTCTGACTTCAGCTCAGGTTGTGATCTCATGGTTGGTGGGTTCGAGCTCCACATCGGGCTCTGTGCTGACAGCTCAGAGCCTGGAGCCTGCTTCATATTCTGTGTCTCCCTCTCTCTCTCTCTCTCTCTCTGCCCCTCCCCTGCTCGTGCTCTGTCTCTCTCTGGCTCTCAAAAATAAATAAACATCTGGGGCGCCTGGGTGGCTCAGTCAGATGAGCGTCCGACTTCAGCTCAGGTCATGATCTCATAGTTAGTGAGTTCAAGCCCTGCGTCGGGCTCTGTGCTGACAGCTCAGAGCCTGGAGCCTGCTTTGGAATCTGTGACTCCCTACCCCCTTTGCTGCCCTTCCCCCACTAGTGCTCTGTCTCTCTCTCTCTCTCTCTCAAAAATAAACATTATAAATAAATAAATAAACGTTTTACAAAAAATTTTTTAAAAGACTCAAAGCAATTAGGTGACCTGTCCAGGTTCACACAAATAATAAGTGATAGAGCTGGAATCCAAACCTGGGACTCTGACTAAGCAACCAAAATCTTAAACACTTTGTCACAGAATATGTCACCACAGGAACTCATAGAGTACTTTATCAGGGAAAAGGAAAAAATACAGAGAAACAATGGCCCAAAACTTCCCAAATTTGTTGAAAAAATAATCTACACATCCAAGAAGCTCGGGGAATACCAGGTAGGATCAACGGAAAGGGATTCACAGTCAGACACATCATAGACAAAATATTGAAAGACAAAGAGAAAATAATAAAAGCAGCAGTAGAAAAAGACTCCTCACGTGCAGAGAAGCATCAACACTGATCCACATAAACTTCTCATCTGAAACAATGGAGGCCAGAAGTCATTGAGTTGAATGACATATTTGAACTGCAACAGACCAAAAATGAAATTAAGGAAGTAATTCCACGAATAACTTTGGGCCAGCAAATTCAATCACATGGATGAAATGGACAAATTCCTTAAAAATAACAAACTGCCAAAGCACACTCAAGAAGAAACGGAAAACTTAAATAGCCTCACATATAATTAGTGAAACTGAATTTGTAGTTAAATCTGCCCATAAAGTTAATTGGAACTCTGTGACTAAAATAAAAACATTCTCTTTGGAACCAGCACAGACCTCTAGGCACTGAGAGACAAGGTTTTTCTCTTTCGATCCCAGAAATGCTTTCTCATCACACAATTTTATTTTATTTTTACAATTAGTTTTAGATTTTATTTATTTATTTTTAACTAAACTCTACACCCAACGTGGGGCTTGAACTCATGACCCTGAGATCAAGAGTTTCACGCTCCACCGACTGAACCAGCCAGGCGCCCCATACAATGGTTTTGTTGTTGTTTTTCAGGAACCAACTTTCAAAATATTTGGAAGCAGAAAGGATTCACGCTCAGGTTTCTCATTGTTGCTTTATTGGCGAGCTTGATAAAACCAATTGAATTCCTTCATGTTCCCCATAAACTGGAGATAATAAATGGAAAATCTCAGGGGAAAAAAACTTCCCACAAAGAAAATTCCAGGTATAGATGGCTCCATTGGTAAATTCTACCAAACATTGAATGAAGAAATAATATCAATTCCACATAGATTTAACATTGTTCCTTTCAAATCCCAACGAGGTTTTTTGAGACATCGACAAGCTGATTCTAAAATTTATCTAGCGATGCCAAGGACATAGACAAGCCAAAACAATTTTTAAAGAGAAAAAAGTTAGAGCATGTTCACTACTTGATGTCAAGACTCACTATAAAGTTACACAGTTATCAGGGCATCTGGGTGGCTCAGTTGGTTAAGCGTCCGATTCTTGATTTCAGTTCAGGTCATGATCCCAGGGTGGTGAGATCGAGACCTGCATCAGGCTCTGCACTGACAGTGTAGTGCAGAGCCTTATTGGGATTCTCTCTCCCTCTCTCTACCCCTCCCCCTTGCCCACAAGCACACATGTGCTCTCTCTCTCTCTCTCTCTCTCTCTCTCTCTCTCAAAATAAATAAATAAAGTTAAACAAAAGCAAAAAAAAAAAATAAAGCTACAGTTATCAAGACAGTATGGTATTGGAGGGCACCTAGCTGGCTTAGTCAATGGACCGTGCAACTCTTGATATCAGGGTCGTGAGTTCAAGCCCCATGATGGGCTGGCTTAGAGATTATTTTTTTTAAATGAGAAAAAAAGGGGCACCTGGGTGGCTTAGTCGGTTAAGCGTCCGACTTCAGCTCAGGTCATGATCTCACGGTTTGTGGGTTCGAGCCCCACATGGGGCTCTGTGCTGACAGCTCAGAGCCTGGAGCCTGCTTCGGATTCTGTGTCTCCCTCTCTCTCTGTACCTCCCCTACTCATGCTCTGTCTCTCTCTCAAAAATAAAAAATTTTTTAAAAATTAATGAGAAAAAATGACAGTATAGTGTTAGTATAGAGATAAACATAGAAAGGGGCGCCTGGGTGGCTCAGTCGGTTAAGTGTCCAACTTTGGCTCACGTCATGATCTCATGGTTCATGAGTTTGAGCCCCACATCAGGCTCTGTGCTGACAGCTCAGAGCCTGGAGTCTGCTTTGGATTCTGTGTCTCCCTCTTTCTCTCTGCCCCTCCCCTGCTTGTGTGCGCACGTGCATGAGTGCTTACGACGCATACACTCTCTCTCTCTCTCTCAAAATAAGCAAACAAACAAACAAACAAATAAACAAACAAAAAGGAAGGCCTAGCACTAAGTACAACAGATCTATTAATTAGCCTTTCCTGGATAGAGAAGAGAAAGACATCTCTGGCCAGGCCTGGAGAAATCACATTGCCCTGTTCTGGGAGAAGGCTGAAGCCTGGAGTCAGGGAAGAAAACGGAAAAGAAAAGCAATGGCAGATGTGGAGCTGGAGAGGCTGGTCAAGCCAGGCCCTGGAAGACCTTCTCAGTCAGCTTCAAGCTTTTGAGTTTATCTCAAGAGAAATGAAGCCATTAAATGTTTTCAGTGAAAGGGAAAGGACTTCACCTCCCTGGTCTTCCTCCCCCAAACTGTAACTCAAATCTAATCATGATAAAAATACCAGACCAAAAAAAGCACCCAAATTTGAGGAATATTTTACAAAATACCTAACCAATTCTCAAAACTGTCAAAGTCAGCAAAAACAACTCTGAGAACGGTCAGACCAGAGGTTAAGGAGACATGGTAATTAAATGTGAAGGGGGATTCCAGAAGAGAGCCTGGAACAGACAAGAGACATAAGGGGAAAATTAGTAAAATCCAAAGAAAGTGTGAGGTTTAGCTAATGGCGATATGCCATACATTCATATGGTGGAATATTATTCAATAATAAAAAAAGAATAGATTACTATCACCTGTTACATGGCTGGATCTCAAAAACTGGCTAAGTAGACACAGAAGACACAAAAGACCACATATTATATGAGTCTGTTTGTACGAAATGGCCAGAATAGGCAACTCTACAGAGACAGGAAATAGATTAGTGGTTACCAGGGACTGGAGGATGTGGAGGATGGGGAGTAAGGGGGGACGGTTTCTTCTATGGTGGACAGAAATGTTCTAAAATTGGATTGTAGTGATGGCTGCACAGCCTTATGAATATTCTAAAAAAAACTACTGAACTGTGCAAATGGGTGCATTACATCTCAGTAAAGCTTTTGGTAAAAATAGTAATTATATGTACACACTTAAGTTTTAAGAAAGGCAAAGGAGTGAAGTGCTGACTGGGGTTTGAAGCAGGGGCATGGCCAAAGGGACAGAGAACTTAAGTCAGGCTCGTGGGACAGAAGAGGCATTCTGCTAGATGGGGTATGTGTTAGTTTCCTATCAGGGCCATAACAAATACCCACAACTTTGTGGCTTGAAACAACACAACTTTATTAGATTCTAGAGGTCAGCAGTCCACAATGGGTTTCACTGGGTTCCAATCCTCAGTGGGGCTGCCTTTTTTCTGTAGCAGCTCTGGGAGGGCTGTCCGCTTGCCTTATCCAGCTTCTATAGGCCACTGCATTCCTTGGCATATGGCCTGGTCTTCCGTCTCCAAAGCCAGGAGCTGTTTGACCCTCCTTTCGGTTTATAGGGCCTTTGTGATGACCCTGGGCCCACCCACCTCTATAACCCAGGATAGCATGCCCCACTGCCCACCTCAGTCATTAGTTTAATCACATCTGCAGTCTCTTGCCATGTAGGGGATGATATTCACAGATTTTGCTGAAGACATGGACGTCACTGGGGGACCATTCATCAGGGAGGTGACTACAGGAGGACACTGTGAGAGGTGGATCTGGATAGGTGGAGCCTGAGGTGCCAGTGGTACATCCACGGGAACTGCCCCTTTGGCTTTCATCTATTCGACCAACAGTACACACCTCCCATGAGTCAGTCAGTCATTGGGGTGATAAAGGTGACCAGCTGTATTGCTTTGCACTTCTGAAATCAAGATGCACCTTGTAATCAATGACATCTTACAAATGCCAATTGGCAGGGTTTTCTTAATGACACATAATGACTTCTTAACAACTGAAGGCATTTTGGAATCGATGACCACCAAGTCTGGGCTGTCACCCGCACATACACAATTAAGAACAGAAGTTGGAGGCCTCGCCAGAGCATCGAGTATCCCCACCCTGCATCTTTCCTACTTCCAATCCTGGCTCCTTCCACCTGGGGCCCTGGTGCTCGGCAATCCTGTGACAGAACAGCAGAGCCCTGGCCACACATGCTCAGCTCTGCCACCCCAGCAGGATCTGGGAAGTGGCCCCTCCAGGTGTAACCTCAGTCCCCAGACTCATGCCCAGTGGTTCGCCGCCTGTCCACACATTGGAATCACCTGGGAGCTTTCAAAAAGCCCCAGCCACTAAGCCACTATCTAGACTCATTTAGAATCTGAGTAATTTTACAGCTCCCCCGAGACTCCAATGGCCAGCCAAGGTAGAAGAGTGGAGGGTTCGACCTGATTTGGTACAAGAAAGAAGAGGCATAAGGCAGCGCTGGCGAGAGGTGAGAAGTGAGAGGTGCTAGGTCCAGACAATACAATTATACCTGTCTCCCTCCCAACCACACCCCCCAGAACCTGAATTCCTGGAAGAGTTATCCAGTTCCTTCACGGCCCTCGCCCATGCACACCGGGAGCTCAGGAAATGTGAATTTCAGAGGACTTCAAAGGTGCCAAGAAAGGTCTGGGAAAGAAGCCCGCTGGGTCTGGGCCAGCTCTCTGATTCGGTGTGGGAGCTCCAGGGAGGCACTGTCCTTCCTTGTGCCAGCTCAGTGGTTGGCCCGGGTGGCCTTGAAGGGGCTTTCAAGTGCCAGCACGGGGTATGCACTTGCCCTAAGGGGCCTGAGACAGTGGGGAGTCAGTGGATACCAGGCTTCCTACTCCCCCCAGATGTCCCAGCCCCCAAGGCCTAAAATCTCCACTTCTGGTGTTCTATTTACACTGGCTGCAAAGACAGACTGAGGTTCTAAAAACCAAAGTGCTAAGAATAGCAAAATAGGAGCCCCCTCTGAGAATACTGGAGGACAGCATGTGAGTGAAAGCGAGTTTTAGATGGTGAGCAGACTGCAGAGGCCACCTGACAGCCCTGGTTCTGCCCCAGGAATGGTAAACAAAGGTGAAATGGTTCAAGTAACCAGAAACTTCCACTCATGAGATGAGTCCAAAGGGGGTCATGAAGGTCCTTGGCTTCTGGCCATCAGCACAGCCAAGGCCCTAATATACAACCAAAGGCTTTTATTGGGAAAGGGAAATTGACTGAAAAAAATGGCCCCTAAAGTCCTCAATGCCTGAGGAAGCTGGGGCCTCCTCCAGAGAGTTCAGAAAAGAAGGGGCCACCAAACGGGGCCCTTCGGCAGGCTCAGGTATAGAGGTCAAAGTCAATGCGCTTGGAGTTGTAGAACTGTCCGCCAGGAGGGTCCAGCTTCCGGCAATAAACACCATCTGCGAAGTAGCCTTCATTCACCCAGGTCTGCAGGAAAAGAGAGCAGAGCTGGGAAAGGACTGATACAGGTGGGGGGGGGGGGGAGAGAAACGGCAGAAGGAAGTAGAAAGGGGCTTACCTGCATCTGGGTGCTGGTGAAGGGCCCGTACAGCTCAGCATCCCCAGTGTTCTCCCACTTATATTCCCACATCACGTCCACCAGTCCATCTCCTGGCAAATCTGCTTCTGAAACAACAGGCAAAGCCATCTGGGCCTCAAGTTCCCTGGCCTCTGCCCACAGCACTCCTCCTCTGCCCTCCAGTCTTACCTCCCTTCTGCGTAGGGGTTGGGGTCTCCAGCTCCCCCTCTGCAACTTCTTCAGCAAACATGTCCAGAGAGGGTGGAGGTGTGGGCTCAGGGGGTCCCTGGGTCCGGGACCCCAACCCCTTCAGCCGCATGGCTAATCGTTCCCTTGTCTCCTGATACACGCCAAGGTTGCCCCGGGCCACCATCTGGTCGGCCAACCCAGAGAGCCGATCCAAGCGCTGGGGGGAACTGGGCCGCCCACCCCCTTTGCTGCCCCCTTTGCCTCCTCCTCTGGCCCCCAGACGCCTCAGCGCGCCAGCCACTGTCTCTCTTGGCAACAGCAGCTCCAGAAGGCCCTCCAGAAGGGCTTGGGCACTCATTGGTGTCTGGCCCAAGCTGTCCTCTTCCTCTGAGTCTGACGGTGGGCGCTGATCAGGTGGCCGCTCCCTGATCTTCACCTGTGATGTGAAAACAGGGAGGGGTTATCTCCTACAAAATGTGAGTAGGGCCCAAGTCCAGCACTTGCTGCCTCCAGGCCCCCACGTCAGCCCCTGGGCCGCACCCAGTCAATGTTGTCCAGCCAGCTGTCTCGGATCTGAGCATCCCGGTTCAGGAAGTAGTTGCCATCAGCATCAAAGTGGCCTTCCTCCATCTCTTCCTGGAGATTGAAGGGCGTGATCCGCACACCTCCCTCACTGGGGAGCGTGGCTGCTTCCTGACCTGCATGAAAGACACAGGCATCCCACGTTGGGCGCTCACACACACACACACACACACACACACACACACAAAGACAGGAGGTCCCTTGCCCCACATCCCCAAAAGCTCTATCTGTTCCTCCAGCAGCATCAATTCTTGGGTTTAGCTCACCTTCCACATCCTCGGAGGCCAGGATATCATATTTGCTGGACCCCTCATCGTCATCATCCTCCTCCTCATCGCTGTCCAGAGAGTGTTTGCCTTTGAAGCGGCTGCCAGGACCCCCTGCCTCGGCCACAGGATCCACCAGCTGTGAGGAAGGGCCGGCAAGTTGAGAGATGCAGGTTACTGGCTATTCTTCAAAATACTCTAGGTAGATTTTTTTTTTTTCCAAAACATTCCCCAACTGAAAATTCTAGATAGGTTCTTCTTCAAAACCTTCTCAAACTGAAAATTCTCCAAAACCCATTTCCCAGAGCACATGGAAAAGCTAGCCGTCTCTCTTTCTTTGCCACCCTCCCCCCGCCTCTTTCTTTCTCTTCTGGCTTCTAGTTCTTTCCCTGCTCTCACTCCTCCTCAGAATGCAGGAATCTGGCCCCCTCACCTTCTTCTTGGGAACACTGATTTCATCCTCATCATCCTCATCTCCCACACCTTGGAAGGTCACTTTCCTCTTCGGCATGACTGGACCGAGGAGCCTTCCCCAGGCTGAGTCGAGAGAAACGATGCAGATTAAGGGAAGTGGGCGAGGCGACTCACCGCGGAAGATCCCCAGCACAACAAATAAGCACCTGGTACGCACTAGATCCAGCTTGGGAGGGGAGGGAGCACACAATGAGGGGCCGAAAGGGAAGCTGGCAGCCAGGAGGCCCCCGGGACTTGGTTCGGCATCCAAAAGAGTTGCTGGAGCTGGGGCGTTGAGGCGGTCGCGCGGAGGGGCTCCCCACAGGCAACCCCCACCCTTGACGAAGAGACAGGCTCCCCCCGCCCCATACCTCCCCATTCCTGGCCCCCGCAGTTCTGGGTGCGACGGGGATCAGCGGGCTGACACCCTCTCCTCCACCCCCAGCTCCCTCAGAGCCCGCGGGGCCTGGACAGATCCGGGACCTGGCTTGCTGGCCACCCCGCTCCGGCCCGCGCTGAACTCCCACCTCCGCGGGGTGACCCCCAACTGTCCCGGGCTAAGTGTACAAATCTAAGTGTACAAAGAGAGGCGACAGAAGCCGCGGGGATTCGAGCAGCCCCACCGTCGCGCGCTCACCTCAGGATCCACGGGAGGCCGTGGGGGAAGAAAAAGAGAAAGACGCTCAGCAGGGCTACATCCGGGGCACCGGCCGCCATCACCCGGAAGAGAACTGCGGAAGGCGCCCGAGAAGGCCGGAAGTGGCTTCAATCGGCTTAGATGACTAACTGGAAAAGCGGGCGGAAGTACGCGGAGAGCGGGGAAGACAAGCCCGCCCTCCCCTGATTGACGTGAGCAATGTGGGGCGACAATGGCGAGAACAGGCGACGTGAACGCTTAGACCCTGATCAAACGATAGGGATGGCCGGATGCGGTTTAGATTCCCTCCTACAGCACTTAGAGGCTCTGAGGAGAAAGTGAGCCCTACTTAAAGGGGCGCCCAGGATCATGATCGAGGGGCAAAGTGGGACAGCGGGTTTCGGTCCATCTCTCTTTACAGAGTTAAGTCACCTTTCCCCAGGGTTGGCCAAGGGCTTTGCGCCCCTCACCATCTCCTTAGGAATCCTGCCTTCCCACTCCGCGTCCAGTTCTGTCCTCTCCTAAACCGAGGTGCGGCCTTGCTCTTCTCCCTGAGGAGACACCCAGTTCTGATGATGGCCCGCCTGGAGCCCCCAACTGGCTTTGGGGGCACTTTACGAACCCAGCTCGCTTTAGGACCCAGGGGAAGTCGTTTACCTCACGCCTATCCCCTGGTTGAGTTCCTGGTTTCAGAGGTGGGAAGAGCCATCCCCGTAGAGGTGACTGTGGTACCTGTGCCCAGTATCCAGGCCAGAAGCTTCTTGTGGCCCGATCTCAGGTAGGCCTGGAAAGGGGCAACAATGCCTCTCAGACCACAGCCTCAGGATAAAGCCCCACTCTTTGCAAGTAGGGCCCCAGGCCAGAATCTGTAAAGTGGCCCAAGGGGTAGAGCTAAAGTGGGGTGGGGGGGAGGAATGGTGTAGGGACAAGACCTTTAGCTCTTCTGGACAGTCTCGAATCCCACTAGACTAAGCCTGTGCCCAGGAAGAACCTACTGAAGCCATAGGAGGGCAGCATGGGGTGCCCAGCATAACAAGCCCACCCCTCCTCTCCTGCCCCCAGGGTTTACTCTCAGATTGGACTACCATGAAACTGCACCGGAAGTCCGTGCTCAGTTTCTTCCACGGATACAGAACACAGGCTCCAGACCGGGAGGGCATCTTGCTCAAGAAGGGAGCCCGGAATCCCAGCTATCAACGCCGCTGGTTCGTCCTCCGGGGAAACCTCCTCTTCTACCTGGAGCACCAGGCCGACCACACACCCCTGGGCCTCATCCTCTTAGAAAACTGCCAGGTGGAGCCACGCCATGGGGCCACAGAACCCTATGCTTTTACCATCTTGACCCCGGGGCTGGAGGGCACAGAAGGTGGGCGGGCCTACAAGCTGGCAGCAGAAACCCAGGAAGAGCTGGGAGCGTGGCTGTGGGCACTGGCTGGGGCGAGCTGGAGGCAGCTGGTGGTGCTGCTACCCCCACTGGAGGCCCAGTACCGGGAACTGTGCCAGGCAGCTGGCCAAGAACCCAGCTCACCCCCAGAGGACTGTGGCTTCCTAGCCACCCTCCGTCCCCCCTCCAGCTTCCAGGAGTTGCACGAGCGCTTTGGGAAAGAGATCGGGGTGCTAAAGGTGTTGCATAGAGGACTCCAGTCCAGTGATGACAGAGGCAGCAGATCCCAGGCAAAGGGGGAGCAGGAGCTCAGCAGTTGTGGATGAGTGACTGAAAGATGGACCAAAGGCCAAAAGGTACCTCCCTGCCAAGACCAGCTGAGTGCTTCAGCAGACACCCAGATCCCGGCCTGCTCCATTGTTTCTCCCCACCCCCGCCCCTACCCCCACCCCGCCTAGTTCTTATTCTAACTCCCTTTATCAAATAACAAGGCAGGAGACAGGCCCAGGTACAACAGCAAGTTCTTTTCTGATTCCGGGAAGCGCCGCACAGGGTGGGAGCAGAGACAAGAGAATGTAAACATTGGGTTCCACCCCCTGGAGCTCAGGGGAAGACCCCTTACCCAAATAGGGGCTGGAGGGGAAACAAGGTGAAAGGTAGGGGCCCTGGTGAGACAAAGCAGGAGAGGCCTGAGAACATAGAGGAAGGTGGGTGAAGAGGAAAGAGAACAAGGAGAATGGCAGGTGGGGAAAGGGGAGACATTTCCTGATCCAGTGCATGTCCCCTTAAATAAACAAGTGCAAGAACATTTTGAAAGGAGAACCAAAGGATAGAAGATAGAGCGAGCCCCCCCACCCTGGGCCGACCAGGTCCTCTGCACAGAATTTCAACACAGAGATGTCCAAGAGTAGAGCAAGGAGGGCTTTGGCCCCAGCCAGGAAGTGGGGGTGGGGGGGCCAGCAGGGCTGAAGAAGGGAAAAAGGAACCCAGCTCCACTCATGGACAAGGGGGCAACTGGAGTGTAAGAATCTGAAAACTGCTGATTCCCATTGCCAAGCCACCCCTGAGGTGACAAAAGGCCAATCAGGACTGCACCTGGGAAAGAACCCCAAAGGGAACTGGGGCAGGAGTGACAGAGACCCCAGCTGCGCCTAACTGGAGGTGAAGGGGCTCCAGACTTGTTCATACCTGCCCCGAGGAAAGGCAGCTGCCCCGCGCACTATCACTGTCCCAGCTGTGTAGGGATCAGCAGCTGGCAAGGGGATGGGGAATCAAACCACTTTCCCCAGAAGGACAGTCTGCCCAGGAAGCTCGGGGCAGCACCCCAGGCCAGGCCTGCTCCTGACTGAGGGGAGAAAAAGGGAGGCCATGCAGTCCAGCCCCGGGGACAGAAGTCAGAAGTAAGCATCCTGCCGGGCCTCGGATGCAGAGGACCTGTCCCCACCATCCTGGGGGGCTGGGGGCCCATCTGCCTTTCGACGAAGCGAGAGCTTCCTGCCTTGGGCCTTCTTTTCCTGCTTCTGCCGTTCCTTCTCCTGCCTCTGTTGCTCCTTCTCCTGCTCTTTTTCCCATTTCTGCCGCTCCTTCTCCTGCTTCTCCCGTTCTTTCTCCTGTTTCTGCCGCTCCTTCTCACGTTCTTTTTCCTGTTTCTGCCGTTCTTTCTCCTGCTTTCGAGTCTCCTTGGTGGGACCCAGTGGGGTGCTGTTGCCAGTAGGGGAAGGAAGGGATGGATGCAGTCCCTCAGCAGTGACCACAGGCCCTGGGGCAGGCCCAGCACTGGCCCTGCGGGCCGGAAGGGGTGGGGAGGGGGCCCCTCCAGCTGCCCGGGAGCCTCGGCTCTTGAGGCCAGGGAGGCTAAGAAGGCTGGAGGAGGGGCCCAGGGGTGGCTGCTGCCGCCGACGCTCCTCATGGATGGCCCGGGAGCCATGTAGTCGCCGAGAGGGCCGATACTGCAGCTCCCCCCGGGTTTCTCGCCACTTCTTCAGCTGGGCTGTGTTCTCTCGCTCAATCAGTGCTTCTGTCACTGGAAGGTTGGTCACCTAGACGGAGAAGAAATGGGTACCGGAATGACGGTGAGGGCGGGTATGGGCTGAAGCAGGTGCGGTTGTGCTAAGGCCACGGCCTACCTCATGCACCAGGAAGTCCTCCTGCATGCACTGCTGGGGCAGGTTGCGCAGCTGCTCCATGGTCTCATACATGCCCTGGCAGGAGCGCAGCTTCTCCACCGAGCCCAATGTGTGACGCAGCAGCACCAGGGCCACCCGGAAGATGATCTTGACGCCTGCAAGGTCAGAAAGAAGAGAGCATGGGTGATCAGGGCTGGGATCTCAGGCTGTCCCATTCAGAAGGGATTCACAGGCTCCATCCCTGTCTTACTGCCAACCGTACAGACGAGGAAACTGAGGCCCCATGAAGGGAAATGAGCTGCCATGGGTTTCGGGTTCCTGAGAGGAAGAGTAGGCTCTGGATTGATAGCAGAGCCAAGATAGGCCCCAGTTTCTCCAGCCCCCAGACTGGTTACAGGGAAGCCTAGGCCCCAGAGGTAGCTTCTGGCAGCAGGCCACTCTCTGGCAGCCACCATGGAAACCCCAGCCCCCTCGTGGCCTGAATGGCTACAGAAGTACCTTCACAGAAGAACATATCCCAGACACGCAGCACTGAAGCCCAGGGCAGGGTGCGGGCAAAGATGCACATGAACCATTCTGTCATGTAGAGCACGGGGTCAATGCGTTGCCGCCGCAGGTGCCGGTGTGCCAGTGGGGAGGCCCGGCGCAACAGCGCAAAAAAGATTTCTCCGTCCAGCTGAATGGCCTCCTGGAAGTGGGATGAGCCATGAGAAGAGGCCTACTGTGGCCCCCCGTGGGATAGGGCTGTCCCTAGTGGGGGATCCTCACCTCAGTGGGAGAGGCCCAGAACAGAGGGACAAAAGGGCAGAGGGTGGAGCAGGACAAGGACCTCCCTGCAACCTCAGGGGAAAGTCACACCTTTGGTGCACCCAGCTCCCAGACACTCACCAGCCCTGCACTGTAGTAACCGGGGAGGTACTTGTCGCAGATCTGCACCAGGCACCAAAAAGCTTGCTGAGAAGAGCGAAAACAAGGAGGGAGGGATGGGACCTGAGAAACCGGGAGCGGAGAGCTCCCCCATCACCACTGTAGGCCAAGGTCCTCCCAGTCCCTCCCCAACCAGGACCAGCGTATGCTGACCTCAGCAGGCATGTGCATGAGCAGCACGGCGGCCACTGGGGCCTGGGCCTGGCAGTAGCCCTCATCGGGCCGGTAGATAGTGTAAGCCTTCAGGATTCGATACAGGTCCTGTTGCCTGTGGGTATTGGGAAAGACCATGAGGGCAATCACAGGAGTTGGGGGCTCTTTGCCCCAAACTAAGCCTGCCCCCCACAACCAGCCCCAGCCCAGACCCCTCCTAGATCCAGTTCCCGATTAACCTCAGAGGTTCACCACCACACACCTCCACTGACCTTCCTAGCCTTCCTAGCTCTGCCTATCAAGGTTAAGCCAACAACTCAGACCATAATCAAAGCATTCCAGGCTCCAGCCTGAGCTCCCTACCCATTCCCCAGCACAGCCTGTGCTGTCTCTCCCTCCTTCATCTGCCACCATCCCATAGACCTTCAAGGTCACCTTCTTCAGCAAACGTTCACTGTCCACAACATCAGACCTCCTGTAGTACCGTCTGAATGCTTTGATCACCCCAGAGCAGGACCTGCCTTATCTGCCTCAGTGGATTCCATCAGTTCTCTGCCAGCATGTCCACTGGGCCCTGGTTCTTGGTGAAGGCCTGGGAAGCCAGCTGTGCCTCAGACCTTTCTCTTGTCTCTGTATCCAAAAGAATAAAATCTCTGCCCTAGACCTGCTCCTCCTTCTTAAGATGTCTGAGAATTCCATTCACTTAGCCCCACATTGGAAGGGGGAGCCCTACATCAACTCCTCATGGCTAATCACCAAGTCTTACCAACACTACATCTTGAGTTTCATTCATGCCTGTTCCTCTTCTCTACCTCCACAGCCATTCCATAGCTTAGACTTTCATTTCTTACCCAGAAAAAAGTAAAAAGTAATAGCCTCTTACATCCCCAAATTCAGTCACTGAAGTGTGATCTTGTGCTTTACGTGCATACCTCCCCGCTATTAGGTACTTACTATTTTCCCCCACTTTGCAATAGCATCCATGAAATGACACATTTGATATGTTATTTTACCTAATACCTATTAAACGTACAACTCCCACAAGCTCCCATGCTATTTTTACCCACCTACCTGCGTCTGTGTCCCTGCTTTCTCCCTGTTGCTGTCGGTGAACTGTCTGTGGTCCCAGCCAAACAGCTTTCCCACTTGGGTACTGCATCCCATCCCCTCTCCCCTACACAGGCCATTGCTCCAGCAAGTCGCCCACCTCTCCTGCATCATCAGTTTTTCTCTCCCTATTACAGCATTCCCATTGGCATACCAATATCTGTTCTTTCCTCTAGCTTACAGAAAGTCTCTTGACTACCCCCCTTCCCCTCTAAACCCTACGCCATTTTTCTCCTTACCTAGTCGGCAAAACTTCACCATACAGATTCTCCAGTCAGGCTTCACCCTACTGCCCCACGCAAACTGCCTTTATCAAGGTCACCAATGACCTCCACTGTGCTGAGTCCAGAGGTCAGTTTGCAGACTTGCCTTGACTTGACGCGTCAGCGGCATTTCATACGACGGGTCCCGAAACCCCTTTGCTTCCAGAAATCACACTGCCCTGGTTTTCCTTCTGCCTCTCTAGTTTCTCCTTCCTGTGCTGGTTCGTTCTCATCTTCCCATTCTTGAAATGTTAGAGCTGCAGGGCTCAATCTCTGAGTTTCCTTTTGTATCTACACCTGCTGCCTCGATGAGCTCGTCCAATCCCACGGATGAAATTTAGTCCCATCTAGAGGCTGATAACTCTCAATCTCCAGCTTACCTCCAATTTAAACTTCTCCCCAAATTCCAGACTTACATAGGTCATACATCCAACCTTCTTGACATTCTCCATCTGGATGTCCAATTAGCATTTCAAACTTCACATCCCAAAACTGAGCGCTTGACATACCCCTCTAACCTCCTTTTCCCATCCACATCACAATATAAACAACTCCATTCTTTTAGTTTCTCAGTCCCAAAACCTTCAGAGTCAGCCTTAATTTCAATCCCTCTCTCTCTCACACTCTCTCTTTCTCACTCACAAACACACACACACACAGTCCACATCTAATCCGTTGGCAAATCCTTTTGGCTCTACCTTCAAAATATAGCCAGAACCCAACCACTTTTCCCCATAGTTCCACAGCTACCATTCTGATCTATCATCCTCTCTCTCCTCGATTACGGAAATAGGGAAATAGTCTCCTAACAGGTCTCTCTGCTTCTGTCCTGGTCTCCTTATACTATCCTCAGCACGGCGGCCAGAATGACCCTTTTAAAACACAAGTCAGATCACTGTAACCCCATCCCATTCACATTATTCCCCTTTCTGGCTTTAAACTCCTCTTTAATACTTACCACCCTTTCACACAGAACATACTTTCCTTCTTTGTCTTATTTACTTATTGTCTACCCCCACTAAAAAGTAAGAAGCCCCACAAGGGCAGGAGTTTTTGTCTTGTTAAGTGTTGTCATCTGTGACTAGACCAGTTCCTGGCAGATATCGGTGTTTGGTTAAATACTTGCTGAAAAGATGAACCAACTGATGAAAAATGTTCATGTGAGAGCCACCTAATACCATCTTGCATGTTACTAAGGAGTGATATATATACATCTTGGGGAAGCCTAGCATATAGAACAACAGTACAAGTGCTTGGAACCATTTTTAAAGGCCTCTGGTGATCTAGCCCTAAATTGCTTTTCTAGCCTCAGCCACCCAACCCCACATCCCAGAGACAGCTTACATAAACCCCCAGGCAGGAAAAACCTGCCCCCCACCCCCCGTCTCTGCTCCCATCTATCCTTTAAGACCCAATTCAAATTCGATCTCTTCAGTAAGTCCTTGTTGTGCCTCTCCGTCCCCCCTCCAACAGCCCTCCAGCCCCAAGTCCAAATCTCCCTCCCAGGACACTTCCCTCAATATGGCTTGACACTCAATCCATTAAGGACCACTCTCCTAGGAACCCTGGAGGGCAAGAACAGCTTTCAGTCTAGCCCTGTATATACCTAGAGCCTTCTACAGACTGACCCACATGATCAGGCCATCTTACCCATGCCCTCCTCGAGCGGCAAACATCTCATGGAAAGGGAACTGGCGGTGCAGGTCCTTCTCAATCACATCCAGCCACTTGGGGTCCCCAGGAGCCCGTTCCAGCTCCTGCGGTGGAACAGCAGGGATTATCTCAGGATCTAGGGGGACTGACAATACCCTTCACACAATATCACGTCCCCATACCCTGGACACACCTCAAACTTGCCAGGGTTCTGCTCCAGGAGTTCTTTGCTATTGGACAGGTACTGCCAGGCCTTGGCTCTGAGGGAGGAGGGGATCCCCTTCCGGCAGCGCAGCTTCACCTAAGGCAGGGTGGCAGGCGGGACGACAGCTTCAGGGGCTGGCATAGCCTCCAGGCTTTCCCCAGCAGTCCTCAGGCTTCCTGGCACAGCCCTCCCACATCCCTTGGCTTGACTCCACTGGACCTGGCGTAGCCTTCTATCTTTAAAGCTACTCTTCTCCACCAGGCCCAAGACCCACCTGCCCCCAATGTGGTCTAGAGAACAAATACTATCATGCTTCCCTGGAGCATATGAGCCCACCCTAACCCCCTCCCAACTTGTCCATTGCCCTGCCCACCACTCAGCCTTCCAAACCTTCTGGAAACGCCGTGACAGCCACTTATCCCAGTTACTGAACATCTCCAGCCATTTGAGTTCCCGCTGCCGAGCCACATCTACAGGAATGGAGCTCTCTCTGCAGGATGAAGAGAGCATGGAAGGGGTCAGCAGCAGTAGTATAAAACATGGATTGCTGGCAGAATTGAAGCAAGCCACCCACCTCCCCAGGCTCAAATGAGAGACTGGATGTAAAAGCATTTTATGAGCTACCAAATATCAGGATATCTGGCCACTTAGCCATCGAAGGGCTTAATTCACCACACTGAAAGGACTTCTCCCCCTTGAAAGGAATCTCTGTACAGAGATGGTGTTCTCATGTTCGATCTCAATTCGTGTTGGGTGTGTTCAAATCCTACTTATGGCACTTACAAGTTTGGGGACAGGGTACAGAATATTTAAAAGCTACACTTTGCATTAGACCTGGGTCCAAGTTCTAGCTTTACCACTTATTCATTGTGTGACCTTGGGCAAGTCACAAAATTCCTCTAAGCCTCAATTTCCTCATTTGTAAGAAGGAGAGAGGTTACTACTTGAGAGGTTATATAACAAATAGCAAGTGAAGTCACCCTAGACTCCCAAGCAAATGAAGTCTTCCTTGCACTGTCTGCCCATTGTTCTGCCACAGTTTCATACTCAAGATACCCCAGGAGTCTTGAAACAGTTACGTGTAGGAGCCGGTACTGGGAAATAAGTGGAATGGAAGAAGGAGCTTGAATTTCCAGACAGACCTGAGCTCAAATCCCAGTTCTGTCCATTAGAAGTTGGGGAATCTTGGCAAGTGATAACCTGAATCTCTTCCTCACCTGTTAAGAATGATGCCACCACCTACATCACAAAGGTATGAGAGGACTACTGAGAAACTGTATATAAAGGACTAGCAAATGGATAAGCTCATTAACTATTAGTTTCTTTTGTCTTAGAACCACTTAATCATTGCTCACTAATTGTTTTTTAATTTTTAAAAAATATCTATTATTTTTTTTAACATTTATTTATTTTTGAGAGAGACAGAGCACAAGTAGGGGAGGACCAGAGAGAGAGGGAGACACAGAATCCAAAGCAGGCTCCAGGCTCCGAGCTGTCAGCACAGAGCCTAACGTGGGCCTTGAACCCACGGACCACAAGCCAAGTTGGACACTTAACCGACTGAGCCACCCAGGTGCCCCTAAAAATATTTATTATTTATTTTTGAGAGAGAGAGAGACAGAGCGTGAGCAGGAGAGGGGCAGAGAGAGAGGGAGACACAGAATCTGAAGCAGGCTCCAGGCTCCGAGCTGTCAGCCCAGGGCCCGACATGGGGCTCGAACTCACAAACCGCAAGATCATGACCTGAGCCAGAGTCAGACGCTTAACTGACCGAGCCACCCAGGCGCCCATCATTGCTCATTAATTTCTATCATAAGTCAGTTCCAAACTCTACTAAGGATCAGGAAGAATAAGATAATACCTTTCCTGCCCTCAAGAAGGTCACAAGCTTGCAAGGGAGATGACTGCAATGTGGTGTGGGAAATGCAATAACAAAAATGCACAGGAGAGGCACGGACTGGAGTAGGGGCAGTGGATATGAGGAAAGGCTTCCTGGAGGAGGAGACATCTGCATTATAAGCCAGGAAGGACTGAGTAGAACATACCAAGACAAGAAGGAGGAGAAAAGCATTCTGGCAGGTGGAACAGCCTGAGTCTGAAGGGGGAGACTACAATCAGTTTAACAGGACCATGGCACTAAGTGCATGGTGAGGAGTGGTGGGAGAGAAGACCAGAAAGGCTGGCAAAGCCAGATAATAAGGAGCCTATCTGCAGAATAAAGCACGTGGGACTTTATCCTGTGGCCAGTGGGGAGCTACTGTAAGCTCTGAAGGTAACATGTGCCCCAGTCAGCCTTGATTCACAAGTATATTCTTCCAGCATGGAAGATAGATTTTAGAGGGACAAAATTACAAAGCAGAGAAAGGGCATCGAGCACAGTGCCTGGCACACAAGAGGGGCTCACTGAAATCCAATTCAATCCAAGTTCCTTGGGGCAGCAGAGTATTGAGGAGAAAGCCGCTGGTCACACAGATCCAGGTGTGAGAGGGGCAATTCATTCAACTGCTCTAATCCTGTTTCTTCACCTATAAATTGGGTACAACAATGCATCCTTCCAGCATGGGAAAACACCAAGGTCAAACTTCAGTTGCCTTCCTAGGACCATGAATGTTGATGCTCAATCAAAGCTTTTCCGTCTTTTGTTGGATTATAAAACACCTAGACTACCTTCCCACAGTGTTTCCCCCAATCCCAGGCAGGTGCCCCCCCCACCCCAACACACACATACACGACTAGACAAAATCCTTCTCATTCCTCAGGATTTGGACCAGACTCAGTCGAATTGTGAGCGGGCAAAAGATCCCTTCCCTAGGTACGCACGAAATCCTGCGATGAGCTCTAGGCTAAACCGAACATGTATCGAAACCAACGGTTTACGTATTTGTTTCTCCCTCTAGATGACGAGCGCCTCGAAACAACTATTTTATCCCGAGTACCCAGCACAGGGTCTGGCCCTTGGGGGCTCAGGTGATGCTGCAGGTTGAACTGACCAGCAGGTTAAAGGGGTACAGGAGCAATGGGCAGGATCCTTCCCAGAGAGAGGGAAGGAAGAAGTCAGAGGCAATCACACCCCCACATCAGGAGTGACTCAGGCCCCTGGAGGGAACTAGGAAAGAGTAAGCCCGGCTGGGGAGATGAGGAAATGGGGAAGAGGCCTCCCCCAACCCCTTCCTTCAGTAAAAACACAAGACTGCCCTTCTCTGTTTCGCAGAGGAGCCTTACCTTCAGGGTCTCCCCTCCATTGACCAGGCGCCCCCAGCTCATCACCCCATCAGCCCTAGGGCTATGGGGGAGGGAAGATGACTGCCTCCCTCCCAGACTCCTCCTTCAGGGACCAAATATCTCTACCAGAATCCCTCCCCAGCCAACCCTCCAGAACATCTGGCCCACAGCTGGAGTTTTTCACATCGAGGAGCTGGGATGACCTTACGTAGCACCTCATTCAACCTTTCACTGCATAGAGAAGGAAACGGAGACACCGAGATGGGGAAAACACTGGCTGAAGGGCACACGACACACTCGGAGCAAAGCTCAAACCCAGAACTCCTGACACCTGGTCTGCAACTCTGACACGCAAGTGCCACCAAAGCCTCAGGATGCTCTGGGCACGACAGGGATCACCAAGTGTCTCACTCCTGCTGGAGCCACTCCCCTCGAGCTTCAGAGGAGGCTCAACTGCCAGGATCTGGGCAAGGTGTATCATTTCCTCCTCCCCAACCTCTGCTTCCTTGAAGCCCCACTGGGTGCCCACTGGGTACTCACAGACTGCCCGAATACTGGCTGCCCCCAAGGAAGCCATACTTGTCCGTCTTGCGCAGGGCCAGCCCATTTATCTCCGAGTCTGAGCCCATGGAGCTCACATCATCTGCCAGGGACTCCAAGGTCCCAGACATGAGGCTTACAGAGTCCAAGTAGCTCAGAGTGTCCGGGGCCTGCCCTCGAGGCCCAGAGATGCCAGGTCCCAGGCTGGACGTGGAGCCTAGGTCCTGAGAGTTTTCAGCAGGCTCCGGAGCTGGGGTGACCGTCACGACAGTTACCAGAGCCTCACATGTCCCTGAAGGGCCTGTGCCAGACCCCGAGGGGTCCTCTGGAGCCTGTGCAGTTGATGCTGATGTTGCTGCTGCAGCTTCAGGTCCACCTGTCACCTGTCCTGCTGTCACTGCTGCAACCCGCGCAGTCACTCCTGAGGCAACTGTGGTTCCGGGCTTGGGGGCAAGCGGGGGTTTGGCGGTCAGAGCCCCAGGAGCTGTTCTGGAAGGGGTCCTGGTGGGGGTACCTGATCCAGGGGCGGGTGAGGTTCTAGCCTCCTCCGTCTTCGGAGAATCCGTCCCCGGCCCCAAAGCCATGGGCATCTCGGCTCCTGCCACTGTCGCGGGCACCAGAGGTTCTGGGTCAGCGGAGACCTGCGCCCTCGGGGCTTCGGGTGAGGCCTCCAGAGTCAGCACCACCACTGTGCTGCCCGTGACGGTCGAGGCCGGGGCCGAGGTCTGGGTGGGCCCCGGGACCCAGGCGGGCTTCGCCTCCCCGGGGGCCACCAGGGTGACCGGGGCCGAAGAGGCCGTGGTCACTGGCGGTCCCGGAGCCACCACCACGACGGGCCCGGCCCGGGAGCCGCGGGGCGGCGGCGAGGGGGCCGCGGGGGCGCCATGACGGCGCGGCGGGGCCACCAGGGGCGCCGGGCCCGTCTCCATGGCCGCGGGCCACCCCTCACATCCCCCGGCCGGGGCGGCCGCAGAAGGCGCCGCCCCTCAGGCCGCTCCGCGCCGCCCGCCAAGGAAGAGGAGAAGGCTAAGGGCGCGGCCCGGCGCGCGTCGCTGATGAGGGCGCCGCGCGGGCCGCCGCCGGGCGCGCGGAGGCGTGGCAAGGGTCCCGGGGTGCCAGGCGCGGGGGTCTCGCTCGCGCCCTCTCACCCCAGGCGCTCTCTCGCCGCCGCCCCCTCCCTCCTGCTTCGGGCGAGCTGCCGACCTCGCGCCTGCGCACCCGCCCCAGTGCCGGCTAAGCGGCCAGCGTTTCGGCGTTTCACGCCTGCGCGCAGACAGGCCCGTCGCGCTCCTTTTTTTCTCCCGCCTCGTCAGAGTGTTTGAGCGAATAATAGGAGAGAGGGAACTGGGTTTCTGCCAATCGTTGGAAGGGTGGGTGGGGCTGGAGGTGGGAAGGGGCTGGGTAATTCGGAAAGAGGAAATGGGGAAGGCGGAGGGCTGTAAGACCGACCAATGAGAGGGGGAGTGAAGGCAGGAGGAGGTGGAACGAAAGAAGTAACTAATAGAAAAGCGGGAGGCTGAACTTCCTGGCCAATAAAAATGGCTAAAGAGCGAATGACCGCGGAAGGAGGCGGGTGCTGTGCGAGAAGAGGCTAGTCTGGCCAATAGGAATAGTAAAAAGGGGAGCCAATGAAAAGGGTGAGTAGGTGGAGGGCAACTTGACAGACAGTGGTGTCTATTTGGGCAGTGACAGACAGCGTCCGCAGTCAATAGGAAGAGCTGAGGAATTCTTAAAGTCTCCCAAGAAGGTCACGAAGGAATGACAGCTGGGGAGGGCGGGCCAAATTTGCGATTAATTTGCATTGTCAGCCAATGAACGCATTCCCTCGCTTAAGCAACTGGGAGGAAGATAGACGGCTGTCTCAGCCAATGGAAGCACCCAAAGGGTAGGGGTGCTGCCAGCAGGCGGTGCCAGCCCAGGGATATCGGTGACAACCGGAGACAAGCGCAGAAGGGGGGTGACAGTTGGGGATAGCGCTGTGAGGGGGCGGGGGCCAGGGACATTAATGCAGCCCTTAGCCAATAAGAGCGCGGCGCTGCTTTGCTTGAGTCCTTTCTGGGGTCCCATTCTGCCTGTCTCTCTCTCTCTTTTTTAAGTAGGCTCCACACCCAACGTGGGGCTTGAACTCACGACCCTGAGATCAAGAGTCGCGTGCTCTACCAACTGAGCCAGCCAAGCGCCTCCTAGGCTCCCATTCTCCATCCAACTCCAGAGCCACCTCACTGTCGTGGTCTGTGAGACCCCACCACAGATCCAACGCCTTGATCAAGTACTCTCAACCTCCACTCCGTCTCTAATTCTCATCTCGGTCTCACAACCAACTTCAACACTCAAAGCCCAGAGCCCCAAAATCCTCTAAGGGACCCATTTCTCTGGATCCTCCCATTTCCTATGAGAATCCCAAGCCCTAAGTCCCTCTCCTCAGCTCCCCATGTATCTGAGCTTCTACCCAAAATCCAGGCTCTAATTCCTTGGACCTCATCCTCTGAGTGTCCCCCCCCCCATTCTAGTGGGCATCCTAGACCCCAAATTATGAATTCCCAGTAACAGGAACTCCCATATCTGTGTTCTTATTCTTTTGGGGATTACCTATCCCCACAACTCCTCTCCCCTCACTGCCACACTTCTCTGTACTCCTCATTTTCTAAGAAACCGGACCCCAGTCTCCTGAGCCCCCCCTTGCTACCCTAGACCACAAAGACAAAGCCCTGACTTTAAGAGCCTCTCCTCTCTCTGATCCCCATTCTTCTGAGCCTCCGGGTTAGAGAGCCCCAATTTCCATAGAGTCCACCATCCTGAAATTTCAGTCAGGCCTAGCTCCCAATGCCCAGGTCCTCCTTGGTTTCTGAGTTCTCTTGGGCTACTCACTCCCAGCTCAGACCGAGATCCTGTGTATTCTCATTGAGTGTCTGAGTTAGACATACAGCTCCTGATCTCCTCCTCAACTTCCCCACGTTTCATTTGACCCAAGCTACCTGAGCAATTTCCCTCTTCCCCTCTTTGCAATTTTCCTCCCCTCCCAGAATCCAGGAATATGGCTCCTCCCTGGGCCTAGACCCCCATGGTAACCTTATAAGGTGAGGCAGCTGTCGGTTGAGGCAGGGAGGGGCCGGTGCAGGAGGCCAAGGGCAGCTGCTAAGTTTAGGGTGGCTCCTTCTCTCTTCTTAGAGACAACAGGTGGCTGGGCCCCAGTGCCCAGAAAAGAAAATGTCTTAAAGGCATTGGCATGAGGCTGGAGGAGGGAGAAGGGAGGAAGCATCTTCCTCAGGACACTGGGTCCTAGAGGGAGCAGGTGAAGGAGGAGATGGGTGTCCTTGCCAACTGTGGCCTCCTGGGGCTTCCTCTGCCACTATTTCCCCAGGAGAGCATACCTCAAAGTCACACAATCAGCCAAGCTGGTTCTCACCCAAAATGGAGAAAGGGGCCACTGGCCATCGCAGCCCACCAGGAGGAGGTGACCAATTAGCATCCCTTTTGGTGTCTTTGACTCCCCTCCTCTCGGTTCCAACTTTCACAATAGGATCCAAAGAAGAAATGATTACAGACTCACATCCCATTATTTTCTCCTGTTTCAAACCTTTCCAAGGCTCCCAAGTTCTCAATCCTCAGCCTGGCATTGAAGACCCTCCAGTCTCTGGTCTCCAGCCCCTTGCATCCTCTGCTCAAACCCCATTACTGTTCTGGCAACCTGATCTTTCTCTTCTCCAGGCCTTTGCCCATCTGTGCTCTCTGCTTAGCATGCCTGCCCCTCCATTTCCACCTGACTCACTTCACCTGGCCTTCATAAAGTCATCCCCATTCTTCCAGACATGGCTGCTATGCTCTCTACTTCTATGCTCCTAACCAGCTGTGAAGTCATTCTCTGCATTTATCCTGTCTCCACAGCTAGACTGTAAGTCCACCAAGACAGGGCCCAGCTATTAATTGTAATGATTACATTTCACTAAACTGTTTCCAAATAGTGTTCATATGAAGATCCACTTGTGGATGGGAATTAATGCCCATTTTATAGAGGAGGGAAACAAGGCCCAGGGAGTACAAAGCCCAAGATCACAGAGCAGGCTTTCTGTCTAGTGTCTTTATACCTGGTCATTCCATGATTGGCATCTTTTCTTGAACCCCTCCCCCACCATGAAGGGGATGTAGAAGACTTTCTTGATTCTTCAGCTTCCCCAGACAGCTATCTGCCTTTCAACTCTGCCACTACCCCACATGCATACATACACTTGACTATGAACTCCACAATGGGAGTGGGGGATTGTGCTTACCAAAGAGCACCCATGAAGCCCAGCCCAGGGCCTGGCACACTGTCAGTGCTCAATAATTTTACTGGGTTTAAATATGGAGGGATGCCTGGCTGGCTCAGTTGGTAGACCATGAAACTCTTGATCTCTGGATTAAAGTCAAGCCCAACATTGGGTGTAGAGAATACTTAAAAATAAAAAATATTTTTTTCAAAAATAAGTAAAACCATAAAAAATTAATTTCAAAATACAGAATGTTTTAAAAGTAAATAAATCTGGACCCACCCACTCAGGGGTGCAAGGGCCTGGTTCATCTCTTTCCCAGTACTGTCCATCGGTTGGGGTCCTCTCTGAACTCTGGCACATTCCAGCCCCCTTTTGGGAAAAAGAACATCCCTTCCTGCCCAGGCCCTAATGAGACATGCATCCCAAGACCCACTCCCTCCTCCCTCCCTGGGCTCCAGCTGCTGCTTGGCCCTCCAAGAAAGGAGAGGCCCTGAGCTGGGCTATTTTGGTATCTGGGGTGGGCACCGACAGGGCTAAGGTTACCTTGGTATGTTGAGGGCTCCCTGGGGCAGGACTATATAACCCCAGAGGGACCGACGGCCCCAGGCTGCCTCTGCTGCTTTCCAGCCAGAGCCACTGCCTTGCCCCCAGGAGACCGAAGACATGGTGAGTGAGAATCCCCCAGACCCCTCAGACCTCAGGGCAGCTTCACTTTTTAAAAGAAAGTAGCTGATTCCCAGTCCAGTAAGAGAAAAAAGATGAATCCTCCCTTTCTCGGCATTACTAGTGGGGATCGTCTAGAATAATAGCCTAAAGGACCCAACCAAGGATAATCTGCCCAGACTCTGCACTCACAGACCTGTCCCTCTCAAAGCATGCTCCGTACCTTTCTGCGCTCCCTCTTCCAAAAACCCTCTGGGACCGGCCAGGCAAGAATTCCAACTCCCATTTTATAAATGAGGTAGTAGAGGTTCAGACAGGCTGAATGAGTAGACTAGGGTCACACAGCAAGTCTGGGACTCAGAGGAGGCAGGCTCAGGGCACCGAGAAGGGGACTTGTTGAGAAGTCCCACTTGTTGGGTAGGATGGAGGACAGGAATTTGGGGATACAGCTTTAAGCAAGTTCCCTCAGCAGAGGTCATAAGGAAGGGGAAGCCTAGAGCCAGAACAGTTGCTTTAGAAAAATGACCCAAAGAACCCTGAATCTAATCCATTGCCTCTAGAGAGGAGTAGGGATTGACCCATAGACCCCTTTGTCCATCCCTCACACATACACCCCCCCCCCCAGGCACCCAAGAAGGCCAAGAGAAGGGCAGCGGCAGAGGGCGGAAGCTCCAATGTCTTCTCCATGTTTGACCAGACTCAGATCCAAGAGTTCAAGGAGGTGAGAGGAGAAGGGAGACCAGGCTGACCAAAGGCACCCCCTGCTGCTCCTCCCCCCTCTACCCCCTCCCTGGAATGTGCACCTGTTTGGGGGGGGAGGGGAAGGGTTTAGAATTCCTTGCTCCCCTCCCTGCTTGGCATGTAAGAAGACAGCTGGCTGGGGGCCAGAATCTGGTCTGCCTGCGGTAGGGATGCTGAAGCCTGGCCATAAGGGACCTAACCCCTCCCTGCCCCTACCTTTCACAGGCCTTCACGGTAATCGACCAGAACCGGGATGGCATTATCGACAAGGAAGATCTGCGGGACACCTTCGCAGCCATGGGTGAGCCCTTTATCCCATCCATAAAGATTCAAGGCTGAGGAGTCCTAGGAATTCAGAAGCCTTGGGTTTCATCCCTGCTGGCCCGACCCTGGGCCTCAGTCTACCCAGATGAAAAATGCGTGGGATGATCTGAACTTATGGGAAGGATCAACCCTTGGCCCCAGGACCCCACTCCAGCTTCCCCCACCCTGCTCCAGGGCGCCTCAACGTGAAGAATGAGGAGCTAGATGCCATGATGAAGGAAGCCAGTGGTCCCATCAACTTCACCGTCTTCCTGACCATGTTTGGAGAGAAGCTCAAAGGTGAGTGAAGTGTCTTAGGTCTAAGCCCCCAGCTGCTCCTCCCCAGATCTTTCAAGGACAGACCCTTCAGGGCCCCTTCCGCTTCACATGCCCTCTGACCCTGCAGGTGCCGACCCTGAGGACGTGATCACTGGAGCCTTCAAGGTCCTGGACCCTGAGGGGAAGGGCACCATCAAGAAGAAGTTGTAAGTGACCCTCTCCAGCTGCTCACACACAGAAAGCCTACTTAAATTCTTACCAAGGGTTAGGTATAAGGGAGGGAATAAGGGAAAAATTAGGACTATGGAAATGGGCAATAGGAGTACATTTTCACAGCATATGGGAGGGGAAGAGCAGAAGCGGGGAGGCCAGACTGGGAGACCAGTGAGGGATCTACAGTGATTTCGGTTTTGAAGACGATACTAGGAATGGCAACAAGGATGAGGTGGGAGGGAGTGGAAAGGAACCACGAAGCCCAATCTCAACTTCCCATATGTCACCTCTCTCCAGCCTGGAGGAGCTGCTTACCACGCAGTGCGACCGCTTCTCCCAGGAAGAGGTGGGTTGAGGAGGGGCTCGGGAGACGCCAAGGGAGCGGGGAGGGGAGCGTACGCAACCGGTAGGAGACGCCCCTGAATCTTTCCCCAGATCAGGAACATGTGGGCAGCGTTCCCCCCCGACGTGGGAGGCAACGTAGACTACAAGAACATCTGCTACGTCATCACGCATGGCGACGCCAAGGACCAGGAGTAGGGGACCCTCTTAGGCCTCTGCTGGCCAATGCCTCCTGCCAGTCCGACCCCCCACCTCGACTCCTAATAAAACTCAACTGGTCTTTGTTTCTTAGCTGCGGCGCCTTCAGTGCATTTGTGGGAGAGGGACTCAGGTGGGATGCCCGGCTGAAACACTGCCTGGAACCAAGGCAGCGGCCAACAAATGAATGAGTAAATAGTGGCCCGGAGGCCTGGGTGGGGCGGTTTCACCCGCTACACCCGCTACACCCGCTACTTATTCCCGCTGGTAAAGCGAAGACTCGAGTGGCTACGGGGAAACTTTTTATTGAAGTTACAACTTGGGTGAAGAGGGGCGGAGGTGGCAGTCAGGGGCGGGGTGGGAAGCTCGGGGCGGGGCGGGGCGGGGCGGGGCCAAAGGCGGGGCTACAAACTCAGTTTGCGGGAACCTGTTAGCCCGGGAACCCCGCGCCAGGGCGGATTTCGCAGGCCGGGGCTCCGGGATTAAGCGCCCGGCAGCCAGAGGCTCGGGGATTGGACAAAAGACGGACTGAAGGCGGAGCCGAGGTAAAGCAGGGCCCGGGCCGGGGCCTCAGAGAGCGTCCGACTGCTCGCCCTGAGTCTGGCTCTGCTGCATCTGGGCCTGCATCTTCTCCAGCATCTCCTGCATGCGGCGAAGCTGTGCGAGGCAAGATTGCAGGCGGTGGGACCGGGCGAGGCCAGAGAGGGACTTCGAAGAGGACTTAGGGTCTTGGTCGGGGGCGGGGGGGGGG